>JAQQAF010000003.1:31816650-33016650 GCA_029747655.1 Ensete ventricosum | reverse complement strand
GTGATCAAATCTGACGCATCGGGAGTCAGAAATGGTGTTGTCTTCATGCAAGATGGTCGACCCCTAGCCTACATCAGCAAAGCCCTCTCTCCATATCACCTGAAGCTATCAATCTATGATGAGGAAATGTTGACCATTGCTGAATTTATAGCTTGGCATGCTACAGGTCAATGATACAAAGGAGAGACAAAAATAAGCCTTGGAAAATTGCAGCTTCTACTCACTCCAAACTCAGATCGGGCTCACATTACCATGGACTCTACCAGAGGGTAGCCACTATCTCAGAGGAAAGGCTGACTACCATTAAAGAACAACCGCACGCTAGCACACGTAAGAAAGAAACAGCTGTTCGACAAATGCCGAAGTAGAAGGAAGTTTGCTGTTGAAGATCGAGTCTCCCTTCGTTTTCATCCCTACCAGCAGGAATCTATGAAGACTCGAGCCTCAATGAACTGGTCTCCCTGTTTCTTTGGACCCTACAAAATTGGAGATCACATCAGAGTCATAACCTGGAGATCAGATCTACGCATCAAATAAATATAGCTTATCCTCCAGGTATCCCAACTCAAATGAAAGTTTAAAAAGGATGACTCAGCCCAGATCCATCCAACCGACACCCAAGCTGATGAGGAGGCCTAAGTTCAGCTAATGATCGCGTGCGATCACAGGATCGAGACACATCATTGTCCAGTCACTACTGCTGATGCTAGACCGCAGGAGCAGGATGCACCTACTATAGGGGCACGAGGGAGCCTTATGAGGAGTTGCAAATCAGGACCCAGAGACATGGAGCTCAGCCTTGAGGACAAGACTGATTTGAAGAGGGCGGGTCTGTTAGGACCCTAGCTATGTTGGGTCCTAAGTTTATTGAGTCATGCATGTAATAAACCCTAAACTAGCCACCACCCCTATTGAAGCAGTGGTCGACTAGGGTTAAGGGAAGAGTCCTCACGAAGAGGGGGTCTTCTAGCCGTCTCCCTCCTCTTAGGAGAGGCCGGCTAGGGTTAGGAGAGGAGAGATCCATTTAGCTAGGACTCTCTCTAGGGTTGAATAAGAAGCAAATTAGGAGTTGGAGACCCTTATAGCCGCCAACCACATCATGGTTAGCAGTTGGCTAGGGGTTAGGAGTTGGAGAGGAGAGGGAGTCTTCGAAGATAGGAGTCCTATTTGGAGTTACGATTTTGAGTCTCTATATAAACTTATGTAGCCACTATTCTTTTATCATGAATAAGATCAATCTTTCTTTAGTCATTGTGCTGAATACCATGGAGGAGGGAACCCCCACAGAGTTCTAGGAGGCCGATCCCCTATAGAGATCAAACCCCAAGCTTAGAATCTGCAAGGGTTCTAACATGCAAGTACCAGTGAGTCCCATGGGAGGACTTGATCATATAAAGGTATGATCAGAGCGGCTGGAGTGTTGGACTGCTCCAGTGCTGATATTCGTTTGAGGGAGACCGATAAGTCAGAGGACAAAGCCGAGTAAGCAAATGTTGCTACCAAGGAAGCTAAGGAGAACATAATTGGTGTGAGCCTTGCAATAGGATGGAAAAGGCCATGCATGAGAGTTGCGGTCTGTCTTTTCATCGACCAAGGGAACTACTTGGAGAACACATAGGTGTTAAAGCAGGTAGTCGAAAGGGGTGAGGAAGCGACGACGAGTCCAGTGGGGCTCAGCTACCCAAAAAGCAAAGCGTCGGTCAGAAAGGAGGTGGACTCGGAGGAGTGCCATAGTGTCGCAGAGGCAGATCTATCGATCGCGAAGAAAGGGACGCAGATGCAAGGCAATGGATATTAGGGTCATGGGCTTAGCAGCACCATGGTACCGCAGAGGCGGGACTTTCGTGGAGTCATTGATCCCTTGCTCTCATGGAGGGAGAGCGTTGGTCGTGAAAGGGGCCGAGAAGGTGAAGAATGTAGAGGCAAACTCCAAGTTCCAGGCAAGGTTGAAGGGCAGAGGCCAGAGAACTTCATAAGATCGGTGTCAACGGACTTCTCATCAAAATAGTCGAAAGTGGGGGACTTCAGGTTGATGCAAGAGTGCTCGACCAATGAATGAAGTAGGCAGTACGTGGTGTTATACCTTTTCTACTCATAGGAGTAGGTGACAAAGATAATGGAGAAGACGACACAATCCCAAAGGCGACCAAAACTATCAAAGACTTGCTCCAAGTTAGGGTGAAATTTTGCTCTTTTTGGGCAAAACTTCTTGCATTCCGGAAGCTCGATGGCAGTGAGAAGGCGAATCACAGTAGCTAACGCAATGCAAAGAGTGCAAACACTTCGAGTGCTTTAGAAGTGTGAGCAAATAGCGGGCGGAGACTAGTAACCAGCTCGATGCATGAAGTACAACCTCGAGGAGGCGAGTGAAGTCAAGTGACTTTCCCTTCTCAACTCCTAAGAGAATGGGCGAAGCTGAATACCTCAGTTCTCTTATTTATCTTGCAGAGGAGCTCTGCACAAGTTCAAAGTCCCTTTGAAGAAACCTAATAGAAGACAATAGTTGTCCTCACCATTGGTGATCAGTGCTACTGAGAGTAGATTGTTCGTTTCATTTCCCAACAGAATGTTAATCGAAAGCAAAAGTGATACGAACATACTTGGAAGCGACAACTAATTTGAAGAAGAATCGATGGGCGAATTTTATGAAGGAAGGACCTCAAAAACTTCAAAATCTGTGAGATGAGACGTTAAAGCTCCAACAAGCATCCACCCAATTTAAGCGGCATGAGACGCTTCAAATACTAGCGCAAAACAAGGTCTTTTCCTGTATTAGAAGCATCTGCATGAATCAACAAGGATCAGCACAACTCAGTCAACCCCATATCAGAGTCAGTCATTGGTTAGTTGAAGCAGCATGGCGAATCAAACTTCGACTACTCAACAACAGCGGCTGAGAGCAGTTGGGAGCGAAGTGGCGTGTTGTAGCCGAAGCTGAAGGTTGAAGATTCAGCAAAAGGCGAGGAGATGCAGCGTCTACAACGGCTTCGACGAGGATGTCGAAGGAATAAGTGGGGGAGTGTCACGGACAAACATATAAAGAGGGTTCTCAATGTAATGTTCATGTATGTTTGTGTCTTTCGATTTTTGTACATACTTTGTACATTAAGTAGTGAGCTTGCAGTAGGCTTGACAGTCCTAGTTTGGTTAGCTTTCGTAGCTGATTCGGCTTGTAAATGAGAGTGGTGTCATATAGACACTTATGGGGACTTCGGTCTGTAATGGACCTTGATCCTTTATGCGACCATTTAGAGTTTGTAAAGCCCATGGTTGTAATTTGCACTGGCTATATAAAGTGTTTGCTGAAGTGGTTGCTTGGGGATCCCGTGGGAAATGTTTTCTTTAACCCGTTTTCTCTTTTGTAGGTCCTAAGAGACCCTAGGAGGTTTCGGGGAGGCTGTCCTTTACGGATGGACATGCGATGGTGTCGCACGACTTAGGCAAAACCAGCTAAGTTCGTGATAATAAGGCTTCTGTATCAGGGAGGTAGTACTTATTGAAGAAGCAACACATGTTGATCCAAGTAATGTTAGATAGAATTTATGTACTTTAACATGTTGGTATATGGAAATAGAATTGACTATTTTATGTACAATATATATTACATGGACATCACGTGCAACATATACAATACATGTGACCATTAAATTGGATGGAAGCATCTAACGACTGATTATGATGCTTGGGTGATAATGGACTCTAGTATAGCATATTTATATCCGTCTGTTTCTGAACCTTTATGATATAACTCGGAAGGTTGTATTCATTGCAAGAGAGTGCATTACAGGTTGTTGATCAGTAGAATGTACCAAAAACATTCATTCATTGTTTAATTCTCACCATATGTCATGCTGATAAGATATAAGTTTTGACTCTGCATTTTTATTGTATTAGTAACATGGTTACACCATGATGATACTTGATAACTAAGCATATCAATAAAGTTAGAAGCTTATATTTTGTGTAAACCATGAAGTTACAATTTCTTCAATAATGACTTAATGAAAGAGCTTTTTTTCCTCACAGATCTCGTATTATTATCTGCTTGATTGATCCAAGACTTAAGGCATTACTTATTCCCTTTCTAACTTAAGATAGGTGTGGCCATTTGAAGTTTCTTTGAACAAACATAAATGCATAGATCTAATCTTACCAGTTCAAGAAACTACTCTTAAGCATCTCTCCTATGAATTGCTATGCCCATGATGCTTTTGGAGATTAGTTGAATGTGTGATTCTTGTTTTATCTTCTATTGGTGATTGTACCTACTGGGCACCCTTCGTTTTGTAGCTTATTTGTGATACTTCAACAACCTAATTGGTCATTCCTTTAATGCAGAGAAACCACCACAAGCAAACCTACTACTCATACATCTCAATCTGGTAGACTCTATCAGCACATGCATCTTTTTTGTGTTTAAACTTTTAAGAAAATGATTTGATATAATCTATTGTGCTGTTATATTATGTTTAAGGAATTGATTCTCTTTATCACGCAGATCCTGTCATTGATGAAGGTGGGCGGCGCCAGAATAAGCCTCGTAGGCAAGTCAAAGTCTTGTTGCATCATATTTAATGCCCGTTTGTTATCATATATTTTGATTTTATGGTTACCTCAGCAGATATTCTGAGATGAACTTTGGCTAGTCAACAGACGTTTCGTCTAGCATTTTGGAATAAGCAGGTTAAGGTCAGTGTGACAAATGCTTATCTGCTAATGAGGGCTCTGCTTGACCAACCTTAAATGGTCTGTGGTGCGTATTTATTTTGCAGGCCTTTATTCAAGCCCTTTGTGATCTTCAGCTTTTGATCTGGAGCATTCTGGGCTGATTATTGTCTCAAGATCCATTAGGTAATTTTTTTTCTTGGGTTAAGGTCCATTTTAGCCCTTGTGGTTTTGGCCATTGACCTCTTAAGTCCTTATGGTTTACAAATGTCAAATAACTCCTACATTTTTACAAACGTAGCATATAAACTCCTCCCGTCAAGTCTGAGTTAATAGAGTTAGAGTCTGCTTACATGACATGCTAACTCATAATAAAATATTAATATAATGATTTGTATAATTTAAGTTTTCAAAAAGATTAAGGTCCATTTTGTCGAGGAAGAGAAAGCGACGGACTAAGGCGAAGAGACAAAGGTAGGAGAGGTCAGAGGCGAAGGTAAGGGACAGCTGGACCACCCCATTGGAGGAGCGGCGGGTGGGGGCATAGGAGAGGACAAAGTGGGAGGCGGTGGGGTCAAAGATGCCCAGGAGGAGGAAGCGGGACCAAGAGACCATTACATGTTTGGCATTATATTGGTTTACGCATATCCACCTGAGGCAGGACCGAAAGTTCTTGAGCTCGTCGTCAGCGCAGGAGAGGTTGCATGCGTACGACACCTTGCTAGGCAGGAGTGGTTCGGTGCTGTTGCCGGTGATCGCTTCCACGATAAACGCCTTCTCCTGCCATTGATGGTAGTCTTAGTTTTTTTAAAATTGAACTTACGTGTCATTATATCATGTTTTATTGTGACTCAGCATGTCAAATAAGCAGACTTTAACGTTTATTAACTCAGACTTAATGAGAGGGACTTATATGCTACGTTTTTCGAAAATATAGGGGTTATTTTAGGCACGAGTAAATCATAAGGGCTTAAGAGGTTTATGGTCAAAACTATCAGGGCTAAAATGGATTGTAACTCTTTTTCTTTTGTCATCAAGCACCTGAAGTTTCTGCTACTGACCACTTAATATTGATCATGATTTTTAATTCACATAATCATGCTCTACTTTTGCTTTTCTTCATTGAACATGTTATTGAGGTTTGCATGAATGCAATTACCATGTACTTTACCAATGGTAGAAGCTATTACCTTATGTTTGTTTAGATATGTTAGCTGTTTTGCCAGTCGCTTCAAATGCAAGATAGAGATCAGGGATCATTCTAGGTCTGTGATGGAATTCAAAAAAAGATTTCTGAAAATTAATATTTTATAAAGAAATTGCATATGAATGAGAACAGAAGCAAAATCCTATATACTAAAGATTTTTTTATGTAGTCATAGTTCTTTTAAATGACTATTAAAAAAAGTACCCTGAAATGTATTAATTACAGAAGGAAGCATTTTTATTGGCGGGAGTATTTCAGTATTTAGGATACTGTTGATGTGAGAAAATAGGTTAAAGCAGCTGTTAAGAGACGTAGTTGTTTTATCAATGATGCGCTCCCATTTTTATTTGCTTGCCAAAACTCTGTTGCATTGACGTCTTAAATTTTATCAAGCATCATTTGTTAATCTTTGGTAAGGCATTAATCCAGACATTCTTATGGCAGCATTAAGTGCATCATCCTCTGATATTCCTGTTTAAGCCACATGTTGTATCAAGTTATGGAAATAACCAACCAAACACAGATTTTAAGAATACTTGTCATTTTAGTGTTGAACACTTGTATTTGATCTCACACTTGTTCTATGTATATTAGACTAGGGTCATCGTGGATAGCTGAAAAAATTGTTGTCATTAACCCAACATATATTTATGTTGGTTAAATAAAGGACATGTTCCTTGCAATGCCTTTTTTAGGACTTTCCATATAAACCAAACTATTTTATTTTTGCAATTTTTAAAAACCACATATTTTAGTTTAGTTGGTGGTTCATGAGATACACATCCTGTATCTCAAGGCTTACCACTTCACATGATCGATATCTTGCGATCCCTTCTCTTCACTCTAGCACATAAGCCACTAAAAGAATTTCTGAATCCCCATCTTTTTCCTTGATCCTTTTTCATGGGAACTCTTCTGGACCTTTCATCAGATCCCTTGCAAGTTGAACCTTTGCTTCGGCTTTAAAGTGATCCCTTCTTTTCACTCTAGCACACAAACCACTAGTAAAATTTTTGAATCCCCGTCTCTTTCCTTGGTTCTTATTTGTGGGAGCTCTTCTGGATCTTTCATCAGATACCTTGCAAGTTGAACCTTCGCTTTGGCTTTAAACCTCTGGTTGCACCTCTGATGCTGATCATCTCACACACTCACTTGAGTGCCCATTGGGACAAAATTTATCGTCTTTGTCCTCAAGCGATGCTTTCACGAGTTAACCGGAAGTGTTATGGCTTTTTTCCCCTTTCCTTTAAGCAGATGCATCAAATGTATATTCAAGTGGGTCCCTCTATTTCTGATGCCTACCCATATTGGATGTGTCCGACATGGTGAGACATTAATTTCACCTGATATGTGCTTCATAGTTCAGAAAATTTATGTATATGTATCGGTGACATTTATTTATGTAATGTTATGGTTTATATGTCAAAGATGAGGTATAAATGTTATGGATAATTTCAAGGGGCTTATAGGTGACTTGGTTGGTGTAAATTCTTAACCAATGGTGCAAGAAGAGATAGCAGGTGAAATAGGAAAAACTCTACAAGAAACATTTAAGAGGCATTTGACTTATTTGAACTAGAGGTTTTGTCCTATACAGAGCTCAATGATGGGAAAAAAATATCTATGTAATCGACTCCAAATAATTGTAATGTGAAGGTTTGTTATTATTGTTATATGGTGTATATTGTCCAACATATTGTACACTGTTGTGCATGTTATCTTCATTAGACCCTTGGCCGGGTTAAATATTAACAATTTTGTATTTTGGGCCTCTCCCATGCCGTGGATGTGAGATCCTTGATGTGTATATGGAATCAATGTCATTATGAATTGTTGTTATTAAAGAGTGGTTCTTATGCTTGTTTACATATATGATGATCATTAATTGTTTAAATCAGGTGCAAAGATTCTTAATAAAATTCATAACTGTACAATACTATTATGCTTACCGACTTCTGTGTCTATTTCATGTGATATAATGCATTTCCAAGATTTTGTGCTTGTCTGTTGCAGTGGTATCATCTCTACCTCTATGCCTAGCATGAAGCAACTGACTTGACCACATAAGCTTTGTCAAGTGGACATTTTAGGTTTCGTATGTCCATCAAACTACCTTTTATCATGTTAGTTGCTTGTGGTTTGAATTTACCCTATGCAGATTTCTTATGGGATGCTATATGAGGAAGTTGAACTGATGCTATGGGTTCAGGAGTTTGACTGCTGTACAACTTGCTTAGCTCTTCTGTCCTTATTTTATCGCCTAGTTTTAAAAAATTCTATTGATGGATGTATTTATCTCTGAAAGTGGTTTTTCTGTTGCTTCCTAAACTGCTATTGTCACTCATATTTCATCTCTGTTATTTGATTATTCTTTTAGTTGATGAATTCTACACTGTAACTGCAATATACACAGGCTTTATTTCTCACTTGAACTGGGGTGCACAAGCAAATAATAATGGAACAAAGAAATGATATAAAAGACATTTTTTGTTATGCAAAGATGGAAATATCTCTGCTTTTGGAAGCATCACCATTTGATTCTTTGACAAAGTACCTATGTTTAATCAGTATTCACTGGATTTACTTGGGTAATTTGCATCTGTCCTGCTAAGGTTGACTTATCTTTTTTAAAATTTATCTATTGTTTCCTTACAATCCTACCTACGCTAGTCAATTGTTTCGTTTCTTGGATTAAGCAAGCAGAAGTTTTATGGTAAGACATATGACTGTTTTAATTGTAATCTCTGCAGCTATATATCACCTGCCCTTGCTGTTATGGTGTGAGTAGACCGTTGGCAGCAGGGCCAATGGCATTCTTGTGTTTGGAACTGTGGTGAGATCACGAGAGCATTTTGTTGTTGTGAAAGGCTCTGTATTTGGTCGGGCTCACTATGATTCGCTGATCTGGTTAGTTCTCTGCAGGTTTCTTTTTTTTTTTTGGCTTAGACGTGGTGGAAGCATGTCAGAGATGGTAGCGAGCTTATTTTGTGATAGATCTGCAATTGATGTTTTTTTAACCTTCCCCGAGTGTGATTTCCCTTGAAGTGTTTGTCTAGTTGGGGGGGATGGGACGGGACAGTGTGTGGACTTTGGAGTAAAAAAGACGCACTGTGACCTGCCGTATGCTATATTCTTAATATGTCTTATGTTCAATTGAAGAGTTTGGCTTTGGCTTGTGCTCCTTATTTGCGTGGACTTGGTTTTTATCCACTGTGTGATGTTCTAATGCTTGCTTAAAACTTTTGCTTTTCAGTCCATTAAACTTTTCATCAATTTCCCCAATCACGTGGAACAGGTTATAAATCCTTTTGAATGTATAAACTATAAATCCAAACCCAAACCCTTAATAGTGCCTCTGCCAGTTCTCAGATCAGATACTTTGACGGAAGTTGGCGGCCGAGATGAAAAGTGGAATCCGATAATTAACTAGACTCATGGAATGGGGCGAGATTTGTTGGTGTCTTAACTACAAATTTGGGTTATCATGACGATGTCGAGATCTTCCGCCATGAAAGAAAAGTAAGTCTGTAACTTGTGTTGCTGTTGGGAGGAGAACAAATCCAATTAGCAGCGGATGCTGAAAAAGATGGGAGGCGATGTGTGACGACAGCCAGCGGCGGCCACATGTAAAGCACCCACAATTCTTGTGGGTTGTTGGAGCGCTTTCTTTTCCGCTGCTAAAGTTCCATTTTTCATTTTCCGGAAAGCGAAGCCGCCGAGTCCAATTAGGTTTGGTTGGGTTCAATCCGCCAGAGAACTTTGTGGCCGAGATGAGACTTCCTCCAATTAATAATATATTTCTGCGTGCACAACGCGTGCTTGTTCGGCCCGTTGCATGATCAGCAGCAGCACGACACCAACCACCACTCCAATTTTTCTCACTGTTTTTTTGCTCTATATATCTTCTCCCCTACCAACAATAACAATAATACGAACCCGAGACAACCTCTTCTAGAGAAGTACTACTATATGTGCTACATTATAATTGAGGAGCTCCCTAGAGCGTTTTGAGCTTTCGGTCGAGCCTGTTGAAATGTATAGCAGAGATAGTCATACTTGGATTATCCTATTGGCTTTATTTGGTTGCAAAGAGTGGGTCAAAATGCCCCCTCCAATTGTATTTACCATACCAACTATGTTGCCGGTGCGTCACACCACACTGCAAGAGAACACTACTTTTCTAGAGGAAATAGTTGCATCAAACTGCAACCACATCAATGCACTTCTCTCTCTCTCTCTCTCTCTCTCTCTCTCTCTCTCTATATATATATATATATATATATATATATATATATATATATATATACTTGGAAGCAGTGAAGACAGTTAACTCTTACTTATCAAACTCATTCTTTTACTGTTGAAGTTCAATCCCTTAGTTTTAGTTTCTTTATTACTTGATGTACTTAGTTTCATTATGCTTGTGATAGGTTACTTCTTTGAAGCAATTGGTGCGGGTTAAGTCTTTGAACCACTTTCTGCCTGTGGCAAATCCGAACGATCAGGTTTTGGTCCATCTATAGAAGATTCCTTTGTCAGGCTATTTTACCACATTCCTTGCATAAATAAATAAATATATATATATATAATAAAAATAGAAGATGAGACTGATAATAGATAAGATTTTTTCAACTGAACTAAGAAATCTCGATGATCATTGAGGAAAATCCTCCTCCTTAATCTGTATAAATAAATGATATATCAAGAAATTTTTATTGAATTATTATTGTTACGTTCTATTTTATCATGGTATCAAAGCTTACATCTCTTTATCTTTATACTTTTTCTATCCAACAACAGCTCCTCACTAGTCTTTTCGGAGAAAGATAGTGAGACGCTGAAATTGATGAAGAATGCCGACCGTCGAGCTAGACCTCTTCTTCTCACTGAGCACCCTCTTCTTTATCCATCCGTGCTTTACGGGAAGCGGACGCATTGAGGAAGTCATCTCCAGCCTACCACGCTTGCTTCCTCCTTCCACGTCGGCTCCAGTAGAACTCAATCGATAGGCCATCTCAGCCCTCGTCGCCCCCCTTCTCCCATCTGGACCCGCAGCTCTAGGACCAGCACTGTGATTTGCCAACACCTCTCCTAAGATCTCCTTGATAGCACTACGGGATCACAGCTCTCTTGACAGTAGTAAACCATTTGCCCTTCTCTCACCATGCTCTCCTCCCTCTAAATCGCTCTTGATGAAACAATGACGGTGATGTGTGAGTGGCACCGGGTTGGAGGCGGGAGGATGTCAAAGACCAATGAAGAGAGTAAGCAACGAGGCCTTTCAAAGATCGGAACTTGGAAGGTTGGACGTGGCTAGCAAGCGGAGCACACGGGCACCACAGCCTGTCTTCCCTCGTGCTCTCTCATCGCCCTCTTTGGCAACAGGTGTCATCGTCATTCTCCAGCCATCGTGTGTTGCCCATGCGAACCTACGAGTCGTTTGCTAGTTGTGTGATAAAGTCAGACACTCCGCAAAAGTCTGTCGGTCTCGACCTCGACATCTTGCTCCATCAAATTGACCTCAGGCGTATCTCATGACTACTTCGACTACTAGTCAACCAAATTGGATCGTGGACTCTAGTGCCTCTTATCGTATTACTTCTAATCTCTGAAACATGTCCATCAACGATTTCTTTCTTGACTCTTTTCTTATTAAGGATTTAAGCGTGGGGGCATCCTTGGTCTGAGGCCGAAATAAAGATAATATTTACGAGTGGCCGTCAGCTATGCATATAACCCAGCCCATTGCCCACTCTTCAATTGTTGTTCCACTTAACGTGTGGCATCATCGTTT
This sequence comes from Ensete ventricosum, assembly GCA_029747655.1. Lineage (NCBI taxonomy): Eukaryota > Viridiplantae > Streptophyta > Magnoliopsida > Zingiberales > Musaceae > Ensete > Ensete ventricosum. Next base: position 33,004,984 of record JAQQAF010000003.1, on the reverse strand, counting down.
TGGTCATCCTTCATCCTCTATCTAGAAGAAACTAATTTCTCACTATTTTCTTCCTACTTTTAAATCAAGTAGCATTATAACTCACTGTAATGCTTGTCTTAGCAATAAGAGTCATATACTACCCCTTGAAACATCATCCATATCTTGCTCTAAACCGTTAGAAATTATTTATACTGATGTTTAAAAAGTTGGTTGAGAACTTATCTCAATCTATAATTAAAATAGTCATACTCCGATAGCGGGGTGAATATCAAGCTCTCACATCCTGCTTATTAGCTTACGGTATTCAGCACCTCAAGTAACCTCTACATACTCCTCAACTAGTTAGCTCTGCCTAATGCAAACATCGATATATCATTGAAACTGATCCGACACTCCTGCACCAAGTCGTCATGTCACCAACCTTTTGGTCGACAGCTTTTCAAACTACAGTCTACCTCATTAATAGTATGCTCACTCCAGTCCATAATATCAATCACCGTTTGAAAAACTATTTCATAACATATTCAAATCTTCATAAATTTAAAGTATTTAGTTGTCTACGTTTTCCATGGTTATGTTCCTATACTTCACATAAGATAACATCTAGATCTCGCTCTTGTGTTTTCATTAGGTACATACTCTCTTGAACATAATGTCTTTTGATGTTATGATCCCCATACCAATGAAGTCTTTATTTTATATCACTTTACTTTTGTGGAGTCTACCTTTTCTTTTCATAACCATGACTCTCCTACATTATGTACAACTCCAACAACTATGCATCACTGAAATATACCTTTGATCCCATCAACCGAGCCTCTAACCACACCACTTAGTCCTTCCCTTCCGGATCCATACTCTCTTGTTACTTCAGTTCTTGGGCTCCTCTCTCCCTCCCTTATTTCTCCACATGTACCTCATGTTACCGAAGCATTACCCCTAGAGACACAACCACTGCCTTTACATTCTTACACCCAGTGCCATTGACGTCCCTCAACCTGACTTGAATTATATCTGTGATGCTCCACCACCTATACCATCTAATAATATCATAGCTCCTGGGCATCCCATGACAACCCGCTCCAAAAGTGGTATTTTTAAACCATGTCATGTCCTTGACCTACATACTAGCATAAAATCTTTACCGGAGACTATTGAACCCACCTCATTTACTTAAACCCAAAAATCTCCACATTGGTGTAAAACCATGTGCGAGGAATATGATGCTCTCATCCATAACTCTACATGGATCTTATTATCTTTCATCACACATAAAATATCATTGGGTATAAGTGGGTCTTTTGAATTAAGCTAAACCCCAACGGATCAATCGCTAGATATAAAGCACGTCTAGTGGCTAAAAGGTTTTTATCAATGACCTGATGTTTACTTCATAGAGACATTCAGTCATGTTGTTAAACCCACCACAATCCGGCTTATCTTGAGTTTGGTCGTCTTGAAAGGTTGGCGCTTACAACAATTGGATGTTAACAATGCCTTTTTACAGGGGACTCTAACTGAAGACGTCTTTATGCAGCAACCTTCTGGCTTCATCCATCCTTAGTATCTAAGGCATGTTTGTAAATTACAAAAAACTATCTTTGAACTTCTTCAGACTCCATGAGCCTGTTATACTGAACTTAGCTTGTTTTGACTATATTGACTTTATCAACTCTAAGTCTGATACTTTGCTATTTCTATGACAATAACTTAGAGGCACAATATATCTTTTGGTGTATGTGGATGATATTATTATCACAGGTGATAATTCTATGGAGGTCTAGACATTCATCAAGCAATTAGTAGATCGATTCTCTCAAAGATCTAGGAGACTTGAACAACTTTTTAGGCTTGGAAGCAACATATACATCTTTAGGGCTCTTCATCTCATAGAGAAAATATATTCAAGATTTATTATCCAAAACGAATATACAAGACGTGAAAGAGGTTATAACTCTCATTTCTAATAGTGAATTACTCAAATTATGCTATGGTAGTCCTGCTATAGATCCTACTCAATACCGACAAGTAGTTGGATCATTATAGTATCTAGCTCTCACCTATCGAGACATCTCATTTGTAGATAATAAATTAGCCCAAGTCATGCATCATCTATTTAGTATGCATTGGTCTGCAGTCAAACGAATCCTATGATATCTTAAGGGGACCCTTAATCATTGTCTTTCTCCGCAAACACTCGCCACTTCATATTCATGCCTTTGCCAATGCTGATTGCGCAGACAACTTTGATGATAGAACATCCACGTCGGGATATCTTATTTTACTTGGAGCTAATCAAATAAGTTAGAGTTCTAAGAAGCAAATGACAACGCCCGGTTTACAACTAAAGCTGAATACCGTGCCATCACCAACTATTGTAGAACTCAATTGGTTCATGAATTTTCTAAGGAACTTAACATTGCATCCGCTTTTACTTCTACAATATATTATGATAATGTCAAATTCACCTACCTCTGCACCAATCCAGTGTTCCACTCCCGCATGAAACACATTGTCATCAACTTCCATTTCATGAGAGATCAAGTTATAAGACATCAACTCTGTGTTTCTCATATACATACAACTGATCAACTAATCTACTCACTCACGAAGCCTCTCACCCATAAACTCTTTCATAACATCGGTCCAAGATCGACATTCATGACAAGAGCTCAATCTTACAGGGGTATGATAGTAGATAAGATTCCCCCAAGTGAATAAAAAAATCTCATTAATCCGTTGAAAAAAATCCTCCTCTTTAACCTATATAAATGATAAATCAACAAACCTTCGTAACTTATATTCTATTTTACAGAGACCAATATAAAATTATGTAAACTGCCTCGTCCATAAAGACTAATTGTTTTCTTACCATTCTGTTCGAAGTCTCGAATGACTGACTACCAACAAACCAGTCAAAGCTGCATACACTCCTCCAGAGAAAAGATAGTACGAAAATGAAGTCTTCCTCGCTCAAAACCCGTGGGATACGAGAGAGAGAGAGAGAGAGAGAGACCAATTTGGATTAGATATTGGCTCGTTCGCATCCACCTAGACACAATCCCCAGTCGATATGATATATATCACCAGAAAAGATTCGTCTACCACGCTAGAAACGTGTGATATCATTGGATAAGACAAAAACCATACGATGTGCTGCCTTCGTGGAGCAAAAACAAAAGAGAGGCTTCAGTGGAGTCTATGCGCAGTAGCGACACTACAAAGCCGACAGCTTCATTCACACGTTCTCACCCGCCAACCCAAAATCGCCCGACACCAGGATATATACCGGGGCACGCATCCCATGCCCTCGCCGGCCTCACCACTGCAGCGGCTGCAGCAACCATGAGCTTCTGCGTGAGCAAGCAGGCCCCGGAGCTCGTGGCCCCCAGAGTGCCGACGCCGTCCGGCCGCCTCCCTCTATCCTCCATGGACCGCACGGCGGTGGTCAGGATCCTGGTGGACCTAGTTCTCGTCTTCAAGCATGGCCTGGAGCCGGCAAAGACCATCAAGGAGGCGCTGTCCAGGGCTCTCGTCCCTTACTACCCCGTCGCCGGTCGCATCGTCGAGGCGAGCCCCGGCGAGCCCGAAGTCTCCTGCACCGGCGATGGTGTGTGGTTCGTGGAGGCCTCCGCTGACTGCAGTCTTGAAGGTGTCAACAACCTGGAGCGCCCCCTCGAACTGCGCAAGGAGGAGCTCCTCCCGTTTGCTCCCCTTCAAGTGAACGTGGAGGATTTGATCTTTATGATGCAGGTACGTGGTAACGTAAGCTTTCCTTCTCATGTCTCAACAATTCTATCAAGCACTGGCAATCCATGTGATCGATCATTCTCTACACCAACGCAAAACTGGACCAGTAACTGAGATTGAGATGGAAGCAGAAAGAGTATGCTGAACTAGTTGTTGTTTCACCCAGGTGGATACCCTGTGAACATCCATTAACTAAGCGTGGTTTTAGTTGGGTGGGTGGGGGGTTCTTTTTTATTTTGCAATGGGTCATAAAGCATTTGGATGTTGGTTTTAGTTGAGTGGAGGGTTCTTTTTTATTTTGCAAGGGGTCATAAAGCATTTGGATGTTGGGATGTTGGTTTTAGTTGAGTGGAGGTTCTTTTTATTTTGTAAGGGGTTGTGGGGTCATAAAGTATTTGGATGTTGGCTTTAGTTGAGTGGAGGACATTTTGTAAGGGGTTATGGGGGTCATAAAGCAGTTGCATGCAGGCCAACAAACGTTATTGCCCAAGTATCACAGTTTTTTGCCAGGTGCAAGGGAATCATGGCACCACCCTGCGCTGCTTCGCACGTAGTTTCATGGCAACCAAAAGAGGGTGGGTTCAGCTGTGTGTGCTGCGGGCAACACGTTGTAGCAGTAGCAACACATGTGTATACCCCTTCTTTTATGGGTGCAAAAATCTTTAATTTCTCTTCATATATCATTCATAGATAAGACAGGGAATGAAAAGAAACGAATGCCAACCATAGAAAAGAAACAAATAGTAGGGGGGGGGGGGGGATATATGTTTGTCATTCAGAGGGGGGAGGGAGCGAGATATGTACGTACCCCAGTCGTGATTGCCATTTGCTTCTCCGATTCAATGCAGGTCACAACCTTCAGCTGCGGCGGGTTCGCAGTGGGCATCAGATTCAGCCACACGGTGTTCGACGGCCTCGGAGCCGCCCAGTTCCTGAAAGCTGTGGCTGAGATCGCAAGAGGCCATGCTCGTCTTGTGGTCGAGCCGGTATGGTGCAGAGAAGTCATCCCCAGTCCGCCCACCGTATCGCGGGGGCACCCACCGTCCCTCGCCGCTTTCCGCTTCGAGACCGCGGTGTTCGACGTCTCGCTGGACCACATCAACGCGGTGAAGAACCAGTTCTCGCGAGAGAGGGGCCACAAGTGCTCCACGTTCGACGTGGTCACGGCCATGGTCTGGCAGTGCCGGACGCGGGGGATAGGCCTGGAGCCCCACGTCGAGGTGCACCTCGGCTTCGCGGCCAACACCCGCCACCTGCTGCGCCAGCTGCTGCCGCAGGAAGGCTTCTACGGCAACTGCGTGTACCCCATGGGGGTCAAGGCGAGGAGCGGAACCGTGGCCGGTGCTTCGCTGGTGGAGGTGATGCAGCTGATAAGGGAAGCCAAGGAGAGGATGTCGGCCAAGTTCTTGGCATGGATGATGGGGGAGTCGGGGGAGGACCCTTACAAGGTGCCGCTGGAGTACGGAACGGTGGTGGTGTCGGATTGGAGCCGGGTGGGGTTCGCGGAAGTGGACTACGGGTGGGGAGAGCCGATCCATGTGGCTCCCTTGAATGATGACACTAACTTCATCGCCTCCTGCATCTACCTGCAGCCGTCGAAGCCGAAGCAGGGCTTGAGGTTGATGACGCGGTGCGTCCAACCGGCCCATCTGCCCGCCTTCAGGCAAGAGATGATCAAGTTTGTCCAGAAATAGGTCTCTCTCTCTCGCTCATGGTGAAGGTGGAAGTCGTGCGTGTGTGACTGCATCACCTTAGTGACGCCTCAAAAATAAATTAACTTGTTGGGAAGTTGTTTTACATGCATTTCACACCGTTCTTATGCATTCAATTTTTTTACTTCAAAGACATATCATGTTCCGGATATGTAGTATGTGATATCATATGTTATATATTTTACGTATCGAGACACTTCGTGTCGTCTCGGCTTGATCCTACCCATGTACACATGGACGTTTGAGGACTCTTCGTTGGTGTTCAATAGATATACAAGCTTCCTCGGGATGTCGATCGATAGGTCAAGAACCTAGACGATCACCTCATGTAGGAGTCAACTTCCGATCCATGATGAAGCTGCAACCGTCTATCCTATTCCACTATGATGTTGGTTATCTTTATTATATATCTGTAATAGGCAAGAAAGATCATTTTCTGAGTCATCGTTTGAATTGTATAAGACGTACAAAATATAATCTTGCAAGAGAGACAGGTGATGAAACCTGAACCTAGCCACTCGATAATGTTACTTCCCAAGACCTTAATCCAAACTAAATCGATAATGTTTACATAAAGGACATCAACTTGTCGAGCTTGGCTTTCTCATATCACCTCTACCGCTCGTAAGACACTGTCCTCGATAGGCGGGGCATTCTAAGCTGCATCTTCAACAATAATATGCTCACTCAGTTTCCCAGTAACTAACACCACATCATTTATATCATGTGGGGAAAAAAAAAAAAAAAAAGGAGGGTCACTCGCCGCTCAGGCAAGTATAATTTGAAACAGTACCTCAAGTAACAGACGCCTACTCGATCGTAAAAGCTCGGCACAGATACGCTGCCATCAGAAAATGTACATGCACGCCACCGCAGTTAGCAGTGTCGTCAACAGTACGGACACGGCATTAACAGCGTTATTGTCCAGCACGTCCGTTCCTGAGATCTTGATCACGGTCGGTGCACGTTTGCCGACCACCTTGCATGTCCAATTGCATGTTAGAATAATAATAATAATTATTATTATTATTATACAGATAGTTGGTGTATAATAGTAATAATTATATTTATAAAAATTTGACTGAAAAATACACTTTGACAGATGGATCACTCTGTCAAAATGTGCAAAAGAAAAGAAAAGAAAAAACTAGATTTAGGTTAACCAGATGATATCGGCAAATATAATTAAAAACAATACTTGGAAATAAGAAAAATATACCTTTTTCCGTACTGTGCAGTATCCACTGAACTGAAGAGTTGCACCCAGTAATGAATCGATCAGGCTTCCACCCAGCCCAGCTGCTGCGGCAATTGGTATCACTAACAGTTGATTCAAGACCACATCAGCAGCACATTCAGCTGTGAGTAGTCCCACAATGACAGAAGTAAGCCCAATAACTAAACCCGCTGTTGTGGCTGCCACAAGTCCCTGCACGCTGACTGCACCATTTGTACCTTTGCGGACGATCTGTGCAGATGAAAACAAAGAGACTAATACTTACACAAAAGCATACAATCTATAACATACGTCCGGCGATTAAAAAAAAAAAAGAGAATAGTATCCGAGCATAATTGATTGCTGCTAGTTACATATCTATTACAAATTAATCAATCACGCGAGTGATGACACGTGTGATACATTATATAATCTTTTTATTTATAATTAATATTAATATATTCTTATATTATATTATTTGTTACATATATATTGTGATGTCCTTGATTCCGTGTAATGATAATCGGATCGTGATGAGATAACGATAATGAGATAGATTCACCTTTAAACACAGATTTTAAATAATCCTAGTCATAAGTTACTCGAGAGGGATATTGAGATAACCGAACAGATTGATGTATTATATACTCGTCCATATGATGGAGGCGGCTGGTCTCACAGCCACTACTTGTGTGGAGACACTAAGGATATAGTACATGTGCTCATTAGAGAATAAGTTCACTGATTGATCCGCTTATGGAATGATGTATGATTAATGATACTTAATATAAGACAGCGATTTCATAGTCCCAGTTGTGTATCTGGTCCTTAAACTTGAGACACCAATGATGCCTTGTATGAGTACTCCTTTCTTTGACGCCAAAATTACAGGTTTGGAAAGTTCCAGATCTGGTACAGTTGGTTATCGGGATTAATAGCCAACCTTACGAAGACAATTGAGTGTCAATAAAGGATCATCCACTCTCGGTATCACGAGAGGAATATCTCATATGTGCTTGCTCAGACAAATCCTTGGCCAGGGTCATTCGGATCGAGAGAGATAGAGTTCTCCGAGAGAATCCGATTAGAGCGAGACTATGACGGATTTTGTATGTGGCCTGACGGTACCATGTCCAATATACGGTCTCTAAGATATTAATTAGATAAGGGATTATAGATACACGGTAACTGTGGACAGACAGGTCCGATGGATTTGATCCCCCTTGTATTGTCTGGGAACTATGGTATAGTGGCCTAGTACGTTCAAAGTCGATGAGTCGAGTGAAATATTATGAGGATAATAATTCACTATATCAGAAGGAGTTCTGATGGGAGTGACTCACAACCAACTCGGTATCGAGCCTAGAGGATCACACACATATGGTGGATGTTTCAGCGAATAGAGGATTGGATAAAGATCCAATTAGCCTCTATTCTCATTAGATGAGACTCTATGCTGATGAGTTCCTTGATTAAGGCTCAATTAGAGGTCTAAGGAGATTATTAGATAGAGATCCAATAATGCAAGGTTAGTGGGTAATTGGATGAAGATCTAATACCCACTAAGGCAGAAGCCCTAGGATTTTTTGGTGACTCTCTATAAATAGGAGGGGAGACTCATGGTTGATAGGCTGCAGCTTTAGCAACACCTCTTATTCTCTTCTCTCCCTCGGTGCAAGAGTTACGAGATCAGATTGGAGGAGTTTCACTACAGAGATCTATCGTGTGGATACCGCTAGAGAGGAGGACGCTTGACCTCCTTCATCTTCTCCATCCGAATCTGAAATATAGGGATATACGATCTCCCTAGGTAAAATCAATCTCTCACACATCGCGATTTTATCGGTTTTTACGTTTTTCTTGCGACCCTAATATTTTGCACAACGATTTGATCTACATAGAAAACTAATTTTTGTTTTGATTTCGCTGTACATGTGATGCACGCGCTGAGGTTTCCAAGGGCTAAACTACATATAGGAGAACTAGTATGAAACAACAAATGCTAAGTTAACCCTAAAGAGAGGACAACAAACAGGTTTCACAGCTTTCACATGGTATTTTAACTTGGAAACGGTCATGCTTCTTCCACCTGAAACCTGTCTGAGATACTTACATTTTTCTATGGTCTATCTGGCAGGTTTTGAAGCAAGATCCTTTCCAAATTAAACTAATATGACTAATCAATGATATATATATATATATATATAACAGTGAGATCAAATATGGCAGATTGGTCCTTTCTCATGTATCAGGGACTAGCAGTTGTTGCTGTGCAGGAAGGAAAAATATCCAGAAAAATTAACAGTCAGCCATATATAAGTGTCAAAACAAGTAACTGAATCATTCCCTTTACCTTTGATGATCCACCATCTCAAGGGAATGACTAGTTTCTTTGTGATAAAAGCAAACAGAAACCCGCATAGCAATCAATTAGCATATACATTTAGAAGAGGTCTCTTCATGTTTTGCAAATGAAACTATTGGACACATGTTTGGGCTTCTTTTTTTTTTTTTTTTTTTAATGAAGCAGCTCTAAAATTGGAATTCTTTGCACTTCCATCTTTTTCCTTGTTTCTTAAGCAAGACAGTTAAAAAGGACCTTTGAGACAAACACTCCATGGTCCACAATAAATCATAGTGTTGAAAAACAAGAGAAGAAGACTAGTTTGATGCAAATACAAAAAAAAAAGATCAATGTACAAGTTCTGAGCATGAATATTCACTAGAGCAGAAAGCAAAGTTCAATCAAATTCTGCTACTATGAGATCTCTCTACTATACTTGTGGTGCCACTTGAACATTCTCTCTAGCAAATAAATGCTAAACCGAATAACCTGGATTGATATAAGATAACTAAACAGCCTGATTAATAGTAAAGCACAAAGCAGATATCATCGCTTCCTTATATCCAGTAGTTAAAATAAAGTAACATACATGAATGAACAAAGACAAAGTAAGATAGCTAAGGTCAAACAAATTAACCACAGTAATATGTACCTTGAAGGTAGTGATTAGCCGGGGTTGACCATTGCTAAGCATTCCAATTTCAGATGACCAGGTGTCTCCATTACAACAGGCATAATGTCCAATAATGCCACCAATGAGGCCGGTGAGAAATTTTGACTTTTTTGTGTCCAAGCAGGTATCTTGTCCCCCAGTTACAGTTACGAACACCACTACCAAAATAGTTGCAAGCCAACTATTAGCCAACACTTGTATCCTGATAATAAAATTGAACACACGTCATGTCATTCTATGAAGGACATAAGGTTGAAATAAAAATAGGTTACAAAGATTAGCTATTCTCATAGTAATCTCAAATTATAGCATATAAAGTGGATCATTTTATAAGCTCATAAATGACATGAGATCTGCAATGCTGAATGTCAAGAAAAATTGTGCACTATATGGAGCATATTCCACCCAGCACCACTCACTGATAAGTCTGCTTTATCCTTGATTAGGTCAAACTTGAAATAATCATTAAAAACTTGTGCATAAAAAGCAATCTTACAGCAATTGCCAATCAAATTGCATATGCCACCTAAATGTTTATTCTAAATTAAAGTATTTTTTCATAGATGCTCATTTCAACAATAACAATAACAAAACCGTAAGTCTCAACTATTTAAGGGTGGCTACATAGATCATTTGCTGCCATTGAGATTATACTTAGCTAAATTAAAAATATTTAAATCTTTATTTATAGTTTCTATTAAAGTTTTTTTGTGTCTTCCTCAACCTCTTTTTATACTACTAACAATAATCATTTCATTTCTTCTGACTACTATAGCTTCAGGTCTCTTGAGCACATGTTCATACTATCTTAACTTATTATCTCTCATTTTATCTTCTAACTACCATATTTTATTTTTCTATCTTTCCTAATAAATCAGCACATTCACTTCAACATTCTCATCTCAACAAAATAAACCTTTTGTATATATTACTTCTTAACTACCCAACACTCAAATCCATAAAGTATTCACTTCCTAATGTCCCAAATCATTTTAATCATCATGTTTTTACTCCATTAAATATGAATAATATCTTCATCAATCTTTTCATTTTGTTGAATAATTGACCCAAGATACATAAATCTTTTGTTTAAAGGATTTTTTTTCCCATCCAACATAACTATATCATCATGTTTATTCCTTGTATTACTAAAATTCTATCTCATATATTCAATTTTAGTCCTACTTAATGTAAAATCTTTAGTTATTTAAAGAAACTCCTTGTCCATCCAACTTAACTATGCCCGCATGACTATTCCTAGTATTACTAAAATTATCTCTCATATATTCAGTTTTAATCCTACCTAATATAAAAAGTTTCTAAGGATTGCGTCCACAACTCAAATTTAGAATTAATTTTATTTAGACTCTCATCATCTAAGATTACATCATCAGTATATAATATACACCGAGGAGGTCTATCCTATATAAGGGCAGTAAGTTCATCCATTATCCTATATAGGGCACTAAGTCCCTAGACTTAGTACGGAGCCTAAATGTAATCTCACACTAATAGGAAATTGATAATACAAGCTTCCTATAGTTCTAACACCAATAACTACATTATCATGCATATTCTTAATAGTAGTGGATACACCTTTCTTTTCTAAAACCCACTAATAAATATCTAAGAACTCTGTGGTAGGCCTTTTCTGAATCAATAAAAATCATATGGAAATCTTTCTATTTCTCTATATGCTTTTTCATTAATTTTTTTCTATTGTTGATCTACCAAACATAAAATCAACTTAGATTGACTCATAATTTTAATCCATCTATAGTTAGAATAGTTTTATAAATGCTTGGTTACTCCAGTCAAAAGGAAGTGAAATAAGATAATATAGATTGACAATACTTTAGGAGACTTGACTTTGAAAATACATGTGGGTTTCTTAAAAAGGAAATGAAGTTTCTCCAGACTCTACCAAAGGAGACCTATATAGTTACACTTCTAGAGTATATTGTGACATGAAGTCATGTAAAACATTGATAAAACACAATTAAATATCCTAGTTCTGTAGTTTTCCTAATCTCACAATTCACATGGCTCGATTAGATCTTAAACTCTTTTTTAATTGTTGCAATAAAAAGTCTGTAGAAGATACAAGTCTTGAGAATAGGTATATTATCAATATTAGTTGTTATATCCAAATTAAATGAGGAAATGTATTTTGACTTAGTAGGGCTATATAAGTAATTATAAGTTTGATCCGATCTACGAAATAACTTAATTAATTTGCTAAGTTTGAACCACTAGCCCAAGATGGTTTAACCCAAGTTAGTGGTAATAGACTCAATTAGTTGTAAAACAATTCCAGTCAACTTCCATTTTGCTGTGAAACTAAATTGGGATACAACATTTTGTTTCCTCCAAATTGAGAATAAATCAATGTTTCATCATAACTTCGAACAAAAGGTCAAAAGCAGCATGGCTAACTTAGTGCCAAATGTAACTGAAAATCTCAGTTAACCTGTCTTGCAGATAGTTTGGCGATTGAAATTATGCTTATTTCTTCAAATCAGTAGCCAAATATAGTAAATCTCACCCAAACTAAATAAAAGCCTTCTCGCCAAACCATCCACTCAAATTTGAGCCCCTTTTTCTAAATTCAGCATTCTTTAACTATTGATGTACAAATTCATGGTTCACCGCGCCATCAATCTGAGATATTCTTATAATTAAAAAGCAGTCAGTTTTTTACATCCGTTAAGGTCACAAAATAATACAACTTTCTCCTCAATCAAATTTAGGCACCTCTCTGTAACTAAGCATTCTTTAGTGACAATTTTACAACACGATGGTTCTCCATAGATTGACTGATATCGAAAGAATGGCCTACAAATTGGATTTATTGTCTGTTTGGTTCAAAACAGACAGAAAACTAACCAAATAAAGGAGTCATGCATGGGGGCACTATATTCAGTGATTCCTAGCTAATCTGAAAATTTCAGGCCCTAAAGTTAAAACCAGAAATGTGTCCAGTAGAACAATGCAAAGCTGAAAGAAATTTAACGAACTTAACAAGTGCAGGATCTGATGCGGCCATCACAACAATTCCCATAATATTAGTGATGACAGAACGCTAAGAATGCAGGAATCATTAGCCAATAAGAACTAACTAAGGGGGAAGAGAAGGAAATGTCACCAATTCCGCTGCCCGCCTTCCTTGAAATCCTCTTCGATGCTCCGTTTCTTCTCCTCTCCCATTTTTGTGAGCTTCGAGGAGGTGAAGAAGAAGACCAGCAGGAGCGCGGCGAATCTGGAATAGACGGGGCACCAACAGTGAACCCTCTACTTCGAGGAAGAATCCAAATCCAAAAAACGTAGAGGGCTCGAACCTGTAGCCGGCTGCGATGTGGATCGCCATCACCAGGAACCCCGCAATCGCCCCCGATCGATCGAGCGACCTGTGGAGGAACGCCCTGGCAGCGATCCCCAGCGACAGCACCACGGCCACCGCACACCTGACCAAGAACCCCTCCATGGTCTCGCCCTCCTCCCACCCCTCTGGTGATGAGATGCTCCGCCTCTTTCTTTCTCTCTCTCTCTCTCTCTCTCTCTCTCTGAGTAGTGGAGCGGAAGAGGGGAACTAAATAAATTATAAATTAAAAAGAAAAAGGAATATCTAAATGAATGGAATCTTATGGGAAAAAAAGATGTGGTGCGGGCCCCATTTGTCTCTCTTTGTCTCACTGGTAGTGGAGAAGTGGGACCATCGGCGCTGGGACTTGCCAGGGCTGACCGGGTTTCGGCAGGGCGAGTGACATGGAAGTGGAAAAAATGCGGCGAAGGGTTGACACGGGGGATGGTCGAAAGGTGTAAGGTAAGTACGCGGTGGAGAGACCGAATCGGTCCTGCAAAGTGTCCTGGGTGATTTGAGTCCATCGGTGTGGGACCTCCGTGACGTGGTTCCGTCGGAGCCCATACAATAATGTCTTCGAGTATCAAATTCTTCTATCTTTGGTAAATACGTGTTGGACAAACCGATCGGATTAACCGGCCAAACATGACCTTTAGTGTCATCATGTCTTGAACGAAGAAAATAAATTCTGCAATGGTAAGACTACTTCCCACCCGTCGCCTCTGCTACCCCTTCATCGGTTTCTCTCACCGCCAGCCCCCATCACTATTATTGTCCACTGCAACATCGTTCCTCGTTCGTCGCACACACTGCCTTTGTGCCCTTGTTCCTTCCCACTGCCCTTTCCTTGTTTTGTTGTGCCGATCATCTCTGTCCTCTACTCACCACCGCGAGGCCCCCCCCTCGTCACTTCTAACTCTGTGTATGCTTCCCCACCCATCATCTCTGCCCATAGAGTAGAGGAAAGGGTGAGGGAAGGACAGAGGCAATCGTCGCCTCTCATGCTTGTTGCCCCCACCCCTTCCCTACCTATTCATCCTATCGTCTCCACCCCCTACTCACCATCGTAATGGGCATCGTCCTCAGAATGAAAGCAACAAACAGGGAAGGAAAGAAAAGGATATGTTTAAGATACTAATGGAAGACAACAAAAACAAGAGCATCTTCTGAAAATATAAATAATAATAAAATGCATTTTCAAGAAAATCACCCTAATTTGAGTCCATTAAGTCAAAAAACAAAAAAAAAACCCTAAATTTAAAACCCTTTTTAACGCAAGAATGAGTTTTGTTGCTTGGTGATAGGACAAAAGCCGACCTGGCAGCCAAGTCATCACACCTTCGGACAGCTAAGCCGCTGACGCGGCCAAACCGACGTAACCGGTCAACCAGCTGTACGAAGAATACCAGGTGCCGTACAGCCGACCTGGCACAGGTAAGGTCGGCAACCCCTACCTGCAGGCGCACGCTTCACCACCAGTACGGAGGCATGGCGTGAGGCGCGACAGCATGGTGAGTCATGAATTCAGTAAGGTCGTCGGGTACGAACAACCCACAGCACCCACTATAAAAGCTCCTGCACCTCCACAGGGCAGGGGGATCGCAAAAAGAGAATATTAGACTGACTTGATCATCGGAGGGGTCACGTCGGGAACCTACCCGACCCGACCTCCTTGCAGGAACAAGCTGCCGACCCCAATAGGACGACCCCTTCTTCACCCGGGCTTCGCCACTCCAGCATCAAGACTCCCGAGCCATCCCCTGAGTCACCGCTCATCCAGACCAGCTCCGCTCTGTGCCGAAGAAATAGCGAAGCGGGCGGCCTAGCGCACACGGGCCTGGACCAGCAAAGGCTTGCTCAGCATATTTAAAGGCGGAACACACCCACCAGGCAAGCCCCATAAACGGTACTATCATTTTGGCGCTAGAAGGAGGGCCCATGTCGCCAGAACGCCCACTCGCTGACTCGGGACCAGAGTGCCGGACGGAACCCGATCACCCTCGACCGGCCGAGGAAGCCCCGGCCGCCATGCCGACTCCCAATCGCTTTTGGAGAATGATGACTGACCCCGGGTTCCCATCGCCCGCGTCGAATCCTGCGCCCCCCATGGTCACCGCCGAGGCCTTCCTCGGCCTCACCAGCCAAGTCCAAGCACTTGCGGGCATGGTGCAGACTATAATCCCTTACCTGCCACAGCTGATGCATACGGCGGCGCATCAGTCAGCGCCTCCGCGAGCGGAGTCGCCAACGGCCCCAGGTCGGGGAATCCCGCCAGTCACCGAGGTGCCGCCACCCCGGGTGACCGAGGCCCCACCACCTCGAGCCCCAGTTTCGCCGACATCGACACCAACCCGATCCCAAAGCCGATCTCACAACCCAACACCAACTGAACCTGATCCGGATATTCTGTCAACCGACTCCACCGACTCTCTGAGGAAGCAGGTCCGCCGGGTCCATCAGCGACTTGACGAGGTTCAGAAAGAAGTCTTCAAGTCGAAAGACGAAGCTGGGGAAAGCTCAAAGGGGGGCTCCCCATTCACCCTTGAGATACACTCAAAGCCCCTGCCGGCCACATTCAGACTACCAGCCCTCGAACCCTATGACGGCAACGGAGACCCAATAGAGCATATTGCTACATTCCGCGCCCAGATGGCCCTGTATGACACATCAGAGGCACTGATGTGTCGAGCCTTCCCGACCACCCTCCGAGGATCGGCCAGAAACTGGTATGCTCGGCTAAAACCCGCTTCCATACCATCATTCGACGTATTGGCAAGGGAATTCGAGTCCAGTTTCTTGGCAAGCGCATGCCCGAGGCCCACCACAGCCTCGCTCCTCGGCATGGCCCAAGGGAGCGATGAGCCCCTCTCCCAGTTCGTAAGAAGGTTCACCTCACAAGTACAGGGCATTCCGGACCTCCATCCGTCCCTAGCCATCCAGGTATTTCTGACAGGGCTGAAGCCTTCTAGGTTCTTCTGGTCGCTGATCGAGCGGCCACCAACGACTCTGCCCGAGATGTTGCAGCGTGCACATCAATATGTGGCGGCCGAGACTCTAATAGCCGGCAAGCGGGACGAGGCGAAACGCCCTCGGGGCGAGCAGTCTCGGGGGCATCCGGCCCCGCCTCCCAAGAAAAGGGAGGATAGGTCGGGCCTGCTGCCAGCCAGGCCTCCCCCAATTCCCCTCAACTCAACTCGAACGGAGATCTTCTTCCAGATACGGGAGAAGGGACTCTTGAAGGCACCAAGCCCGATGAAGTCGCATCCTGAGCGGCGTGACAAGAGGAGGTACTGCCGATTCCATCGGGAGTATGGTCACGACACCGAAGAATGTCGCGACCTCCAGTACCAGATTGAGGATCTCATTAAGCGTGGTCATCTGCGGCGATACGTCCGCGAACAGCCACCTCCCTCGGACGGTCGGCCACCCCGAGACCTGTCCCCCCGACCACAGGGCCCGGTTGAAAAACAGATCGATGTCATCTTCGGCGGCCCAGCCTCAGGCGGCAGCAGCTCGTCGGCGCGCAAAGCATATGCGCGATCCGAGGTCGGGAAGAGGCCGATGCATCACGAAGAGCTCGACGTCGCGTTCAGATCGCAGGACGAGGAGCATGCATCTCACGACGACGCACTAGTAATCTCAATCCGCATGGCAAACGCCTACGTCAAGCGGGTTATGATCGACACGGGAAGTTCGGCCGACATTTTATATTTCAATGCCTTCCAACGGTTGGGACTGACCGACCTGGACCTCACCCCCCTGAAATCTACCTTGACAGGGTTCACTGGGGATTCCATTTCCCCCATAGGGACGACTACGATCCCTGTCACGATCGGGGGAGAGCCGAGGTCAAAGACCCTGATGGTGCCATTCATGGTGGTCAGGCTCCCATCTGCCTACAACGCCATCATCGGGCGCCCGACCCTAAATCGGCTCAGAGCGGTCGTCTCAACGTACCATCGGGTCTTGAAGTTTCCAACTCGAGCCGGGGTCGGCAAGGTCAGGAGCGACCCGAAGGAGTCCAGACAATGCTACCTGGCGGCAACAACGCTGTGCAAGAAGCCAAGAACCGGACCGATCAACGCCACGGCTCCGGACCCAGTGGAAGACGCCCGGGATGCCCACTCCGCGGAGAAAATTCTCGAGCTACCACTGGACCCGAGTCGCATTGGCAAGATGGTAAAGGTCGGGTCGGAGTTAACGGAGAATCAACAAATTCAGTTGATAGATTTCCTGAGGAAGAACGACGACGTCTTCGCATGGACCCCGAACGACATGCCAGGGGTCGACCCGGAGATTGCACAACACTACTTAAACATCTCCCCCGACGCCCGGCCAGTAAAGCAACGCCCGCGGAAATTTGCCCCGGATCGCCAGAAGGCCATAGAAGATGAAGTCACCCGCCTGTTGGATGCACAGCTCGTCGAGGAAGTAAAGTACCCGACCTGGCTGTCCAATGTTGTACTCGTTAAAAAGGCAAATGGAAATTGGCGGATGTGTGTTGATTACACTGATCTCAATCGGGCTTGCCCGAAGGACTGCTACCCGCTTCCCCGCATCGATCAACTTGTGGACGCCACTTCCGGGCATCAGCTGTTCTCTTTTATGGATGCCTTCTCGGGATACAACCAAATCCAAATGGCCCCGAGAGACAAAAGAAACACAGCATTTATCACGCACAATGGCACATACTGCTACAAGGTGATGCCGTTCGGATTGAAGAATGCCGGCGCGACCTATCAGCGCCTCGTCAATCGAATGTTCAAGGACCAGGTCGGCAGGAACATGAAAATATATGTCGACGACATGATAGTCAAGAGCCGACATGCCGAGACCCATCTCTCCGACCTAGAGGAAACATTTCGCACGTTGAGAAAATACAGGATGCGCCTCAACCCAACGAAGTGTACCTTCGGCATCACTGCCGGGAAGTTTCTCGGCTTCATAGTGCATCAACGAGGAATCGATGCCAACCCCGACAAAATAAAAGCCATACAGGAGATGCAGTCACCCAAGACCGTAAGGGAGGTACAACGACTTGCAGGAAGGATAGCAGCCCTGAGCCGCTTCATTTCCCGGGCCGGAGACAAGAGTTCAGTCTTTCTTCGCGCATTAAAATCGGCAAAAGACTTCAAATGGACACCCGAATGCGAGGAGGCCTTCCACCAACTAAAAAGTCACCTCGAGAACCTGCCGCAGTTGGCCTCGGTGAAGGATGGCGAGCCCCTCGGCCTATACCTCGCTGCGACCAATCTGGCGGTTAGCTCGGTCCTGGTAACACTGGACAAAACCGGAGAAAGGCCGGTCTACTATACCAGCCACGTCTTGGCAGGGCCTGAGCTTCGATACGCCCCCATAGAAAGGATAGCCTTGGCGCTTATTCTGGCCTCCAGAAAACTGAGGCCATATTTCCAGACACACCCCATTAAGGTGATAACCAACCAACCCTTGCGCCAGATCCTCTCCAAGTTTGATGTTGCAGGTCGGATGCTGAAGTGGTCGGTAGAGTTGGGGGAGTTCGATATCGAATATGAGCCGAGAAAGGCAATTAAAGGCCAAGTGCTCGCGGACTTCCTGTCGGAGCTCGTGCCCCCACCAGTCCCTCAAAATCCGACCCCCGGATGGACCATACATATCGATGGGTCAGCAAACTCGGAAAGAGGAGGAGTCGGCCTGGTGATCAAAGACCCCTCTGGCCACGTTTACGAACATGCCTTGCGACTAGGGTTCAGAGCCACAAACAACGAAGCCGAGTATGAAGCGCTCCTATTCGGCCTCAAGGTTGCAGCCGATCTAGGGGCAGAAGACATAGAGGTATTCACCGACTCCCAACTCGTCGTCGGCCAAGTTAATGGCACATTCGAAACTCGGGAAGCGGCAATGATCAAATACCTTGCCGAGGTGCGGCTGGTGGCGGCGCGGTTTCAAAAGTTCGCCATCACCAAGGTGCCCCGCAACGAGAACACGCAGGCAGACGCCTTGGCGAAATTGGCT
The DNA here is from genome assembly GCA_029747655.1 of Ensete ventricosum. Taxonomy (NCBI): domain Eukaryota; kingdom Viridiplantae; phylum Streptophyta; class Magnoliopsida; order Zingiberales; family Musaceae; genus Ensete; species Ensete ventricosum. The sequence goes on along the minus strand of JAQQAF010000003.1, from coordinate 32,985,952 downwards.
TCCTCCCGCGCGACCGACACACCAGCCGGACCAACGGTTAGGACTGTCGGGCCATCCATTGGCCCGACCCTCATGACTGTAGGTCAAGAAGACGGAGGCTGGACCAACGAAATCCTCCACTTTAAACAAGCGGGGGTCCTCCCTGAGGATAAGGCGGCCGCCCGAAGAGTCAGAAGGGCGGAGTCATGGTACTGCATCATTGATGGCCGCCTCTACCGGCGAGGTTTCAGCCGACCCCTGCTTCGCTGTCTGAACCCGACCGAGGCACAGACCACCTTAGCCGAGATCCATGAAGGAATATGTGGAGACCATGTCGGCGCTCGCACCCTGGCACACATGGTCCTAAGGCAAGGATACTATTGGCCTACACTACGAAAGGATGCCCAAGCATATGTTCAAAATTGCGAGCCATGCCAAAAGCACGCCCGATTCCAACATAGACCGATGGTGCCACTCTCGACTGCCGACTGCGCCTGGCCCTTCGCCCAATGGGGAATGGACCTCCTCGGCCCCTTTCCCCCAGCCTCGGGACAGAGAAGGTTCCTGATAGTCGGCGTCGATTATTTCACCAAGTGGCTCGAAGCCGAGCCGCTGGCCTCCATCACCGAGAAGCAAGTCGAGGGGTTCGTGTGGAAAAACATCATAACCAGGTTCGGCCTCCCTAAGGCGATCATTACCGACAATGACACGCAATTCAACAACGTAAAGTTCAAGGCGTTCTGCCAGAGCTATCGCATCCAACTAAAGTTCAGCTCGGTGGCTCATCCCCAGGCTAACGGTCTGGCCGAAGTAACAAACCGAGCCATCCTTGAAGGATTGAAAAAGAGGGTCTCCAACGCCACGACTTCTTGGGTGGATGAACTTCCGAGTGTCCTATGGGCGTTGAGAATGACCCCTAAAACCCCGACGGGCGAATCGCCTTACAGCTTGGCATTCGGGACTGAGGCCGTGCTGCCTCCCGAGGTGGTCTTCCCAACCCTTCGAATTCAAAGTCAACATCAGGAGGAGTCTGATCAACAACTCCGTAGAAACCTCGACCTATTGGAGGAAAAGCGGGCCGATGCTCATCTCCGAGCACTGGCCTACCGGAGGGCTGTCGCGAAAATCTACAACCAACAAGTGCGCCCGAAGCGCGTCGGCGCGGGCGACTTGGTGCTCCGCAAGACCGAGGTCAGTGACCCGACCCGATCCCGCGGCAAGCTAGCCCCAAACTGGGAGGGTCCCTACCGAGTTATAGACACTATCCGAGACGGGACTTATACACTGGCGACCATGGAAGGCCGGGTATTGCCAAGAACCTGGCACATCACGAACCTGCGAAAGTTCTACGTGTGACCATGTATCGCAACTCGTACCAAATTCCAATGCAGCGGTGGCACCAAAAAGTTCTGACTTGTATTAACTTTTGAAAAAAAAGTACAAAACAGGTCGGGACCGACCCAAGTTACAAGCTTCAGGAAAGGGCAAAAACCAAGTTGAGAACAGAATTAAGACTCGGGAGGCATCGAGTCGTCAAAATCCTGCCGACGCTCCATTGGCACCGAGTCGTCTTCGGGGTAGATTGTGAAGGGATCCTCTTCGACGTCGGCATCGGGGTGGCGGGCACGAAAGCGAGCCCGCGCCACCCGATATCCGTACTCGTAGGTGACCCGCCCCATCCGCTTTAATCCCTCTTTGAAGCTGAGGGACTCCTTGTATTCAGCAACGGCAGTTCTGGGCAGCTCAGCTCGGGCCTGCTCCAGATCCTTCACGGACTGTAACAGATCGTCGTCCATCCTCCTGGCCCTGGCCCGGGCCTCCTTCAGCGGGTGGTGGGCATCACCCAGATGACCCCTCAGCTCTTTTTCCGAGGCCTCATGCCTGAGGAGCTCCTCTGCTTTTTCGGCCTTGATCTTCTCGAGCTCCTCCTGCAGCCTCGACGCCCGCTCCTCCGCCTCAGCAACTGCCTCGGGCCCGCCCTTCGACTTCAGGACGTCGAGCTCCTCCTGCTGTTGCTTGACCCGGTGGTCCATGAAAGTGATCAATTGACCAGCATCATGGACCCGGTCGACCAACGCCATCTGAAGGTGTTGGCTCTGCACGGAAGGACTCCGTTAAAAAGAAAAAGAGAGGGAAAAAGATGAACTCGCAGGTCGGCAGACTTACCAGGATGAGTTCCTTGGTGGCTCGGGCCATCAAAACCTCCGATGGGAGCGTATACAGCTCCCGCGCCAATCCAGGGTGGAGGATCCCCCTTTCATACTCCTCGGCGGCCGACGAAGTATGTCATACCTTCGTCGAGTTCTTTAGGCCCGCCCACCGAGCCTGCAGCTCCTTCTCGGGGTCTTGGTGCCCCAGATCAGACATCATCAGGGCATAGTAACCCTGGTCTCCTTTGTAAACTTTCGTCCTGAAGAGGTCCTTCATGGACCTCGGACGCTCTTGAACAGGAGAGGCGGCCCCCTCCTCAGATTCGGCGGGCGCCTCCGGCCTCGCGGGCGACGCGGCTGGTTCTTTACCCTTGGAGCGGGGTCGGGAGCCCCCCTCGCCGATCGGGGACTTGTGCTTCCTCGACAGCACCTTTACCCTCTTGACGGGTTTCCCCGTCGCGCCGGCATGTTCAGTCGGTGGGGGAGCCGGTCTCTTCGCCGACGCCCTCGGAGCTTCTCGAGCTGGGGATGTGCTGGCCTCACGAGCGGAGGGGCGGCTCGGCGGGGCCCGTCCCCCAGCTACTCTCGGCATCCCACGAAGGTCCCCGAGGTCCATTCGGTCTGCATCACAACTCACAGGTCAGTAAAAGATTAGTAAAGTTTGGGCAAAATAAAATGCTAGTACCCTTGGAGGCCGGACTCAAACCCGCCTCAACGAGCCAAAGCTCGGTCATTTCCTTGATCGCACAAGAAGAGGAGAGGATCCCCTTCAGTCGACCGACCAGGACGGCCTCCTCCTCGGACAGATACGGGGGGGCGTTGCCAATCGGATGAGCCGACCAGCTAAACCCAAATCCCCAACCTAGACCACTTACATAAAGGTAGCGGGACTTCCAACCCTTATTGCTGGAAGGAGCCCCGCTCACCCTAAAACCGACTCGGGCGGTGAGGTAGTAACCGCCCCGACTCTTGCACAGGCGGAAGCACGCCATGAACAAGTCCCGAGTCGGGATAATTCCCGCTCCTCGGCACTCACCTAAGAAAACCACTAGGTAACGCCACGAGTTGGGCGCTACCTGGCTCGGAGAAATTCTCCACCGCTTCAGGCACTCCTCGATCAGAGGGTGCAAAGGAAACCGAAGGCCGGCTTCCAGGGCATCTACCGAGATGCACATGCTAGGGACGTCCAAGCTATAAGGACGTTGCCCCGGCTCCGGAATATACAACCCGTATTCAGCCGGGATGCTGTACCGGGCCCTAATTGCGGCAAGTGACCCCTCGGTCACCGCCGAGTCGAGGTCTCGAGATCTCTCTGAACTCGCGCGTCGACAGGCGACGGGGGTCCGGAGGACGCTCCCGAGGAACTAACCCCGGGACCACTATGACTCGACTCCCCCGACTCCGAGGGAGAAGCGACCCTGACACTAGTCGAGGAGTCCGACGAGGTCATCGCGACCTGTTAAAAGGGGGGGCTGCCGAGCTGAAAAGGCGAAGGGTACTAGGGTGGTCCGAGGCAGAGGCAGCAAGAAAGCGAAATAAGCAAGTGAGGTCTCTGCGCAACCCCCCAACCAATTTATAGCGCCCAGGCGTGCCGTTTCAGCTTCCCGAGGTGAGAGAAAACGCCGCCGCACCGAAGAAACACTCAGCGCATTGAATGCGCCATGATTGCGATCGAAACCCTAGGCAGGAGACCGAAACCCTAGGAAATATACATATATATATGTATTTTTATGCGTGCATAAAAAAAAAAAAACATTTTCGCGGCGGCGCAAATCTCCGGATTTGCGCCCGAGTTAGCCCTCTCGGCCAAATATCCGAATTTGCGCCCGAGTTCGCCCTCTCGGCCAAATCTCCGGATTTGCGCCCGAGTTCGCCCTCTCGGCCAAGTCTCCGGATTTGCGCCCGAGTTCGCCCTCTCGGCCAAATCTCCGGATTTGCGCCCGAGTTCACCCTCTCGGCCAAATCTCCGGATTTGCGCCCGAATTCGCCCTCTCGGCCAAGTCTCCGGATTTGCGCCCGAGTTCGCCCTCTCGGCCAAATCTCCGGATTTGCGCCCGAGTTCACCCTCTCGGCCAAGTCTCCGGATTTGCGCCCGAGTTCGCCCTCTCGGCCAAATCTCCGGATTTGCGCCCGAGTTCGCCCTCTCGGCCAAATCTCCGGATTTGCAACCGAGTTCACCCTCTCGGCCAAATCTTCGGATTTGTGCCCGAGTTCACCCCCTCAGCCAAACCTCCGGATTTGTGCCCGAGTTCGCGCTCGGTCGGATCTAGCCTCCCGCGCCATATTCCCGAGCTCACGCTCGGTCGGATCTACTCACGCGGCGCTACACTCCCGAGTTCGCGCTCGGTCGGATCTAGCCTCCCGCGCCATATTCCCGAGCTCACGCTCGATCAGATCTACTCACGCGGCGCTACATTCCCAAGCCCATGCTCGGTCGGATCAATTCGGGCTTCCCCACGTTCCACATCATTCGAAGTCCTTAGAGGCCCGCGCTCAGGACTAGTTTAAAGGCAGCCCCAAACAGCGATCAAGCGCAAGACCTCATCTCCGGCACCCCCATCAGGCGCCTCGAGAGGGTCTACCTGGGGGGGGGGGGGGAAGAATGATAGGGCAAAAGCCGACCAGGCAGCCAAGTCATCACACCTTCGGACAGCTAAGCCGCTGACGTGGCCAAACCGACGTAACCGGTCAACCAGCTGTACGAAGAATACCAGGTGCCGTACAGCCGACCTGGCACAGGTAAGGTCGGCAACCCCTACCTGCAGGCGCATGCTTCACCACCAGTACGGAGGCATGGCGTGAGGCGCGACAGCATGGTGAGTCATGAATTCGGTAAGGTCGTCAAGTACGAACAACCCACAGCACCCACTATAAAAGCTCCTGCACCTCCACAGGGCAGGGGGATCGCAAAAAGAGAATATTAGACTGACTTGATCATCGGAGGGGTCACGTCGGGAACCTACCCGACCCGACCTCCTTGTAGGAACAAGCTACCGACCCCAATAGGACGACCCCTTCTTCACCCGGGCTTCGCCACTCCAGCATCAAGACTCCCGAGCCATCCCCTAAGTCACCGCTCATCCAGACCAGCTCCGCTCTGTGCCGAAGAAATAACGAAGCGGGCGGCCTAACGTACACGAGCCTGGACCAACAAAGGCTTGCTCAGCATATTTAAAGGCGGAACACACCCACCAGGCAAGCCCCATAAACGGTACTATCACTTGGCATAAGAGATTCGAACAAACTACTTCAAATACAATTTCAGTTTCAGGAAGCAAAAATGAACTTCAATATCCATGAGTTTATTAGCTAAATGACAATTGGCGCATACAATTCGTCAATTGCTTCTCGCACAAGATACAGAGAGCATGGCAACATAGAGAACGAAATGGGCTGACACACAAAGATCACAGAAGGCCAGAAAAGAGAAGAATTTACCCATCGTTTTATACCACAATATAGACTAGGGCAACTAGATCGAGCCACCAAGATTAGTCGAACCATAGCAGACAACAGCAATACATGACTAAAATACAACACATGGTTAGTACAGTACCTATTTAACCTAGTACCAGGTGTTCCATAAGTTAGATGACAAATATAACATGAGGTCTCATACCACAAAACACTATCTTACTCTACCTACATCATGTACAGGTCTACTTCCATAGCTTCTACAGCAAATTATCAGTAGCTAGCTGCTTGTTTCTGCAAAGAGACTACTTCCAAAGCTTGACACACTTATCATGACTCACAGATGATATTACTCCAGTTACATTGGATGCTGCCAATGCTGCAATTAAACCTTCATGCGCAGGAACGCCCATGGTTTTGTTCTCATTCATGTCCCAGAGTTCCAGCGACTGCAGAATCAATGACTTCGGTTAGTAATCATTTGATCAATTACAACACAGAACTACATACTATCTACAAGAGACTGAACCTCTCACTAAATATCACTAATTATTATACTATCTTCAAATGTGATCTCATGCCCATGCCACCAACATTTATTAAGATTACATATATACAAATTCTTGGTAACAAGAAAGATAAATAATGCACCAACATCAACATAGTAGACTAATTCGTGATGGATACTAAGAATGGTGCAAATTGAATCAGAGGGCTACTTCACCTATAATCTATAAGACACATGTAGATGTATGGCTAAATATTAGTAGAAGTAATTAAGCACTGAATTCACCTGGTAGCAACCAATCACAAGCAATGATGGATAGCTGGGGTGAAAAACACACGAGTGAAACTTAGTTCCACTACAACTCAACTCCTTTATGCATTCCCCATCGCTTCCCAAACCAAGTGACCATATTCGGACTGAGTCTTCGCTAACAGAAGCCAGACGATCACCCGAAGAGTTCCAACAGATCGAAATAACATGTTTCGTATGTCCCTGTAGTTGAACAGTGATGTCAACAAACTAGAATGCTGTTTAGACCTCATCGCAAAGGCATCAAAAAGGCTACTGATCCATTCTTAGCTGATTAGATAAATATATTAACAGCAGTACCAAATGATCAAGAAATTATGGATGGTAGGAAATGAAAATTTGACAATCAGGAGAACCAGAAGTTATTACTCAGGAAAATGCATGCTTGATTCTCAATTTAATAATCCTCGCTTTTGAAATCATCTTGTGCTTCAAGTAAAAATTAGTAAAAGAACATGTGTACTGGTTCCATTGCATACCTAATGTTACAGATAAGACAACCAACCTGTAGCAAATGCCTGCGAGCTTGTGTCTCGACATCTAGTATGCAAATGGTGTTCTCAGCGGCCGCAGCAAGATACCTACCGTGACGAGGTTGAAACCTCATTTGAGTTGTCCCACCCTGCATGCACAATGGAAAAAAAAAACAAAGAAAAATTAGCTAGCCAGCAGAAGAACCTTTGCACCAAGTTGTCCACAAGAAATCCTCTTCAGGTGTTGCATTTGACAGACAATTTAAGGCAATAAAAGAGATCACTGTTTCATACCTGAAAAACTCTGGCACAGTTACCATTGTTTATACTCCAGTAACGCATTTCCCCATCACTATCACAGGAACATATGATATCCTCTTTACTTGGGTGAAAGTCGAGGGACATGACAGATGCAGAATGGCCAGTGAAAGTACGAAGTGAATAGCCTGGCTGTACATTGACATCATGTAGCCAAACAACTCATTAGAAATAACTCAACAAAAGATTCAAATCAGCAACATGACAAGAAAAATAAAATATTCACATTGTACATGGTAATTGATGAATCACAACATATTTGCCTTTCAGAAGTTTCTCACAGCCAGATTGCTTCAGACTGGTTCAGTCAAGAATGCTGACACATTCATAAGACCATGGATGAGCATGAATGTTGATTGGTTTTACAAAAACAAGTCTACTGCATGAGTGACACTGTTCATAGTCCATGAGAATGAAGATTGTGATGACCAAAACTGGACAGAGAAATTTCCTACTACTTGCAATCTGTGTTCAGGGAATGGCCATGATGACTAGTTAAATGGACAATGAAAGTCAATTGTGGAGAATTTTCTCCGATCTGCTAATAATATGCTCCTGGATGAATGAAGTGACAAATTAATGCATTACTTTTTCTTTCATAATTATCAAATAAATTTGACAGATTTTCCTACTTCATACAAAGAAAAATGTACATGGATCACAATTCCGCTGTCCAGCCTCAAGCACAAACTTGGAGCCATCATGAACATTTATTTATAAAATGTACCACATACCAATAAGATATACAATTAAACCACTTGATTATAATCCTCATTGTTTTTTATAGTTGGTACACAGTTGAGATTTGTAGCAGATAAATCTATGGCATCTACCCCAAGGTTCCCCCAATTTTATTAAATAAAGGTATAGCATGTTTTGTCCTAGTTCCACAGAATTTTCTATGAAATACAATGAGGTCGTATCCATAATCTGGTCAAGCATTCAACCATGTATGCCTGAATATATCATCCAAAAACCACAAAAACAAGTATCATGCTACATCTTCCTGATCACTTGTTTTTGGAAAAACTCTGACAAGAGACATTTTGTAGTTTAGCAAAAACTCATTGTCTTTCCAATAATGCCTTTGGCATTGACCCTTCTCCAGAGTAAGCATATCTTTCTAATCTCAAACATCTGCATGTGTACCCAAGGATGGTCTTAAGTAGATGTGTGGTAGAACTTTTAACCAGGCCAGTATTTACCAGTCAGCACAGTATGGAATTGGCCCCTTGTCCACTGGCACATTGCCAAGGGTGTGCCGGACATACTTGTTATGGCATGAAACGATACTGATGCCCACTCAGCTGGCTACAGTATGGTTTGGCATGAGTTAGCATGGTAGTCCACGTGTGCGTGCTGGTCCATCACACTTAAGCACTCACATGATTTGCTAAATCCATTCCAAGATGGTAAATAGTATGCTTCCTCCGAGTCAGTACAGACCATCTGCGGAACATCTCCTATTTAATAAATCAAGAAAAAAATAGGTCTAGTGGTCATGTCTGAAATTGCATCCAATAGTTGTACTACAGGAAAACAATATGAATATCCATCTGAGAGATACCAATCACAGACGACCTTAAATATGAATAAAAGCATACAAGTGACAATGATATTTACTACAGCATTGTGGTTGCCTTTGACTTTTGTTAACACTATGTGGATAACGTCGGTGACCTACTATCATCAGAAAATAAACCTTCCATTATTTTCTGCAGTCACAAGATTTAGTACAAGTATAAACATCAAATTGAAAGCTTGGCAGAAACCTACAGAATGCATCATAAGAACACTAATTTTTATGGCAGTCTTTGGTAGATTCAGCTATTTGCATATATTGTCCCAATCTAATCAGAACCTACTAGCCTAATAACTTTTACAGAGTCATCTAGAAACATCAACCAAATACTCTGAGTCCTAGTTATTATAGGCAGCTCAGGTATTTTCATTATACATCTTGTAACATGTCGAATAATCAGCATAAAAGTTTTCCCACAAGCAGTGATGAGATAATACAACAGTGTTTGTAAGCAGAGATGGATGTACGTAAACAAACATCTGAAAATATTCCCAACATGCCAATAATGACATCCAAATGACAAAAGAGATGTTTTTAGATGAAAGTGTTGCAACAAAGCATGAAAAAGTAAAACATCTGATACTAACATTATCGGCATCCCATACTCTGACAGTCTTGTCAAATGAGGATGTAGCTAGGCGTGGGATGCTAGGACTAAACCGAACATCAGTAATCAGCAGTGTGTGTTCCTCCAATGTAGATTCGAGTTTTAAGGTATCAGCATGCCACAAAACAGCCTGCAGGATGGAATCGATTACCTTAAGTAGCTTCTTAAAATATTTTGCTACCAAGATGGGAAAGAGTTGATTCATAATTAATAAGAAATGGTTGGTGGGCCATCAAGTTGCTTTTGACCTTTTTATCATGGCCTCCGGTTGCAAGGAGTTTTCCATCTGAGGAAAAGTGACAACAAACAACTTTATTTGTACTTGCTCTGGCTGATTTGATCTCGGTAAATGTGGATCCTGATATTGCAATTGCTGACATCAGATAGAGAGCAAACTAACCAGGGACACAACATTTTCTTATCCTAACTATCCAGATGTAAGAAACACAAGGCAGTAATAACCAAACAAATAAAAAAGAAAAAATATAGAGCACCTTTTGTAGCAACTATAGAATGACCAACATCTCTTGGATCAGTATCATCATGAGATAGAAATGACTCTACATTGTCATCTAAAGATGCATCCTCCACAAAGCGATCCATGTCAGCCTGCAAGTCAACAACTTTGACATCCTAATGTTAAAATCAATCTGTGCAAAAATTGATTAATCAGCAACAAATATGTTCCTGAATAATTACCAATTGGTTTGCTGAAGATGTCAAAGCACCCGTCCCATCACCAAACATAATCATAGGCTTAGATGACCCACCATTATGCTGCAGTTGTGTCATTGAAATCATATCTCCTGGCGTATGAGTGGATGGCGTTGAGGGTGCAGAGCTTGGAGAAGGTCCAGCAGTATTTGCTGTTCCTGTGCTATTGGCAGGACCTGAGGATGACACAGGCTGCTTCCGCTTCCGGCCACTTTGATTGTTTGAGGTCTACAGTCCGTTAAAAACTAGTTGCTAAAAGTTAGGAAAAATTTTTAACTTTTAAAGACTGAAATGTATCTGAAAATTTGTGACTCCTCTAGGGCAACAGTCTCATGCCATAATAAGTTTAAAACCAAAATGTATTAACCTACTAGTTTACCACCTTCGACCACTGTAGCATGCCCTTCTATTTTCACAAGTATACCATTGACATGAGAATTTGTTGGTACCACGAGATTGTTGGCACTTGCCAAGAAATAAAGCCCACTGCAGCATGGCTTATAGGTTTTGTGTGCATGCACTTGCCAAAAAATCGTTGGCACCACGAGAATAGGCAACAAACTGAAGATAATCCCTATGCTCAACTCATTAGTGAAATAAAGACAAGAAAAAGATTATCACAACCAAATGAGAAGTGCCAACAGAAATCAACTAAACAAGTGAAATCTTTCGTTAAACACATCAAAATCTCAAAGTGAATCTCTTCAGACATTTTTAACATGTTATCTTGCAGTGTCACATTCTGATCAGATTTCTTACATATGTAAAAATCTTCAGAACCTTTAGCTAATGCAAATATAGAACACCGACAACAAAAGCAAACAATTTTTATGTTAATACCAAGGTAACGTAAAAGATATACCTGATCAGTCCCTCTAAATGAATTTGACATGCTTCCGTCAACCATCATATTGGCTGTTCCAAGTTTTTCTTGATTAAGGTGATTTGAGTTTTGTGATTGTTGACTTGAAAGAGAATGTTGTTGAAGCTGCTGTTGCTGTTGCTGACTGTTACTGCTTTGTTGTTGTGATTGTAACTGAGCTACTTTCTGTTGCAAATACAAAAAGAAACAAAGTTTAGACAGCTGAAGTTACAGTGAAGTGATGAACTAAAATCATCCCAAAATTTAAAAGGAAAAAAAGAAAGTAGACCTTCATTAACAAATCTGAATCAGTGCGAGACATCACAGGATTTGAAGTTTGCATGGGAGATCCCGCATTTGGAATGACATCATTAAGAGCATTTGACTGGCCATCCTTTCCCAAGACCATGTTCCTGTTGTTCAAAAGCATTCGTAGCCTTCTGTTATCAATATCTGCAGCTGATGGGGAACTCAGATTTTGCTGTGCCTGAAGCAGTAGCTGCTGTTGATGGGAACTTAGAAACTGAAGTTGATGAACCGACTGAGGTGACTGCATAAATGTTCTTTGCTGTTGTAAAAGCCCCGATCGAAGTTGATCTAGACCCTATAGGTTGAAAACAAAATCATTAACAGTTGGCATATTTTGCATTTCAAAATTACTACCCAAAGCCGTACTCAAAATGCCTAATAAGAAGATTAAGATAAGCTGAATGCGTAATCCAACTTAACATTGACAACAAGGAGATGGGTGTTCATGCCGCAATGTATACAACGACAACAACAGCAACAAAACCGTAAATGCCAACTATTTGGGGTCGACTATATGGAGGATCTTTTACCATCATTGAGATCTGCAAAAAATCATATGTTTAATTAAATATATAGTATTTAAATCTACATTTATAGTTTCTATCAAGGTTGTTTTAGGTCTTCCTCTACCTCTTCTCTTACTATTAACATTAATTACTTTACCTCTTCTAACTACCACATCCATAGGTCTGCTAAACAAGGATTGACATTCCGGTCCGTACTGGTGTGCCGACATTTTGTCGGTACCGGTATGGTACCGATACCAGGCAGTATGTACAGTGCGTATTGCCCGGTATATTAAATATATTATAATATTTTTATAATATAATATAATATAATATAATATTATATTAAAAAACTAAAAAGGGGCGATGTCGCCTCGAACTCTCTCCCGCGTGGGGAGACGTTCCGTCTCCCCGTGTGGGGAGAAAAATCACCCGCGGGCGACGATGGCGCTTGGGCAGCACGGGCGGCGACGGCTCACGAGTGACACCCGGGCGGAGTCGCCGCTAGGGTGGTGCGAGGTACTTCTCCTCTTCTTCTTTTCCTCTTCTTCTTCTTTCCTTTTTCTTCCTCAATCGACCGCCGATGGTCGATTTCTCCTTAAATCGACCGTAGACAATGGAAATCGACCATCGACGACAAAAATCGACCATCAACGGCCGATCTTAGCAGTACCGGTTGGTCCGCGTACCGGTTAGCTGCCGGACCAGTATGTCCGGGCGATACGGGTCTTACCGCTCGATAAGGAAAACCTTGCTCCTAAACACAAACTTACACCATTTTAAATAATTATCTTTTGTCTTATCCTCTATTGAAGCATTACCTAGTTATTGATGAATAAGAATATTTCTTTTCCTATCATTTGCAATAAATCCACATTCATCTCAACATTCTCATTTTAGCAACAAAAACTTATTGTATATGATATTTTTTAGCTGCCCAACACTCAGAATTATAATACATTGTTGGTCTCAACTATCTTATAAAATTTTTCTTTTAATCTCGAAGGTATCCGAAGGTCCGGTGATCACACAAGATTCCTAACGCCCATCGCCATTTTTAACCATCCTATTTCTACTCTATGAATAATATCCCCATCAATCTCTCCACCTCGTTAAATAATTAATCTAAGATACCTAAAACTTCTACTTAAAAGAAATTCTAGTCCATCCAAGTTAACTATACTCTCTTGTCTATTCCTAATATTACTAAAATTGTATCTCATATATTCAGTTTAGTTCAGCTTAATCTAAAGTCTTCAGTTTCTAAGAATTGCCACTACAACTCAAGTTTATAATTAATTCCACTTAAGCTCTCATCAACTAAGATAATATCATCAACAAATAACATACACCAAGGAGGTCTATCTTGTAAATAACATGTAAGTTCGTCCATTATCAACGTAAGGACGAACTTACAGGGACTTCAAGCGGATCCTTGATGTAATCCTATACTAATAGGGAACTCACTAGACACACTCTTTATAGTTCTAACACTATTAGCTACATTATTATATATACCCTTAATACCATCAATAAAATTAATGGATACATCTTTCTTTTCTAAATCCTACCATAATATATCTCTAGGAACTCTATCATAAATTTTCTCCAAGTCAATAAAAACCATATGCAAATCATTCTTTTTCTCTCTATACTTTTCCATTAATTGTCTTAATAAATAAATAGCTTCTACGGTTGATCTTTCAGTATAAAACCAAATCGATTTTCAAAGATGTGTTTCAAGTAAGGTTCGCCTTGGCATACCGTTCGATATATATATATATATATATATATATATATATAATAAAGTTAAAAAAATAAAAAAAAAGGCGACGTCACCTCGTTCCTTCTCCCCACGCGAGGAGACGTTTCTTCTCCTTGCGTGTTTCTTCTCCTTGCGTGAGGAGAAGAAATCGCCCGTGGGCGACGAATCGCACGAGCGAAGGGATCGGGAGAGCAGCGTCGGACTCCAATTTCTCCCTTTTCTTCTCCCTCTCCTTCCCCCTCTTCTTCTTTCTCCCTCAACTACCGCCCAACAACGACCGGAGACGGTTGAAATCAACCGTTACTAGCCGATTTCGGGTGGTAACAGAGCAGAAACAGCCCCAATCGGCGGTACCCGCCTGGTAGCCGGCGGTCTACGTTCAAATCAGCGAGCGGACCGGTACATACCGCCCGATACGAGCGGTATCCATCGGTATTGCAGTCCTTGGTTTTAAGCATTACCCTACTTTCAATAACTTTCTCAAAGTTTTATAGTATGACTTCTTATTTTAAATCCTCTAGAATTAGAACAGTTTTGAATGTCACCATTATTCTTGTGAATTGGCACTAGAAAAACTATTTCTTCATTCATCAAATGTATTTCTGAATCTCATAATTTTGTTAAATAAGTTATTTTACCAAGTTTTTCTCTTGTCCCCTAAACTTTTTCAGACCTCGATAGGGATACTATTGCGCTGCGATGTATACAAAAACTTATAACTTTGTATGTCCATGCCATTGTGCACACATGAAAATATAAGTAGATGAATACATACAAGATACCTAGAATGTAACATAAACAGAAATATTTAACAGTATCAGAGATGGCAAGAAACTTCAGTACAACATGACAGACTAAAGTACAGTAAGCTACAAGGAGGAGGAATGAGAAATGCAAAGATCTTTCAAATTAAACAAGTTCAATGAAGCAGACCAAGTGTTCACTGACATACAAACACACATGAGAATAAGTAAAGCACAAATGGCAGTTATCAAGGAAAAAAGTATCTTATTTACAAGAAACAAATAAAAACTAAATCAACAAGAATTAGGATCTTCCTATTCACAAAAGCAAACTTACAGTCAGGGGCCAGCCTTTCAGAGTCAAATTGTTTCCAGCCTGATTGGCACCTGCTAACAGAACACAAACAGTGAGTGCATAAGCCCTACAGAAGAAACACCTAGTTAATCTGGAAACACTATTTAAAGTAAATGATGTTTGGACATTGTGCAACAAAACTGCCACTTAATGAAACTCAACAAATAGACCATTGGCTTCCACACACCAAACATCATGGACCCTCCATTTTAATGCTAGAAGAGCTTTGGCTCAAGCAGCATATTAATACAGAAGGGCATGCAAGTAAAGGATCTAGAGATGAACGATAGAGACAACAAAAATGAATCAACCAAAAGCAAAAATATTAAAAAGAAAACTTAATTTGATTTTGGGGGATACTACCTGGAATTCCAATTAATGAGCCATCAGGACCCGCAGCTCTGGGGTTTAAAGCTGGATTAATCTCACTCTTTATGTCCTGTCCATATTACAATTAGAAAACCAGCAATAAATTGTGAAACAACATTGTTTTAATAAAAAAACAACCTGCGATGACCCAGGAAGCTGTTGATTCCTAGCCTGAACCTGCTGCAGAGGCCCTGATAGACCACCAGCCGAACCATGCAAAACATGCCTGAATTGGAAGTATTTATTCCATGACAAATCTCAAAATCTATTTACAATGCTTTATACCTAAGATTATGTGACAGTGAGAAGATTCATATTAACCAGTAGACAGGGTTTATATATGCATAGGTACTGAACAGCATGATTAGCAGTATGCATATCATAACAATCCACATGCACTTTTGGTATCCATGTCTGTGCTCATATGGCATTTAGATTATCAAACAAAAGCAGAAAAAGTTTACTGCATGCTGGGAACATGGTGGTTTTAACTACGCAAAGTGAGCGTACCCTAAAGGTTGTCCAGGATTTGGGGCTGACTTCAGCATGGGAGCATGGTTTGCGTCCATGACCTGACCCACATTGTCACCAAACCTCTGCAAAAAGAAATAACAAATTATCAATAAAATCAATCCTATACATACCAGGGAAGACGGCTATCTCAGGGGAAATAACTTTCAGTCTGGATTAGTACCTTAATTGATGGCTCATCTGGAGAATCCCTTTGAAGTGGCAACTTCAGCCGTTCTTCATACATTTTTGTTGCTAAGACATTGGCAGTTCCGGAATTCTGGCGCATCAAAGTATCTGTACCAACAAGCCCGCTGGCACTGCCATTCAAAAGCTGAGATCCCTCTCTTCGTTGTGGCTGTTGTTGTTGTTGCTGATGTTGCTGCTGTTGTTGTTGCTGATGTTGCTGCTGTTGTTGTGCCTGTCTCTGTAACAAAAGTTGTTGAATTTGGATATGTTGTTGTTGTTGTTGTTGTTGCTGCTGCTGCTGTGGAGACAGTTGTTGCTGTTGCTGCTCCCTTGCTTTTAAATGCTGAGTCTAGCATCAAAAACCAATATTGATGCATAGAAAAAGAAAAGAACATGGGCAATCCATTCAAACCATCAATATTTTATTCATATATGTCTATATATGTTGGATTCCAGAAGATGGTGGCAGTCATATGCTGTTGCATTTTTGTCAATGTCACTTCTTATTTGAAAAAATTAAGTGTGCAATTTTTTTCTAAACTAATTTGTATTGGAATTTATTCTTTGTTGTTGTCCAAACCCTGGACCTTGCATGCATTGGCGGGAGCCTCGAGCCATGGGCCACCCTTATTCTTATTGCTTTGTTGTGTATAAACAATTGTTGTTGTTGATGCTGCCATATTGCTTTTAAATTTGTGTCAGGCGTCATAATCCAACCTAATTGTTGGGATTGAACCGCAAAAACACTTATGAAAATGAACTAGGGGCAAACAAATACAATTAGTAACATTCCAGAGACTGGCGGCAACTGTGAACCTCCTCTTTTGATAGTGTGACAGCAGTGGAGAAAACTATATCATCCAAATTGAGCTTGCAATGTAACCATTCATAATTAGAAAGGATATATCAGTCCCTTTGACCACAATAAAAGAAAGGTTTTCATTAGCCAAGATTGCCAACAAAATAGTTAAGCCATTTCCCAGAATCCTAACAAGCTCCTAAGTTTTCACTAGAGACAATAAGATCATCACAAACAGATAAATACCATGTAAATGAAACATTATTTGGTCAAAGCTTCACAAAACTTCAAGACCGCATAATGGAAAGCAAGAACAGAGAATCTTACCTCTATATACGAAGCAGCAGCATCAGAGTGTTTTTCGTTTGTCCTTGCGATAAATATATCCCAGAACACAGACCACCATTCAAAGAGAAAACCACCAGGAGCATCTATAGCTGAAAGAAGGGCAATCCCAGTGCTGAATTTTTGGATGGAAGAACTGGAAAGCATAAACACCACAAGTTCCATAAGACTGTCTGTAACCTACCCACTGGATCGGATGACACCTTGGCTTCAGCTTGAAAGGCCTTTGCAGCGGCCTGCAGGTCTCTCTTCATCAAATAATCATAAATGTACACATCCAACCTGGTTTCCACATCATTAATAAACGACTCCAATATCAGCAAAAGCACCGATCTTCGCATCAGCAAAGGAAGGAAGAAGAAACCAAGGTGCGCAGAGAACACGAAGAACAAAGAATATGTTTCACCGTGAGACATATCGAAAGAGCACAAAACCGATTGCGTCAGGTAACGAAGCCCAAAGGTCCAAAGAAAACCGAGTTCCCTCTCGGAAAGGAATCAAGGGAGAACATGCACACATCCAGCTGCTAAAATCCCAAAAGAAAAAACCCTAAGGAAGGTCAATCAAGAGAGTCTATCGCCCACAAAGCCCAAAAGAAATCGTCAAAATTCGAGCAAGAGAAACAGTAGCTCACATCTTATCGGCCTCCCAATTGGTCTGCGACATGCTTCCGGCACCAAGTCCGCCCTTTTTCCTGGCGCTCAAGTCTCGGACGATCCACCACCACAGAGATGTCACGCAGTCTCCACCCGGCTCTGCACGCGCCTCGAACGGGATCCCATCAAATCAACAAACCTCTTCTCTCTCTCTCTCTCTCTCTCTCTCCTTCCACCCACCCAAACCCTAGAGATAACAGAAATAATAACCAAAGGAAATCTATATAATAAAAGAGAAAAGGGAAAGAGTTTAAAGAAATATATATATATATATATATATATATATATATATATAACATAAATAAAATTCTAAGTTTCATGGCAAGGCAGCTACCTCTACTTTGATATGATTGGAAATCTTGAAGATAAGTAATCTAAAGATTGAGATGGTCAATGTCCTCTTGCTCTCTCTCTCTCTCTCTCTCTCTCTATATATATATATATATAGGGTGGAGGAATAAATTAAATCAGTTGCAAGAGATTGACCAGAATATGATTCTCATTCCTGCAACCACTACCATCTGGACAAGGTTGAGACATGTTTGGGTGCCAACAACGGTGGATACTATGTATAATGCACCATTTATGGTCTGTCGATGGAGTGGCCAAAGACTAACAGGTCAGCTTGATCTTATCCTTGAAGCAACTTAAATGGTAGATTGGCACAAAAGATGATACAAATCATCATCGATTTATCCTTCATTACCTTTTTTTTTTTTTTGTGTGTGTCATGGATCGTTGATTATTTTATGAAAATACCAAAAAAAAAAAGAGAGAGAGAGAGAGAGAGAGAGAGAGATTTTAGACGGGCCTCTATGTTTCGGTCTCGATATAAATGGATTTCATGGATTGAGGAGGACCTCCCCGGGATTCATGTAATTGATTGTCCAAATTAGTTGTTCGGGAGACAAAGTCAACTGTCAACAATAGCGACGTCGAATAATTCTTATGATGCATGTGCTTTTTATTTTTTCGTTTTATTATTATTCGTCCAAAAAAAAAAAAAAAAGGTATAGTTAGATCCATTTTTATATTGGGGACTATTATCATTATTTATTATTATTATTATTATTATTATTATTATTATTATTATTATTATACAAGATTACGAGTTCTAGTATACCATCATAATATTTTTAGATATAAAATTATTAAAGAAGATCTCAAACTTTCAACCCTTAGTAAGTGAATATGATACATTCAAAGTGCTATACCGATATAACTATATTTTCAAGGCATGACTGTTGGGGACGATATATTCCTTACTTTTCCCAAATGTACACTGAATATAACACATTTTTCAAACCTTTTCATTCTAACAATGACACCTCACAAATCTCTTTAATAGGAAATATATGGTAGGTACATCAAATACTAATCCTTAATATATTTTATATGATAAAAAATTTTAAGATGTGGTGGTGACATATGCCTGACGAAATCATTATATATATTTTCTTTATGAGGCGAAATAATATTTCACTCTCGAAGTTTAAATAAGAGAAAAACAAGCATAGATATATCGTAAAATTTTATAGGTATAATAACACAGTTTCACGTTTATATTCCTTATAATGGAGCCTGATCGGTGGTTAATATATATATGAGGGGCCTCTCTCGGCCCATGTCAAGGAAGAATATGCATTCGTCGTTTTAGGGAAGACTTATCGGATCGTTAGAAGTAATAGATCCGACCCGATAACCAGATGGATCCAATGTCAGGATGATAACGACCGAAGAGGAGGAGCAAACATACATACATCGACGGAAGGAAGTGATGATGCCAAAGCTATTTAAAGTGGCCCTCACCCACGCACGTACGCACGTGGTGCCTGACTCAATTTTCTCGCGCTGTTTTGATGATGGATTGATGTTTGCAGAATTTTCCCAATTTTTCACGCCTATTCGGAGGGAGGGAGGGAGGGGGGGGATTAATTGCTACGCATGGCTGACGCAGATGCAAAAGTAAGTAGTGCAGTGCATTCATTCTGACACGTACAAGCCTGTGGGTTGTGGCAGTGCAGACGTTGCGCCCCATCATTGTCCAAATTATTCAGATAGAAGGAGTACCGAGGAGACTTTATTATTGGGGGTTGACCTTTGTATTCCAATATAATGAAAGAAAGACACCGGCGATCGCCACTTCAGGTGTACATCATCCATCCATCCCCTCAAGCAATTACTCATCATTATAGCAGCTGCTGACCTCGATCGACATCGTCATCATCATCATCGATGACATGCGGCAGTAAAGACAGGACAAGGACATGCACACGAAATCTTGGGCAAACAATGGGGTGTCAATGGTTAGAAAAATGCTCCTAAGAGATCCCCCGGTGATTCTGAGACACAAAATGTCCGGTGCGGTTGGGGGACTCAAAAAACACTGGTTAGAAATAAGTGTCCCTTCTTTAGTGTTTCTGCTTCCAGTTATTTAATTCACTGTCAGAGGATGTTTAACGTGAGAGAGAGAGAGAGGCTGGCGACGCACTTCACCCAACAAAGCGTGACCTCTTCTGCCGCATCTTCTTCAATGTGGAGGAGACTCTCATTGATGGCGAGCACCAGAACACCACAAGGTTTCCTTCCCATGGTGGTGTCATTTATTCCCCTGATAAGTCTTAGCCTTCTCTTCTCCACCTCGCAGCTATGAATGCCGCAGCAAGCAGAAGCTAAAGCATAAAAAGGTCCGCATCACTGTGCGAGCACATACACCTCCGTTGGAGTTCCTCCTAATGATTTCAGGCCACGGAAGCATCCTACGGTCTCCAACTTCTCTTTTAAATTTTAGCATTCTGCAAGAATGCAATGCGTTCGTGTGAAGGAGAAGACTTTGTCCGTTTCTACATCCCAGATATATATGTTGTTGCGTGTATGCACCACCACCATTGAAGTGGGAGACCAAGACCCCCATGCAAAATTGGGTTCATGTACAAAGACAGAGAGAGCACAACAAGGTCTCGGTCGTCAGCTCATCCACCGGAGGAAGAAGAAGAAGATGGAGCAGGCGGCCTCCCATCATTGCTTGACCAAATGGTGGGAGGGCTTCTTCCACTGGAGAAGGATGTCCCTGGCGATGTTGAGAGCGTCATGGGAGGCTCCGAGGAGGCCGCGCCTGGTGAAGCCCACGCAGTAGAGTCCCTTCTCCCCTTTCCAACCTCCAGGGAACGGGTCTTTAGCCATGCCTTCCCTAGTGAACAGACCACCGTCGCCCTGCCATTGTTAGAACAGCGTTTGCGCGTCAATCAATGCATCCCCACCCAACACCGCCAATATATATGATCACCAGAAGAGAAGAGAACCATTTACTTTTGGACCCATTATATATGTTGCATGGTACAGACTACCATCTCCATAACATTAATGAACCAGAATCCGTAGTTCCACACCACGGTCAACTGCCCCAGCGAGGAAGAACGGGAAAGAGAGAAAGAGGGAGACCAGCATGCATGCCAAGCATATATATTACCATGAGCCAGGAAGACACGTTGCTCCTGTAACCCGTCGCCAGAATAATAGCGTCGAACTGCTCCTCCGTCCCATCCACGAACTTTGCTCCTCCTCTGGTTATCTCCTTCACCCCTTGCATCACCTTCGTACGCGTGAAAGCAAAGCAAGAGAAATAGACCATTTAGCATAACAACAGTAAAGCACAAGAGATGCTTAACATATATATATATATATATATATATATATTGATGGACGTGTTTGAGATTTTGCCTTGTTCATAAGAGTTCTCCGATTCACTTATTATAAGCAAGTACGATGCCAATAATAGTGAGATGTAACAACGAGTATGTATCTAATGCAGGCATGCAGCGTGTGGTAAGGTCGTCACCTTAATGTTTCCTGATCGGATTAGGGCGAGGGCGCCGACGTCGAGGACCGGAGTCTTGCCGGCGAGGTTCTTGAGTTCCATGGGCCCCCGTTTGGGCCTCCGGAGGCCGAGCCGGTCGGTGTCGCCGAAAATGAGTTGCGCCATGGCGCACAGGAACTGATCCACCAGCCTCAGCGGCAGCCACCTCAGGAGCGCCATGGTTACTGCAAACGTCGACCACCCCAACATCTCCCGCGGTAACACATGCACCTGAACACCGGCAGAACCGATCAGGACGGAGCATTACAGATAGTGGATAAGAAAGATTGAGCTTATACAATGCGAGGGAGGAGTTAGGCGCGGGAGGATAGTTAGCAGAAGGGGAAGCTTACTGTGTTCCTGACCACCATGTGAGGCCTCGCGTCATGGCGGAAGAGGTCCAAGCTTACCTCCATGCCTGAATTCCCACAGCCGACCACCAACACCTTCTCCCCCCTGAAGTCAGCCCCAGATTTGTACGCACACGTATGGACGACGCGCCCGCTGAACCGCTCCATCCCCGGGAACTCCGGCACCACCGGCTCCGCGTTCTCGCCGGTCGCCACTACCAACCACCGGCTCACGAACTCCTCGCCGCCGCGAGTCCGGACTCTCCAAGCCCCGATTCCTCCGTCGAACGCCGCGTCCAGGACCTCGGTCCCGAACCGCGGCCGGATGCCGAATGCGGTGGCGTAGGATTCCATGTAGGATATGAACTGATGCTTCGACGGGTACTTGGGGAACCCGTCGGGGAAGCCCATCAAAGGGAGCTCGCAGAACTGCTTTGGGAGGTGGAGGCGCAGGCGGTCGTAGGTGCGGTGCTGCCAGAGCGAGGCAACGCAACTCGACTTCTCGAGGACGGTGGAGGGGATGCCGACGTCGGCAAGGCAGGCGGCGACGGCGAGGCCGGAGGGGCCGGCGCCGACAATGAGGGGGCCAGGCAGATATGTAGAAGGGCTCGAATCAGCCTCGGCTTGCCCCATGGAACCAATGTGCGCTCTGCTCTGTTTTCCCTACTGCTTCTTTGTGTTCTTCCTGCGTTATGGCTCTGTTATGCTCAGGTTGTTCTAACGCTCTGTGAATGAGCGAGGGAGGAAGAGGAAATGGACGGGGTCTTATAGGGGTTGGGAAGGATGCAAAGAGAGAGAGTGGATGTTTTGGAACTTGGGGTGTTCGCGCGGGGTGTGTTTAATGGGGGGGGGGGAGGTTTCTCTGCTTGCAGAACAGAGAAGAAGACAACGACGAGCGTGAAATGTGGAGATGCGTGAGAACTGAGGCAAAGGATTTGGTTCTTTCTCTCTCCCTATGTGGTTACTCCCCTGCCGAGAGACGGAGAGGGTGGAGGATCTAATTGGGATTACGCAGGTGAAATTAACTGGAGGGCGTCGAACGCGAGGCTCCACTCTTCCTTTATAATATGTAGAGCAAGAGAGAAGAAGGCAACGCGACTGTAAGGTTCATGATGAGTAGATGATGCAGGGAATCATCAAGCAGCGATTGCATCATTCATTAGCCAAGCTAGTGGACGGGTCCTGTTGCAGATCGGCTGGCTGCAAGAGGAGATTGGATTTGGATTTGGGCTACCATTTCCTGTCACGTTCGTTCACGGTCAAATCCCCGGCCAAGGTGTTCAGCACACGGCACGTCCTTTGTGCCAGTGTTTTCACGTCGCCCAGTAAATTAATCATTAGTAACTCCAGTGGTTCTTACATCGGGGTTGCAGTCACCGAGGCAGTGTTTGAGGAGAGGAGTTTTCTGTGACGAGCTTGACCTATCGGCGACATGGTTTCAGTGCCACTGCTTCTGGAACTCAGGGTGATGACGACGAGGGTCTCGTTTCGTCTCTCCTCTCTGCTTCTCTTCTCCTCCTCTGCTTCCACCTCTCTATCTCATGGGAGATTTCCCTGAATAGGAAAGATCACCCCAAATCCCTCGCTCTTTCTCTCACAGAAACCCATCAACATCATCAACAATAACAGCGAGGTCTAAAGGCGCCGTTGCTGCGGACCACACCTGCCCCATCCACTGTAGCCCGACGAGGTGACGGAGTCGCGCGCCCATCTTAATGAATAGGACACGACAGGCAGAGAGAGACTCGTGAGACAGGGTGGATCGCCTTCCAAAGATTTGAACATGAGAAGGGGGGAGAGAGAGAGAGAGAGAGAGATGAGTTCCCATAAATGGCAAATGTAACAGGAACTAACGGTGATGGCGTCGTCGGAAGGAGGGACGGAGGAGACGGCACGCCGTATCACGGGCGGCGAGGGTGACGCGAGCGGAGATCTAACGAGGGGCCGCGATCAATGCGGTCGCCGACACGTAGCCATGACATGACATGGTATCCGGTTGGGAATCCCGGCCCCCTCCCGGTGGGGTGTACTTGGGGTGTCCCCGATCCATATCTTTCTTTATTCACACACCTCCATCTCTCTCTCTCTCTCTCTCTCTCTCTCGCACGAGGTATATGATTTGATCGGTACTGCTACTGTACCACTCCTAATTGACGGGATGAGGAGGAGGATGGGGATTGACGACATGGTGATGCTGGTCTTTATGGTTCTTGACTTGGATGGGATATCGCACGTCGCGTGTGCACTTTAGCCTCGCTGTGGTTTAAATATGAGAGAGAGAGAGAGAGGTGGTGTGTGTTTTGTTGTAGTCGGAGAGGGAGGTCGATTTGATGCACAGAGAGACAGGTTGATTTCATGCAGAGCCATCGTAAATTGGACTCTGTCCTCGTTTATCCTCACTTACTAGTTACCGTGCGCGCCCCCACTGGCTATATATATATATATAAAAGAATTCGAATAAATTTACAACAGCATATGAGTTTATTATCATAAACTTATATTTAAATATTTTAAACCAATGATCCTCGTGACTAATGATTTAAGGTTATTATATTAATAGTAAAATTATCATCAAGACTAATGATATCTAAACCAATAATGGCATTGAACATAATGAAATATTATAGGACACAGCCATAGAAACCATCATGACCATATTGGATCTCATATGCAGCAAGCTCTCCATGATAGAGCTTGATTCTGAATTACGATTTAAGATCAATAAGTTAATGAATTAATTATACCCATGTAATATGTGTGACTTAGAACGAAAGATGCGTTTGTTTGTAGACACACGAACATCTGCAAATGAACGGTTTTGGCAAAGGGAATTAAATATGCTACTTTTGCATCTACCAATGACCTCTCAGTAATAGCTTCAAGATTTCAATGGCAACCCAAGTACAAGCATCACCTCATTCTTTGAAGTCATCCTTGTCATCCAAAGGAATCGGCCTGTTCCTCCAAAACACAGCAAGGGCACTCCCACCAAGCTGTCAAAATATAAGATGCAGTGTGATAAGTTACAGTAAGAAACTTGTTTGTCGAAACAAAATCAAGCATTTTCTATCTTATTTTTTATATCCATTTCAAACAAAACGGGTCTCAGAGCCTTAAACTAGGACACTGGGATTATTAACAAAAGAAACCAAATATTCACTAGATCTCTTTCAGTAAAACATTGTGATCTGATACAATTTCATGTCAGATTCTGAGAATAACCAAGTTTTCACTAATTCCAGGTTAAAACCCAGTTGCCATGTCTTTACCAGCCAAAAAAATAGACATATAGTGAGCAAAGACCAATTCAAAGACAGCACCTTAACAAAGTTTAGGCAGCACACATGTACACAAGTGCTTGCTGACTGGAAAAGGTTTTGTAATCATTCATTCATTACTAAAATATATAAAACAAAATTAATAAAGAATCAATGCCGATGTGGCTTCCACCAAAATTCATACCGCCATGAAGACAACACTGACAGCTGAAGGAACAGCTACGAGAGGATTTGTGAAATGTTTTTGGGCAAGCAAAAATCCAAGAGCGGAACTCTGCACCAAAGACATACAATAAATTAAATTTCCAGAAAGCATTTTTCAGTAGTTCTCATAGTTATCCCTACGAAGCCACCTCTAGCAGGTCCAGTGTCCAAGGATTAGCAACACGTATTTATAATACATGCCAAGAGCTACCAGCAGATGTTAAAGTTGAACTAGCACAAGACCAGATCGAAGAAAAGCATATTGGAACATGGAATTCCAAAAATTACTAATGATTCTGCAAGTTATGTCAAGCAGAATTAAAAAAATATTATACAATACCTCGTGCATAATTTGAACAGGAAACATTCTGGAGTACTTACTTTAAGGTCTGATCATCTAGGATCCCTTGATTGATAGTAAGGGAAATTCTTGCAGAAAACTATCTAATATTTATGAAGGCCCTTGGTTCTACGTGAGTAAAGTATTCCTGTTGTTTCACGCTACAAGAATATCACATGCTAGTTTATTCTACAAGAAGCTTGCCTAACTTATTGGACATCAATAGCAAAGACACAAGCTCATGATACATGTGCAATTAAAAAAAGCCTTTCCTTAAAACCACTAACAAGTGAATCAAGTATTAACTTTTTCAAATGTATTCTGATTGATTTTTACAAACATTAAACTGTAATGTGAATCAAGTGGTTTGGTTTTTTCATTAGCTTGAGCACAAATATAGTACCTGCATTCCGCATTCTATGGAAATGGTACGAGAAGTGGATTCCCCAAATGATGACAATCTTGAACACCAATAGCCAAGAGCAAATGCTGCAGCATGAAGGAGAGCTACAGGAATGATAAGTTGTGCTCCTTGAGCCTTCAAGACTTCTGCAACTTGCCCAATCTTGTGAAGAATAAAATAAAAAGTTATTTATCTCATTCAAAGAATGGTGCGAACGAAAATATCAAATGACACCCAGACAACATCCTTCAACCATCAACCAGTGCATGTCAAATTAGAAAGTGATATTCTCCAGAATGATCCATGAAACTATGAAATGAGTAATGATGTCTTTCTGAAACCAATAAAACCCTTTTTACTAACCTTTTCCTCTACGACTAAAGCTCACCAATAATAGAAATCATAGGTAGCACTAAAACATTAGGAAAACTAGCAAATAGCACTTTAGTTCAAATTCAGAGATTCAGATATGCAAATGACACCAATATTAACTTAAACTTACTGTCACGCATACTTACAGGGCTTGCACATAGCAATGTGGTAAGGATAACTCCAATCAGTGGCGTAAGTGTGATTATTCGATCAGTAAACTTCGGGAAATACTCATGTGACAACACTGTCAAAGACAAACCATTAAGTTCATTATTAGGTCTGGATGCATGCAAGCGAACATTTTACAGGAAATTATTATTACTATCTACATAAACTAAATCTGATAGATGTTGTATCAGCTGGAGTGGCTACACTTTCTAGCCATCAGGAAAAGAAGTCATGCTTACACTACCCTCAGAGTAGAGATCCTCTCTTGTACAGGACTCAAGTCAGATGCAGGAGGTGATCGGAAAGGTGATGCCCACCCAGTAGGAGCCCTTGGGGAGTGCATTGCCTTTGATGGAAGCCTGCATAATCCACTAGACACCCTACAAATAGAAGTTCCCGACCCCTTAATCCCATAGGCTATAAGCACCATATTCAAAATTATAATTTGTAGATTACATCTGTTTTAGGAGAAGTAATGGGAACAGTCTAAGGTACAAGCAAAAGAAACAAATCTGGGGTAAAGATACACTTCTCTCCCTCCAGCATACTTATCTCAGGCTTTGGAAAAATTTCAAAGATCCCACCCTCAACAAAAAAAAAAAAAAATGTCTCCCCATTTTACAGTGTCTTTGAAGAACTTAAGGGTCCTTTATCACTCTATGGACCCACTAATTCTAGGTGGATATGAGAAAATCAAAGGTACAGAGCAACTTTATCTGTTGTAGAGTGACAGGATCCGAGAAAGGAAAGTACTAGAAAGAGTATGATTACAGTGTGTAGGTAGCAAGTCTGTGATTGTGTTATATGCATGACATCTTTTTCCATTTGGACGTGTCATTCTTTGAGCTCTAGTTATACAAATCAAAATACACAGAGGTCAAACTTTCTGTGTGTATTGACATATCATTTTTTCAGTTGCTTCTCCAAAAAAAGAAAAAAAAAAGAGTTACCTCCAACAATAGTGGGCACCAAAACCACCTGAAAAGTACTGATGGCCAATCCCTGGAGAGACATTTTTGTTCTATTAGGACACTATGAATATGTCTTGTATACAATATATCCAGTCAAGAACCACTGATTATATTTGTATCTACAAAGAACGTAGCATATCCTTACAGCTGCATCAACAGGAACAAGCTGGCCAGCAAGGAGCTTAGTAAGAAGAGGTGTCATGACTATAGCACCAATTGTTGAACAGCTGAAAATTTTTCAGAGGAACAATTGTTAATGTGGTGATAAAAATAACACTGAACATGGCTTGCAAGAACAATTTCAGTGTAAAAAAAAAACCTACACATAAATTCACACCGAATTGGTAAACAAAGTATCAAAGTTCAACTCTGTAACATAAAGATATAGAGTCATACCAGTACAGCATCCAGATCTTGAAACATGTTTAGCAAAACTTGAGCATGGTGAATATCTTATTTTACAGTATTTAACAAATTAATGGCATTGTGTATAATTTTGCAGATGGTCATAAAAATTCCCACATAATATGCCCCTATCAACTAGATAAAAGTATCACTATCTCTGCAATTTGCAATACCTCAAACATTCAATATGCTGTTCAGTCTCAGTTAAAGGATTCCACTTGTCATGAACACAATAAAGTTTATATTTTCACAAGGGAATGCCATTTTGACTTGACTGGTAAGAAATGAGCAGTAAGTACCAAGGTTTTACGTACCGGTCCGTACCGATGTACTGTCATTTTGTCAGTACCGGTATGGTACCAATACCGGGTGATATACACAGTATGTACCGCCCGGTATATTAAATATTTTTAATATTTTTATAATATGATACAATATTAAAAAATATTAAATATTTTAAAAAAAAGTAAATAAAGGGGCGACGTCGCCTCGATCTCTCTCCCTGCGCGGGGAGAAATGTCGCCCGCAGGCAGCGACAGCTCACGGGCGACCCGCGGGCGGCGAGGGCGAGGTACTTTTCCTCTTCTTCTTCTTCTTCCTCTTCCTTTTTCTTCCTCAATCGACCGCCGACGATCGATTTCTCCTTCAATCGACCGCCGACGATCGATTTCTCCTTCAATCGACCGTCGACGGCCGAAATCGACCACCGATGATCGATTTTAGCGATACCGCCCGGTCCACGTACCGGTCAGCTGCCGGACTGATATGTACCGGGCAATACGGGCCTTACCACTCGGTAAGTAAAATCCTGGTAAGTACTGGTATGAGGACCACCGCATTTTGAGCAGTCCAGTCTGACCATATAAAAAGGAAAAAAAAGTGTCTTCTCCTATGCCGTGCACCACCTACCGAGTACGTGCCTCTTCCTTTCTCTTTCTTCATTGCTCTTCTTTATTCGTCCGACTTACTCCTTCCTCCTCTTCCTCCGCTGTCATCTGTTCCTTCCTCTTCGAGTCATCGGTACATATCGATGTAGGGTGTGTTCCATATGTAAAGACATCATTATGGACCAATACGCACCGGTTTAGCCAGGGACCAATACAAGTCCAATACCCGAAACAACATACCTTGGTATCAGGGAAGTTCATTTAAAAGTTCACACTCAACATAAAGGGGAAAAGGAACCACACATCACAGTGCCTAAGACATAAATTCTGTAATAATAACAAAGACAAGCTATTAACTATACAAAGATTCCCTTAAACAGTAAATTTATTTTATTTCAACTTGTCATGTGCCTTCAATTGAGTATAATCAACTTATTTAAACGATTATCAATATCATATTGCAATAAATAACTGTTATACATGCATATGTCAACAAACAGCAAGAACAAAGAGCAAGAAAAACACTAATATAATAATAACGCTAGTAATAACAATAATAATAATAATAATGTGTCCTCATACAACCAGCACAATGCCAATCACTTTCTCAATCAAATAACATACGAGTTCTTTCTAATTTCATCAGCAACACTAACACAACTATGTAAATTAACTGTGTTGCTCACAGAAGTATCCTTTTACACTTCCTGAATCACAAAAAAATGAGATCCTAGGTAGGACTAAGGAAAGAAATATAGGTTCCCAGGTATTTTTGTAGCACATCATGAGGATTGAGGATATTTGGTCTGCGTATAAGCAATTAGGGATCACCAAACAACACCAAATACAGAAACTTACGTTGTCATAAGGACTGAAAGTGCGACATTTCCTTTGGATATATAAGTCGCAACATTGGATGCTTGGCCTCCAGGACAACATGATACCAGAATAAGACCAGTTGCAAGAGGAGCTGATAATTTCAGTGTCTGCAGTAAGAGGAAGGATGGTATTCAGCACACACGAATAACAAAAATATAAGACTAAACAAACACAATATGACTGACGTACTAACTAATGCAATAGCAATTTTTAAGCATAACTAGCAAAATACTTCATGTAAGAAATGAGATATTGGATGTTTTGGAGAGCCTAAAATGAAGATATAATTTTGCATGTACAATGTGCATGAGAAAAGCTATATAAAGAATCAAACGAAGTGCTAAGACATT
This sequence comes from Ensete ventricosum, assembly GCA_029747655.1. Lineage (NCBI taxonomy): Eukaryota > Viridiplantae > Streptophyta > Magnoliopsida > Zingiberales > Musaceae > Ensete > Ensete ventricosum. The sequence goes on along the minus strand of JAQQAF010000003.1, from coordinate 32,956,027 downwards.
AAAAATATAATTTATGATTTATGCTTAAAAGGTTTACTTCAATAATTTATTCTGACAAACATTCTCATCTTTGCAAAATTGTTCAAACATATAATTGGAGAGAATTTGGAAATGAATTTCTTGGGGTAAAATCTCCAGGACCTGAGGCTTTATGGAATGTAGGTTTCCTTTTCTTGCAGATTTGAATATTCTAATTTTTCCTTTCAACCCCTTATGAGTTCTCAGTTTTTCATCAAACTTATTGAAGAATGATATAATTATTCTATGCTACATGGTTATAATTATTTTAGCTCATGAAACCAAGTAAACAAATCCACCAACTATAAGTGGCTGGCTCTAATTATTCTTGAGTTTATAAAGTATTTGGTATTTATCAATCAAAAGCCTCCTAAATGACACATTTTTATGGATTCTAAGAAATCATTACAGATTTACTATCTGTTTGCAATAATAGAACACGAGTTTTACTTGACATCAGACAAAAATATCAAGGATAAATCTGCATCAGAATCATCTCTTAGATCAGTCCTAAAAATCTGAAATCTTTGCTATGGATGAAAAAGAAGAAAAGGACAATGTGGTTTAATCTTAATACTGCTAGAGATATGGTCTCCATACCATAGCAATCGCGAAGCCTAGCAAAGGTTTAACTAAATATTGTGCAAGGAATCCTACGCCTACCTGCAAATGGAAACAGAAATATAAGATGTGTGATAGTGAACATCAACAAATAATCTCCATGGAATAAGCAAGGTGTTCGAGCAACTCACTGTCCATGGGTTTCTCAAGCATCTTCTGAAATCCTCAAATGTAAGTGTCAAACCCATGGAAAGCATCAGGAATCCCAAACCTACAGTGAAAAGGTCTGTCTCCAGCCAGGTAACCTATCGACGGAAAGTTAATATCAAGTAGTTAGAAAGCTGTTATATCAGAAGCAAAATAGGAAGTTGTAAAACACAAACAATGAAAACAGCTCTGAAATCAAATGGCTTAAATGGAGGAAAGGGATGTTACTGCAGATGGCTTGTATATGCCAATAAAAGTCCCTAGTATGACCTGTAAAATAGAAAGGAGTTTATTTGGATAACTCCACTTGCTATAACTTCAATATTAAAGCTGAAAGCAAACTCAGGAAGAAGAGAGGAGATTAGTGCAGATTTAACAAGATCAACAATTGGATCATACCCAAACAGGGAAAAGAGTTGTAAGTAGTTCAACTATACTCTCATACTGGCTCATTTCAGCCACAGGATTATTTGGAATATCCCCAGAAGCATTTGCTTCAGCTTTGCACAAAACTTCTCGACTCCTGTAAATTTAGTTCACAATGAAAAAGGCGACCACGCATCATACTAGTATCTAGATTCTAGCAAAAGATAGCTTTAATTGCATGGAGTTAAAAAAGGGCATTATTCAAAGAAAAGAAGCAAATATAAACTTAAGCATAGTGGCTGAGACAAATCTAAATCTTACTTCTTTTTTGACATTGTAACACAAATTGATTGTTAACCACATCATTCCTAAGATGAGCCAGAAAGAAATAGAGATTATAGTGCAACAAGAACATGCTATATTAGGGAAAGAATAAAATAAACCAATCCAATTAAGATCTTTAATCAAATAACATGCCATTGAAATTGAGAAAAAAAATTAGAAAAGATCCGAAGGCAGAAATCACTGTCCTAGACGTATTCGAGCCTTCGTGCAGGTTTGATCATGAAAACTATCCCAAGATACAACCAGGTAGGATCATCTAAGAGCATGATTGTGAGGGATCCTTGAAGATGTCCAGCACCAACATAAAATCAATATATGAGGAAGAAAAAAGAAAGAAAGATAAAACTTGGGTTTTCTGCATGTTACCTCTCACTAAGGAAGAACCAGACTTATATATCATCTTTCGTATGATGCCATGTCATGGCTCCATCTTCGGAAGTTCGTGGGTCATAGGGTCTTCCCAAGTCACATGTTCCATAGGAGATGCAACGACAAAAAATGTCGTTACATCAAGGGCAACAAGGGTAAAAAGGTAAAATAAAAAACAAGTCAATGCACATTCAATCTAACACATACAGATAGTTTTGACCTACCATCTTATCTATCAAGTCACTTAATGATTTAACAGAGAGTGAGTAATAAGAAGGGGAAACGATTTCCCTCAACTCTAGATGTCCCTACAACAGAAGTGTGCAAAAGGAAATTTAGAGTCTTCTCATTAATGTTCCAACCAAGGATTGCCATACCGGTCTGTACCGACGTACCGAGCTCAGCTCGGTATGGTACGATACCCCGGTATTGAGCGGTATGATACCCCGGTACTGAGCAGTATGCATAGGATATACTGCTCGGTATAATATAATATAAATATAATAAAAAATAAAAAATAAAAAAAAGGGTGACGTCGCCTCGTTCCTTCCTCCTGTGCGAGGAGAAGAAACCACCCACCGGCGAAGAAATCGCCCGTGGGCGATGGATCGTGCAGGCGACGGAACGCGTGGGCGAAGAGGACTCCAGGTATTTTTCTCCCTCTTCTTCTTCTCCCTCCCTCAACTGATACCGCCAAATCGGCCGGTGACGGTCAAAATCGACCGTTACCGCTAGACAGCGACTGGCAACGGTCGAAATTGACCGTTACCGATCAATTTCGTGTGGTAATGGGTGGAAACAACCGCTACCTAGTAGTACCACCCGGTAGCGGGTGATCCGCGTACCAGTCAACTGGTGGACCTGTACGTACCGCGCGGTATGGAAAACCCTGGTTCCAACAATCCCCCATAAAATTCAAAATTTCCAAATACTCAAATAAATAAACAAACAAAATATTATAGGTGCAATTACTATGTGGTCAATAAGGTATATTTAGCTTTATTTAGTGAAGAAAGTATTCATCGGAAATAGAATGAACCAGGTCTTGAGCTACATTCCTTTGAGCCATAGTTCAACTAACTCAAATATAATATGAAATATATCTTTATGGATTTATGCATTAATGGCTATGCGTGAGTATCTTGTTTATTCATGAGATAATGTAAGGATTCCTTAACATCAAGAATCTATAGCGATGTATGGAGAGTCACATATCACGAAAATACTACCTCAGGTCTCTTTAAGAGTTATACTCTTCCTATGTCTCTATATAGGAGCACTAGTCAACATAGTAATGAGATCATAATTGAACTTCATTCTATATAGTGCATTAATATGCCACACAATCATGCTTCTTGGTGTACCAATCGACTTGTTGTTACCACATTGAACCTCCTTCAGGGATCTCTCATCACAGGGGTTAGGTTCACACGGCCGGAAGCCCATTATAAGCTAAACCCATCCCCCTCGATGATATCAAGACAATAGTCATTTTATAAATACCTTTATGATGGCATATTATATAGTTATGTTAATTTTGTTTTAATTAATGCTAGCATTCATAATAAGAATAAGCATATTATTATTCATATAGAATATATCATTTCTGAACATAACAAACACTATAGATATCAATATGTAATTATAATTTATCATAATAAAAGATTATAAATTATTGCACGTATTAATCAAATTCATATATGCAAACATGATACTAATGTCACTATTTATGCAATTTGAAAGGCCTCCACATTTTCAAGAAAAATTAGCATCAACGAATTAATTTTTTTTATAATATTACTATACAATGGTGATTATTCAAGTGTTTGTGGATTGCACAATAACTTTTCATAGTTTTGCATATAAATTATTGCACATATTAAACAAATTCATATATGCAAACATAATACTAGTGGCACGATTAATGCAATTTGAAAGCCCCCACATTTTCAAGAAGATTTAGTATCAATGTATTAATTCTTTTTCATGACATTACATATACCAAGGTAATTATTCAAGTGTTAGGGAATTGCATAATATTTTTCATAAGTCTTACAATAGAATTTTAATAATCATTGGTGTTATCATGCATGTAAACTCGTGGAAATTGATCCACAGTTATTCCCCACTTTAGAGTAATTTTACATAAACAATTCTACATTTGTATCATACAAACATTTGTACATATTTTATGTTTTGCTAATGAAAATTTGTCATGTGCAATCTCAAATGGAATAGTTAACCGATATGTCCATCTGTAGTCAAAGTCAAGCGTCACTGCAATACATGTATGCAAAATGCACACCAGATTTACTAGGGGCCAACGAAAGAGCTTTATATTTTTTTTCGTTTTGGGAAAACATAAATTTCATCATTTATCTGAAAAGGAAAATTATAACATATGTTCACTGCAGTAGATTTAATGACGGAAATCAGATTTAACTTCACTTCATGTGTTTCAATTTAAATTTAGATGATCGGCGTCGACATCGATCAAAAAGGACACACCTCAAAACCGGGATGATTGGCGACGCCATCGAGCAAGCAACCGCCTCGTTCCTTCCTCTTCCTCCATTCGCCATCGGTGACCCACTTCCCAAAGCTAATCTTGAAACAGAAGGAACAGTAAGAGCCGCATGAATCTAGCTAGCAGAACAGATAGAGCGCGTACCATGAGGGGGTTGGGGGACACAACGGGCAATAGATGCCGAGAAGGAGCAGCCCTTGGCGGCCAAGGCGTGTCGCGACTGAGATCCACTATCTCTGTGGAGGACCCGAGAGATGGAAGCCACATAGGAGGAAGAAGACGCTACCGCCGCCGTCGTCACCGTTGTAGCCATGGGTTTACCGGCCAAGAGCGGAGTGGGGAAGGAAGGGCGGAGTCTGGGTTTTGGGGGGGAGTTGGAGGAGGCCGAATCGAGGTGGTTGGCCTCGGAAAGTTGTCGAACGAAGAGGGACGGATGGGGCGTGGATAATGAGGGAACCACACATGACTTGCTGTCAGAAGAGGCCGGGGTTCGTTCCCTTCCCACTTCTTCCTAGTCTCTATCCCTGTCCGCCTCATTCGTGGTAAGAAGTGTTAGGGTTCGCTCGCCGTGACAGCCTCGAACAAAATGGTGACTGGGATCGCGGCAGAGAGCTCTTCCTGTTTGTCAAACCCCTGCACATGCGAACCGAGTGATTGATGTATTTTGGTCGCGAACCGATCACGACAAGCCGAGCAAACAGTTGGTGGTTGTCACGAGAAAGCCACAGCCACGTCCACGGCCATGGGTGAATGTAGACTTTATCCTCGTTCCGAAATCCTCTATTTCGATCTTGAAATAATCAATTTGATTTGATAGAAACTAAAAGGACGATCTGAAATCAGTGTTTCTGATTCCGGTTCCGGTTTGAACCGATATTTTTTTATTTTTCTTAAAAAATATAATATAAAAATCATAATTTTATTTTATTTTATTAAAAAATTGATGTGTTTAATGAGTATAAATGTATAGTGATATAACAAAAAAATAATATAAAATTAAATAAAATTATAAAAATTTAATCATCATCGCTATCGATATCGAACGTCTCAATTCTGATGATACTTTCGGTTCATAGGTCAAATACGAGATCATTTTCTTTATGGATAATCTCTTATTTTTGTTTCATCGCCCTTATCTAATAGTTGAGGTAGGCTTGAGCTTTTATTAATTTGGGTCATGCTTGATCTAATTTCATCTAGAATATGTTCTCTCGTAATATATGTTTGCTTGATAACTATTATTGACATTGGAGTTACTAGTATTTATTCTCAAAATGTTTGTCAAGATTGAAAATGAATTAAAAATAAAGTATCGATAGGCTTATCCTTTTGCCTCTCCTTCTCCGGGGATAGAATTCGTCGAGTTAAATCAGCAGAATAAGAAATCCCAAGTTTTTTCACCAAACCAAATTCGATCCAAATAAGATAAAAAATAGATTTCTGGTCAAAGACTTAAAAATGAACCATTAACTATTTGTTTTGTTGTTTTGGATTAGTGAAAGGTTCTTCAATTTGTATCTCACATTGTAATGTCATTATGTATTGCACCCAACATTCTAGAATAATTTTTTTTATACCTATAGTACCATCACCAAACTTGAATAGTTAGATACATATAAGTTGAGCTCGAGAATCCTCTTAGTCTTTTTCTACTTTGAAATAACTATTAGGATCATAATGGCACTAGGGGGTAGAAATTAGTATTTTCATAAAAAAGATTCGATTTGAAAAAGTTTGAATGAGAATATGAATCAAAAATGTGTTTAACCTGAAAGTGTAAGTAGAAGTAGTGAGTAAAGTAAATCAGTAAGCAAATAACAATAAAAAATAATAAAAAAATATAAATCGATTTATAGTGATTCAGTTGTCCCAACATATATGCTCTCTCGATTCCTCTTTTTTCAAGGCTACCGACTTTCACTATCAATCTTCTTTCCAATGGATGAAAATCAACTACCCTTGTTATAACACTTCTCCTTTTACTAGGTTCAGGAGAGAACCTTTACAAACTTTCTCATAAGACCTCACACCTCCTTAGAATAACAACTAAACTCAATGAGAAAGAGATTAAAACACTAAGAGTTTATAACACTTTTATCCTTTTTAACCCTTTTTTTCACATTTGTTCATGCTCTTTCATTCTTCATCAAGCAAAATGAGTTGGGTATTTATAGATCCCAATGGCTTTAAAATTAGAGCCAAAATTTTAAATACCTAATTTTTCGAGATGCTGATGGTACCACCATCATCACCGAGTGATACTACCATCGAACAGAGCCCAAGAATCTGGGCTCTAGGGTACTACCGTCAATCTAGGTGAGACCATCACTGCTTGGCGGTACCATCATCGGCAAGTGGCGGTACCACCGCTAGAAAGCCCAAAAAAGTATAAAATGTACTTTCTGACACTCTAAGTGGTACCACTGCTTGGACCTAGTGGTATCACTGCCCAGTCAAAATCAGATTGCTGATTTGGCCTTTCATCATACCTAAATCAACTTTGGTTCAGGCCCAATGGACCCCAAATCAAGTTGGCATAGTTATGGTCTAACACAAGCTTTGACTCTAAACAATCACGATTAAGACTTAACCACCTTAATTATAATCATGAATCACATTGCTCATCATTCCGATATATCCTATGATCATCCGACACTTCGTCCGAACCTCTGATGCATCTTCTGACTTAATGCCTGAACTCATGTCATGAATTCGCACGTCATTCAATCCTCCGGCCTGACATCCAATCTTTGATATGATGCTTTTCGGCCCAATGTCTTACTTCGATAGATAGACGTCCAATGGTTCTATTGAATCTCAGATTTTGATGATGAAATCAATTGATGGATTATTGATCTAACAGGATTGTTAGAGTTTATTGATGCATGATTAATTACGATAGAATGATTATTATAATAAGGATTGGCCAAGGTTAAGTCCATGCATCGAGTCGATGCGTTTGGGAACTCACCAAGAGTGTATCAGAAGCTCGCCGAGGGTATCGGGAGTTTGCTAGGATAGCGCAAGGGAGTTCGCCAAAAGAAGACCGAGACTCGCCGGAAGATTATCGGGGTAACCCAAAAAGCTTACCGAGTCGGGATGGTCTTATAATGGATATTTTGGTAATTATGATTATATTTAATTAAGTCATGATTAGCATCATGTAGGTCTAACTATGACAGGATCAATGGAGTTACAACCAGATGATGGGCCAAGATAAAGCCTAGGCATCGGGCCAAGTTCGGACGATGCGATGGGATCTCACCGGAAGTTCGCTAGGAGATTCGCCGAAGGAATCAGGAAGCTCACTGGGAACGCGAAAGGAGATTGCCGGGAAGAAGACCAGAGGACTTGCCACAAGATTACCGCAGGTTGCCGGAATATGCAGGAGTTAGGTCTTAATTAGGCTTAATTGGTCATTAAGTGTTGTAATCATTGAGTCGTAGTTAAAAGTTAGAGTCCTAATTGAGTTGGATTTGGAAGGAATCCAAATCAACTCAATGAGGCAACCAAATCCACTAACTACTAGGTTTGGTTGAGCTTAGGTTGAGCTCAATCAATTGATCAAAGAGCTGGTCAACGTAAAAGTCAAGCTGGAATTCGAAAAGTGGCAGGAACCACTTTTGCGAAAATTCTGGTAGGTAAACCGCCGGTGAGCGACGGTTGGACCGCCCGTACCACAGAACCCGGGTGGCGGCCAACAGCTTTCGGTGGGTAAACCACCCGTATGTTGGTATTCGGGCGGTTGAGCCGCCCAGGTTGGTGGGTAAACCACCCGTACCCAGATTTTTCGGATACGGTTGGATTTTAGCTCCGATTTTGAAGCCAATTTGGAGCCTATAAATACCCCAAGTTTTCTTACATTCAGAACAACACTTTTGGGGGATTATATTCTGAGAAAATATTATGTGAGAATTGTAAGAAAAAGAAAAGGGGTAAGAGAGAGAGCTTAGAGTTGTAAATCTAGTCTCCCTTGTAAGCTCAAGTGTAAGGGTTTGATCTTCACCCAAAGAAGATTGGCAGTGGATGTCGGTGTGCCTCAAGAAGGAGGACTTGGAAGTGGACATAGGCCGTTGACGCCGAACCACTATAAAATTGTAAGTGTTTCATACTTGCATTGCTTGAATGTTGTTGAATTGATGCTTCCAACTTAACTAAACTCTAAAAGCAAGACGATAAGTTCTTTTCCTAAAATGTGATTATCTTTCCGGCTTTCTTAACAACTTACTTTTAATCACTCACTTGTTTTATTAAAAAATAAAAAGCTTCAAATTTCCTATTCTATCTTATTCGAAAAGCTTTTGCTTTAGAAAAAAAAATTTTAGCTTGCACTAATTCACCCCCCACCCCCCCCCTCTTAGTGCCAATTGATCCTAACAATTGGTATCAGAGCAAGGTTATTACTCTTTAGATTAACACTCACTGGAGTAAATGGCTTGTTTTGACATGAATGAGGAACATTCCATTTCACGTCCACCCATGTTCAATGAGACAGATTACATATATTGGAAAACACGGATGCGTATTTTCCTCATCTCTTTGGACTTTGATTTATAGAATATAGTTGAGAGTGGATTTGAAAAATCTTCTCTTCCAATAAATAATTGGAATGATTTGGAGAAGACTTTATATTTAAATGCAAAAGCTATGAATGTCTTACTTTGTGCTATTGATATGAATGAGTTTAATCATATTTCCGCTTGTAATTCGACTTTTGATATTTGGCATACTTTGAAAATCACACATGAAAGCACAACTAATATAAATGAATCAATTAATGAAATGCATTACAAAAATGAACTTGAAGAACACCTTCCAAAGAACAGGAAGGATTATGAACTAAGAATGACATATGACTCCTCGAGTGAAATCTCAAGTGATGAGAACCTTGGACATGAACTTTTAAAAAATGAACCGAAAAAATTAATGAACTTGAATCTTATAAAAATTATGGACAGAACCTCTTGCTATGAACGCAAGAAGCCGAGGAGCTCTAAAGATCAAATGCTTAACCAAGAAGTGGAGAACCTTGCTTTAATGGCGATCGAAGATGAGGTTAGTGAGTCTTTAGATTTTTCATTTTCAGAATTATCAAGCATCTTTAATGATTTATTTAATGAGTTTAGAAAACTTAGCAAATCTTTTAAACTACTTAAAGTTGATCATGATTTGATAGTTAAAAGACTTATAAAATGCATGACTCCTTAGCTTCACCTAAACCATGTTTAAAATGTGATACGCTAGATAATGTTAAAATAGAGAATTGTATGCTTAAAACTACATTAGAGAAATTTGCGATAGGGAATAAGTCCCTAAATATGATCCTTGCCAATAAGAGTCATATCAATAATAGACATGACATAGGCTTTATTCAAAATATTCAATAAAAGCCAATCATATTCGTAAGAGGACCTACATTAAATGTGCCACCAAGAGTTAAAGATAATTTCTTATGAAAAATTAGGATATAATACCTACAAATATTTATTTAGAAATTATAGTCCACATAAATTAATTTGAGCTACTAAAGAAACCATAAACAACCTTAAGCCACTAGAGAAAATGGGAAGAACATGTCATCAATGACTTAATGTTAAATGAGTACCTAAATCAAAATCTCCCATAATATAAAGTTATTTCTTAATGAGGTTAGTAGCACTAAATAATATTTTGAAAATAAATGCTCAAGACTTAGATCTAATACTCTTTCAAAGCTCACTAGCCTGTGTAACAATAACAAAAATAATTATTTGAATTAAGATGTTTGAAGCTTAATGATCCTTGTTTCTATTATAACAAATCTTTTTATTGAAAATAGTTCATCATTATATAATTAATCTTGATGATGCATAGCTAGAGCAAGCTAGAATTAGAAAGAAGAAAGTGTAGTTAAATAAAAGTTATATGTATGCAAGAATGATTTTGATGATGATTATTGTATTGATGTGTATTAACTTCTGTTGATGATTTATGTTATTTTTGAACCTAAAAATCATATATAAAATCATCATTTTTTAAAAGAAAATTTTCTTGATAACATGATAGAATCATTCAATATAAAAAAATCATTGGATTTTGGTTGAAAAATATCTCGTAGTAATGACTCCACTTAAAAATGATTTACTCATTTGGATTTATCTTATCATACCCTTAATTGATAATGCATAGCTAGAGCATGCTAAGACTAGAATTAAAAGAACTCAAGTTATTATTAATAAAAAATTACTCATGTTGAAATTTACATAAATGAGATTTTGATGGTGATTGAAAAATTAGTTTAAATGTAAAAATTATTGTTAAATTGTTCAAATATTGACAAAGTCTATGGAATGATTGATTTAAATGTTACATTGATTGAAATGCTATGATTGATTTGAATGATAGAATTTTAGCATAGAACAATATAGAAAAGGGAGAGAAAGAAATCCCATAAAACAACCAAAAGGAGGATAATTAATCTTAAATGTCATTGTATTCTTGAAATAAATTTTAAAAGAAGGATAATTCTTCTTGGAAGAATATTTCTATCCTATGAATCGTTCAACAAGATATAAAATGATACTATTATTGAATCTCTTTAACTATAAAAATGAATTAGAAAACTTTTAGCTATTTTCTTTTAGAAAACAATCTATGATGACTTTATTGAAATTTTTCGAAAAGCGATTTTTGATGATGATTTTGGATATGTTTTTAAATTATTTTGTTTTAAAGAATGGATATGGTTGAATCTATCCAACTTCATTGATATATTACTTTTGATTATTTGATAACTTAAATCATGATCTTGAAATCTTAAAAATTATAATTTGAAATCTTTTTATTTACCAAGATTCCTTTCATTCTAAACATGATCTTGACTTCTCAATATTTATAACGTGATATTTCTATAAGAATCAAGATCCTTCTTACTTTGTCTCATAAGATTTCAAAAGCTTTAAAATTTCATCTAGGAAGAAATGTGTCAAAATAAATCACGTTCTTGACATTTATGATATGATAATAATATTCTTTATAACATGATTACTTATGACTTTCTTCTTAGTATAACTTATGACCAAAATTAGTATTTCTTAATATTGTATTAAGTTAAAAATTAAAAGAGATTTGCATTATCATGAATATTCTCTTAACTTCTTGATTGACTTATATGTTATGGGAATCACACTATTGATCTCTACGATTTTCTTTAAAAGGAGATTTATGATCTTACCAATAATAATTAAAAATTTTATCGAGATCATTCTTCTTTTCTATTAAAAAGATTTATCTTGGATAAATTAAGATTATCCCCTAAGACTCATTTGTAATATTTACAAAAGAGGGGAAAGAAAACTTATTAAATAAAATCATGTCTTTTAGATTTGAATTTTTAATGACATGATATATCTTATACTTTTTGACATAAATTGAACATGGATGAAAAGAAATTATGCAATCGTATTTCTCTCTTGACAATAACAAAAATTAGGAGATAAAATTTTTAATATGATTAGAAGCAAACATTGAATGATGAACAAGTGCATAGAAGAAAATTAGAACTTTCTAAATGCATTCAAAATACTTGATTTATAATTTGAGTTTGATCTACCATCTTGCCTTCTTATGAAATTCTTGATGTTTTTTATCTAAATTACATGAGATGATTTTAAATGCATGAGTAGCTCTTCAACTTTTGAATCTCCTTGAATATCTTGAAGTTTTGAGCTTAATTTTGAAATTCACATCTATAAAATTTACATCTTTAAAATTGAATATTTTTATGATATGATATTTTTCATTTCTCTACCTTGATTCTACGTTCTTATTCACACAAAGTAGAGAAAGAAAATCACTGGCATTTCAAGAGAATAAGTCTATTAATTACATTTTGAATCTCTTGAAAGTGATTTTAAAATTAAATGAGATCATGATTTTGGTTTCTTAGAATTATAACTTAAAATCTTTTATGAATCAAAATATTTTGTTATGTATTTTTGTACTATTTAAAAGGAGATTTTATATAAATAATGAATTTAATAACTTAAGATTTCTTATGGATGAATCAAGAGATTTTATTTTAATTGTTTCTCCTACAAATTTGTCTCTTGATATTCATAATTTACTTTCATAAATTGTACATCTCATCACTATATTAATCTTTCATGATATATTTCATGTGATGATATTGAAAAATGATGTAATGGGAAAAGTTTTGCACTATTTCTTTTTGACAATGTCAAAGGGCAAGCAAAATTTGTTAGCTTGTAAACTTACAAGCTTGAACAATGCAAAGGAAGCGAAAATTTGTTAGCTTGCACTTCCCAAAAGAAAAGAAAGAACTTACTAGATTTATTTACTATATTTTCTTGAAATTTATATGAGAAAAATATGTTGAGCTCATATTCGAAATTTTATATATCTACAAGATTGAGGTTGGGACCTAGAAATGCTAAATCATGAAAATATACAAATTGCTAATCTCGATTTCATGAGATTAAGCTTTTTGTGATAAAATTTTTGAAAACTCTCTCCATGACTTGGTATCTTATTGTTTTCAAAAAACGCATGAAGATGTGCCACATTTGAAATTTACAAGAGATAATTTTTTATTAAGAGATGACTTTTGCTATATTTGAAATGCATAAGTAGTCTTCAAATCTCTTGAACTTTTGAGCTCATCTAAGTATTACTTTTAAAATTTATTAAGAGCTCTTTTCTATGATGAAATGATTCAACAACACCTCCCTTATTTCTCTCCTTATTAAAGGGGAAGAAAATTTTATAATACATATACTAAGGGGGAGTAATGTCATATTGTGTTTTTAAAATTATTAGTTCTATATTTCACCTTTTTGTTGATGACAAAGGGGGAGAAATATATATTGATGACACATGACATTGAAAAATATTCATTGATAATACTTGATGATATAACTTGGATATTTTACAATTCATGATTTGATGACCTGACGCAAATTTATGTTAAAATTTGTATAGAATGTTGATAACTTGAATTTAAGAGTGTGTGCTTCTCTTAAATTTAAGTGGTATGGTTTTAGAGAGAGTTAGGATTAACTCATGTCATCAATTGATTATCATCATAAAAAATGGGGAGATTGTTGAATCTCAGATTTTGATGATTAAATCAATTGATGGATTATTGATCTAACATGATTGTTAGAGTTGATTGATGCAGGATTAATTACGATAGAAGGATTATTACAATTAGGGTTGGCCAAGGTTAAGTCCATGCATCGAGTCGATACGTTTGAGAACTTGTCAGGAGTGTGTTGGAAGCTCGTCGAGGGTATCGGGAGTTTGCTAGGATGGCGCAGGGGAGTTCGCCAAAAGAAGATCGAGACTCGCCGTAAGATTATCGGGGATAGCCAAAAAGCTTGTCGGGAGTTAGGATGGTCTTATAATAGATATTTTGGTAATTATGATTATATTTAATTAAGTCATAATTAGCATCATGCAGGTCTAACTATGACAGGATCAATGGAGTTACAACCAGATGATAGGCCAAGATAAAGCCTAGGCATCGGGCCAAGTTCGGACAATGTGATGGGATCTTGTCGGAAATTCGCTAGGAGATTCGCCAAAGGAATCGGGAAGCTCGCTGGGAATGCGAAGGGAGATTGCTGGGAAGAAGACTGGAAGACTTGTCGCAAGATTACCGGAGGTTGTCGGAATATACGGGAGTTAGGTCGTAATTAGACTTAATTGGTCATTAAGTGTTGTAATCATGGAGTCACAGTTAGAAGTTAGAGTCATAATTGAGTTGGATTTGGAAAAAATCCAAATCAACTCAATGAGATAACCAGATCCACTATTGGGTTTGGTTGATCTCAGGTTGGGCTCAATCAGTTGACCAAAGAGCTGGTCAACGTAAAAGTCAAGCTGGAATTCGAAAAGTGGAGGGAACCACTTTTGTGGAAATTTCGACAGGTAAACCACCGGTGAGCGATGGTTGGACCGCCCATACCACAGAACCCGGGCGACGACCAGCATCTTTTGATGGGTAAACCGCCAGGTCGACGGGTAAACCGCTTAGGTCGGTAGGTAAACGGCCCGTACCCTGGTATTCGGGCGGTTGAACCGCCCAGGTCGGTGGGTAAACCGCCTGTACCTAGATTTTTCGGATACGATTGAATTTTGGCTCTAGTTTTGAAGCCAAATTGGGGCCTATAAATACCCCAAGTTTTCTTACATTCAGAGCAACACTTTTGGGGGATTATATTATGAGAAAATATTGTGTGAGAATTGTAAAAAAAAGAAAAGAGATAAGGGAGAGAGCATAGAGTTGTAAATCTAGTCTCCCTTGTAAGCTCAAGTGTAAGGGTTTGATCTTTACCCAAAGAAGATTAGTAGTGGATGCCGGTGTGCCTCGAGAAGGAGGACTCGGAAGTGGACATAGGCCGTTGGCGCCGAACCACTATAAAATTATAAGTGTTTCATACTTGCATTGCTTGAATGTTGTTGAATTGATGCTTCCAACTTGACTAAACTCCTTGAAAGCAAGACGATAAGTTCTTTTCCTCAAACGTGATTATCTTTTCGACTTCTTTAACAATTTTCTTTTCCTCAAGCTAGAAACACTTTCGATTTCTAGTTTTACTTTAAGCGAAGGTTTTCTTAAAATAAAGTTTTCAGCACTTGCCAATTGATCCTCACATTATAATTCCTTATTATGTAAATGGTTAATTTATAGTTATATTTTGATTAATATTATACATTGATAATTGTTAAATTTTAAATTTTAAAATGATTATGCTTTTTCAAACTTGATTGAACATTAATTTTTGGGCTTAAATGATTGAATCATAAGATCAAATTTCTTTTAACTTGAATTCAATACATGCATTTAAAATGATATATGATGTCATAGGATAAATTATTGCTTATTCGAAAAGCTTTTGCTTTAGAAAGAAAAATTTTAGTTTGCACTAATTCACCCCCCCTCTTAGTGCCAATTAATCATAACAAGTTCAAGTCCATGATCAAAGTTATTCATGTATTACTTATATGGAAAGTATATTAATTCATAAATTCATCAATTGATTTTATCATCAAAATATGAGATTCAACAATCTCTCCCTTTTTAAATAATGACAACCAATTTATACAGAGTTTTAACTAAACTTCTCATGTTTATATGCCATAATGAACTCGAATTTTTAAAGAAACATGATAACCTTTCAACTCTTTGAATTAAAGTCAAAATAACTTTAATCATAAATCATAGTAATTTTCAATATTAATTATTGCAAGAAACATATACATCATATCTATAAATCTTAAAAAAAAAAACTAAGCCACAACTTTTCTCTCCCCCTTTATTATTATGAAAATAATAATATCATTTTATCATAATGCTACTTCTTCATTTATATCAATGTGGAGTCTTATGACATAAATCTCTTATTATAAACATAAAAAAATCAAGATAATAATCCAATGAGATGAATATCATTTTTGGTAAAAAGAAAGAAAAATTATAGGAGAATAAATAGTAAAAGATCTTGATTCATATAAAATAAATCTCAAGTTAAATATTAAAAAGTCAATATCATGATTTGTTTGAATAAATCTCCTTAATAAATAACAAAAAAATTATAGGAGAACAAATAGTAAAAGATCTTGAATCATCATATAAAATATTAATAAGTCAAGATCATGATTTATTTAAATAAAGCTCATTCTTAATAGATAGTAAAATGAATTATAAGAGAACAAATAGTAAAAGATCTCGATTCATATAAAATAGATCTCAAGTTATAAACATCGAGAAGTCAAGATCACGATTTGTTAGAATAAATCTCCTTCTTATAGGAGAATAATTAGTAAAAGGTTATAATTTATACGAGATAAATCTTAAGTCAGGAATATCAAGAAGTTAAGTGAAAGATCATGATTATTTTAAAAAAATCTAATCAAATTCAAAATCATCATCAAAATCATTTTTCTTACCTTCGAAAAATTCATTGAAAATAATATGGATAGAAAATAACTAAACTTCTTTAGTTTCAAATAGTAAAAGATCTTGAATCATCATATAAAATATTAATAAGTCAAGATCATGATTTATTTAAATAAATCTCATTCTTAATAGATAGCAAAAGGACTTATAAAAGAACAAATAGTAAAAGATCTTGATTCATATAAAATAGATCTCAAGTTATAGACATCGAGAAGTCAAGATCACGATTTGTTAGAATAAATCTCCTTCTTATAGGAGAATAATTAGTAAAAGGTTATAATTTATACGAGATAAATCTTAAGTCAGGAATATCAAGAAGTCAAGTGAAAGATCATGATTATTTTAAAAAAATCTAATTAAATTCAAAATCATCATCAAAATCAATTTTCTTACCTTTGAAAAATTCATTGATAATAATATGGATAGAAAATAATTAAACTTCTTTAGTTTCAATTTGTGAGATTAATTTCGTACTTGCATGTCCTAATCTCCTATGTCAAATCCATGCATCATTGCTTAAATCAAAAAATAAATTACCTCATGAAAATCATCATGATCAATAGCATAAATATTATTGCTCTTTAAGATAATAAAATATTTATCTTATGTGGTATGTCTCTGATGCAAGCATTAGACTCAAATTTAATATTATATCCCTTGTCATATATTTGATTAATGCTTAATAAGTTATGTTTCAAATCATTTACTAAAGGAGCAACTTTAATCCAAAGATTCGATTTATTACTAATTTTTTAAATTATGATAATCTTTCCTTTGTTATTATCTCCAAAGTTGACATATCCTTCATTTTGGCTAGTGAGCTTTGAAAATTATGTTGAATCTTCGGTCATTTGCCTTAAGCAGCCACTATCAATATATCATCTTTTGCTCCTATCTCTTGATGGAGACATGCCTACAAGAAAGAGGGGATTGCTCTAGGTACTCATTTAACTTTGGGTTATTCATAATTAGATCTATCTCTCTTGACTTTTGGCATTAAATCATTGATTGTTTCTTAAAAAACTCAGACTAATTTATTAGAGCTATATTTTTTGAAAGTCACCATTACTTGTAAATCCAATACCTTCCTTTCTAAATCTACTACCTTGTTTAGCAAGAATTATGCCTAATTATTATTTCTAATTTTAATTTTTTTTATAATAACATATTTTTTTAAGCAATCTAACTCTTCACATTTAGTGCCAGATATTAACATATAATTGTGATGATTATTTTTTAATTTATCAAATTTATTAGAGAGAGATATATGATCCTTTTTTAGTAATTTATATTTCTCAGTAACTTTTTTTAAGCTTATCAAACAAAAAATGCATTAAGTAATTGAAGAAGATATTTTGGGTGAGTCACATACCTCATCATTGAAGGCCATCAATGCATAGTTCTTGATATCGTCTTTATTGATTTAATCTTTGTCTTCAGATATACTTGATTTATCCAATGTTGCCTTGAATGCTTTCTTCTTATTTTAGGTCGATAACTTCTTCAATTGTGGACACTCATTTTTGAAGTATCCTGGCTTCTTGCATTCATAATATATTATAACTATTGAATCTTGTATTTTGATGATGAAATCAATTGATGATTTATTGATCTAACATGTATGTTAGAGATAATTAGTGCAAGATTAACTACGACAGAGAAAGAAAATTATAATCAAATGTGGGCCAGAGTCAAGTCCGGGCATCGGGTTAAGGTTTGGACGATGCAGTGGGAACTCGCCGAGAGACTCGTTGGAAGCTCGCCGAAGGTATCGGGGGCTTATCGGGAGTTCACCGGGAGCTTGTCGAAGGTGATCGGGAACTTGCTAGGAAGACATCGAGAGTTCACCGGAAGAAGACCAAGAGACTTGTCGGAAGATTTTTGGGTGTTGCCGAAAAGCTTGCTGGGAGTTAGGAGGGTCTTGTTGGACTTAATGTTCGCAATGGTTGTAATTAATTAGTCGTAGTTAGCATCAGTAAGGTTTAAGTCCTACTTGGATTTGGGAGGAATCCAGATTAACTCAAGTGAGACAAACCGGGTCCATACTTGGGTTTGGATTGAGCTTAGGTTGAGCTCAATTGGTTAATATGAAAAGGGGTCAACTGAAGGTAAACGTCGAGATTGAAAAGTGGAGAAAACATTTTTCAGAGATTCTCGACGATTGTACCACCCAAGTCGACGGTCATACCACCCAGGTCGGTGATTGTACTACCATCATCCTATTTTTCGGGCAACTTTCGGTGGCAGTACTGCTGGCGCCGATGGTGGTATCGACTGTACCCAAATTTTTTGGATACGTTTAAATTTTTGGCTCTAATTTCTAATGCTAATTTAGGTCTATAAATACCCCAAGTCTTTTTATATTTAGCATAATAATTAGGCTAGAAATTCTATGAAAAATTATATGCTAAAATTATGCAAGAAAAAAAGGGGCAACAGAGTGAAAAAAGAGTTGTAATCTTTGTAAAATCCCTCTTATGAGGTGTAAGTGTAAAGCTTGTAAGGTTCCTCTCCTAAGCCTATGAAAAGGATAGTGGGAAGTGTAAGAGTTTGGTCTTTACCCAAAGAAGATCGGTAGTGGACACCGGTGGATCTCGATGAAGAGACTTGGAGAGTGGAGCTAGGCCAAGTTGTGGCTGAACCACTATAAATCTGTGAGCTTTCTTCTCTTGTCTTGTTTACTATTTTTAATCATTCTTAATTAATTTTAAAAAAGACACAAGTATCATCTTTCAATTTTCTTTTAAATTATTTGACTATTCATTTTCAACGAAGTTCAAGAAATGCTTCCAATTTTTTTCTTTACTTCAAGCAAGTTTTTTAAATTGAGTATTTTTTACACTTGCACTAATTCACCCTCGTCCCTCTCTTAGTGCCAGTTGATCCTAACAATTGGTGTTAGAGTGAGGTTCTACTCATTGGACTAAACACCCGAGTAAATGACTTCATTTGACATGAATGAGGGATATTCTATTGCACGTCCTCCCATGTTCAATGGGACGGATTACATATATTGGAAAACAAGAATGCATATTTTTTTAATTTCTATGGATTTTGATTTATGGCACATAGTTGAAAACAGTTTTGAAAAGTCTTCCAAACCAATGAATGAATGGAATGATTTGGAAAAGAAGGCTTTTTTGTTAAATGCAAAAGCTATTATTACTTTATTTTGTGCACTTTATGAGAATGAATTTAATCATGTTTCTATTTGTGAAACTACTTATGATTTTTGGCATACACTTGAAATCACACACGAAGACACTAGTAGAGTTAAAGAGTCTAAGATCAATATTTTAATTTATAATTATGAATTGTTTACAATGAAACCAAGTGAGTCCATTGGAGACATGTACACCCGGTTCACGGATGTTGTCAATGGTCTAAAAGCTCTTGGTAAATATTTTTTTAATTTTGAACTTGTTAGTAAAATATTAAGATCTCTTACAAAAAGTTGGGATCCTAAAGTAACTACAATGCAAGAGGCTAAAGATCTTAATAATTTTTCTCTTGAAGAACTTATTGGATCTCTTATGACTTATGAACTGAGTTGTAATGCTCATGACGAATTTGATGAACCCTTTCTAAAGAATAAGAATAATTTAGTACTAAAAACTATAGATAACTCCTTGAGTAAAACCTCGAGTGATGAGGAGAATAACATTTTTATCCATAAAAATTAAAAATATTATGAAAAATAAAAATTATAAAAATAAAAATGAACCAAAAGGTGACAACATTATATGGTTTGAATGTAAGAAGCTAGG
This sequence comes from Ensete ventricosum, assembly GCA_029747655.1. Taxonomy (NCBI): domain Eukaryota; kingdom Viridiplantae; phylum Streptophyta; class Magnoliopsida; order Zingiberales; family Musaceae; genus Ensete; species Ensete ventricosum. The sequence continues at coordinate 32,935,905 of JAQQAF010000003.1, read as the reverse complement.
ACATTTAAAAAATGAGTGTCCTCAATTAAAGCAGAAGGTGCCATATAAGAAGAAAGCTCTCTTGGCGACTTGGGATAACTCAAGCTCATCAGATGAAAAAGACCACATCAAAGAAGAGATTGCCAACTATGCTCTCATGGCCATCCATGATGAGGTAAGTGAGTCTTCCGATATTTCCATTACTGAATTATTGAATATGTTTCATGAGCTTTATGATGAGTTTAAAAAATAGTAAGTCTTATAAATTACTAAGAAAAAGCATGATTCGCTAGTTAGTAAATTCGAACAAATACATATAGCATCGCTATCACATAGTTCATGCACCAATTGTGAAGCTTTAGATAAACTTAAAAAAGAAAACTTTGTATTTAAACAAAGATTAAAAAATTTTGAAATAGAAATAAATTCCTAAACTTGATCCTTGTAAATAAGGGTCATGTTCATAGAAAAGAAGGTATATGCTTTGTTAAAGCCAACTATCTTCGTCGAAGGACCCACTCTAAACTTACCACAAAAAATTAAATGTAACTTTTATGATATATTAGGACATAAAGTCTACAAATGGTCATTTAGAAAGTATAGTCCATATCAATTAATTTGGGATCCTAAAGCAACCATAAAAAACCAAAAAATTTTAGATAAATTAGGTAAAGCTCTTCATGAGGGACCCAAAGTAAAATGGGTACCTAAATTAAAATCATCTTTCTTGTAGGTTTGTTTTCGAACTAAGGCTAGGAGCACCAAATGGTACCTTGATAGTCGATGCTCAAGGTATATGACCGGAGATCCAACTTATTTTTCTAAGCTTACTAATATAAACGAAGGAGTTGTCACATTTTGTCATGAACGGTCGTCGCTCAACTGCAACATCTTCGTTCCGCGAACCGTTCGTCGCTTTTCTTATTTGTACATATGTTGGGCAGCTTGTTTTGCCTTGAGTTTATGTGTTTTTACCTAAGAAATGTAAGTGAAAATAATATAGAAGGCTGTAGAACAATCGCTCACTGCGTGGAGCCAAAATAGCCCCATTTTTGGCTCTTTTTCGTGTGCTGCGGTGACCATTCTGAGCGGTGTGAAATGTTAGTCATTTCAGCACCTTGGAACCCCCCGGGTGGCATTGGGCTGGATGGGGTTTCGGGTATATGTCGGACGCAGGCTTTCATCAATAATTAAACTTGTCTTGCGTTCGATACCTTGGGAACTGTCATTTGTAGACTTACGACCATTCTTACAATCCTCTAAAGTCCTATTTTGCTTTCTTTCTCTCTTTTCTCTGCTGCCCTCAAGGTGTTCAACGAATTGCTTATAAAGCTTCCCGCTTTGCGAGACGTTGGGACTTGTCCGTCGCTCGTTTCTAAGCTAATCAACTTCTTCTTTGCAGGTCCTACGGGACCGCACGAGGTTGCAAGAGGGCCGACCCTTTGTGGACAGATAACGCTTTGGGTGTTTCATGACTTAGACAATCTCAGCTAAGTCCGGAACAGCGGGCAAGGTTGCTTCATGACTTAGATAATTTCAGCTAAGTCTTCGAGAGTGCCGCTAGGGTGCCGCACGGCTTAGGCAAATTAAGCTAAGTCCGTGACAGTGTGGTATCAAAGTAGGCAAGCAATTCAAATGAAGAATGAAGAAGATTCAAAATCTCACCATAGTGAAACATCATGGTGAATCCAGTAATATGGGGCAAGCCGGACCCTTACTACAAGCAACCGCAGGTGGGCTGCAAGTGCAAACTCGCCCACAAACTGTTGGAGCCGCTCATGAGGAGCGTGGCAGTGAACAAGATGAGCGTGAAGTTGGGTATTATCCATGAGTGGAGGAGGCGCAATCTGGAGCACCAACTGGGAAAAAGAGCCACAAGGAGAGACTTACAATGACGAAAACCCACCTTGATGTTCTTGAAGCGAGCTTGGAGGAACTCTACTAAGGCCAACGAAGGCTCCTTGGGGTAGAGAGCTTGTTAGAAGAAGCTGAATCTCAGATCAAGAAAGTTGAATCCCTGATTGATCAACTGACAAATGACACCAAAGATTTTGTACGACATCTACACGAAGTTGTAGTGGAACTCACGGCTAAGGTGATGGTGTTAACAAGGATTCTTGATGCGGGAGGGAACAATACACGTGTTGCGCCACCATAAAACTTCAGGACACCGGAGCCACATCGCTACGGGGGTGCTAGGGATGCCAAAGAGCTTGAAAATTTCTTGTTCAACATGGAACAGTATTTTTGCGCTATAAGGCTCGATTCTGAAGAGACCAAAATTGCTATAGCAACAATGTATCTGAATGGGGATGCAAAACTTTGGTGGCGACCCGTTAGGAAGAGATCCAGCAAGGCCGATGTCAAGTGGATACATGGGGAGACTTGAAGCGAGAGTTGAGAACTCAGTTCTTGCCCGAGAACATAGAGTTTATCGCAAGAAGGAAACTGAGACAACTCCACCAAAGTACAACAATCCGAGACTATGTGAAACAATTTTCAGCACTGATGCTGGATATATAGGACATGTCTGAAAAAGATAAGCTATTCAGCTTTTTGATGGCTTGAAGCCATAGGCACAACAAGAACTACATCGGAGGAATGTCACCGACGTAGTCGGGGCAATTGTAGCGCAGAAAGGCTAACTGACTTTATTTCTTTAGAGGATTTGAGAAAGAAGAAATAATCTTCGGGAAATCGCCCAGCTAAATACTCTCGAGCGAAGGAGTCTGAGGGTGAACCAAAGAAGAAGAGTTCCCACAAGAGACCGAGCTCAAAAGGTAGAGTCCCAAAGTCTGGTGGATGCTTCTTATGTGGAGGATTGCACATGGTGAGGGAGTGCCCACAAAAGCAGGCACTCAATGTTCTAACTGCATCGATATAGCCCTATAAGTCAGACAAGGGCAAAGCTGTTGCTTTTAGTTCGAGCAGTTCTGAATCCAGTAGCGACAGTGAGGCATCGCAAGGACCCAGGATGGGAGTAATGCGTTTGTTAAATGCGTTGTGGGGTCAAGTGGGGGAGAACACAAAGGTAAAGCCATCGAAGGCAAGAAGCAGCAAGTTGATGTATATGGACATCAAGCTTAATGGCTGTACAACCCGTGCAATGGTGGACACGGGCGCGACCCACGATTTTATTACCGATTGTGAAGCTAAGTGACTTGGATTAATCTTGGAGAAGAACCCAAGTTGTATGAAGGCGGTGAACTCGGAGGCCAAGTAGATCTCCGGACGAGCAAAGGGGGTCCCCATCAAGATCGGAACATGGAGTGGGAGCACAAACTTGATGGCGGTGCCATTGGACGACTTCCAAGTGATCCTCGGAATGGAGTTCATGCATGTGGCGAAGTTGGTGGCAATGCCATTCCTAAACTTCCTATGTCTAATGGGAGGCGACGATCCCTGCGTGGTTCTAGTTTCTCGTGGAGGAACCAAGGACCCACAACAAATATCGGCTTTACAATTGAAGAAAGGAGTACGAAAAGGTGAATCAACCTTTGTAGCTGCTATGAAGCTAGAGACACTTGACAGGGAGGCCATTAAAGAACCTGCTGTTGTGGCGAACATCCTGAAGGAGTTCTCAGATGTGATGCCAACGGAGTTACCGAGAACTTTACCACCACGCAGAGGCGTGGATCATCAGATTGAGCTGGAGCCAGGAGTTAAGCCTCCAGTGAGACCACCATACTATATGACCCCTCCAGAGTTGCCAGAACTGAGGAAGTAGTTCGATGAACTGCTAAGCGGTGGTCTCATCCGCAGTTCAAAAGCACCTTTCGGAGCTCTAATCTTCTTCCAGAAGAAACAAGATGGGAGCCTCCGATTATGCATTGATTATCGAGCCCTCAACAAGATGATGATGAAGAATAGTACCCCCCATCCCGCTTATTGCAAACTTGTTCGATCAATTGGGCAAGACAAAGTACTTCTCCAAACTCGACCTTCGGTTACGGTATTGGCAGGTACACATTACAGAAGGTGATGAGGCGAAGACTACCTGTGTGACCAGGTATGGAGCATTCGAGTTCTTAGTGATGCCTTTCGGCGTAACCAACGTTCCGGCCACATTCTGAACTCTTATGAACCAATTGTTCAAGGAGTATCTAGACAAGTTTGTGATCGTCTACTTAGATGATATCGTCATCTATAATCAAATACTTGAGGAGCATGTTAAGCACCTCCGAATAATTTTTAAAGTTCTTAGGGAGAACACCTTGTTCATGAAGAGGGAAAAGTGCTACTTCGCCCAAACGAAAATTTTATTCTTGGGTCATCGAATCGGCAATGGTTCCATCCGAATGGACAAGTCTAAGGTGTGAGCTGTGGCGGACTGGCGAACACCAAAGAAGGTGCCAGAGTTGAGATCCTTCCTTGGGTTTGTCAACTATTATCGGCGCTTCATAGCTGGATATTCGAAGCGCGCAGCTCCGTTGATGGAGTTGCTAAAGAAGGAGCAGTCTTGGAGATGGTCGGACAAATATGAGGCGGCATTTCAAGACCTAAAGTCTGCTGTGTTGGAGGAACCTGTACTCAGATTATCAGACTATGGAAAGTCTTTTGAAGTCCATACAGATGCTTTTGACTTTGCTATTGGGGGAGTTCTTATGCAAGAGGGTCATCCAGTGGCCTACGAGAGTCACAAACTCAACGAGACCGAGCGACGATATTCTGTGCTTGAGAAGGAGATGACAACGGTGATCCACTGTCTATGAGTGTGGTGACACTACCTTCTCGGAGCACCATTTGTGCTAAGGATAGACAATGTCGCATTAAGTTACTTCCAAACTCAAAAGAAACTCTCCCCAAAGCAAGCACGATGGCAGGACTTCTTGGCTGAGTTCAACATGGTAATGGAGTATAAGCCCGGAAAAGCAAATGTCATGACCGATACATTGAGCCGGAAAGTGGAGCTAGTAAATGCTATACAGTTGGAGGGCAAAGGCCAAACAAGTCAATTGCACTTCAATTTCTTTTCCAGGATCAGGGATGGATTGTACCAAGATCCTTAGGTAGTAACTCTGATGTAACTCATCAAAGAGGACAAGGCACGACGATTTTGGGTCCAGGAGGGACTCATCTACACTAAGGGGAACAGAGTTTATGTTCCGCGAGCGGATTACTTGAGACGTGAACTCCTAAAAGAGTATCACGATTCTCTTTGGGCTGGACATCCGGGTGTCCACCGAACAATGGCTCTCGTAGAGAGAGCCTTCTATTGGCCGAAAATGGGGACATATGTCGAGGAATATATTCAAACATGCCTTACTTGTCAACAGGATAAGGTAGAGCAGCAGAAGCCAGTGAGACTTTTGGAGCCGCTGCCCATACCAGAGAGGCCATGGGAGAGCATTTCCTTAGACTTCATATCAAGCTTGCTCGCAGTAGGGGGACTTGGATCGATACTCGTGGTAGTTGATCAGTTTTCGAAGTATGCAACATTCATTGTTGCACCCCTATATTGCTCAGCGGAGGAGGCGGCTAAGTTGATGATGAAGAATGTGGTGAAGTATTGGGGAGTCCCACACAACATCATTAGTGATCGAGATTCTCGATTCTTGGGATAATTCTGGACCGAGTTGTTTAAGTTGTTGGGATCTAAATTATATTTCTCGATAAGCCTCCACCCCCAAACGGATGACCAAACAGAAAGAATCAACTTGCTCTTGGAGCAATATCTCCGGCACTATGTGAGTGACAACCAACGAGATTGGATGAAGCGGTTGGACATAGCCCAATTCTCCTATAACTTTCAGTGGAGCTCTGCATCCAACAAGAGCCTCTTTGAGATTATTACAGGACAACATCCATCAACTCCTCACACCCTGGTTATTGGTTATACAAGGAGTAACCCATCAGCCTATCATTTCACAAAGGAATGGCATCGTAATGCAGATATTGCACGGGCTTACTTGGAGAAGGCGACCAAAAAGATGAAGAAGTGGGTAGACTTGGGAAGGCGACCACAAGAGTTTAAAGTTGGTGACATGGTGTTGGTGAAGCTCCATTTGGCATCACTCCAGTTCTTTAGGCACAAAGTGCACAAATGATTGGTATGCAAGTATAAAGGGCCTTCCCCAATCATCAACAGGGTAGGCAATATTTCATACAAGTTACAACTGCCAGCATGGTTCAGAATTCATAACGTCTTCCATGTGAGCAACTTGAAAGCCTACTACTCAGATCCATAAGATGATTCTCGAAATGCTCCAACTCGACTACCCCCTACCAGAGCCTCTTACGAGAAGCGAGTTGAAACTATTCTAGCGGATCACAAAACAAAGCTACCCAATGAAGTGCAGCAAATTGAGTACTTGGTGAAGTGGCAAAAGCTTCCTCGAACAGAAGCCCGTTGGGAGCCAGAAGATGCCCGCGTTAAGGCCTACCAACAAGCATCGACGAGGGCATCGATAGTTTAAGTGGGGGAGAATATCACAAATGGTCATCGCTCAACCACAACATCTTCGCTCCGCGAACCGTTTGTCGCTTTTTCTTATTTGTATATATGTTTGATAGCTTGTTTTGCCTTGAGTTTATGTGTTTTTACCTAAGAAATATGAGTGAAAGTAGTGTAGAAGGCTGTAGAACGATCGCTTGCTGTGCGGAGCCAAAATAGCCCCATTTTTGGCTCTTTTTCATGTGCTGCGGTGACCATTCTGAGCGGTGCGAAATGTCAATCATTTTAGCACCTTGGAACCCCCTAGGTGGCACCGAGCTGGATGAGGGTTCGGGTATATGTCGGGCGTAGGCTTTCATTAACAATTGAACTTGTCTTACGTTCGATACCTTGGGAATCATCGTTTGTGGACTTGCGACCGTTCTTACAACCCTCTAAAGTCATATTTTGCTCATTTTCTCTCTTTTCTCTGCTGCCCTCAAGGTGTTCGGCGAATTGCTTGTATAGATTCCCGCTTTGCGAGACGTCGGGACTTGTCCGTCGCTCATTTCTAAGCTAATCAACTTCTTCTTTGCAGATCCTATGGGACCGCACGAGGTTGCAAGAGGGCTGACCCTTTGCGGACAGATAACGCTTTGGGCGTTTCATGACTTAGGCAATCCCAGCTAAGTCCGGAACAGTGAGCAAGGTTGCTTCACGACTTAGGCAATTTTAGCTAAGTCTTCGATAGTGCCGCTAGGGTGCCGCATGACTTAGGCAAATTAAGCTAAGTCCGTAACAATTTGGAGACAACAACAAAGGTAAAATCATTGAAAAAGAAACTATATGTAACATATCAAACCTTTTAATTGAGATGTACTATTAGTTGATGGTTTTATACATAATCTACTTAGTATTAGCCAATTATGTGATAAAGGATATATTATTAAGTTTGAACTTAATGCTTGTATAATTGAAATGCCACACAAAAATAAGTCTTTGATTGCCTTAAGAAACAATAATGTGTATACTATTGATATTGAAAAGTTTTGTGATGAAACATACTTTCAGCTTTAAATGATGATGCTTGGATTTGACATAGGAGATTAAGTCATGCTAGCATAAAATTACTAAACCAAATCTCAACTAAAGATTTAGTAAGAGGATTACCTAGCCTTAAGTTTGTTAAAGATAAAATATGTGATACTTGTCAATTAGGAAAGTAAATGAAAAGTAGTTTTAAGTCAAAAAATCAAATAAGCACCTCTAGGCCACTACAATTGATCCATATGGATTTATTTGGACCAATTGATATTACAAGTATAGGAGATAGCAAATATGCATTTGTCATTGTAGATGATTATAGTAGATATACTTAGACTTATTTTTGGCTCACAAAAGTGATTCTTTTAAATATTTTTTAATTATAAAATTGTTCAAAATAAAAAAAGATTTTATAATTTTATCAATATGTAGTGATCATGGTGGTGAATTTTAAAACAATGAGTTTCAAAATTTTTGTGAGTCAAATGGATATATCCACAACTTCTCTACTCCTATAAATCCATAACAAAATAGAGTAGTAGAAATAAAAAATAGGAGCTTACAAGAAATGACTAGAACTATATTGAACGAACATAGCCTACCCAAATATTTTTGGGCCAAAGCCATTAACATAGCATGCTATGTGATGAATAGGGTTCTTGTAAGACCATTACTCTCTAAAACTTCTTATGAATTATGAAATAATAAAAAACCTAATATTTTATATTTTAAAGTTTTTGGTTGCAAATATTTTATTTTGAATGAAAAGGATGTCTTTGGAAAATTTGATGCAAAATCTGATGAAATATTTCAAAAGCTTATCGTGTATTTAATAAAAGAACTTTGGCAATTGAAGAATCTATTTATGTTATTTTTAATGAGATTTTTGAACTTAAGAAAATTACTTTTGATGTTGAATTTGATTTTGGTTCTTTGAATTTAATTGATAATCCTTATAAAAGCAACTTAGATGAATCTACTTCTAAATCCTTACCCAAAGAATGAAAATATATAAATGCTCATCTTAAGGAGCTTGTAATATGAGATACATCAAGAGGTGTTCAAACTCATTCTTCTATAAAATTTTTTATGCTAATGCCACATTTCTTTCTCAAGTAGAACCAAAATGTATTGATGAAGCCCTAAAAGATAACTCTTGGATTATTGTAATATATAAAGAGTTAAATCAATTTGAGAGAAATGAGGTATGCGAGCTTGTTCCTAGACTTAGTGACCGTTTAGTGATTGATACTAAATGAGTCTTTAGAAACAAGTAAGATGAAAATGGTATCATGGTTAGAAACAAGACTAGATTAGTGGCCAAAGATTTCAACCAAGAAGAAGGAATCAATTATAAAGAAACTTTTGCTCCCATGGCTAGACTTGAAGCCATAAGGATGCTTCTTGCTTTTACATTCTTAAAAGATTTTAAGTTATTTTAAATAGATTTTAAAAGTGATTTTCTCAATGGTTTTATTTTCGAAGAAGTATACGTTGAACAACCCCCCCATTTTGAAAAGAATATTTTATCAAATCTTATTTTCAAACTTTCTAAAGCTCTTTATGGATAAAACAAGCCCTTCAGGCTGGGTATAAAAAACTTATCTCTTTCCTTATTTTAAATAATTTTTTAAAAGGTAAGGTTGATATCATATTATTTTTTAAGTATTTTAAAAATAATTTTCTTATTATTCAAATTTATGTTGATGATATAATTTTCGGTTCCACAAATGAATCCTTTTGTGAATCTTTTACCAAAAGTATGGGCAAAGAGTTTTAGGTGAGCCTAATGGGTGAGTTAACTTTTTTCTTAGGATTATAAATAAAATAATTAAATGATGATATCTTTATTAGTCAAACTAAATATACCTTAGACTTGTTAAAACATTTTGGTATGAAAAATGCTAAGGCCATAAACACACTCATAAGCACTTCCATAAAATTAGACTTAGATAATGAGGAAGAAAATTTTGATTAAAAAATATATAGAGGAATGATAGGTAGCTTGTTGTATTTAACTACTACTAGACCAGATATAATGTTTAGTGTTAGATTGTGTATAAGATTTCAATTCAATCCTAAACTTTCTCACTTTAAACCAGTTAAACAAATATTTAGATATTTAAAAGGAACCTCTAACTTAGGTTTATAGTATCCAAAATCTAAATATTTTAATTTACTTATGCGAATGTCAATTTTGGAGGGTGTAGAATAGATATAAAAAGTACTATCGGGACATGTCAATTTTTAGAGCATGCTCTTGTTTCATGGTCTTCCAAGAAACAAAATTCAATTGCTTTATCTACTGCTGAAGCCAATATATTACAGTTAGTGCATGTTATGCCCAAGTCATTTAGATAAAAAATATATTAGAATATTATAGAATTTATCTGAAATCCTTATAAAATGTGACAATACAAGTGCCATATGTTTAACTAAAAATCTCATTCAATACTCAAGAACTAAACATATTGATATTAGACATTACTTTATTAGGGATCATGTAAATAATCATGATATATCTTTAGAATTTATTGACACTAAGCATCAATCCGCTAATATTTTTAATAAATAAGCAATTTGACTTTATTAGAAGAGAGCTAGGAATGCTAAACCATCAAAATGCATGATTTGCTTGAAATCTACATAAAATAAATTAAATTGCATGAGTAGCTTTTAATTTTTCTTAGATTTCAGAATTTACATCTAAAAGATTAAGCCTTACTTTTGTGATATAACGCTTTCACTCTCCTCCCTTGTTTCCTTCTTATTCACAAAAGGGAAGAAATTTTTTCATGAGAAAACTATGTTTATATCTTATTTTACTAAGGGGGAGCAATGAAGTACTAAACATTTAATCAATATTTATTTTGTACAAATTTAAAATTTTTGATACTTGATAAGTTTATGTATCTTGAAATTATTTGATCTCTTTTTGTTAATGACAAAAGGGGAGAAATAACATATTGATGACACATATATGAAAAATGATACATATATGACAAAGGGGGAGAAATAACATATTTGATGACATATGTATGAAAAATAATAAAATAAGACATTTCTCCTATTAAGAGGCATCTCTCATGTTAGAAAGAAAATCTTAAAATTAATTGTATGACTAACGCATGAATTTTGAAATTCTTGAAATATCCTTGAAGATTTAATGATTCATGATTTAATAGTTGAAATTAATGTTATATCATTGATGATTTTTGAAATTTATGGTATATCATTTCAAAATTTGATAAAATCATTTTATGATACTTGAATTTAAGAGTGTTTGTTTCTCTTGAATTTAAGTTTTTTTCTTATTTTGATTATGGCATGGATTTAGGGGGAGTCAAGGTTAACTCCCGTCATAAAAAAGGGGGAGATTGTTGAATCTCATATTTTGATAATGAAATCAATTGATGATTTATTGATCTAACATGTGTGTTGGAGATGATTGATTTAAGATTAACTATGACAGAGATAGAAAATTACAGTCAGATGTGGGCCAGACTCAAGTTCAGACATCGGGCCGGGGTTCGGATGATGCAGTGGGAACTCACTGAAAGACTCGCTAGAAGCTCACTGAAGGTATTGGGGGCTTGTTGGGAGGTCGCCGGGAGCTCGCGGAAGGTGATCAAGAGCTTTTCATGAAGGTATCGTGGGTTCACACCGAAAGAAGACCAAGAGACTCGTTGGATGATCATCGAGGGTTGCTGAAAAGCTTGCTGAGAGTTAGGAGTGTCTTGTTGGACTTAATGGTCGTAATGGTTATAATTAATTAGTCGTAGTTAACATCGATAAGGTTTGAGTCATATTTGAGTTAGATTTAGAAGGAACCCAAATTAACTCAAGTGAGGCAAATCGGGTCCACACTTGGGTTTGGATTGAGCTCAGGTTGAGCTGAATTGGTTGACTTGGAAAGGGGCCAACTAAAGGTACAAGTCAGGATTGAAAAAGTGGAGAAAATACTTTTTTGGGATTCCCGATGGTTGTACCGCTGGTGGATGGCGGTTGTACTGCCCATGTTGGCGGTCGTACCACCCAACTCGGTAATTGTACCACAACCACCCTATTTTTTGGACAACTTTTGATGGTAGTATCATCGGTGCTGGCGATGGTACCGCCCGTACCCAGATTTTTTAGATATGTTTGAATTTTCAGTTTCAATTTCTAAAACAAATTGGGGTCTATAAATACCCCAAGTCTTCTTGCATTTAACACAATAATTGGGCTCGAAATTCTGTGAAAATTGATGTGCTAAAATTGTGCAAGAAAAAGAAATTGGGCAAGGGAGTGAAAAAATATTTGTAATCTTTGTAAAAGTCTCCATTGTGAGTTGTAAGTATAAAGCTTGTAAGGTTCTTCTCCTAAGACTATGAAAAGGAAAGTAGAAAGTGTAAGGGTTTGGTCTTTATTCAAAGAAGATCGGTAGTGGACACTGATGGACCTCGATGAAGAGGACTCGATAAGTGGACGTAGGCCAAGATGTGGTCGAACCACTATAAATCTATGAGCTTGCTACCCTTGTCTTGTTTACTACTTTTAATTATTCTTAATTAATTTGAAGAAAGGCACAAACATCATATTTCGATTTTCCTTTAATTTGTTTGCCTATTCGGTTTCAACAAAGTTCAAGAAACGCTTCTAAGTTTCTTCTTTACTTCTAGCAAAATTTTTAAATTGAGTATTTTTTACACGCACTAATTCACCCCCCTCTTAGTGCTAATTGATCCAAACAATAATATCTTTTTCATGTTCATTTTTTATGAGTTTTGTTTCATTATTTTCCTTGTGAATCACACGACATCCTCGACACATGAGATGGAAGTCTTCGACAGACTCCTAGCGGGGATCGGGATCCAATTAGCATCTTAATACAACCTCGAGAGACTCGACCAATTACATTAAGCCGAAAAGGTAGGAAACTCTTGCCAATCATAACTCTTTGTGATTCTTATCTTGTTTGGCCTCCGAATCATCATGGTCTCGACTGCTTGACCAACTATGAAGTTTAGTTAAGTCATCACAATCGTTACGAGATGAGTCTGATTCGATAGTATGCTCTCAACTGCTCGACCAAGTCATACCATGTCCTCGGGTAACTGGTGACATCTCCATATTGTAGGCAAGAACTCGATCAAGTAGATAGGTGAGCCTTGAGGGACTCGACCAACTCAATCTATGTCGTGATTCAATTTCTTCCTATAACGATGGAAGGCTACGTTGGTCAATCTTATTACCTCACGCTCACCGACTTAATATTATCATAGGAGGGGCTTTTGTTTTATATCGATCTCGTAATATGTCGTATCACACATATATATATTTAATATATATCTACATCGTGTGTGTGTATATATATATATATATATATATATATATATATATATAGCCACACCGGATGATCATGAGCCATCATCTAATATGATTAAGTCCGAGCAAATGAGCCTAATCACTTATAATATAATCTAAGTGTGTATCGGCACATTCGCATTCCTTGTGATTGTTGACCTCGTGATCATCGATTTCATCGGATCCTCATTGTATCACCATGCATTGTGATGTCCTGCCACGACATCGTGTGTCCCGCTGTCACCTCTACACTCCCGCCATGCCTCTCCATGTAATTATAAAATAATCATAAGCACGTAGGCTCAACAATAAATGAGAAAAACGGAGGCTCGTAGGCCCCAATAATAATAATAATCATAATTCCACACATCACGACATATGGCTCATGATCATCCATCCACATCATACATCACATGTATAACACATCACATGTATGATTTACTAGATAAATAATAATTAATTAAACTATTTAATTAAATAATTTTTTAGAAATCAGGATATATTGAGAATTTTTAGAATTGTTAAGGGTATTTTCAGAATTCTAGAAAGGAAGATAGTCCTCAAAATTTCTAGAATTATTGAGGGTAATTTAGAAATTTTAGATAAAAGGATAGATAATTAAGATATGGACTTCTATCTTAATGTACTCCCACTATTTTTCTAGCAAATCACAAGACACCCTCGACACGTGAGAAGAAAGTCTCCGATAGACTCCTAGCGGAGATCGAGATCCAATCGGCATCTTAGTACAACCTCGAGGGACTCGACCAATTACACTAAGCCCAAAAGGTAGGCAACTCCTGCCAATCACAACTCCTTGTGATTCTCGTCATATTCGGCCTCCGAATCATCATGGTCTCGAGGGACTCAACCAACCATGATGTTCAGTTAAGTCATCACCATCGTTACAAGATGAGTTTGATTTGATGATATGCCCTTGAGGGACTCGACCAAGCATACTATGTCCTCAATTCATCGGTGACATATCTATGTCGTAGGCAAAAACTCGATCATGTAAATAGGTGAGCCGCGAGGGACTCGACCAACTCAACCTATATCATGATTCAATTTCTTCCTATAACGATGAAAGGGCATGTGGGTCAATTTTATTGCCTCATGCTTGCCGACTTAATATTATCGTGGGAGGGGTTTTGTTTTATCTCAGGCTCGGGCTTAATCATATTAAGTGTTGGCTCAAGATTATCCGGTGTGGCTTGCATATGTGATGTGTTATACACCTACTATATATATATATATATATATATACACACACACATATATATATGTATATATATATATATATATACATATATATATATATATATATATATATGTATATACATATATATATATATATATATATATATATATACATATATATATATATATATATACATATATATATATATATATACATATATATATATATATATATATATATATATATATATATACATATATATATATATATATATATATATATGTATATATATACATATATATATATATATATATATATATGTATATATATACATATATATATATATATATATATATATATATATATATATATATATATATAGTATATGTATATGTATATATATATATATACATATATATACGTATATATATATATGTATATACATATATATATATACATATATATATATGTATATACATATATATATATACATATATATATACATATACATATATATATATACATATATATATATATACATATATATATACATATGATTAAGCCCGAGCCAAAGGGCTTAATCACTCACAATATGATCTATGTGTGCATCAGCGCATCTCCATGCCCTGTGATCGTTGATCTCATCATCATCGATTCCATCGGATCCTCGTCGTATCACTACACGTCGTGATCTCCCGTCATGACATCGTGGGTCCCATTGTCACCTCCACGCTCCTGTCGTACCTCTCTATGTATTTATAAAATAATCACAGGCACACATGCCCGACAATAAACGAGAAAATTGGAGGCTCCTAGGCCTTAATAATAATAATAATCATAATTACACACATCACAACACATAGCTCATGATCATCCATTAACATCATACATCACATGTACACATCACATCACATGTAAGATTACTAGACATATAATAATTAATTAAATTAATTATTTATTTGGAAATTAGGACATGCTCGAAATTTTCAGAATTATCTAAGACCTTTTTAAAATTATAGATAAAAGGACAATCCTTAGAATTTTTAAAATTATTAAGGGTATTTTAGAAATTTTATACATGAGGAGGGTCCTCGAGATTTCTAAATTCAGAAGAGCAAAATAGTCCTTTTCCAAAAAAGAAACCCTAACCCCTCTTGCTCCCTTCCAATTGGTTGCCGCCGCCGCCCCCTGCACAGCGACGATGCTGCGCATCACTAGCGGCAGTCCTGCCCACGGGCGGCTGCTCTTGCGGCAGGCGTCGCCGCCCTCAAGCGGCAGCTCCGGTGGGCGCAATGCCCGCAGGCTCCTCCCTTGTGGGCGGGCACTGCCACTGCGAGCGTTGCTTATGCCTGCAAGCAACACCTTTGTGGGCACCGACCGCTCGTGGGCTGGCCGTCGGCGTGTGCCGCCCCTTATGAGCTGGCCGCAGCTGGTCGTGCCTATAGAGGACCTGGCCGTGGCCAACCGCCCTTGCAGAGAGCCTGGCCATGGCCAGTCGCCTCCTTTCCTTGCTGCCTTCACTGCAAAAACACAGCAAGAACGTATAGAATAGTTCTACGCGATGTAATCTCATCACATGCAGTTTAAAACCAATCTTTCGCACGAAAACCAAGCTCTGATACTACTGTTGGGAAACCTCAATGGGAGCATCACATGCATAGTGGAAATCAAAACAAAAATAAGTTTCCCATGTAGATCAAATTGTCATACAAAAGATTAGGTCGCGAAAAAGTCACAAAAATAAAAAAAACTACATTATGTGAGAGATTATTTTACATAGGGAGATCGTATATTTCTGTATTACAAATCCGGATGGAGAGGATGAAGGAAGTCAAGCGTCTTCCTCTCTAGCGGTATCCACATGATGGATCTCTGCAGCGAAACTCCTCCAATATGATCTCGTAACTCTTGCGCAGAGGGAGGGAGGAGAATAGGAGGGGGTGGTAGTTGCAGCCTATCAACCATGAACCTCCCTCCTATTTATATAGAGCCACAAAAAGACCCTAGGGTTCCTGCCTTTGTGAGTATTGGATCTCCATCCAATTACTCACTAACCTTGCATTATTGGATCTCTATCCAATAATCTCCTTAGGCCTCTAATTGGGCCTCATGAAAAGAACTCATTAGTATAAGGTCTCATCTAATGAGAATAGGGGCTAATTGGATCTCCATTCAATCCTCTATTCATTGGAGCATCCACCATATGTGTGTGACTATCTAGGCCCGATGCCGAGTTGGCCGTGAGTTGCTCCCATCAAAATACTTTCTGATATAGTGAATTACTATCCCTATAATAATTCACTCGACTCATCGACTATGGATGTACTAGGCTACTGCGCCATAGTCCCCAGACTGTACAGGGGGATCAAATCTGTCTGTCCACAGTTATCGTTATATATAATCTCTGATCCAACTAATATTCCAAAGATCATATATTGGACATAGTTCTGTCAGGTCACATATGGAATCCATCTGAGTCTCGCTCTAATTAGATTCTTCCGGAGAACTCCTCTCTCAATCCGAATGACCCTAGCTATGAATTTGTTTTAGCAAGCACACACAAAATATTCCTCTCACGATACCGAGAGTGGATGATCCTTTATTGACACTCAATTGCCATCATAAGGTTGGCTATTAATCCTAATAACCAATTGTACCATATCTGAAACTTTCTAAACCTGTAAGTCTGACGTCAAAGAAAAGAGTACTCAAACAATACATCCTTGGTGTCTCAAGCCTGTAGCCCCCATATGCTGATGACTAAGGCTTTCATCCAATGTAAGCTCCAATGCACACACGAAGACTCGCCTTTGCGGTACTACGACATTCACTCCTTGAATCCATAGCCCTTCTTCTTGTTGTGTCGTACACCAAAGTGGTGCTCCTAGTAGCTCCTGATCATACCTCCACATGATCGTGTCCTTCACGGGACATGTCCGCATGTGTTGCATTGCCATGAACTATTCCACTACGATCCGCTGCACCATGTTGCCTCCTAGTGACATCTCCATTGCATACAGATTCTCGTGTGATGAACTCGGACTACGACTTCTCCACGTGTGGCCTCTGCCAACACATCGTAGGGCCTCCGCTATCTCCGATTTTTGGTTCGCTCCCTTGGTAATTCACCTTCGTCCCCCCCACTCTTGGGTCACACCCAGATGAAGCATAGCTCTAGGACAGTCCGTCGCCTAGTAGCTCATGAAGTCCCCCTGACTTCATTAGAATTGGTGCACCATTGTTTGTATCCTGAGCCTCTATCCCCTACTAGCATAATCTTCGCTATGCACCACTTGTTCCTAACAACTCGAATGGCAACATTGTGACATATTCTTCAAGAGTACTTGCCTCTGCGTCCTCTTGCCCTGTGCTAAGGTATCCTGATCCAAACTTCACCTCCCCAAGTTGAATCACCTTAGTTACTCTGTCAAATGCATCTTTGAGGTAACTTGCATGGGCCCCGAAGCTCCCTTTGTCTTTGGCACCATGCAAGATAAGTCCGCTCCATCAGAATGAAGAACCTATGGAACGACATGATCCCACTCTTGCCTCTACAAGAGTTCATGCCCTTGATCTCTGTCTAAGGAAAGCTCCGTGCCTCCGCTCTATGTTCCATCTTCTATCTCGACTCTCTTCATGTGGCTTGGATACTTCACCAAGTTCCACCTAAGTTGCTTCGCTCCTCAATTTGCATTGAGTTGATAGTGGCCCTCATATCCACCATTCCATGAGTCAGCCCTCCGTTGAGTTCAATTTCCATATTAACTCTAAGTGTGCCTTCATTTGATGTTGCCTTGGATTGCTCCCCCACTTGATCTCGAAATGCATCCACCAATACATTACCTCATTCGAGATCATGCGATGACTCCTCATCACTCGCTCGGTCTATTGAGCTTTGGAGATATTGCCTTGAAGAACTCTTCCTCAATATGTACGGTCTGTTGCACATTATTCTCTCTCTAGAGAACTAGGACTTATATCTCTTGGATATCTATCCTGTTGGAGCAACTTTCCTCTTTGTATTCTTCCCACTGGAAGTTTCAGAGACCACCATCCCCTTCGAACTACTTCATCTTGCTGAACAACTTGTGCCTTGTTCTGCCCCCGTAAATGCACTTGCTAGATTGAGACTCTTTATCAATACAGTTCCCACTGCACCCTTCAAGGTCTAGCAATATGTTGAACTTGTTGCACACTTCAGCCGCTTACGGACGTATCATTTCCTTGTTGAAGGGAAAGTTCTGATGCTCCATGGCGTCGAGTTCCAATCGCGCCTTGGGATGGGCACAAACACTCTGTCGTCCGTGTACAAGCCCTTACATAAGTATCGAATCATTCGAGTTAGCAATTCCCCTCATCTCTGTGAGCTTTGCACAACTCTTATGATCATTGAGCAACACATCCCACTTTACACAGTCTCATCTTTCACCAAGCACCTCGCTTGCCTTGAGAATAGTTAAGTTTGTTGCCAACGTCGAGCCGTAGCTCGAACTCAACCATCCCAATCTCTATGTGCTATGCATTTTTCTTCGCTTGCTTATCCTCATGGTGCCTCTCGCGCAATGAGTTGGCCATTCCTCTGAATGCCAAGCCTAGATGCCCGCTCCTCTATGCGACTCCTTTCCCTACATCTCAATGTCTGTTTCCCCCAAAGGGTTGCGTGTGTTGGCTGTCCTCCATACAGCCCAGCTAGGTCCCCCACGTTTGTATGGCGAGTGTTTCTGCGTATGCTTGTCCTGCTCTAATACCATAATGTCACGGGTTTAGCTGATTTTGCCTAAGTTATGCGGCACCCATGCGTATCCGTTCGCAAAGGTCAGCCTTCCCCGAGATCTCCTAAGGTCCCTTAGACTTACAAAAGAAAAAACGGGCCAGCAGAAGCAATTCCAACAGGATCCAAAAGCAACTGCTTAAGCAAACACTTTATAAAACCAATATAAATTACACCAATGGACATTACAACTTAGAAAGGTTGCACACAAAGGATAATGGTCCATTACAGACTGAAGTCCCCACAAGTGCTTACAAGATACACTCGTATTTATAAGCTAAAATCAGCTACAAAGCAAACCAAACTGGGGCTGCGAAGCCTACTACAAGCCTGCTACTTGCTGTACAAGTTATGTACACAAATCGAAGGACACGGATAAACATGAGTATTTCATCGAACACATTGTTTATATTATTGTTTGTGACATAGTGGACACCTCCTGATACATCTCACTCAATGGTGTATCAGAAAGGAGGAATCACATGCTGTTAGATATGGTGCGATCCATGATGATTTTTGCTGACCTACCCATCTCATTCTGAGGGTACGCCCTAGAGACTGTAGCTTATCTTCTGAACAGAGTTCTATCAAAGTCAATAGTGTCTACGCCATGTGAGATATGGAAAGAAAAGAAGCCCGATCTTAAGGTGGTTAAGATTTGGGACTATCCTGCCCACGTTAGAAGACACAACCCCGACAAGTTGGAATCAAGGATGAAACGGTGCACGTTCGTGGGATACCCTAAGGAGACTTTGGGGTATTACTTTTATCATCTCGAGGACCGAAAGGTCTTTATAGCGAAGAGAGCTGTGTTCCTTGAGAAGGAGCACATTCTTGGTTGAAACAGTAAGAGTGAGATAGAGTTGAGCGAGGTTGGAGAACCTGGCTCAAGCATAATTCTAGAGCCCAAGTTTGTTCAAGTACCTAACACACAAGTTCCAACTTTGCGTAGGTCTAGCAGAGTATCTCACCCTTCTAAAGGATATGTGCGACATATCAGTGAAGAGGACTCTCAGGATGTTGATCCTCAGATCTACGAGGAGGCTATTATGAGTATAGACTCCGGGAAGTGGCAAGAAACAATGAATTCTGAGATGGATTCCATATACTCTAACAAGGTTTGGAACCTTGTGTATGCACTTAGGGGTATTGTACCCATCGGGTGCAAGTGGATCTTCAAAAAGAAGATCAGAGTAGATGGATGAAGACCTATGAGATAAGGCTAGTAGCTAAAGGATATCGTCAAAGACAAGGAGTTGACTATGATGAACCTTTTCACCTGTAGCCATGCTTAAGTCCATTAGAATTCTTTTGGCTATTGCAGCACATTATGACTATAAGATCTGGCAGATGAATGTCAAAATTACATTCCTTAATGACAATCTCGAGGAGACGATGTATATGATACAACTAGAGGGATTCATATCCAGAGAGAGTCCAAATAAAATGTGCAGGTTGCTCAAGTCCATTTATGGACTAAAGCAAGCTTCTTGAAGTTGGAACATAATATTTGATGAGACGATAAGATCTTATGACTTCGTTAAGAATGAAGATAACCCTTGTGTGTACAGGAAGGTAAGTGGGAGTGCTATCACCTTCTTGGTATTGTATGTGGATGACATCCTAATCATTGGGAATGATATAAGAATACTCTCCACAATAAAGACTTGGCTATCCAAAAACTTCTCCATGAAAGTCTTAGGGAAAGCATCCTATATTTTGGGGATCGAGATCTATTGAGATAGATCTAAGAGGATGCTTAGCTTGTCCCAATCTAGGTACATAGACTCCATTGTCAAAAGATTTGGCATGGAGAATTCCAAGAGAGGTCTCATACCGATGAGACATGAAATATTACTTTCTAGGAGTATGTCCCTAAAGACTCCTAAAGAAAGGGCAGACATGGATTAAATATCTTATGCCTCAGTGATAGGGTCTATCATGTATACTATGCTATGTACTAGGCCTGATATAGCACATTCTGAGTGTCACGAGCAGGTATCAGGTAGATCCAGGTTTAGAACACTGGAAGGCAGTAAAGTGTCTCCTTAAGTACTTGAGAAGGACTAAGAATCTTTTACTGATATATAGAGGAGGTAGCCCCTAGGTTGAGGGCTACATGGACTTAAGTTTTAAGTCCGACATTGATGATAACAAGTCGAACTCAGGGTATTTTCACCCTGAATGGGGAAGCAGGAAATTAGAAGAGTTCCAAGCAAGATATACTGCTAACTCGACCACAGCGGCAGAATACATTGCTATAGCAGAAGCAGCAAAAGAAGGGGTATAGATGAAGAAGTTCATCATGATATGGGAGTCATACCAAGCAGCGTGGAGTTGATTTCCATATATTGCAATAGCGATAGGGCGATAGCTCTAGCAAGGGAACCCAGGTCTCCTCAAAAATTTTCTTAGGAGGTTCCATCTGATTAGAGTGATCATGACACAAAAAGATATAGCTATGGAAATAGTCTCATCCGAATATAACATTGCAGATCCACTAACGAAGCTACTAGCTTAGATTGTATTTGAGCATCACAGTCGTTTGATGGGGATCAAACATATAGATGAGATTGGCTTCAGGTCAAGTGGGAGATTGCTGGTTGTAGGTGCCCTGCAAGCTAATCACGTGAGTGATGACAAGTGTGGCCGCTGTACGATCTTTTTGCTTATGATTAATATTAACATATTCTCATATTATATTATCTATTGCATATATATTGTGATGTCCTTGGTTTTATGCAACGGGAATCCGATCATAATGATATCACGATAATGAGATCGATTCACCTTTAAACACAGATCTTAAATAATCCCGGTCATAGGTTACTCGAGAGGGACATCGAGATAACCGGACAGACCGGTGCACTATATATTTGTCCATATAATGGAGGCGGTTGGTCTCATAGCCACTTGTGTGGAGACACTAAGGATATAGTACATGTGCTCATTGGAGAATAAGTTCACCGATTGATTTGCTTATGGAATGCTGTATGGTTGATGATACATAATGTCAGACAGCGATTCCATAGTGCTAGTTGTATATATGTTCCTTTGACTTGAGAACCAAGGATGTCTTGTATGAGTACTCCTTTCTTTGACGCCAGACTTACAGGTTTGGAAAGTTCCAAATCTTGTACAACTGGTTATTAGGATTGGTAGCCAACCTTACGAAAATAATTGAGTGTCAATAAAGGATTATCCACTCTCGGTATCATGAGAGGAATATCTTATATATGCTTGCTCAGACAAATCCCTAGCCAGGGTCATTCAGATTGAGAGAGAAAAAGTTCTCCGGTAGAAGCTGATTATAGCAAAATAAATTGATTCCGTATGTGACCTGATAGTACCATGTCTAATATACAGTCCTTGGGATATTAGTTGAATGAGGGATAATAGATACACGGTAACTGTGGATAGCAGGTCCAATATATTTGATCCCCCATACCATCTGGGGACTATGGCGTAGTGCCTAGTACGTCCATAGTCGATGAGTCGAGTGAATTATTATAGATATAATAATTCACTATATTAGAAGGAGTTCTAATGGGAGCGACTCACGGCTAGCTCGGATCGAGCCTAGAGGGTCACACATATATGGTGGATGCTTCAGTAAATAGATGATTTGATGTGTTGGGAAACCTCAGCGGGTGCATCACAGGCGTAGTGGAAATCGAAACAAAAATCAGTTTCCCACGCAGATCAAATCGTCGTGCAAATGATTGGGGTCGTGAGAAAAACTATAAAAATAAAAAAAAACCACGATACATGAGAGATTGATTTTACTTAGGGAGATCGTATATCCCTGTATTCCAGATCCAGATGAAGAGGATGAAGGAAATCAAGTGTCTTCCTCTCTAGCGGTATCCACATGATGGATCTCTGTAGTGAAACTCCTCCAATATGATCTCGTAACTCTTGCACAGAGGGAGGGAGGAGAATAGGAGGAGGTGGCTAAAGCTGCAGCCTATCAACCATGAGTCTCCCCTCCTATTTATAGAGAGCCACCAAAAATCCTAGGGCTCCTGCCTTAGTGGGTATTGGATCTCCATCACTCACACGTGCCATCACTCACGTGATTGGCTTGCAGGGCACCTGTAACCAGCAATCTTCCACTTGACATAAAGCCAATCACCTATGTGTCTAATCCCTATCAGACCCTTGTGATGCTCAAATACAATCTAAGCCAACACCTTCATTAGTAGATCTGCAATGTTATCTTCGGATGAAACTCTTTCCATTGCTATATCTTTACGAGTCAAGATCGCTCTAATTATATGAAACCTCTTCAGAATAATTCTAATGAGACCCGGGTTCCCTTGCTAGAGTTATCACCCTGTCGCTGTCACAATATATGGGAGTAAGCTCCATGTTGATTGGTATGACTCCCAAATCTTTGATGAACTTCTTCATCCATACCCCTTCCTTTGCTGCTTCTGCTGTAGCAATGTATTTCGCCTCTGTGGTCGAGTCAGCAGTAGTATCTTGCTTGGAACTCTTCCAGCTTACTGCTCCTCCATTTAAGGTGAAAACATACCCTGAATTTGACTTGCTATCATCAATGTCGGACAGAAAATTCGAGTCCGTGTAGCCCTCAACCTGGAGGCTACCTCCTCCATGTACTAGTAAAAGATCCTTAGTCCTTCTCAAGTACTTAATAATACAATTTACTGCCTTCCAGTGTTCTAAACCTGGATCTGCCTGATACCTGCTCGTGACACTCAGAGCATATGCTATATTAGGCCTGGTACATAGTATCACATACATGATAGACCTATCGCTAAGGCATAAAGTATCTTATCCATGTCTGCCCTTTCTTCAGGAGTCTCTGGGGACATACTCCTAGAAAGTGATATTCCATGTCTCATCGGTATAAAACCTCTCTTGGAATTCTCCATGCCAAACTTTTTGATAATGGAGTCTATGTACCTAGACTAGGACAAGCCAAGCATTCTTTTGGATCTATCTCTATAGGTCCGGATCCCCAAAATATAGGATGCTTCCCCTAACTCTTTCATGGAGAAGTTTCTGGATAGCCAAGCCTTTACTGTGGAGAGCATTCCTACATCATTTCCAATGATTAGGATGTCATTCACATATAGCACCAAGAAGGTGATAGCGCTCCCACTTACCATTCTGTACACACAAGACTCATCTTCGTTCTTAATAAGGTTATAAGATCTGATCACCTCATCAAATCTTATGTTCCAACTTTAGAAAGCTTGCTTCAATCCATAAATGGATCTAAGCAATATGCACACTTTATCTGGACTCACTTTGGATATGAATCCCTCTGGCTGTATCATATACACCTCCTCCTCGAGGTTGCCATTGAGGAATACCGTTTTGACATCCATTTACGAGATCTCATAGTCATAGTGTGCTATAATGGTCAAAATTATTCTAATGGACTGAAGCATGGCTACAAGTGAAAAAGTTTCGTCATACCAGCCTTGCTTTATAGGTCTCTACCTTTTTATCTACTCCAATTTTCTTCTTGAAGATCCATTTGCAGCTGATGGGTACAATACCCTTAGGTGCATCAATAAGGTTCCAAACCTTGTTAGAGTACATAGAATCCATATCAGAATTTATGGCTTCTTGCCACTTCTCGGAGTCTATACTCATTATTGCCTCTTCATAGGTCTGAGGATCAATATCCTGAGAGTCACCTCCATTGATATGTCCCACATATCTTTCAGGAGGGTGAGATACTCTACTAGTTCTACGCAAAGTTGGAACTTATGTGTTAGGTACCTGAACAGACACGGGCTCTGGAATGGTGCTAGGTTCTCCAACCTCGCTCAATTCTATCTTGCTCCCACTGTTTCCACCAAGAATGTGTTCTTTCTCAAGGAACACGGCTCTCTTGGCAACAAAGACCTTTTGGTCCTCGGGATGATAGAAATAATACCCCAAAGTCTCCTTAGGGTATCCCACAAATGTGCACCATTTCGTCCTTGATTCTAACTTGTCGGGGTTGTATCTTCTAACGTGGGTAAGATAACCCCAAATCTTAACCACCTTAAGATCAGACTTCTTTCCTTTTTATATCTCATATGGTGTAGATACTACCGACTTTGATGGAACTCTATTCAGAAGATAAGCTGCAGTCTCTAGGGCGTACCCCTAGAACGAGACGGGTAGATCAGCGAAACTCATCATGGACCACACCATGTCTAACAGCGTACGAGTCCTCCTTTTTTATACACATTGAGCTGACGTGTATAAGGAGGTGCCCACTGTGATAGAATCTCATTGTCCTTGAGGTAATGAGTGAACTATGTACTCAAGTACTCTCCTCCTCGATCTGATCAAAGAGTTTTATTAATATTTCCAATCTGGTTCTCCACCTCATTCTTATATTCCCTGAATTTCTGAAAGGCCTCAGATTTATACTTCATCAAGTACATGTGTCCGTACCTAGATAAATCAACAGTGAATGCAATGAAGTATGAGTAACCACCTATATCCTGAGTCAACATGAGACCATATACGTCATTATGTATGAGTTCCAATAACTCAGTGGCTCTCTCTCCAGTTCCACTAAAAGAAGAATTGGTCATTTTCCATGAAGGCAAGGTTCGCAAGTTGCATATAACTCGTAGTCAAATGGATCTAAGTATCCATCTTTTAGCAACTTTTTTAGCTACTTTTGAATCATTCCCTCACGTATATGACCTAACCTATAATGTCATAGGTATGCATTTTTCACCTCATCTCTTTTCCTCTTGGACATTTATATTCATGATATATGAAGAAGTGTCTAACACATATAAGCTATTTATAAGGGTCCCTCTAGTGATGATCTCATCATCCATAATTATTGAACAACTATTGTTCTCAAAAACTAATTTATATCCACTAATTGTCAAACAAGAAATGAAAATAATATTTTTGATAATAGAAGGGACAAAATAGCATGCATCTAATGCAATAATAGCTCCACTAGGCAGATGTAGGATGCCCCCCCTCCCCAACAACAATAACTGTAGCAACTCTTGCTCCATTGCCTATTTTGAGGTCCATCTCACCTCTAGCCAGTCTCCTAGGTCTTGTCAGAACTTGCAACGAATTACAGATATGATAAACACTCCTGGTATCCAATACTCATGTGTTATCATAAAAATCTGACAAATGAAGACTGATCATGAATATACCTGAAGCTTCTCCAGGCTTTTGTTTCGCATTATCTGCAAGGTAGTCCTTACAGTTCTTTTTTCAATTCCCGTCTTGGCTATATTGGAAGCATTGTCCTTTGTCTTTTGCCAGGTCTTTCTTGGTAACTTTTGCCTTACTCGGTCATTCTTTGCCCTTGCCCTTCTTAAGGGTCTTACTAGCATTCCTTTTCCTATTAGTCTCACCAATATAGAGAACTGACTTCTTTTTCTTGATGGTACTCTCCGCTTTCCTCAACATATTGAGGAGCTCAGGTAGAGTCACCTCAAACTTGTTCATGTTAAAGTTAATAATGAACTGTAAAAAGGAATCTGGTAGGGACTGAAGTATAAAATCAACATACAAGTTATCCTTTAGGACTATCTTTATACTTCACAAAGCAAGCGATCTCATCCTCGCTTGTCCTTTCCTCCAGCGTGGGCACAATTATATTAAGGACATATACGATTTTCTCTTTTGGGAGAACAATTCTCAAATTATAGGGCCTTTGGACCAATGAGGCGGTTGGCATTAAATATGCCACATAGGGGTTTTACAAGCAACAAACAAGATATAGCGAAAATAAATAACATGCAGATTTTATAGAAAATATTAATTAAGATATGGACTTCTATCTTAATGTACTCCCACTATTTTCCTAGCGAATCACGCGACACCCTCGACATATGAGACGAAAGTCTCCGGCAGACTCCTAGTGGGGATCAAGATCCAATTGGCGTCTTAGTGCAATCTCGAGGGACTCGACCAACTACACTAAGTCCAAAAGGTAGGCAACTCTTGTCAATCATAACTCCTTGTGATCCTGTCATGTTCGGCCTTCGAATCATCATGGTCTCGACTGCTCGATCAACCGTGAAGTTCAGTTAAGTCATCACCATTATTACAAGATGAGTCTGATTAGATGGATATACTCTCAACTGCTCGGCCAAGTCATACCATATCCTCAGGTCACCGGTGACATATATATGTCATAGGCAAGAACTCGATCACGTAGATAGGTGAGCCTCGAGTGACTCGACCAACTCAACCTATGTCGGGATCAATTTCTTCCTATAACGATTGAAGGCCACGTGAGTCAATTTTATTGCCTCACGCTTATCGACTTAATATTATCATATGAGGGCTTTTTATTTTCTATCGATCACCTAATATGTCAGGTCACACATATACATATTTAATATATATCTATATCGCATACAAATATATATATACTCTAGTAAGTGTATAACACATCACACATGTAAGCCACACCGGATGATCATGAGCCATCACCTAATATGATTAAGCCCGAGCCAATGAGCCTAATAACTCATAATAGGATCTATGTGTGCATCGACGCATCTCCATGCCTTGTGATTGTTGATCTCGTCATCATCTGTTCCGTCGGATCGTCGCATCACCATGTGTCATAATCTCCTGCCACGACATCGTGGGTCCCGCTGTCATCTCCACGCTCTCGTTGCGCCTCTCCATGTAATTACAAATAATCACAAGCACGCAGGCCCGACAATAAATGAGAAAAACAGAGGCTCATAGGCCCCAATAATAATAATAATCATAGTTACACACATCACAACACATGGCTCATGATCATCCATCCACATCACACATCATATGTACATCACATCATATATAGGATTACTAGATATATATAATAATTAATTAAACTATTTAATTAATTATTTTTTTGGAAATCAGGACATGCTGAGAATTTGCAAAATTGTTAAGAGCATTTTCGTAATTCTGATTAAGAGGATAGTCCTAAGAATTTCTAGAATATTGAGGGTATTTTAGGAATTTTGTACACGAGGACAGTCCTCAAATTTTTTTGAATTTATAGGGGTAGGATCGTTATTTTCTCAAAAGGATGCCCTAGCCCTCTTGCCCCCTTTGGCCGCCGCTGTTGCTATCGCTGCCCCATCATAGGCGGCGGCTACCCTTGCCCGCCGGCAGCCGCCCCTATGGCCGCAGCCCCTCTACGGGCTGGCCACGGGCAAGCGTTGCCCCTGCGGCCTCATCGCGGGCAAGCAGCCCCTTGCGAGCTGGCCACTGCAGCTGGCAGTGCTTCTGCCCACAGGCGACCTTCCTGCAACCGCCGCTGCAACTGACCGCCCGCTTCTAGGCTGCTGCCCCTACGGGTGGCCGCCCCTTGCGGGCTGCCGCCCCTACGGGCGGCCGCCCCCTTGCAGGGGCCTTGGCTGCAGCTGGCTGGCCCTTGCAGTCGGCCTGGCCGTGGGTGGCTAGTCGCCCCTCCTCTCATTGCAGTGTTTGCTGTAAAAATGTGACGAGAATGCATAGAACGATTCTATGCGATTCAATCTCATCACACATAGTTTAAAACCAATCTTTCACACGAAAACCTTGGCTCTTATACCACTGTTGGGAAACCTCAGCGGGTGCATCACATGCGCAACGGAAATCAAAACAAAAATCGATTTCCCACCCAGATCAAATCATCGTGCAAAAGATTGGGGTCGTGAGAAAAATTGTAAAAATTAAAAAAAATCACGATACATGATAGATTGATTTTACCTATGGAGATCGTATATCTTATGTTTCAGATCCAGATGGAGAGGACGAAGGAATTCAAGTGTCTCCCTCTCTAGCGGTATCCACACGATGGGTCTCTACAGCGAAACTCCTCAAATCTGATCTCGTAACTCTTGCATAGAGGGAGGGAGGAGAATAGGAGGTTGTAGCTAATGCTGCAGCCTATCAACTATGAGTTTCCCCTCCTATTTATAGAGAGCCACCAAAAACCTTAGGGCTCCTGCCTTAGTGGGTATTGGATCTTCATCCAATTACCCACTAACTTTGCATTATTGGATCTCTATCCAATAATCTCCTTAGGCCTCTAATTGAGCCTTAATCAAGGAGCCCATCAACATAGGGTCTCATTTAATGAGAATAGGGGCTAATTGGATCTCCATCCAATCCTCTATTCGCTAAAGCATCCACCATATGTGTGTGACCCTCTAGGCCCAATACCGAGCTGGTCGTGAATCTCTCATATCAGAACTCATTCTGATATAGTGAATTATTATCCCCATAATAATTCACTCGACTCATCGACTTTGGACGTACTAGGCCACTACCCGATAGTCCCTAGAGGGTACAGGGGGATCGAATCCATCGGACCTATCTGTCCTCAGTTATCGTGTATCTATAATCCCTCATCCAATTGATATCCCAGAGATCGTATATTGGACATGGTACTGTCAGGTCACATATGGAATCCGTCATAGTCTTGCTCTAATCGGATTCTCTTGGAGAACTCTTTCTCTCTTAATCCGAATGACCCTGGCCAGGGATTTGTCTGAGCAAGCACATATGGGATATTCCTCTCGTGATACTAGAGTGGATGATCCTCTATTGACTACCAATCCTGATAACCCATCGTACCAGATCTGGAACTTTCAAAACATGTAAGTTTGGCGTCAAAGAAAGGAGTACTAATACAAGCCATCCTTGGTGTCTCAAGTCTAAGGATCAGATACACAACTGAGACTATGGAATCGTTGTCTGACATTAGGTATCATTAACCATACAACATTCCATAAGTGGATCAATCAGTGAACTCATTCTCCAATAAGCACTTGTACTATATCCTTAGTGTCTCCACACAAGTGGCTATGACACCAGCCGCCTCTATCATATGGACGGGTATATAGTACATTGGTCTATTCGGTTATCTCGATGTCCCTCTCAAGTAACCTATGACCGAGATTATTTAGGATTTGTGTTTAAAGATGAATCAATCTCATTATCGTGATCTCATCATGATCCGATTCCCATTGTACAGAACCAAGGACATCACAATATATATATATATATATATATATATATATATATATATATATATATATATATATATATATAATAGATAATATAATGTAAGAATATGTCAATATTAATCATAAGTAAAAAGGATCACACAACATGTCACACGTGCCATCACTCACGTGATTGGGTTGTAGGGCACCTGTAACTAACAGGATGGAGATCCAATTAGTCCATATTCTCATTAGATGAGACTCTATGCTAATGGACTCCTTGCTTAAGGCCCAATTAGAGGCCTAAAGAGATTTTTGGATAGAGATCTAATAATGCAAGGTTAGTGGGTAATTGGATGAAGATCTTCATCCAATTACCGTCTATGGCAGGAACCCTAGGGTTTTGGTGGCTCTCTATAAATAGGAGAAAAGACTCATGGTTGATAGGCTGTAGCCTTAGCCTCCCTGTCCTATTCTCCACCCTCCCTCTGCAAGAGTTGCAAGATCAGATTGGAGGAGATTCGCTACAGAGATCCATCGTGTGGATACTGCTAGAGAGGAAGACGCTTGACTTCCTTCATCCTCTTTATCCAGATTTGGAATACAGGGATATACGATCTCCCTAAGTAAAATAATCTCTCACATGTGTGATTTTTTTAATTTTTACGGCTTTCTTGTGACCCCAATCTTTGAACGACGATTTGATCTACGTGGGAAACTAATTTTTTGTTTTGATTTTCGCTGCACATGTGATGCTACTGTTGAGGTTCCCAACACCCCCTACTGTCGCTCGCTCCAACACCCGCTGCCTAGTGCTGCCATCTCCAGTTCTCTACCATAGCCCAACATCACCAATCGATGCCACTATCGGCGCTACTCCTGTCACCAGCATCTTCTGCCCTGCTTGTTGCCATCTCTATTCCAACACTGTTTCTTCCCTGCCACTATTGCCTTCTTCCTCAACTGCAAGGACAACCCAATCAATGTCGCCTCCTCCTTTCCTATGGATTGTAGCGTTGCTCCCCCCTCTATCGCAGCATTGCCACGCATAGTAGCATTTGCACTGCTGCTTCCCACTACACTTCCATCGTCAGGCTGTCGTACCTCCCTCGTCACGCCCAGCTATGCCCTCCTCTGTGTAGCCCCTGCCCACTGCTTCCCCTGCTTCCGGTTGCCCTCTTCTTCCTCTCGCAATGACAGTTGTTGTCGTTGGTTGTCAACACCGCCTCCTATTGCCACACGACTGTCGACTGCCATTGTTTCTCATAGCTGTTGACCACGATCCTCCGGCAACACCACGACGCTCGTTGGACCTCGTCGTTGCCTCTTCCTTTTCCCCTGCTTACCAATGCCCACTTCTGTCACCATCGCCGCTGTCCCTCCCATCCTTGTTGTCGGCATTAATCGTAATCTCTGATCGTACCATTGCTGCTCCTCATTGCCATCGCCACCGTCGTCACTACCTCCCGCTCCAACTGCTTCGTCTCCTTCCTTGTCGCCGCCACTATTTCCTAGCCAGCAAATCACCCCCCTCGACTACATTGGTAACGCTGCTCCCAGCCACACCACCACCGCTTCCTCTTCACTACTGGCAGATCACTAAGAGGATAATATGTTTACAATAATGATAATATGTTTATGGGAGTGTAATCCACTTTAAACCTCCAACTATCACCAATAATGATAATATGTTTATAATAAATCTTTTTTAGAATAACTAGAGGATCATAATAACATCAAGAACTTAGATCTTGGCTCAAGAATTGCATATCATCATCACCATGGATGGATTTCATCAAAGGAAAGGTTTAGGTCTCACCAAGTAGGTATATCAGAAAAGTACCTCAGAGAGGACAAATCACAAACGTCACTGTTAGGATTATAGATCTTGGCTCAATAATTGCATATCATCATTACCATGGATGGATTTCATCAAAGGAAAGGTTTAGGTCTCACTAAGTGGGTATATCAGAAAAGCACCTCAGAAAGGACAAATCACAAACGTCACTATTAGGATTGTAGAGCTTGTTACTGCTAGTTATAGGTGCCCTACAAGCCAATCACGTGAGTGATGACACCTGTGACACGCTGTAGTAATCTCTTTGCTTATTATTATTGATATTTTCTCACCTTATATTTCTGGATATATATTGTGATATCCCTGGATCCGTGTAATGGGAATCAGATCATGATGAGATCATGACAATGAGACTGATTCACCTTTAAACATAGATCCTAAATCATCCTAGTCATTGGTTACTCGAGAGGGACATCGAGATAACCGAATAGACCAGTGTACTGTATACTTGTTCGTATAATGGAGGTGGCTTGTCTTATAATCGTTTGTATGGGGACACTAGAGATACAATGCATGTGCTCATTAGAGAATTAGTTCACTGATTAATCCGCTTATGAAATATTGGATAGATAATAATACATAATGTCAGATAGCAATTTCATAGTCTTAGTTGTGTATCTGGTTCTTAGACTTGAGATACCAAGGATGCCTTGTATGAGTACTCATTTCTTTGACATCAGACTTATAGGTTTGAAAAGGTCCAGATCTAGTACAGTCGGTTATCGGGATTGGTAGCCAACTATACGTAGGCAATTGAGTGTCAACAAAGGATCATCCACTCTCAATATCATGAGAGGAATATCTTGTGTGTGCTCCCTTAGACAAAATCCTTGGCCAGGGTCGTTTAAATTGAGAGAGGAGTTCTCCGGGAAAATCTAATTAGAGCGGGACTCAGAAGGATTCCATATGTGACCTAAAAGTATCCATGCCCAATATATGGTCTCTGAGATATTAGTTGGATGAGGGATTATAAATATATGATAATTGTGGACAGATAGATCCGATAGATTTGATTCCCCTGTGCCGTTTGAGAACTATGGTGTAGTGGCCTAGTACGTCTATAGTCGATGAGTTAAAGTGAATTATTAACGGAAACGACTTATGGTCAGCTCGGTATCGATCCTAGAGGGTCACACACATATGGTAGATATTGCGATGGGTAGAAGTGCAGATATGAGATCTTTGTGGAGTTCCTGGTTTGGATCCTATGGATGAGATCCAATGGGATTGGATAATTGGATACATATCTAATTCTCAATGTGAACGGAATCTATTCAGGAATATGCTTATTCACCTCTATAAATAGGAGGCACTCCTTTGTTCATAGGCTAGAGCAAAAGGGGAGCCAGAGAGTGAGCTAGAAAAGCCTCCAATTTCTCCTCAGAGTTAGCTTAAGAGTGTGGAGAGGCTGATCTCATAGCTGAGGAGCCTCGTTGTCACGTCTGTCATGTGGATTATCGCTAGAGAGGAGTACGCGAGTGCTCTTTTGTCTTCTTTATCAGATCTAAAAATTTTCAGGGATATACGATCTCCCTAGGTATCACATCTCTCATGATTCATGTAGTTTTCGATTTTTGCAGATTTCTCACACACCAATTATCACACAACGACCAAATACTTAACTTAGGTAATCTGAGTTTTGTTTTCTGTTGTGCATGAGATGCCAATCGAAAATTTCCTGATAGTTACAAGGATCCTCTATATAAAATTTGAGTCAAAATTGGTGAAGTTTATCTCTTGATCGTCTAACAAAAGCCTCAAAACCCTAGTTTTCTCTCTCCTCTCTTTATTTTATTTTCTACGTTATTCTTCTTCTTTTTTTCATTCACATCCTCTCTTACTGTGCATGACCCCACTTCTTTTTCTTTCTTTTTATTTTTTTAATAACTGATTAGATTTGGGCTCAATGCCCTTATTGTCCACTCCAAGCCCACCTATGGGTTGGACCCAATAATTTATCCCCCTTTGGCTCATATGATATGTTGTACTAAGTTTTCTCTTTGCGTATATGCTTTAAGCTTCTCCTTAGGTAAAGACTTTATTA
Source organism: Ensete ventricosum (assembly GCA_029747655.1). Lineage (NCBI taxonomy): Eukaryota > Viridiplantae > Streptophyta > Magnoliopsida > Zingiberales > Musaceae > Ensete > Ensete ventricosum. The sequence goes on along the minus strand of JAQQAF010000003.1, from coordinate 32,902,337 downwards.
ACATATCTGATCTATTCTCATTAGTATGCACCTTTTCTAAGTATCATTCTTTCATCTCATGCATATCACAAATCCAGTGATATCTTGCATCAATATTCTTAGATGCAAATGGTATGTTGAATTCTGGGAGAGGCGAATAACACTTTGATAGTCACATTACATAGTATATCCTTTCTTTTTAAAGCTTAATTCTTGTAAAAAATTTTCATCCACAAAGCTTTCATGTAGGCTTCAGTAATTGCTATGTATTATGCTTATGTAGTTGATAGAGTAACACAATTCTATAACTTATGTAATATCCCTCATTTTCAAAATATTTGTAATGATCTATTTTAAATTATTAATGAAGATTTATTTAATAATAGATTATTTATAATGACCTATTTATAAATATAAGAATTTGTTTAAAAGCTTATTGCTAGAGACCTAAATGTAAATCTTAAAAATTTGATATGAATTATGTAAGATTCCCATTAAGTTATAAAACAAATGAGAGATGACATGTGTCATTAACTAATTTAAAGTGGTGTCACTTATGCATGTTGCATAGGTGACACATGTGCACCTTACATGCATGCTTGCCACCTATAGAAGAAGAGAAGGAAGAGGAGAAGAAAAGATTTGGGGGTTTTGACATTTTGATTAAATCCACATTTGGGATCAAAATTTACAAAGGCAAGTGTTATAACCTCATCCTATATAATATTTTCTATCATTCCTCTATTAAAATTTATCTTTATTTTTGCCTTGATTACGAGATAAAATTTGGAACAAAACCGAAATATCTTTTGATGGCTGCTTAAGTGTGAATCTATAATATTTTTGAGATTATGACTTATCCGCTTTGTTCAAGTTATAACTTTTAGTACAGACCCCTGATTTCAACAAAACATAGTTTTTTCAATAATAGATTCACATATCTTTCTTTTGAAACTGAGTTTGAAGAATTTAGAGTTTATTTGCTAGCCCAAACGTTTATTTCAATTGAGCTTATGAAATTTATAAAACAAAGTCTGTAGCTCCTGACATTTCATCACTATATTGTTTATATCTTCCTATTAGAGTCCCTGATTGATTCATTAGAAAATGAGCTCATAGATCTTTCATTTGATACTAGGATTGAAAGATTTGGAGTCTAAATGATTATCAAAATTTCTATTTTGTTAGACCTTATGGATTCTGTAAAACATGGATCATAATTCCTGACCTTTGGCTGCTAAATCATCTATAATTTTTTGTAGAGACTTTCAATTTGTATGAAACTTATTTTATTTGAAAGTAGATTGATTTAGCTTTCTAAAGATACTCTTTTTGAGTAATTTGGAGTATATTTGAATGTCCAAAATAACTTTGAGATGTGCCTTCTGAATTTTGCCAGAATAGTGATTATATCAGTTTTGCCTATTCTTACTTCATCCATTTCAAAACTGAATTCTCTTATGCTCTTGCCTTTGATTTTCTTACATCTCTGAATATGTTATGTATTAATCAATATTACATCATATTATTTTGTTTAGGCGCATTCATGATTTATTATTTCGTATGTGCTTCCGATATATACCAAATTCATTGCTCATGTCCTTTTGTACTCTGGTGTTTGTGGGATATTCTAGACCTTTGTCAGAAATGGTAAAGAGTATTATGCTTAAATCCTATGATGCTTTACTTTTATCTGATGGTCATCCAAAAATGGATGGATCATGTTATGTATGTGATCCCACATCACTATCTATGTTTTTGATATGATATCAAATCATATTTTGTCTGTGATCTAGCTAAAGTTTTTCTTCTTTGGAACCTTATATCATTGCTTTGAAATCTTACGTACTCTTATTTCTTATTCCTTGCCTATCTGAATGCATATTATGAATGTTTATGTATTCATCATATTATTTCATATTTGGCACATGTATATTTTGTTGTTTAACATGTGCTTCCGATATATGCTAATTTTGTTGCTCATGTCCTTTTGTACTCTGGTGTTTGTAGGATAATTCTGGATCTTTTTCAGAAATGGTAAAGGGTATTGTGCTTAGAGCCCGCGATGCTCTGCCAGCCCCATTGACTTCACTCAAACGTGGGTGGATGGAGCTCCCAGATGTGGGAGACTTATGTTTAGTAGTCATTCAGCGATGGATGATCCATATTATGTTTGTGATCCCACTTCACCCTCTATATCTTTGATATGATATCCAAAGCATTCTTATGAGTTTGTTTTTGTACTTTGGATAAGAATGAAATAAATGTTATGTCTGATATGATATTTGAGCTTCTGTTCCTTAATTGATCATTTGATAAGCTTTGAGATTATTCATACACCATTGATATGCTTTCAAATATGAATTATGCATCTTGATAAGCTCCAAAATGTTTCTTATACCTTTGATATTTTTTCGGAACACTTTATACATCTTTGATATGCTCCGAAATGTTTTGTATTCTCATTGATATGCTCCAAAATATTTCATTTGCCATTGATATGCTGCTTGACATTCTTACGCCTTTGATATGATTTGACTCATTTCGCATTCCGTTGATATATTCTGAAACATTTTATACATCTTCGATATGCTCAGAAATATTTTGTATTCTCATTTATATGCTTCAAAATATTTCGTTTGCTATTGATATGCTACTTGACATTCTTATGCCTTTGATATACTTCGAATCATTTCATATTCCGTTGACATGCTCCGAGTTGTTTCATACGACATTGATATATTCCGAGATATTTTACACTAATGTTATGCTCCAACTACTCTTCCTTTGATGTTATGATCAAAGTATGTTTTGAATGAAATGAATTATGATTATGTATTTTACGAGATGCTATCTATGGATTCTTATACCTTTGCCTTACTATTTGATATCAAGTTTGTTTTAAAAAATATCCTTCTTTGTCTTGGATATGTTAGTCACTTGCTGAGCTCTATATGCTCACTCTATTGCTATATAAATTTTACAGGTTAGCATGTCACTTATAGAAAAAGTTAGAACTGGGCTGAGACAGTGGAAAGCTATGTAGATTTTGGGCAAGTCTTGTTGGGATATGTTGTATAAGAATATTTTTGCATGTAATGAAATATTATAGATAAATATGAACTGATGTATCTTGTAAAAATGTTAGAATAGCTCTCAGTGTGGAATCTTTGAATGTTAAGTTTTACAATCATATGAAGTGGTAGAAAATGGTTGGTTTTGCATTCATATAAATTTCTAAGACTAATGGTTTTATAAGTGTGGTTAATATTTTTTATTAACTTTGAGTTTTATGGATTATCGAGTGATGTGGTATAAGATTTATAAACTGCACAGGTTCTATGAATGGATGTGAATGATCTTTGAAAATATTTAATCAGTGTCCTCAAATGGTAGTTTAGATTCTAGGTTCAGATTGTTGATGAATTTTAACGTGTTTCCGATTTATGATGGGTTCACGCCTCTCGAATATGGGGGCGTGACAACTTAAACTGCCAAAAGATTACCTCCTTGTAAACATCATCAATAACTTTGAAGTGGACTTCTTTGAATCAGTATCACTTGCCATGTCTGCATCTGTGTACCCCTCTAGCATAGGTTCACCACTCCCAAAACATAAACACAACATGAAAATACCTCTTAGATATCTTAATATACATTTTACTATTGCCCAATGTTTCTTACCAGGATTAGAGAGAAATCAACTGACAACTCTAATTACATGAGTTATATCTAGCCTAGTGCAGACCATAGCATACATCAAACTGCCTGTAGCAAATAAGTAAGGTACTCTAGATATTTCTTCTTTTTCTTTCTCACTTGTAGGATATTATTTCGAACTAAGCTTGAAATGACCTGCAAGTGTAGAACAAATTTCTTTGACTTTACTTATGTTGAATCTTTCAAGAACCTTTTCAATGTAGATCACTTGAGATAGCCAAATATTTCCATTCTTCTATCATGAAGAATCTTCATGCCGAGTATTTATTTTACCGATCCGAAGACTTTCATGGCAAAAGACTTACTTAACTCTCTTTTAAATTTCTTAATTTTACTAGCATCATGATCAACAATCAACATATTATCAACATATAGTAGGAGAATAATGAAATCATCATTTGAAAACTTCTTTGTAAACACACAATGATCAGATGTGGTTCTATTATACCCTTGTCTTATCATAAAGAAATCAAAGTTCTTGTACTATTGTCTAGGTGCTTATTTGAGTCCGTATAAGCTTTTCCTAAGCTTACACACTAGATTTTCTTTTCCCTTAACTCTGAAACCTTATGGTTGCCCTATATAGATTTATTCTTCTAAGTCATAATGAAGAAATATTGTTTTCACATCAAGTTACTCAAATTCTAAGTTCAAGTGGATAGCCAAACCAAGAACAACTCGGACAGAGGACATTTTCACCATAGGAGAAAATATTTCTTCAAAGTCAATACATTTCTTCTGACTGAATCCTTTTACAACTAGTTGTGCCCTTATATCTTTGTTATGAGCTATTATTTTTAATCTTCAATTTATAGACTCATTTATTCTTGAAAGCTTTCTTCCCTTTAGGTAACTTTACCAAGTCGTAGGTTTGGTTCTCAAGCAAGGATCTCATCTCTTATTGCATGGCTTTAACCCACTCATTCTTATGCTCATATAGAATAACTTCTTGGTAAGTTTCTCACTCTCTCTCGTTAGTAAGCATAACATACTCATGTAGTAGATATCTTATATATGGTTGTTGCTTTCTTATGGATCTTCTCAATGGAATCTCAACTAGTGGTATGGGTGCATGCTCAAATTATTTAGTTGGTTCAACATCATCAACTGCAGGAGCATCATCACTAATATTCTCACCATAATCTTCTTATTTATCTCTCTCATGATCATCAGGAACTACAAGTGGAGGAATTGGACTCAAACCCTAAGTGATATATACAGAGGTTTTTGGCTTCTCAACATTGTCACCATCATCAAATAATTGCCACATCTATACTTCTAATAATTTCTTATTCACTAAATCCCATAATCTCTACCTTAACCCTTCATGACAATGGCCCAAGAAAATGCATGCTTTTGCCTTATTATTAAGCTCGGACCTTTCATTTTTAGGAATATAAACAAATGCTTTGCACCCAAAGATTCTCAAGTGATTATAAGATACATCTTTCTCTTTCTATAGTCTCTATGAAATTTTACCTTTCAGAGGAACTGATGGAGAAAGGTCTATTAGGTCAATTATAGTTCTCATAGCCTCCTGTCAAAATAATTCAGGTAACTTGGCATGGGAAAATATACACATAATCCTTTTTTCATGGTTTTATTCATCCCTTCTGCCACACCATTTTGCTGAGGGATTTTAGGAACTATTTTTTCAAGCCTGATACCATGAAACTTATAATAATTCTCAAAAGAACTCCTGTACTTGCCACCATTATTTGCTCAAACATATTTTAGATTTCTTATAATTTATCTTTTAACCCTAGCATGAAACTCTTTGAAAACAATACCTGGTATTTAGATTTCAAAGCAAAAGCCCAAACTTTTCTAGAATGGTCATCAATAAAAATAACAAAATAGAGAGCACCCTTAAGAGTTTTAGTTTGCATAGTACTGACATCAGTATGAACCAAATCAATAACATTTGATCTTCTAGATAGCAAATAAGTATGAAAGTAATTCTGTGTTTTTCCCCTAAGCAATGATTCACAAGATTTAAGAGATGTACCTTGCACAATAAGAACTGCTTTCTAGCAAGAGTTTGAAGTCCATTCTCATCGATATGACCAAGCCTCTTATGCCAAAGATCTATGCTTTCATCTTTTTGAATTGTATTAATCTTCTTTTTATGTAGCTTAAAGAGTTTAGCTTCTTTCCTCTCACCATAACTAGAGAACTATTAGTGAGCTTCTATTTACTTTCACCAAAATAGTGTGTAAATCTCTTATCATCAAGTCTACTAATAGAAATCAAGTTAAGATGAATATTTGAAACATGCATAACATCTTTGAGTATCAACTTGCTCTAAGTATTGGTCTCCAAGCAAATATCTTTGATACCCACAAGATATGAAGAAATCACCATGAGAAAGTAATATGAAATGAAACACTAGAGTCAACTACCTAATTACTGCCCTGAGTTGCAAGACTGACACATCCGTCATCACAAACAATAACGATATCACCTTAAACATCAATTATATTTGTCTTTTTCTCATTTTGCTTCTTTTCATTCTATTCTTGCTTCCAAAACCTACACTCTTTCTTCATGTGACCTGGTACGATGCAGTGGAAATATTTCATTTATCTTCTATACTTGGATATTCCTTTATAATCATATAGATTTCTACTTTGACTTCTTCCATGACTTTCTTATTTTTCAATAGCAAGTGTACCAGAAGAAGATTCTCCTTATTCTTTCCTTCTAGCATCTTTATTTAGCAAAATATCTTGTTATCATGTCTGTGGTTATATTCTCCTCTGGCATGAAATTAGAAATGTAAGTTATATGTGCTCTATAAGCTAATCACATGAGTGATGACATGTGTGATATACTATGCATTATTTTTGGTTATTAATATTATGATATTTTCTCATTTTATAATATATGATTAATATATTGTGATGTCCTTGGATCCATGCAATGATAACTGGATTATGATGAGATCATGATAATGAGACCAATTCATCTTTAAATATAGACCATAAATAATCCAGTCATAGGTTACTCAAGAGGGACATTTATTAGAATCATAATAACACTAAGAGAGGAGGAGGGGGGGGGGGGGGGGGGGGGGGGGGGGTGGGGGGGTTGTGTTGGGGGGTTGAAGTAGTACTGTATGATTTGATTTGAAAAAGTTCGAACAAGAATATAAATAAAAAATATGTTTCACTTGAAAGTGTAAGTAGGAGTAGTGAGTAAAGTAAATAAGTAATAACAAGGAAAAATAAGTAAGGAAAGGTAAACCAATTTATAGTGGTTCGGTCATCCCGACTTACATACACTCTTGATTCCTCTTCTCTCGAGGCCATTGGCTTTCACTACCAATTTTATTTTCAATAGACGAAGATCAACTACCCTTTTTACAACCCTTCTCCTTTTATCAAGCTCAAGAGAGAACCTTTATACAAACTCTTTCACACAAGACCTTACACCTCCTTAGAATAACTGCTAAACTCAAGGAGGAAGTGACTCAAACACTTTCTAGAGTTTACAATACTTTAAACCTCAAGGATTCTTTCTCTTTTTACCCTTTTTTTCATACTTATTCATGCTTTTATCAATCAAGAATGAGGTGGGTATTTATAAACCTCTAAAGCTTTAGAATTGGAGCCAAAATTTTAAATCATTGAGTTTTCAAGATACTAGTGATACCACCACCGGTGTCATGTGGTACTACCATGGAACAGAGCCTAGGAATCTAGACTCTAGCAGTACTACCATCGGACTAGGTGGTACCACTATTGCTGGATGGTACCATTATCGACAAGAGGCGATACCACTGTCGAATTACTTAAAAAAGTATGATAAGTGCTTTTCAGCTGTCTAGGCGGTACCACTGCCCAAGCCAATTCTAGGTCATTGAATTGGCCTTCTATCAAGCCGAATTCAGCATTTATTGTGGCCTAATGAGCTCCAAATCAAGTTGGTATGATTTCGATCCAATACCAGCTTAATTTGACTCTAAATGACCATGATCAAAACTTAATCACTTTAATTACAATCATGAAGTTTTCAGCACATTGTTCAGTATTTTGGTATGTCATTTGATCATTCGGCACTTCGTTCGAAACTCTGGCGCATCTTCGTACCCAATGCCTAAATTCATAGCACGAAGTCTATCCTACTGCACGTTGACCAATCCTCCAATCAGACTTCCAATCTTTGACATGATGCTTTTGGATCCAATGTTTGCATCGATAGTTTGCCCTCCAATGGTTCAAGCCTATGATCGAAGTTTTTCAAGCATTTCTTATCTTAAAAGCATATTAGTTTATAAATCCATCGATTGATTTCATGATCAGAATCTGTGATTCAATAATCTCCTTCTTTTTGATGATGACAACCAATTAACGACAGAGTTTTTAACTAAACTTTCCCTATCTATATGGCATAATGAACTTGAATTTTTAAAGAAAAATGATAACCATTCAATTCTTTGAGTTCAAGTCAAAATAATTTAAATCATAAATCATAGTGACTTTCAATAGTAATTATTGCAAGAATCATATGCATACTTTCACATCATATCCATAGTTTTAAATAGTTACACATCTCAAAACAAATATCATAAGTTAATGTCATCAAATACAACATGCATATGAGTGCTATATCATAAAAAAATTACCATTATTTTCCCCCCATTGTCATCAACAAAAATATGAAAAAGAAATGAGTAAACAACTACTTTTCTCACCTCTTTTGTCATTATCAAAAAGAAGAAAAGTATATCATTTTATTATGGTGCTATTTCTCTTTGTTTACATCAATGTGCCAATGAAGGATATTAATACAAACGAGTCATATGACATAAACCTCATATCATTCATGTATTTGAAATCAAGAAAATGATCCAATGAGAAAAAAATGAGAAGAATCATGATTTATGTATTTGAAAGATACAACATGCCTAATTCTTTTATAATAAAATCAAATTATTTCTCAATCAATAATTTAGTAAAAATATATGCTAATTGATATGTTGTATCAATGAAATCTAAAGATATATTATGATTATTAATATGATTCCTGATAAAATGATGTCTAATATCAATGTGTTTACTTCTAGAGTGTTGAATAGGGTTCTTTATTAAACAAATTGCACTTGTATTATCATATTTGATAAAAATATTTTTCAGCTAAAGTCCATAATCTTCCAAAGTATTCTTTATCCGGATTACTTGTGTATAGCATGCACCTGCCACTATATATTCAACCTCGGTTGTCGATAATTCGATGGAGTTTTGCTTCTTGGAAGACCAAGAAATAAGTGCATGACCTAGGAATTGACATGTTCTAGTGGTATTTTTTTTATCTATTTTGCATCCTACAAAGTCGACATCATCATATGCAATCAAATCAAAATTTTCAGATTTTAGATATCATAATCCTAGATTTGGAGTTTCTTTTAAGTATCTACAAATTCTTTTAATTGCTTTATAATGAGGTTGTTTGAGATTTTACTGAAATCTTACATAAAGTCTAACACTAAACATTATATCAAGTCTAGTTGCAGTAAGATATAATAAGCTCCCTATCATACCTCTATAAGTCTTTTAATCGAAGCATTCTCCTTCATTCTCCATATCTAATTTTGTAGAAATGCTCATCGATGTGTTGATGGCCTTTGCACTATTCATGTGAAACCTTTTTAATAGATCCTAAGTATACTTAGTTTGACTAATAAAGGTTCCATCATTTAGTTGCTTAATTTGCAATCCTAAGAAAAATATGAATTCACCCATCAAACTCATTTCAAACTCTTAGCTCATACTCTTGGCAAATGATTCATATAAGGATTCATTAGTAGAATAAAAAATAATATCATCAACATATATTTAAATACTAAAAAATTATTTTTAAAAATATTTAATAAATAATATGGTATCGACCATGCCTTTCAAAAAATTAATTTGAATAAGAAAAGAGCTAAGTCTCTTATACCAAGCCCAAGGGGCTTTTTTCAACCCATAGAGAGCTTTAGATAATTTACAAACATAGTTTAAAAAATATTATTTTTAAATCCGGGTGGTTGTTCAACATAAACTTCTTTGGAAATAAAATATTAAGAATGATATTTTTGACATCCAATTGAAATAGTTTAAACTTTTTAAAATAAGCATAGGTAAGGAGTATCCTTATGGCTTCAAGTCTTGTCATAGGAGCGACTATTTCTTCATAGTTTATACATTCTTCTTAGTTGAAACCTTTGGCTACTAATCCAGCCTTCTTTCGAACCACGATACCTTGTTCATCTTGCTTATTCCTAAAGACCCATTTAGTGCCAATCATAATATGATCATTAGGTTTAGGAACAAGCATCCAAATCTTATTTCTTTCAAATTGATTTAATTCTTCATGCATTACCAAGACCCATAAGTCATCTTTAAGAGCATTATCAATGCATTTAGGTTCAATTTGAGATAAAAAGACTGTATTTGTAAAAATATTTTTAAATAAAGAATGAGTTTGAATACCTTTTGATATATCTTAAATGATTAACTCCTTAGGATGAGCATCTACATACTTCCATTCTTTAGGTAAGGTATCTTTGAAAATAGATATATCCAAGTTACTTTGGAGAGGATAATTCTGATTTAAATTCAAAATCATCATAAAGAAAAACTTACTAAAAATAATATAGATAGATTCCTCAATAAAAGAAGTTCTTTTATTAAAAACTTGAAAAGCTTTAGAAACATAGAAACATCCAAGAAAAATATCTTCATCAGATTTTACATCAAATTTTCCTAAGGTATTATTTTTATTTAAAATAAAATATTTACAACTAAAAATTTTAAAATATGAAATGTTGGGTCTTTTATTATTTCACTATTCATAAGGAGTTTTATATAGTAGAGATCTTACGAGAACTGTGTTTATAACATAGTATATCATGGTAACGGCTTCAGCCCAAAAGTATTTGGGTAGACTATGCTTATTTTGTCATCTCTTGTAAACTCTTATTTTTTCTCTCAACAACTCCATTTTGTTGTGGATTTCTTAGAGTAGAGAAATTATGATTATACCTATTAGAATTATAAAATTTTTAAAAATTATAATTTTTAAATTCACCATTATGATCACTATGAATGGAAGAAATCATAAAACCTTTTTTATTTTGAATATATTTATAAAAATTTATAAAATATTTAAAATAATCACTTTTATGTGTCAAGAAGTATGTCCAAGTAAATCTACTAAAATCATTAACAATCACAAAAGCATATTTACTACTCCTAGACTTTTAATATTAGTTGGTCCAAATAAATCAATATGAATTAATTATAATGGTCTAGAGATACTTAATTTTTGAGTTTAAAGCTACTATTTATTTATTTTTCTAGTTGACATACATCACAAATCTTATCTTTGATAAATTTAATTCTAGGCATTCCTCTTACAAGTTCTTTATTTTCAATTTGTGAGATTAATTTCATATTTGTATGACCTAATCTCCTATGCCAAAGTCATACATCATCGTTTAAAATCGAAAATAAGTTTCATCATAAAAATCATCAAGATTAATAGTATAAATATCATTATTCCTTAAGACAATCATAGATATATTCTTATGTGGTATGCCTATAATGCACATATTAGATTCAAACTTGATATTCACATAATTGACTAATACTTAGTAAGATATGTTTTAAATCATCTACTAACAAAACATCTTCAATAAATAGATTTGATTTGTTACCAATATTTCTAATGTCGATTTTCTTTGTCATTGTCTCCGAATGTGACATATCCTCCGTCTTATCTAGTGAGCTTTAAGAATTGTGTTGGATCTCCGATCATGTGCCTTGAAAATCCACCATAAAGATATCATCTTTTGCTCCTAGCTTTTGTTTGGAGACATACATATAATTAGGTACCTATTTAACTTTGGATCCTTCATGGTTAGATATACTTCTATTGACTTTTGACATCAAATCATTGATTGTTCTTTTAGGAACCCAAAATAATTTATGAGAGCTATATTTTCTAAAAGAGCAAGTATAAGCATAATGACCAAATCTTCCACAAAAATTATATTTATCTTTAGGGGGAATAAGTAGTATGGATCTTTTTAAAAATCTTGTCCAGTTTTATTAAGTGTTACTATTTATGAAGCCAATTCCTTCCTTTCTATGTATATAGCTTTGGTTAACAAGAATCATATTTAATGATTTGTTTCTAATTTTAAACTTTTCTAAAGTTTTTTTGATAACATATTTTCTTTTTTAAGTGAATCTAACTCCTTACATTTAGAGGAAGGAGTAAAGATGTTGACGTTTTATGCAAAATTTTAAATTTATTAGTAAGTAACTATGATCCCTTTTTAGTGACTTATATTTCTTATCAATATTTTTTAGTCCATCATATAAATCATGAAATACATCAAATAATTCATCATAAGATAGGGATGTTTCAGAAGAGTCACATACCTTATCGTTAAATGTCATTAATGCATAGTTTGCCACTTCGTCTTTGTTAATTTGCTCTTCGTCCTCTGATGAACTTGATTCATCCTAAGTTATCTTAAATGCTTTCTTCTTGTTTTAGGTCCGCAACTTCTTTTTAAGTTGTGGACACTTATTTTTGAAGTGCCCTATAATAGTATCCTTTTAGGTTCACTTTTATTTGTATGAGTTTTGTTTCTTTTCATGAATTTTTTAAATCTTCTTGTAAGAAGTGCAATATCATCACTTGAGCTTTCGCTCGAGGAATCTTCGTTGATTCTTAGTACAATATCATTCCTATTTTTTGAAAGGTTTTTCTCTTGTTTATCATGTGCTTTATAAGTCATTTCATAAGTTATTAAAAATCCTATGAGTTTAGAAAAATTATTCAAGTCCTTTGCTTCTTAGATAACCATTACTTTTAGATCCCAATATTTTGAAAGAGATCTTAAAATTTTATTTACTAACTCAAGGTTAGCATATCATTCACCAAGAACTTTTAAACTATAGAAAACATCCGTAAAACGGGTGTACATGTCATCAATGGTTTCGTTTGGCTTCATTTTAAACGGTTCATAACTATGTACTAAAACATTAATTTTTGATTCTTTTACTCTACTTGTGCCTTCATGAGTTGTTAGGATCATAATGGTACTAAGAGAGAGAGAGCGAGAGAGAGAGAGGGGTGTTGAATTAGTACTATTGCAAATTTAACATATTTTAAAAGTTTGATTAATAAATCTACAACAGAAATGCAATTAGCAAAAAGAGTAAGGGTTGTGTGTAAGTAAATCAATATGCAAAAATAAATCAAGGTAAGAGAAAGAATGCAAACTGATTTATAATGGTTCGGTTCCATCTATATCCGCTCCCGATTTCTCTTCCCTCGAGGCCATCGACTTTCACTACCGATCTTCTTTTCAATGGGTGAAGATCAACTATCTTTGTTGCAACTCTTCTTATTTTAATAGGCTTAGGAGAGAACCTCCATACTCACTCTTTGATAAGAGACCTCAACCTCCTACAATTGAGAATCAATTCTAAACTCAAGAAGGAGGAAGAGACCAACCAATGCTCAAAGAGAGCTACAACCCTTACAAACATCACCACTTTTTTCTTGCTCTAATCCAAGCCTTGGTTGTGGTATTTATAGCCCCAAATGGCTTCAAAATAGAGCCAAAAAATATAAATCACTAAAAATTTTGGGATTTGGATGATCTTGCAGTCGTAATTTTTTATGCCATAATTTTAAACTTTCAGGCGATACTACCATCATAAAACTTGAATTTTGGGTGGTACTACCATCGCCCCAGGTGGTACCACTGCCTACACATGCAGTACCATTGTCGGCTGTGTTGATATGTACAAAATAGTGCTTGACGACTGTCTGGGTGGTACCACCGCCTGGGCCTAGTGGTACCACTACCCAGGCCTACTCAAGGCCACTAATTTGGCTTTAATATGAGCCAAACTCAGTCTTGATTCAAGCCCAATAGGTTTCTCGACAAGTTGGCATGGATTGGCCCAATACCAACACAATTTGATCCTAAAAGATCTTGATCAAGGCATAAATAATCCGACCATATTTTCGGCACAATCATGAATCTTCAGCACATTGTCCTGCATTCCATCATGTCATCCGATCATCCGACACTTCGTCTGAACCTTCCAACAAATCGTTCATTCCTTCGGCATATTACCCGATCTATCGACAAGTTAACATTCCCATAACATTTGATTTTTTGGTGTAATACCCGATCCTTCCAACATCCAAACTCAACATGAATTCCAATCTTTAACATGTCGACCAATCCTCCGGCTCGAAGTCTAATTTCCAATATAATACTTATCAAGCACAATGTTTAATTCTCCTACTTCGACAATTTGCCATTTGATGGTTTGAGCCCTTAATCAAAGTTTTTCCTACGTCACTTATGTCAATAATATATTAGTCCATGAACTCAATAATTGATTTCATCATCAAAATCTGAGATTCAACAATCTCCTCGTTTTTTATAATGACAATCAATTGATGACAAAGCTTTAATCAGGCTCCCCCAGTCTATATGCTATTTTAAAATATAATAAACTTAAAATAAAAATTAATGATCTTTTAGTGTAAGTCTTTGAATTGAAGTCGAAATAATTTTAATCATAAATCTTAGTGACTTTCAATAGTAATCAGTACAAAAGTCGTATGCATAATTTCAGTTAAAATATCAAAATAATCGTTGCATACATTATATACATAATTTCAGTTAAAATATCAAAATAATCATTGCACACTGTATAATTTCAATTAAATTTATAAACATCATAAGTTAAACAATTATCATAATACTTTCACATCATCAATAAGTATAGTCTACTTTTCCTTATTTAACATAGTTATCACGTCATCAAATAGTTATCATTATCCTCCTTTGTCATTAAGGAAAAATGTGCAATCTACTACTCTTTTTTTTCTCTTGGTTATCATAAAAAGAAAAGAAGAATATCATGGTATCATGGTGCTACTTCTCTTAATTTACATCTAAGTGTCAATTGTACAACTACTTTGATATTACATTAAGGATATTAATATCGATGATAAGCTCAAGTCATGAAAGATCAATTGATGATAGAGTATATAAGTCATGAATACAAAGGAGTCATATAAAATAAATCTCTCATCAAGAAATTAAGATAATGATCCATTGGGCTAAATCTCCTCTTTAGTAAAAAAAAAAGAATTATAGGAGAACAAATAGTAAAAGATCTTGATTCATATAAAATAAATCTCAAGTTATAAATATCGAGAAGTCAATTGAAAGACCATGATTCGTTTGAAAATTTTCCTCTAGTAAAAGGAAGAATAATATGAGAATAATTATGAAGATATCATATATTTGAAAGATTCAACATGCCTAATTTTTTATTGTTCCTCACTCAGTGGTTTAGTAAAGATATCTGCTAGTTGATTTTTTGTATCAACGAACTCAAAGGATATCATTACTTATATAGTCCCTAATAAAATAATGTCTAATGTCAATATGCTTTATAAAAATAAGATTCTTTGACAAGCACATTACACTGGTGTTGTCACACTTTATAGGGATGTTTTTCAAGCAAAGTCTATTGAATCTCGAATTTTAATGATGAAATCAATTGATGGGTTATTGATCTAATAAGTGTGTTAGAGATGATTAATGCATGATTAACTACGATAGAGAGAGAATTACAATCAGATATGGGCCAGAGTCAAGTCCGAGGCATCGTGCCGAGGTTAAGACGATACAGTAGGGAACTCACCGGGAGTACGCCAGGAGCTCATCGAAGGAATCGGAGGCTTATCGGGAGTTCGTCGAAAGCTAACCGAGGATATCAGAAGCTTGTTGGGAGCTTACCGAAGGAGATCGGGAGCTTGCCATGATGGCGTCAAGGAGTTCGCCAGAAGAAGACCGAGATACTCGCTGTAAGATCGTCGAGGGTAGCCGAAAAACTTACCAGGAGTTAGAAAATCTTATAGGACTTGTTAGCCATGTTGATTGTAATTAAGTTGTAATTAGCATCAATTATGGTTTGAGTCCTACTTGAGTTAGATTTGGAAGGAATCACTATGGAGATTGGATTGAGCTCAAGTCAAGCTTAATTGGTTGACCTGGGAAGTGGTCAACAAAAAGTACAAGTCGAAATTGGAAAAGTGGAGGGAATCACTTTTTGGGTTTTCTGGCAATTGTACCGCTGGTGAGCGGTGGTCATACCACCCAGGTCGACGGTTGTACCGTCGCTGCCTAGGTCTTCGGGCAGCTTTCAGCGGTTGTACCGTCGCGCTGGTGGTTATACCGCCCATACCCAGATTTTTCTGGATACATTTGAATTTTGGCTCCAAATTATGAAGCCAATTAGGGTCTATGAATACCCCAAGATTTTTTGCATTTCACACAACAATCTTGGGCTAAAAATTCTATGAAAAAATTATATGCTAAACTTGTAAGAAAAAGAAAAGGGACAAGGGAGTGAGGGAAAAGAAGAGAAATTCTTATAAGTCTCCCTTGTATGGTTGTAAGGTTCATCTCCAAAGTCTGTGAAAAAGGAGAGAAAAAGTTGTAAGAGTTTGATCTTTACCCAAAGAAGATTGATAGTGGACACTGATGGACCTCAGAGAAGAGGATTGGGGGAGTGGACGTAGGCTAGGTTGAGGTTAAACCACTCTAAATTATGAGTGTTCTTTATTTACTTTACTTATTACATTTGATTGCTCTTAATTACTCTATACTTAGATACAAGTTTCAATCAATCAACTTCTCCTAAATCGGTTTCTTGATCGTTTTCAATGAAATACTAAAATGCGCTTCCGATTTTTTTTCTTCACTTTTCATAAGCAAGGTTTTAGAATCATGCACTTCCACTCTTGCTAATTCACCCTCCCCTCTTAGTGCCAATTAATGTTAATAAAGACCATAATCTCTAAAGTATTTTTTATCTATATTACTTGTGCATAACATGCACCTGTCGCAACATATTCAGCTTCGATTGTGGATAAAGCAATAGAGTTTTACTTTTTGAAAGATAAAAAAATAAGTGCACGACCTAAGAACTGATAGGTTTATGATGTACTTTTTCTATCGACTCTACATCCTGTAAAGTCGACATCCACATAAGCAATCAAATCAGTACTTTTATATTTAGGATACCATAATCCCATATTAGGAGTTTTCTTTATATATCTAAAAATTCTTTTAACTACTTTATAATGATATTATTTAGAATTCGGCTAAATCTTGCACAAAGCTTAATACTAAACATTATATCAGTCTAGTTGCAGTAAGGTATAATAAACGACCTATCATACCTCTATAAGTCTTTTGATCAAAGCATTCTCCTTCATTGTCCATATCTAATTTGGTAGAGATACTCATTACTATATTAATAGCCTTAGCACTATCCATGTGAAACCATTTTAATAGATCTAGAGTATACTTAGTTTGACTAATAAAAATTTATAGAGATATCATAACCAGTAAGCAGAAAGCAAGCATTCTGTAATAAAAATTTATAGAGGTATCATAAATATCCAAAAAACAACCCCAAGGCTAGCAAGGCACTTATAACCAACAAGAACTATATACATAACTAGAACTACAGAATCATTGTCTAACGTCAGGTACCATTAACCATACAGTATTACGTAAGCAGATCAATCAGTAAACTCATTCTCCAATAAAAAATATTAATTTCCTCATCAAACTCATTTCAAATTCTTTGCTTAAACTCTTGGCAAATGATTTACATAAATATTCATTTATAAAAATAAAAATAATATCATTAATATAAATTTAAATAATAAGAAAATCATTTTTTAGATGTTTAATAAAAAGTGTGGTGTCGACTTTGCCTTTTGAAAAATTATTCTCAATAAGAAACGAGCTAAGTCTCTCATCCAAGTCCTTGAGGCTTGTTTCAACCCATATAAAGCCTTAGATAATTTATAAATATGGTTTGGAAAAAAATATTTTCAAATTTAAGTGGTTGCTTAACAAAAATTTCTTAGAAAATAAAACCATTAAGAAAAGCACATTTGACATCCATTTGAAATAATTTAAAATTTTTAAAATATACATAGGCAAGGAATATCCTTATGGCCTCAAATCTAGCTACAAGGGTAAAGGTTTCTTCATAATCTATACCATCTTTTTGGTTGAAACATTTGGCTACTAATATTCTTTATTGAGCAATCACCTGGATTTGAAAATACTCTTTTTCTAAACCATATTTATAAATTATCTAAGGCTCTCTATAGATTGAAGTAAACCCCTAGGGTTTAGTATGAGAGACTTAGTTCCTTTCTTATTCAAAAATAATTTTTCAAAAAGCAAGGTTGACACCATACTATTTATTAAATATTTTAAAAATAATTTTTCTTATTTTTCAAATTTATATTGATGATATTATTTTTAGTTATATAAATAAATTTTTATGTGAATTATTTGCCAAGAGTATGAGCCAAGAATTTTAAATGATTTTAATGGGTAAATTAATATTTTTCATAGGATTATAAATCAAACAACTATATGATGAAATTTTTATTAGTCAAACTAAGTATACTTTAGATCTATTCAGATAATTTCACATTAATAGTGCTAAGGCCATTGACACACCAATGAACATTTCTACAAAATTAGATATAGACAATTGAAGGAGAATGCTTTGATCAAAAGACTTATAAATGTATGATATATAGTTTATTACATCTTACTGCAACTAGACCTGATATAATATTTAGTGTTGAGCTTTATGCAAGGTTTCAGTCCACTTCTAAATAATATTATTATAAAGCAACTAAAAGAATTTTTAGATACTTAAAAGGAACTTCCAATTTAGGATTATGTATTGAAAATTTAGATTTGACTGCTTATGCTGATGTCAACTTTGCAAGATATAAAATTTAATAGAAAAAGTACTTATGGAACCTATTAGTTCCTAGGTCATGCACTTGTTTCTTAGTCTTACAAGAAACAAAATTGTTTTGCTTTATCCACTATTGAAGCTGAATATGTTGCGGCAGGTGCATGGTGTGCATAGGTAATACGGATGAAAAATACTTTAAAAGATTATGAACTTTGTTTAAAAAATATCTCTAGAAAATATGATAATACGAGTGCAATTTATTTAATAAAGAACCCTATTCAACACTCTAGGACTAAATGCATTGATATTAAACATCATTTTATTAGGGACCATATAAGTAATCATGACATATCCTTAGGATTTATTGGTACAAAACATCAGCTAACAGATATCTTTACTAAACCCTGAGTGAGGAACAATTTTATTTTATCAAAAAAATTAGGTATGTTGAATCTTTCAAATATATGATATCTTATTAATTCTTCTCATATGATTATTCCTTTTACTAAATAGGAGATTTTTCAAACTAATCATGATCTTTTACTTGACTTCTCAATATTCAAGATTTGAGATTTATTTTGTATTCATTCTCTTGTATTTTTTTCTTTTCGCTAATGACTGAGAAAGAGATTTATTCTAATGAATCATAATCTTTCATTTGACTTCTCGATATTTACAACTTAAGATTTATCTTATATGAATTAGGAACATTTGTTATTCCTTCTCTTATGATTCTTTATTTTTGCCAATGACCAAGAAAAAGATTTATCCAAACGAATCATGATCTTTCACTTAACTTCTCGATATTTATATCTTGAGATTTATTTTATATGAATCAAGATCTTTTACTATTTGTTCTCCTATAATTCTTACTTTTTATTAAAGAGGAGACTCATCCCAATAGATCATTATCTTGTTTTATTGATGTTTATGATGTAAGATTTATTTCATATGAATCCTTTATATTCATGACTTGTATACCCTATCATCAATTGATCTCTTATAACTTGAACTTTCTTCATATTAATATCCTTCATGTGATATTAAAGTAATTGGACAATTGACACATAGATGTAAACGAAGAGAAGTAGTACCATGATACAATGATATTATTCTCTTCTTTTTAATGATGACAAAGAGGGAGAGAGAAGTAGTAGTGTCCATATTTTTCCTTTTTGTTGATGATAAAGAGTGAGAAATAATGGTAACTGTTTGATGATATGGCAATTACGTTAAACAAGGAGAAGTAGATTGTCCTCTTTGATGATGTGGAAGTGTTATGTGATGTTTTAACTTATAGTTATGATATTCATTTTAACTTATGATGACAATAATATTTCAGACTTTAATTAAAATTATGCATATAATATATGCAATAATTATTTTGATATTTTAACTATGCATATGATGTGTGCAATAATTATTTTGATATTTTAATTGAAATTATACATATGACTTTTATAATGACTACTAATGAAAGTCACTAAGATTTATGATTAAAATTGTTTCGACTTGAATTCAAAGACTTGCACTAAAAAATTATTAATTTTTAAATTTAAGTTTATAATATTTTAAAATAGCATATAGACAAAGGGAGTCTGGTTAAAGCTTTGTCATCAATTGGTTGTCATCATCAAAAAGGGAAAGATTGTTGAATCCCAAATTTTGATAATGAAATCAATTGATGAGTTTATAGACTAATATGTTCTTGAAATAAGTGATGGAGGAAAAACCTTGATCACGTACTCAAACCATTGAAGGGCAAATTATCAAAATAGAAGAATAAGATGTTGGGCTAGAAAAGTATCATGTTGAAAATTGAACGTCGAGCCAGAGGATTGGTCGATGTGCTGAAAATTGGATATATACCATAAATTCGAGCATTATGTCGGAAGGATTGAGTATTGTGTCAAAAGATTGGATGTTGTGGAAATGTTAACATGTGGATAGATTGGACAATATGCCGAAGGAAAGGATAATGTGGTTGGATTGTTTATGTCTTGATCGAGGTCTTTTGGGGTCAAATTATGTTGGTATTGGGCAAAAACCATGCCAACTTGTTAAGAAATCTATTGGGCTTGAACCATGGCAGAGTTGGTCTCATTAGAAGGCCAAATCAGTGGCCTTGAGTAGGTCTGGGTGATGGTACCGCCCATATAGCTAACAGCTACTGTTTTGGGCTTGTTAGTGCAATCAATGGTAATATCACCCAGGATTCAAATTTTGTAGTGATAGTACTGCTCAAAAGTTTAAAATTACGATGTCAAAAGTTGTGATGGTAGGATCATCCAAATCTTAAAATTTTTGATGATTTAAACTTTTTGGCTCCGTTTTAAAGCTAGGAGCTATAAATACCTCCATTAAAGCTTGGATCAGAGCAAGAAACAAGTTGCAAAGTTTATAAGGGTTGTAGCTCTTTCTTTGAGCATTGGTTGAGTCTCTTCCTCCTTGAGTTTAGAAGTGATTCTTAGTTATAGGAGGTATGAGGTCTCTTGTAAAAGAGTGAGTGTGAAGGTTCTTTCCTAGGCCTATTAAAATGAGAAGAGTGGTAACAAGGGTAGTTGATCTTCAACCGTTGGAAAGAAGATCAATAGTGAAAGCTGGTGGTCTTAAGGGAAGAGGAATCAGGAGTGGACACAGGTCGGGAGGACCGAACCACTATAAATTGATTTGTATTATTGTATACTGATTTACTTACACGCAACCCTTACTCACTCTTTTTGCTAATCACATTTTTAATACAGATTTATCGATCAAACTTTCAAAATCGATTAAATTTACTATAGTACTAATTCACCTCCCACCTCTTAGTGCCATTACAATCCTAACATCCTGGCTACCCAAGGCAGCCCTCTGGCCAGGGACTCCTAGCCATGTCTTTCTTGCCATGTGGGGGCACCCGTATCCCAAAATATATTAAAATAATTAATTAAATAGTTTAATTAATTATTATTTATCTAGTAGTTCTACATAATGATGTGTACATATGATGTATGATATGGATGGATGATCATTGACCATATAATATGGTGTGTGTGTATATGTGATTATTCTTATTATTGGGGCCTGCGAACTTGTGACTATATTGTAATTACATGAGGATGCACGGCAAAAGCGTGGAGGTGGTAGCGGGACCCATAAGATTGATTCAAATGATCATGATGCGTAGAGGTGCACTAAGGTGCTGGCAGAATCGATGATGACAAGATGAATGATCATAGGGCATGGAGATGCATCGATCAACACAAAAGATCTTGATGTGAGTGATTGAGCCTGTTGGCTCGGGCTTGATCATATTAGGTTATGGTCCATGATCATCTAGTGTGATTGCTCATATGTGATGTGTAATTTCTTATACATATACTAGATATGTATATATATATTTATATGTGATGTAGATATATATGAAATATGTATATGTGTGACATGTCATATTTGGAGATTGAATCAAAATCCCCTCCTTTGATAATATTATTAGGATCGAGTTGGCACTAAGACAGTGTGATTAGTGCAAGTACAAATAATACTCGGTTTAAAAAATATGCTTGAGGTAAAAACCAAAACTAAAAGCATTATTCATCAATATCAAGTTAGAGAGTGATTAAACTTAAGACTGAAGTAAGAATATTGATTTAGCTATAAAATGATAAAATAAAAAGCAACTAAAAAAGGCTCATAAATTTATAGTGGTTCAGTCACCAACTTGACCTATGTCCACTTCCTGAGTCCTCCTTTGTTGAGGTTCGCCGGTGTCCATTAATAATTTTCTTCCACAGGTGAAGATCAAAACCCTTTACACCTTTCTCCTTTTCCTAGGCTTAGAAGAAGAACCTTTACAAAATTTTCTCTCTTCCTTTAGACTCACTTTGCATTTTGTAGCACTCAAGAGAAGTTATCAAGTTTTACATAATATGACCAAGATTATCACCACTTTTCTTGCACTTTCTTATCACTTTCTTGCTATCCAATGCAAGAATACTTGGGATATTTGTAGACTCTAATTGGCTTTAAAAAATATAGCTAAAATTTAATCTTTTTTCAGAGAAATCGAGTATGGGTGGTACAACCATCAGCACCAATAATACAACCACCAGCACCATAGTAGACGGTCGCTTGAAAACCTAGGCAGTGGTGGTACTACCGTCACCTTGTCACGAACTTAGTTGATTTTGTCGAAGTCGTGTGGCACCATCGCGTGTCCATCCGCAAAGGTCAACCTCCCCGAAACCTTCTATGGTCTCTTAGGACCTATAAAAGAGACAACATGTTAGAAAAAATATTTCCCACGGGATCCACAAGCAACCACTTCAGCAAACACTTTATATAGCCAATGTAAATTATAACCATGGACTTTATAAATTATGAACAGTCGCACACAAAGGATCATAGTCCATTATAGACCGAAGTTCCATGAGTATTCACATGACACAACTCTCATTTACAAGCCGAAATCGACTATAAAAGTTAACCAAACTAGGACTGCCAGGATTACTACTGGCTCGCTACTTGTTATGCAAAGTATGAACAGAACCTGAAAGACATAGACATACATGAGTATTGCATTGAGCACCCTCTTTATATTTTTATCCATGACATTCTCCCCCCACTTATTCCTTTGACATCCTCGTTGAAGCCGCTGCAGATGTCGCCTCTCCTTACTGTTTTGTTGAATCTTCAATCTTTTGCTTTGGCTGTAACTCGCCTCTTGGCTCCCAATTGCTCTCTACCGCTGTTGTTGAGTTGTTGAGCTTTGATCCGTCATACTGCTTCAACTTGCCAATGACTGACTCTAGTGTAGGGTCGGCTGAGTTGTGTTGATCCTTGTTGATTCTTGTGGATTCTCTTAATAAAGGAAAAGACCTTCCTTGCTTTGTGCCAGTATCTCAAATATCTCATATTGCTTAAATTGGGTGGTTCTTGTTGGAATTTTAACAAGCATCGTTTCATAGACTTTCAAGTTTTTTGAGGTCCTTCCTTCATAAAATTTGCCCATCAATTCTTCTTCAACTTAGTTGTTGCTTTCAAGTGGGTTCACATTATTTTCATTTTCGATTGATATTCTGTTGGGAAATGAAGCAGACAATCTATTCTCAATAGTACCGATCACTATTGGTGATGATTTGATAACTCTTCTTTCATCATATTTCTTCGAAGGGTCTTTGAACTTGTGTAGAGCTCCTCTACTGGATAAATAAGAGAACTGATGTACTTGGTTTTACCCACTATCTTAAGAGTTGAAAAGGTAAAGGTTACTTGACTTCACCTGCCTCCTCGAGGTTGTTCTTCATGTATCAAGCTGGTTACCAGTCTTCACCCGCTCTTTGCTCATACTTTCAAAACACCCGAAGTGTTTGCACTCCTTGCATTGAGTTAGCTACTGTGATTTGCCTTCTTACTGCCATCAAACTTTCGGAATGCAAGAAGTTTTACCCAAAAAGAGTAAAATTTCACTCCAACTTGGTGCAAATCTTAGATAGTTTTGGTCACCTCTAGGATTATATCATCTTCTCCATCATCTTTGTCGTCTACTCCTCTGAGTCGAAAAGGTACATCATATACTGCATACTTTGTTCTTTGGTCGAGCACTCTTGCATCAATAGTATATATTTGACACACACTTGAAATCACACACGAGGGGACTAGTAGAGTAAAAAAATCTAAAATTAACATTTTAATTCATAATTATAAGTTGTTTCGAATGAAACCAAGTGAGTCTATTGGAGACATATACACATGTTTCATGGATGTCGTCAATTGACTTAAAGCTCTTAGAAAATATTTTTCTAATTTTGAACTTGTTAGTAAAATTTTAAGATCTATTCCTAAAAATTAGGATCCTAAAGTAACTACTATACGAGAGACCAAAGATATAAATAATTTACCTCTTGAAGAACTCATTGGATCATTAATGACTTATGAACTAAATTGTAAAGCTTATGAAAAGCTTGATGAACCCTTTCTAAAGAACAGGAATGATGTAGTACTTCGAATGACAAATGACTCCTCGAGTGAAACCTCGAGTGATGAGTACCATGATATTGCACTATTGTCTAGAAAATTTAAAAAAATTATGAAAAGGAACAAGAATTATAAAAATAAAAATGAACCAAAAAAGGATAATGTCATATGCTATGAATGCAAAAAACCAGGATATTTCAAAAATGAATGTCCTCAATTGAAGAAGAAGGCGCCATACAAGAAGAAAGCACTTTCAGCAACTTGGAATGACTCAAGCTCATCGGATGTAGAAGACCAATCCAAAGAAGAAGTTACTAACTACGCTCAAATGGTGATATAAGATGATATTAGTGATTCATTAAGCATTTCTTTTTCAGAATTATTAAATATATTTTATGAATTGTTTGATGAGTTTAGAAAAATTAACAAATCTTAAAAGATGCTTAAAAATGAACATGATTTGTTAGTTGGTAGATTTGATGAAATGTATGATTTATTAGCATCATATAACCCTTGTTTAAAATGTGAAATGCTAAATAAAGTTAAAGAAGAAAATATTATGTTTAAGACAACATTAGAAAAAATTAAAATTAGGAACAAATCCCTAAATATGATCCTTGCCAATAAGGGTCATATTAATAGAAGAAAAGACAGGTTTTGTTAGTATCATTCAACAAAAACCAACTATTTTTGTTAAAAGATCTACCTTAAATTTGCCACCAAAAATCAAATATAATTTTTGAGAAAAATTAGGACATAAGGCAACAAATGTCTATTTAGAAAATGTAGTCGACACCAATTAGTTTGGGTTCCCAAGGAACTTTATACAACAAAAACCAATTAGAAAAGAAAGATAAAATTCTTTATGAAAGACTAAACATAAAATGGGTACCTAAATCAAAAACATATTTCTTGTAGGTTTGTCTCCAAACTAAAGCTAGAAGCACCAAATGGTATCTTAGTAGTGGATACTTAAGGCACATGACCAGAGATCCAACATACTTTTCTAAGCTCACTAGCATAAGTGAAGGAGTTGTCGCCTTCGGAGATAACAACAAGGGTAAAATCATAGGAAAAGAAACCATAGGTAACACATAAAACCTCTTAATTGAAGATGTATCGTTAGTTGATGGCTTGAAATACAATTTGCTTAGCATTAGCCAATTATATGATAAAGGATATGTGGTTAAATTTTAACCTAATGCTTGCATAATATTGTCACACAAAAATAAATCTTTGATTACCTTAAGAAACAATAATGTATACACATAGATATTAAAATTTTTTATGATAAAACTTATTTTTTGGCTTTGAATGATGATGCTTGGATTTGGCATAAGAGATAAGGTCATGCTAGCATGAAACTTTTAAATCAAATTTCTACCAATGATCTAGTAAGAGGCTTACCTAATCATAAGTTTATCAAAGATAAAGTTTGTGATACTTGTCAATTAGAAAATCAAAGAAGGAGTAGCTTTAAGTTAAAAAATCAAATAAGCACCTCTAGGCCACTTTAATTAATCCATATGAATTTATTTGGACCAATTGACGTTACAAGTTTAGGTCATAGCAAATATATATTTGTTATAGTAGATGATTTTAGTAGATATACTTGGACCTATTTCTTAGCACATAAAAGTGATACATTTAAATGTTTTATAAAATTTTATAAAATTATTCAAAATGAAAAAGGATGTATGATTTCTTCAATACATAGTGATCATGGTGGAGAATTCTAAAACAATGATTTTTAAAATTTTTATGAATCAAATGGATATATTCATAATTTTTCTACTCTACGGAATCCACAACAAAATGAAGTAGTAGAAAAAAAAATAGGAGCTTATAAAAAATGGCTAGAACAATGTTGAACGAACACAGTCTACCCAAATATTTTTGGGCCGAAACCGTTAATACGGCTATGTTTTAAATAGGATTCTTGTAAGACTATTACTCACTAAAACTCCTTATGAATTATGGAATGGTAAAAAACCCATTATTTCTTATTTTAAAATATTTGGTTGTAAATATTTTATTTTAAATGAGAATGATGCTCTAGGAAAATTTGATGCAAAATCCAATAAATGTATTTTTCTAGTTTATTCTTTTATTTTAAAAGTTTATTATGTTTTTAATAAAAGAATATTAGCAATTGAAGAATCTATTCATGTTGTTTTTAATAAGTTTTCCGAATTTAAGGAAATTGATTTTGATGATGAATTTGATCTTGGTACTTTGAATTTAAACGATAATACTCCTAAAAGTAACTTGGATGAATCTATTTTCAAACCCTTACCCAAGGAATGGAAGTATGTGAATGATTATCCTAAGGAGCTTATAATAGAAGAAACATCAAAAGGAGTTCAAACTAGATCTTCTTTTAAGAATTTTTGTGCAAGTGCCACATTTCTTTCTCAAATCGAACAAAAGTGCATTAATGGGGCCCTAAGAGATGATTCTTGGG
This sequence comes from Ensete ventricosum, assembly GCA_029747655.1. Classification (NCBI taxonomy): domain Eukaryota; kingdom Viridiplantae; phylum Streptophyta; class Magnoliopsida; order Zingiberales; family Musaceae; genus Ensete; species Ensete ventricosum. The sequence goes on along the minus strand of JAQQAF010000003.1, from coordinate 32,875,379 downwards.
TTAATGCATGCATGAAAAACTTAATCAATTTGAGAGAAATGAGGTATGAGAGCTTTTTTCTAGACCTAATGACTATTTAGTAATTAATACTAAATGCGTCTTTAGAAACAAGCAAGATGAAAATAGATCATGGTTAGAAATAAGGCTAGATTAGTGGCCACAGGTTTCAACCAAGAAGAAGGAATCGATTATGATGAAACCTTTGCTCCCGTGGCTAGACTTGAAGCCATAAGGATGCTCCTTGTATTTGCATCTTTTAAAAATTTTAAGTTATTTTAAATAGATGTTAAAAGTATTTTTTTAATGGTTTTATATCCGAAGTGTATGTTGAAAAACCCTCCGGTTTTAAAAATAATCTTCTTCCTTTTCAAACTTACAAAAGCTCTTTATGGATTAAAATAGGCCCTTCGGGCTTGGTATGAAAGACTTAGTTCATTTCTTATTTCAAATAAATTTTCTAAAGGCAATGTTGATGCCATACTATTTTTTAAGCATTTTAAAAATAATTTTCTCATTGTTCAAATTTATGTCGATGATATTATTTTTAGATCAACAAATGAATTTTTGTGTGAGTCTTTTGCTAAAGAAATGAGCCAAGAATTTGAAACGAGCATAATGGGTGAGTTAACATTCTTCTTAGGATTACAAATAAAACAATTAGATGATGGTATCTTTATTAGTCAAACTAAATACACCTTGAACTTATTAAAACGTTTTGGGATGGAAAATGCTAAAGCATTAAACTCTCCCATGAGCATATCTACAAAGTTGGACTTAGACAATGAAGGAGAAAACCTTGATTAAAAAGCTTATAGAGGAATGATAGGAAGTTTATTATATTTAACTGCTACTAGACCAGATATCATGTTTAGTGTTGGAATGTGTGTAAGTTTTCAATCTAATCCCAAACTCTCTCATTTTAAAGCAGTTAAATGAATCTTTAGATAATTAAACGGAACCTCAAAACTAGGATTATGGTATCCAAAATCAAAGAACTTTGACTTTATTACTTATTCAGATGTCGATTTTGGTGGTTGTAGAATAAATAGTATTGGGAAACCTCAGCAGGAGTATCACATGTACAGCGAAAATCAAAACAAAACAGGTTTCCTACATAGATCAAATTATTATGCAAAGATTGGGTCACGAGAAAGTTACATAAATCGAAAAAAAAATCGCATCATGTGAGAGATTGTTTTACCTAGGGAGATCGTATATCCCTGTATTCCATATCCGGATGGAGAGGATAAAGGAAGTCAAGCATCTTCCTCTCTAGTGGTATTCACACGATGGATCTATACAGCGAATCTCCTCCAATCTGATCTTATAACTCTTGTAGAGGGAGGGAGGACAATAGGAGGGGGAGCCAAGGTTGCAGCCTATCAACCATGAGTCTCCCCTCCTATTTATAGAGAGCCACCAAAACTCTAGGGGTCCTGCCTCAGTGGTATTGGATCTCCATCCAATAACTCACTAACCTTGCATTTATTGGATCTCTATCCAATAATCTCCTTAGGCCTCTAATTGGGCCTTAAGCAAGGAGCCCATCAGCATAGGGTCTCATCTAATGAGAATAGGGGCTAATTGGATCTTCATCTAATCCTCTATTCGTCGAAGCATCCACCATATGTGTGTGACACTCTAGGCCTGATACCGAGCTGACCGTGAGTCGCTCCCATCATAACTCATTCTGATATAGTGAATTGTTATCTCCATAAAATTCACTCGACTCATCGACTATGGACGTACTAGGCCACTACTCCATAGTACCCAAATAATACAGGGGGATCAAATCTATCCGACCTATTTGTCCACCGTTACCATAAATCTATAATCTCTCATCCAAGTAATATCCTAGAGACCGTATATTGGACATGGTACTGTCAGGTCATATATGAAATCAGGTTGTCTTACTTTAATCGGATTCTACCAGAAAACTCTTTCTCTCTCAATCCGAATGACCCTGGCCAAGGATTTGTCTGAGCAAGTACATATGAGATATTCCTCTCTTGAAACCGAAAGTGAATGATCGGAGCCGGGTCTACTACAGCGGGCCTACTATATGACTCTGGCTTTCTTTGATGCGAGGTTCCCTGAGACATACTTTGGAACCAATAACAACCTCCCTTAGAGCTACTATGCACCCACGGAAGAAACAAACACATCTAGAGCAGGCATGCACTTAGTTCTGAAAGTGGAACAAAGCATTCTCATTTCATTAGTAAAGTAGCACACCACTCATTCTCATTAGATCAACCCCAATTGACATATGGAACGAAACCTACCCTACTATATTGATGGATGGAAACCCGCCCTCCGCCTTGCTTCAAATTTGATATCCCCGCTTGTGAGTTAGAGCGTGCCTCTTCTTACTTGGATTCTCCGTATTAATGTAAAGTAATAGAATAATGGAATTAATATATCATATAGATAAGAGAATAAATAAGAAATCAGAATTAAGTTCCGCAGCAAATTAATAGAATCAATCTGGAAATAGTGAATCGAGCTCTCAACTACGAACATGCAACCGACGCTATCAAGAATAGAGCACAGCACTACACTATGTAGATGAATTACTACCTACCCGATTAGACTTCCCCTATTGACCTTAAAGCTCACTTTATCACCGTACTAGAAAACTGATATACTGCCCACACCACTATAAGTATGCCTATCCTGTCTCTCGTTTTGTTACTACTACCTTAGATTAGAGTCTTGCTTACTGGGAGCACTAAGCTGCCTTTACTTACCATGAGTCTTATTTTACTTGCTATTAAACTAGAATTAATGCTAACAGGATTGAAAACGGGGACAAGGAATCCCACCATTGATAACAAGGGCAGCTTTAGATGGTTGAGCTAATGGAAAGAAGGGAATACCAGACGCCCTAGAATCGAACCGCTGCTTTTAAGTCTGGCTCCACCCTTTCACTCTACCACTGCTAACTACAAAACTCATATCTTGCACACTTAATCGAACTTCACGCCCAGGGGCAAAGAAAAAGAGAGCAGTAAGTAAGCCTTAAAGAAAGAGTGAACCGGAAGCAGCTTGGATCTGCGCTTACGGGAAGATCATTTTTGACACTCAATTGCCTTCGTAAGGTTAGCTACCAATCCTGATAACCAATTGTACCAGATCTGGAACATTCCAAACCTGTAAGTCTTGCGTCAAAGAAATGAGTACTTTAATAAGGCATCCTGGTGTCTCAAGTCTAAGGACCATATACACAACTAGGACTGGAATTGCTATATGTCATTATGTATCATTAACCATACAACATTCCATAAGCGGATCAATCAGTAAACTCATTCTCTAATGAGCACTTGTACTATATCCATAGTGTCTCCATATAAGTGGCTATGAGACCAATCACCTCCATCATATGGACGATTATATAGTACACCGATCTGTCTGGTTATCTCAATGTCCCACTCGAGTAACCTATGATCGGGATTGTTTAGGATCTGTGTTTAAAGGTGAATCGATTACGTTATCGTGATCTCATCACGATCTGATTCCCATTGTACAAAACCAAGGACATCACAATATATATATGCAACAAATAATATAATGTGAGAATATGTCAATAATAATAAGTAAAAAGATCATATAGTGTGTCACACATGTCATCACTCATGTGATTGGCTTGTAGGGCAACTGTAACTAGCAATCTCCCACTTGACCTAAAGCCAATGACCAAATGTAAAATGGGTACCTAAATCAAAAATATCTTTCTTATAAGTTTATCTCCAAACTAAAGGTAGGAGCACCAAATGGTATCTTGATAGTGGATGCTTAAGGCACATGACCAGAGATCCAACATATTTTTCTAAGCTCACTAGCATAAGTGAAAAATATGTTGGATATGTTGTTAGTTGGAAAAGGAAAATCATTGGAAAAGGAACCATAGGTAACACATAAAATCTTTTGATTGAAGATGTGTTGTTAGTTGATGGCTTGAAATACAATTTGCTTAGCATTAGTCAATTATGTGATAAAGGATATGTGGTTAAATTTCAACCTAATGCTTGCATAATATTGCCACACAAAAAATAAATCTTTGATTGCCTTAACAAACAACAATGTATACACCATAGATATTAAATTTTTTTACGATGAAACATGTTTTTTGACTTTGAATGATGATGCATGGATTTGACATAAGAGACTAGGTCATGCTAGCATAAAACTTTTAAACCAAATTTCTACTAAAGATCTAGTAAGAGGCTTACCTAATCTTAAGTTTATCAAAGACAAAGTTTATGATACTTGTCAATTAGGAAATCAAAGGAGTAGCTTTAAGCTAAAAAATCAAATAAGCACCTCTAGGCCATTTTAATTGATTCATATGGATTTATTTGGACCAATTGACATTATAAGTTTAGGTGGTAGTAAATATGCATTTGTTATAGTGGATGATTTTAGTAGATATACTTGGACCTATTTCTTGGCATATAAAAGTGATATATTTAAATATTTTATAAAATTTTATAAAATTATTCAAAATAAAAAAGGATATATGATTTCTTCAATATATAGTAATCATGGTGGAGAATTCCAAAATAATAATTTTTAAAATTTTTGTGAATCAAATGGGTATATTCATAAATTTCTACTCCATGGAATCCACAACAAAATAAAGTAGTAGAAAGAAAAAATAGAAACTTACAAGAAATGACTAGAACAATGTTGAACGAAAATAGTCTACTCAAATATTTTTGGGCCGAAACCGTTAATATAACATGTTATATTTTAAATAGGGTTCTTGTAAGACCATTGCTCACTAAAACTCCTTATGAATTATAGAATGGTAAAAAACCTAATATTTATTATTTTAAAATATTTGGTTATAAATATTTTATTTTAAATAAGAATGATGCTTTAGGAAAATTTGATGCAAAATCTGATAAATACATTTTTCTAGGTTATTCTTCTATTTCAAAAGTTTATAGTGTTTTTAATAAAAGAACATTAGCAATTGAAGAATCTATTTATGTTATTTTTAATGAGTTTTTTAAATTTAAGAAAATTAATTTTGATAATGAATTTGATCTTGGTACTTTGAATTTAAATAATAATACTCCTAAAAGTAACTTGGATGAATCTATTTCTAAACCCTTACCCAAGGAATGAAAGTATATGAATGATCATCCTAAGGAGCTTATAATAGGAGAAACATCGAAAGGAGTTCAAACTAGATCTTCTTTTAAGAATTTTTATACAAATGCCACATTTCTTTCTTAAATTGAACCAAAGTACAATTATGAGGCCCTAAGAGATTATTCTTGGGTTAATACATGCATAAAGAGCTTAATCAATGTGAAAGAAATGAGGTATGAGAGCTTTTTTTTAGACTTAATGACCATTTAGTAATTGGTACTAAATGGGTCTTTAGAAACAAGTAAGATGAAAACAGTATCGTGGTTAGAAATTAGGCTATATTGATGGCCACAGGTTTCAACCAAGAAGAAGGAATCGATTTTGATGAAACATTCGATCCCGTGGCTAGACTTTAAGCCACAAGGATGCTCCTTGCCTTTACATCTTTTAAAAATTTTAAGTTATTTCAAATGGATGTTAAAAGTACTTTTCTTAATGGTTTTATTTCCATATAAGTGTATGTTGAAAAATCCCCTAGTTTTAAAAATAATCTTATTCCTAATCATGTTTTCAAACTTACAATAATTCTTTATGGATTAGAACAAACCCCTCGGACTTGGTATGAAAGACTTAGTTCTTTTCTTATTTCAAATAAATTTTCTAAAGGCAAGGTTGATGCCACACTATTTTTTAAGCATTTTAAAAATAATTTTCTCATTGTTCAAATTTATGTTGATGATATTATTTTTGGATCAACAAATAAATCTTTGTGTGAATCTTTTGCTAAAGAAATGAGCCAAGAATTTGAAATGAGCCTAATGGGTGAGTTAACATTCTTCTTAGGATTACAAATAAAATAACTAGATGATGGTATTAGTCAAACTAAATACACCTTGAACTTGTTGAAACGTTTTGGGATGGAAAATGCTAAAGCATTAAACACTCCCATGAGTATATCTACAAAGTTTGACTTAGATAATGATGGAGAAAACCTTGATTAAAAAGCTTATAGAGGAATGATAGGAAGTTTATTATATTTAACTACTACTAGACCGGATATCATGTGTAGTGTTGAAATGTGTGTTGGGTTTCAATCTAATCCCAAACTCTCTCATTTTAAAGTAGTTAAGCAAATCCTTAGATACTTAAAAGGAACCTCAAAACTAGGATTATGATATCCAAAATCAAATAACTTTGACTTGATTGCTTATTCAGATGTCGATTTTGGTGGTTGTAGAATAGATATGAAAAGTATTATTGGAACATATCAATTTTTAAGGTATGAACTTATTTCTTGGACTTCCAAGAAATAAAATTCAATTGCTTTATCTACAACAATGTATACACCATAGATATTAAATTTTTTTACGATGAAACATGTTTTTTGACTTTGAATGATGATGCATGGATTTGACATAAGAGACTAGGTCATGCTAGCATAAAACTTTTAAACCAAATTTCTACTAAAGATCTAGTAAGAGGCTTACCTAATCTTAAGTTTATCAAAGACAAAGTTTATGATACTTGTCAATTAGGAAATCAAAGGAGTAGCTTTAAGCTAAAAAATCTAATAAGCACCTCTAGGCCATTTTAATTGATTCATATGGATTTATTTGGACCAATTGACATTATAAGTTTAGGTGGTAGTAAATATGCATTTGTTATAGTGGATGATTTTAGTAGATATACTTGGACCTATTTCTTGGCATATAAAAGTGATATATTTAAATATTTTATAAAATTTTATAAAATTATTCAAAATAAAAAAGGATATATGATTTCTTCAATATATAGTAATCATGGTGGAGAATTCCAAAATAATAATTTTTAAAATTTTTGTGAATCAAATGGGTATATTCATAAATTTCTACTCCATGGAATCCACAACAAAATAAAGTAGTAGAAAGAAAAAATAGAAACTTACAAGAAATGACTAGAACAATGTTGAACGAAAATAGTCTACTCAAATATTTTTGGGCCGAAACCGTTAATATAACATGTTATATTTTAAATAGGGTTCTTGTAAGACCATTGCTCACTAAAACTCCTTATGAATTATAGAATGGTAAAAAACCTAATATTTATTATTTTAAAATATTTGGTTATAAATATTTTATTTTAAATAAGAATGATGCTTTAGGAAAATTTGATGCAAAATCTGATAAATACATTTTTCTAGGTTATTCTTCTATTTCAAAAGTTTATAGTGTTTTTAATAAAAGAACATTAGCAATTGAAGAATCTATTTATGTTATTTTTAATGAGTTTTTTAAATTTAAGAAAATTAATTTTGATAATGAATTTGATCTTGGTACTTTGAATTTAAATAATAATACTCCTAAAAGTAACTTGGATGAATCTATTTCTAAACCCTTACCCAAGGAATGAAAGTATATGAATGATCATCCTAAGGAGCTTATAATAGGAGAAACATCGAAAGGAGTTCAAACTAGATCTTCTTTTAAGAATTTTTATACAAATGCCACATTTCTTTCTTAAATTGAACCAAAGTACAATTATGAGGCCCTAAGAGATTATTCTTGGGTTAATACATGCATAAAGAGCTTAATCAATGTGAAAGAAATGAGGTATGAGAGCTTTTTTTTAGACTTAATGACCGTTTAGTAATTGGTACTAAATGGGTCTTTAGAAACAAGTAAGATGAAAACAGTATCGTGGTTAGAAATTAGGCTATATTGATGGCCACAGGTTTCAACCAAGAAGAAGGAATCGATTTTGATGAAACATTCGATCCCGTGGCTAGACTTTAAGCCACAAGGATGCTCCTTGCCTTTACATCTTTTAAAAATTTTAAGTTATTTCAAATGGATGTTAAAAGTACTTTTCTTAATGGTTTTATTTCCATATAAGTGTATGTTGAAAAATCCCCTAGTTTTAAAAATAATCTTATTCCTAATCATGTTTTCAAACTTACAACAATTCTTTATGGATTAGAACAAACCCCTCGGACTTGGTATGAAAGACTTAGTTCTTTTCTTATTTCAAATAAATTTTCTAAAGGCAAGGTTGATGCCACACTATTTTTTAAGCATTTTAAAAATAATTTTCTCATTGTTCAAATTTATGTTGATGATATTATTTTTGGATCAACAAATAAATCTTTGTGTGAATCTTTTGCTAAAGAAATGAGCCAAGAATTTGAAATGAGCCTAATGGGTGAGTTAACATTCTTCTTAGGATTACAAATAAAATAACTAGATGATGGTATTAGTCAAACTAAATACACCTTGAACTTGTTGAAACGTTTTGGGATGGAAAATGCTAAAGCATTAAACACTCCCATGAGTATATCTACAAAGTTTGACTTAGATAATGATGGAGAAAACCTTGATTAAAAAGCTTATAGAGGAATGATAGGAAGTTTATTATATTTAACTACTACTAGACCGGATATCATGTGTAGTGTTGAAATGTGTGTTGGGTTTCAATCTAATCCCAAACTCTCTCATTTTAAAGTAGTTAAGCAAATCCTTAGATACTTAAAAGGAACCTCAAAACTAGGATTATGATATCCAAAATCAAATAACTTTGACTTGATTGCTTATTCAGATGTCGATTTTGGTGGTTGTAGAATAGATATGAAAAGTATTATTGGAACATATCAATTTTTAAGGTATGAACTTATTTCTTGGACTTCCAAGAAATAAAATTCAATTGCTTTATCTACAACAATGTATACACCATAGATATTAAATTTTTTTACGATGAAACATGTTTTTTGACTTTGAATGATGATGCATGGATTTGACATAAGAGACTAGGTCATGCTAGCATAAAACTTTTAAACCAAATTTCTACTAAAGATCTAGTAAGAGGCTTACCTAATCTTAAGTTTATCAAAGACAAAGTTTATGATACTTGTCAATTAGGAAATCAAAGGAGTAGCTTTAAGCTAAAAAATCTAATAAGCACCTCTAGGCCATTTTAATTGATTCATATGGATTTATTTGGACCAATTGACATTATAAGTTTAGGTGGTAGTAAATATGCATTTGTTATAGTGGATGATTTTAGTAGATATACTTGGACCTATTTCTTGGCATATAAAAGTGATATATTTAAATATTTTATAAAATTTTATAAAATTATTCAAAATAAAAAAGGATATATGATTTCTTCAATATATAGTAATCATGGTGGAGAATTCCAAAATAATAATTTTTAAAATTTTTGTGAATCAAATGGGTATATTCATAAATTTCTACTCCATGGAATCCACAACAAAATAAAGTAGTAGAAAGAAAAAATAGAAACTTACAAGAAATGACTAGAACAATGTTGAACGAAAATAGTCTACTCAAATATTTTTGGGCCGAAACCGTTAATATAACATGTTATATTTTAAATAGGGTTCTTGTAAGACCATTGCTCACTAAAACTCCTTATGAATTATAGAATGGTAAAAAACCTAATATTTATTATTTTAAAATATTTGGTTATAAATATTTTATTTTAAATAAGAATGATGCTTTAGGAAAATTTGATGCAAAATCTGATAAATACATTTTTCTAGGTTATTCTTCTATTTCAAAAGTTTATAGTGTTTTTAATAAAAGAACATTAGCAATTGAAGAATCTATTTATGTTATTTTTAATGAGTTTTTTAAATTTAAGAAAATTAATTTTGATAATGAATTTGATCTTGGTACTTTGAATTTAAATAATAATACTCCTAAAAGTAACTTGGATGAATCTATTTCTAAACCCTTACCCAAGGAATGAAAGTATATGAATGATCATCCTAAGGAGCTTATAATAGGAGAAACATCGAAAGGAGTTCAAACTAGATCTTCTTTTAAGAATTTTTATACAAATGCCACATTTCTTTCTTAAATTGAACCAAAGTACAATTATGAGGCCCTAAGAGATTATTCTTGGGTTAATACATGCATAAAGAGCTTAATCAATGTGAAAGAAATGAGGTATGAGAGCTTTTTTTTAGACTTAATGACCGTTTAGTAATTGGTACTAAATGGGTCTTTAGAAACAAGTAAGATGAAAACAGTATCGTGGTTAGAAATTAGGCTATATTGATGGCCACAGGTTTCAACCAAGAAGAAGGAATCGATTTTGATGAAACATTCGATCCCGTGGCTAGACTTTAAGCCACAAGGATGCTCCTTGCCTTTACATCTTTTAAAAATTTTAAGTTATTTCAAATGGATGTTAAAAGTACTTTTCTTAATGGTTTTATTTCCATATAAGTGTATGTTGAAAAATCCCCTAGTTTTAAAAATAATCTTATTCCTAATCATGTTTTCAAACTTACAACAATTCTTTATGGATTAGAACAAACCCCTCGGACTTGGTATGAAAGACTTAGTTCTTTTCTTATTTCAAATAAATTTTCTAAAGGCAAGGTTGATGCCACACTATTTTTTAAGCATTTTAAAAATAATTTTCTCATTGTTCAAATTTATGTTGATGATATTATTTTTGGATCAACAAATAAATCTTTGTGTGAATCTTTTGCTAAAGAAATGAGCCAAGAATTTGAAATGAGCCTAATGGGTGAGTTAACATTCTTCTTAGGATTACAAATAAAATAACTAGATGATGGTATTAGTCAAACTAAATACACCTTGAACTTGTTGAAACGTTTTGGGATGGAAAATGCTAAAGCATTAAACACTCCCATGAGTATATCTACAAAGTTTGACTTAGATAATGATGGAGAAAACCTTGATTAAAAAGCTTATAGAGGAATGATAGGAAGTTTATTATATTTAACTACTACTAGACCGGATATCATGTGTAGTGTTGAAATGTGTGTTGGGTTTCAATCTAATCCCAAACTCTCTCATTTTAAAGTAGTTAAGCAAATCCTTAGATACTTAAAAGGAACCTCAAAACTAGGATTATGATATCCAAAATCAAATAACTTTGACTTGATTGCTTATTCAGATGTCGATTTTGGTGGTTGTAGAATAGATATGAAAAGTATTATTGGAACATATCAATTTTTAAGGTATGAACTTATTTCTTGGACTTCCAAGAAATAAAATTCAATTGCTTTATCTACAACCGAAGTATAATACATTGTAGCTAGTGCATGATGTACATAAGTCATTTGGATAAAAAATACACTAGAGGATTAGGGAATAAAATTGAAAAATATTTCTATAAAGTGTGACAACACAAGTGCTATATGTTTAACCAAAAATCATATTCAACAATGAAGAACCGAACATATTGATATTAGACATCATTTTCTTAGGGATCATGTAAATCGTCAAGACATCTCCTTATAATTTATTAACACTAAACATCAATTAGCGAATATTTTTATAAAACCTTTAAATGAAGAATAATTTAATTTTCTTAGAAGAGAACTTTGAATACTAAATCATGAAAATATATGAATTATAAATCTAGATTTCATGAGATTAAGTTTTTTTGTGATAATGTTTTTAAAAAACTCTCTCCATGTTTTTATCTTATAAAGGGAGAAAAATTGCATGAATATGATGAATTGCTAAATTTGAAATTTACAAGAGATGATTTTTACTACATTTGAAATACATAAGTAGTCTTTAAATCTCTTGAACTTTTGAGCTCATTAAATATTCTTTTTGAAATTTATTTGCTACGTCATCTTGAAATTTACATGAGATGATGTATGTGTAGCTCTTGAACTTTTGAATCTTCCTAGATTTCTTATATTTTTTAGCTCATGTTTAAAAAATTTTAAATTCACTTCTACAAGATTGAGAGCTCTTCTTAATGATATAATGCTTTTACAACTCCTCCCTTGTTTTCTCTCCTCATTATTCACAAAGGAAAAGAAAATTTTATAATGCATGCTAAGGGGGAATAATGTCATCATGTGCTTTGAAATTGTTAACTATATGTTTCACCATTTTGTTGATGACAAAGGGGGAGAAATGGACATTATAACATATGGATATTGATGAACATACTTGGATATTGATGCATAATTTCTTTTAAATTCATGCTTTGATGACTTGATGCAAATTTTTTTTTGAAATTCAATTGCTTCATGATACTTGAATTCAAGAGTGTGTGATTCTCTTGAATTTAAGTTTTCTTTATTGTGGCATGGATTTAGGGGGAGTTAGGATTAACTCATGTCATCAATTAATTATCATCATTAAAAAGGAGAAGATTATTGAATCTCTGATTTTGATGATGAAATTAATTGATAAGTATTTAATCTAACATGTTGTGTTAGAGGAAATGATGCAGGTTTAACCACGATTGTGAAAAGGAGTTAAAGACCAGACAAGAACCCAGGATCAAGCTTAGGTATTGGGCCAAGGTTTGGACAATGTTGTGGGAGCTCGTCGGGAGTTTGCTAGGACTTCACCGAAGGTATATGGAAGATCGCCGAAGGAAGATCGTGAGACGCGCCGGAGGAAGATCGTGAGCCACACCGGAGGTTACCGGATTTCGAGAGTGAGGTCATTAATTAAACTTAGTGGTCATGTATGATTGTAATCCTTAAGTCATAGGTTAAGTTTGAGTCTGAATTGAGTGTGATTTGGAAGGGATCCAAATCAACTCAAAGAGGCAACCGGGTCTACTATGGGGTTGTATTGAGCTCAGGTCAAGCTCATTTAGTTGACCAGGGAAATGGTCAACTGATGGTTCAAGTCAGGATTGGAAAAGTAAAGGGAATCACTTTTTCGGGATTCCTGACGGGTAAACATATGGTGAACGGTGGTTGTACCACTGTCGCTTAGGTCGTCGGCTAAACCGCCCGTACCCTATTTTCAGGGTACTTTCAGTGGCTGCACCGTCGACATCGATGGGTGAATCACTTGTACCCGAATTTTTTTGATACATTTAAATTTGGCTCTAAATTCTGAAGTCATTTGGGGCCTATAAATACCCTAAGTTTTCTTATATTTGATACAACAATTTTGGGCTAGAAATTCTATGATAATTATGTGTGAAAATTGTAAGAAAAAGAAAAGGGGTAAGGGAGTGATCCAAGTATTGTAATCTTGTCTCCCTTGTAAGTTGAAAGGTTGTAAGGGTTTGATATTTACCCAAAGAAGATCAATAGTGGACGCTGGTGTGTCTCAAGGAGGACTCAGGAAGTGGACGTAGGCGATGGTTGAGGCTGAACCACTATAAGTTATGAGTTCTCTTTGTTTATCTTGTTTACTTCTTTATATTACTTCTAATTAATTCAAGAAAAATATGATCTTCATCCTCACGATTTTTTAATGGGTTCTTAATTATTTTCAACAAACTACCAAAAGATGCTTTTGACATTATTTACTTTTGAAAGCAAGGCTTCGAAATCAAGCATTTTCCTTACAACGTTGCTTATCTTTTTATTTGAATTTGTTTGTTCTTTCTTGAGTCGTCTTTAAGCAAGAAGCTTAGCATTTCTCTATAAGATTGAATTACTTACTTGAACAAAAAGCTTTCAATTTTCTTATCTTGCTTCAAATGAAAAGATTTTTGTTAAAAGATCAATTTACCCTTGCACTAATTCACCACCCCCCCTCTTAGTGTCAATTGATCCTAACAAATTCTCCCTCTAGAGAACCAGGGCCTATCCCTCCTGGGAATCTATCCTATTAGAGCAGCTTTCTTATTTGAATTATTCCCATTGGAAGTTTCGGAGACCATAATCCCCTTGGACTACTCCGTCTTGCTAAACAACCTGTGCATTATTTTGCCCCCACAAATGCACTTGCTAGATTGTGACTCTTCGCCAATACAACCCCCACTACACCCTTCAAGGCCTAGTAACGTGTTGTACTTGTTGCAGTTTACCCTCCTACGGACGTATCCTTTCCTTGCCGAAGAAAAAGTTTCAATGCTCTATGGCGTTGAGTTTCGGTCGCCTTGGAATAACCACAAACACTCTATCATCCACATTTAAGCCCTTACATGAGTACCAAATTCTTTGAGTTAGCAATTCCCCTCACCTCCATGAGCTTTACACAACTCTTTTGGTCATTGCGCAACACATCCAACTTTGCACGGTCTCATCCTTTACAAAGCGCCCCACTTGCCTTGAGTATTGTCAAGTTTGGTTGCTAATGTCAAGTCATATCAAACTCAGCCATCTCAACCTTTGTGCGCTACACATTCTTTCTAACTTGCTTGTCCTCATAATACCTCTCGTGCAAATGGTTGGTCATTCCTTTGAATGCCAATCATGGATGCTCGCTCCTCTGAGTGACTCTTTTTCCTACATCTTAATGTTTGTTTCCCCTAAACGGTCGCACATGATAGTTGCCCTCCACACAGGCCAACTAGGTTGACCAACTAAGTCCCCCACATTTGCATAACAAGTATTTTAATGTGTGCTTGTACTGTTCTGATATCAAATGTCATGAACTTAGTTGGTTTTGCTTAAGTCGTTCGGCATCATCGCGTGTCCATCCACAAAATTCAATCTCCCCAAAACCTCCTATGGTCCCTTATGACCTACAAAAGAGACAACGGGATAGAGAAAGCATTTCCCACGAGATCTACAAGCAACTACTTCAGCAAATACTTTATATAGCTAATGCAAATTACAACCATAGATTTTACAAACTTTGAACGGTCACACACAAAGGATCATGGTCCATTAGAAACCAAAGTCCTCACAAGTGTCCATATGACACAACTCTCATTTACAAAATGAAACTGACCATGAAAGCTAACCAAATTAAGGCTGCTAAGCTTACTGCTAGCCCGCTACTTATTGTATAAAGTATAAACAAAACCTGAAAGACATAGACATACATGAGCATTACATTGAGCACCCTCTTTATATTTTTATCTATGATAGCCTGGGCAGTACCACCACCGCTTGGGCAGTACTACCATCGCCCACCAATGGTACTACCGTTAAGCAACTAGGGAATAATACTTTCTCATACTATTCTGTACCCAAGATGTGCTGGTTATAGGTGCCCTGCAAGCCAATCACGCGAGTGATGGCACATGTGACACACTACGTAATCTATTTGCTTATGATTAATGTTGGCATATTCTCACATTATATTATATGTAGCATATATATTGTGATGTCCTTGGTTCTGTACAATGGGAATCGGATCGTGATGAGATCACGATAATGAGATCAATTCACTTTTAAATACAGATCCTAAATAATCCCAGTCATAGGTTACTCGAGAGGGACATCGAGATAACAGGACAGATCGGTGTACTATAGAGAATGAGTTCACTGATTGATCCGCTTATGAAATATTGTATGGTTAATGATACCTAATGTCAGACAGTGATTCCATAGTCCCAATTATGTATTTAGTCCATGGACTTGAGACACCAAGGATGTCTTGTACGAGTACTCCTTTCTTTGACGCCAGACTTATAGGTTTGGAAAGCTCCAGATCTGGTACAGCTGGTTATCGGGATTGATAACCAACCTTTCGAAGGTAATTGAGTGTCAATAGAGGATCATCCACTCTTGGTATCACGAGAGAAATATCTCATATGTGCTTGCTTAGACAAATCCCTGGCCAGGGTCATTTGGATTGAAAGAGAAGGAGTTCTCCGGTAGAATCCGATTGGAGCAAGATAAACTGATTCTGTATGTGACCTGACAGTACTATATCCAATATACGGTCTCTGGGATATTAGTTGGATGAGAGATTATAGATACATGATAACTGTGGACAGACAGGTCTGATGGATTCGATCCCCTTGTACCGTTTTGGGACTATGGCGTAGTGGCCTAGTACGTCCATAGTCGATGAGTCGAGTGAATTATTATGGAGATAATAATTCATTATATCTGAAGGAGTTCTGATGGGAGTGACTCACGGCCAGCTTGGTATCGGGCCTAGAGGGTCACACACATATGGTAGATGCTTCAGTGAATAGAGGATTGGATGAAGATCCAATTAGCCCCTATTCTCATTAGATGAGACCCTATGTTGATGGGCTCCTTGATTAAGGCTCAATTATAGGCCTAAGGAGATTATTGGATAGAGATCCAATAATATAAGATTAATGGGTTATTGGATGGAGATCTAATACCCACTAAGGAAGGAGCCCTAGGGTTTTGGTGGCTCTCTATAAATAGGAGGGGAGACTCAGGGTTGATAGGCTACAGCTTTAGCCACCACCTTCTATTCTCCTCCCTCCCTCTGAGCAAGAGTTGCAAGACCAGATTGGAGGAGTTTCGCTGTAGAGATCCATCGTGTGGATATCGCTAGAGAGGAGGATGCTTGACCTCCTTCATCATCTCCATTCGGATCTGAAATATAGGGATATACGATCTCCCTAGGTAAAATCAATCTCGCACAAATCACAATTTTATCGGTCGCCCGCAGGGGCAACAGTCCGTAAGGAGCGGCCACCCGCGGGCACACCTGACTGCGGCCAGCCCGTAGGGGCGGTTGCCAGCGGCGTGCCCGCAAGAGGCTACCCATGGCGCACCCGCAAGGGGCGGCCGCCCCTTGGCAGAGTGGCTGCCGGCTGCAACGCGCAGCGCCTCGGCCTGCGCAGGGGCAGCGACGACGACGGGTGCAGGAGGGTGAAGGAGAGGGTTAGGGCTGCTTTTTGGAAAATGATTGAAATGCCCCTAAGAATTTAAAAAATTCCAAGGACTGTCCTTGTGTACAGAATTCTGAAAATACCCTCAACAATTCTGGAAATTTCGAGGACTGTCCTGTCATCCAGAATTATAAAAATACCCTTAATAATTCTGGAATTTCGAGCATGTCTTGATTTCTAAAGAAAATTATTAATTAAATAGTTTAATTAATTATTATATATATCTAGTAATCCTACATATGATGTGATGTACATGTGATGCATGACGTGGATAAATGATCATGAGCCATGTGTTGTGAAGTATGTAATTATGATTATTATTATTATTATTGGGACCTGCGAGCCTACGTTTTTCTCGTTTATTGTTGGGCCTGCGTGCTTGTGATTATTTGTAATTACATAGAGAGGCGCAGCGGGAGCGTGGAGATGACAACGGGACCCATGATGCTGTAGCGGGAGATCACGATGCATGGTGATGCGATGATCTGACGGAACCGATAATGACGAGATTAACAATCACAGGGCATGAAGATGCGCTAATGCACACATAGATCCTATTGTGAGTGATTAGGCCCATTGGCTTGGGCTTAATCATATTAGGTCACGGCTCATGATCATTCGGTGTGGCTTGCATATGTGATGTGTTATACACCTACTAGATATATGTATATATATATATTTACATGCGATGTAGATATATATTAAATATGTATGTGTGTGACACGACATATTAGGAGATCGGTATGAAACAAAAACCCCTCCTACAATAATATTAAGTCGGTAAGCGTGAGACAATAAGATTGACCCACGTGGCCTTCCATCTTTATAGGAAGAAATTGAATCATGACATAGGTCGAGTTGGTTGAGTTGGTCGAGTCCCTCGAGGCTCACTTATCTACGTGATCGAGTTCTTGCCTACGACATAGAGATGTCACCGGTGACCTGAGGACATGGTATGCTTGGTCGAGTCCCTCGAGAGCATATCATCGAATCAGACTCATCTTGTAATGATGGTGATGACATAACTGAACATCATGGTTGGTCGAGTCCCTCGAGACCATGATGATTCGGAGGTCGAACGTGACAGGAATCATAAGGAGTTGTGATTGGCAAGAGTTGCCTACCTTTTGGGCTTAGTGCAATTGGTCGAGTCGCTCGAGATTGCACTAAGATGTCAATTGGATCCCGATCCCCACTAGAAGTCTGCTGGAGACTTTCGTCTCACGTGTCGAGGGTGTCGCATGATTTGCTAAGAAAATAGTGGGAGTACATTAAGATAGAAGTCCATATCTTAATTAGTATTTTCTGTAAAATCTACATGTTATTTATTTTCGCTATATCTTATTTGTCGCTTGCAAAACCCCTACGTAGCATACTTGATGCCAACCGTCTCATTGGTCCAAAAGCTCCGTAATTTAAGAATTGTTCTCATGGAAGAGAAAATTGTATATGTCTTTAACATGATTATGCCCACGCTATAGGAAAGGATAAGCGAGGATGAGATCGCTCGCTTTGTGAAGTATATATAATCCTAGAGAATAACCTATGCGTTGATCTTATATTTCAATCCCTACCAGATTCCTTTTCATTGTTCATTATTAACTTTAATATGAACAAGTTTGTGGTGACTCTCCCTGAGCTCCTCAATATATTGAGGGAAGCTGAGAGTGTCGTCAAGAAGGAGAAGCTAGTTCTCTATATTGGTGAGACTAAAAAGAAAAGGAAGGCCAGCAAGACCCTTAAGAAGGGCAAGGGCAAGGGCAAAGAAAGACCAGGTAAGACAAAGGTTGCCAAGAAATACCCAGGAAAGGACAAAGGACAATGCTTCCACTATGGCCAAGACAGACATTGGAATAGGAACTTCAAGGACTACCTTGCAGAGAGGCGAGACAGAAGCTTGGAGAAGCTTCAGGTATATTCATGATCAGTCTCCACTTGTCAGATTTTCATGATAACATATGAGTATTGGATACCGGGAGTGTTTATCATATCTGTAATTTGTTACAGGTTCTAGCAAGACCTAGAAGATTGGCTAGAGGCGAGATGGACCTCAAGATGGACAATGGAGCAAGAGTTGTTGCAGTTGCTGTTGGAGAGGTCACCCAATATCTACCTGGTGGAGCTATCATCGCATTGGATACATGCTATTTTGTTCTCTCTATTATCAAAAATATTATATCCATCTCTTGTTTGACAATCAGGGGATATAAATTAGTTTTTGAGAATAATAGTTGTTCAATAATTATGGATGATGAGATAATCACTAGAGGGACCCTTATAAATGACTTATATGTATTAGAAACTTCTCCACATATCATGAACATAAATATGTCTAAGAGAAAAAGAGATGAGGTGAATAATGCATACCTATGGCATTGTAGGCTAGGTCATATACATGAGGGAAGGATTCAAAAGTTGTTGAAAGATGGATGCTTAGATCCATTTGACTATGAGACATATGCAACTTGCGAACCTTGCCTTCGTGGAAAGATGACCAACTCTCTTTTTAGTGAAACTGGAGAGAGAGCCACCGAGTTATTGGAACTCATACATAGTGATGTATGTGGTCCCATGTCGACTCAAGCTCTAGGTGGTTACTCATGCTTCATTACATTCACTGATGATTTCTCTAGGGATGGACACGTGTACTTAATGAAGTACAAATCTGAGGCCTTCGAGAAATTCAAGGAATATAAGAATGAGGTAGAGAACCAAATTGGAAAGAGTATTAAGACTCTTCGATCAGATCGAGGAGGAGAGTACTTGAGTACGTAGTTCACCCATTTCCTCAGGGACAATGAGATTCTATCCCAGTGGACACCTTCTTATACACCTCAGCTCAATGGTGTATTAGAAAGGAGGAATCATATGCTCTTAGACATGGTGCGGTCCATGATGAGTTTCGCTGACCTACCCATTTTATTCTAGGGGTACGCCTTAGAGACTATAGCTTACCTTCTGAACAGAGTTCTATCAAAGTCGATAGTGTCTACACCATATGAGATATGGAAAGGAAAGAAGCTCGATCTTAAGATTGTTAAGATTTGGGACTGTCCTACCCACGTTAGAAGACATAACCCCGATAAATTGGACTCAAGGACAGAATGGTGCACATTCGTGGGATACCCAAAGGAAACTTGTGGATATTATTTCTATCATCCCGAGAACCGAAAGGTCTTTGTTGCCAAGAGAGCTGTGTTCCTTGAGAAGGAACATATTCTTAGTGGAAACAGTGGGAGTGAGATAGAATTGAGCGAGGTTGGAGAACCTAGCTCAAACACCATTCCAGAGCCCGAGTCTATTCAAGTACCTAATACATAAATTCCAAATTTACGTAGGTCTAGTAGAGTATCTCACCCTCCTGAAAGATATGTGGGACATATCAGTGGAGATTACTCTCAGGATGTTGATCCTGAGACCTACGAGGAGGCTATTATGAGTATAGACTCCGGGAAGTGACAAGAAGCCATAAATTCTGAGATGGATTTCATGTACTCTAACAAGGTTTGGAACCTTGTGGATGAACTTGAGGGTATTGTATCCATCGGCTGCAAATGAATCTTTAAGAAGAAGATCGGAGTGGATGGAAAGTAGAGACCTATAAAGCAAGGCTGGTAGTTAAATGATATCGTCAAAGATAAGGAGTTGACTATGACGAAACCTTTTCACCTGTAGCCATGCTTAAGTCTATTAGAATTATTTTGGCCATTGCAGTACACTATGACTATGAGATCTGGCAGATGGATGTCAAAATGGCATTACTCAATGGTAACCATGAGGAAGAGGTGTATATAATACAACCAGAGAGATTCGTACCCAAAGAGAGTTCAGATAAAGTGTGCATGTTGCTTAGATCCATTTATGGATTGAAGCAAGCTTCCCGAAGTTGGAATATAAGATTCGATGAGGTGATCAGATCTTATGACTTAGTTAAGAACG
The DNA here is from genome assembly GCA_029747655.1 of Ensete ventricosum. Lineage (NCBI taxonomy): Eukaryota > Viridiplantae > Streptophyta > Magnoliopsida > Zingiberales > Musaceae > Ensete > Ensete ventricosum. The sequence continues at coordinate 32,854,826 of JAQQAF010000003.1, read as the reverse complement.
AATATGAGCCTTGTGTGTACAGGAAAGCAAGTGGAAGCGCTATCACCTTCTTGGTGCTATATGTGGATGACATCCTAATAATTAGAAATGATGTAGGAATGTTCTCCACAATAAAGGCTTGGCTATCCAGAAACTTCTCCATGAAAGACTTAGGGGAAGTATCGTATATTTTGGGGATCGAGATCTATAGAGATAGATCCAAAAGGATGCTTGGCTTGTCCTAGTCTAGGTACATAGACTCCATTATCAAAAGATTTGACATGGAGAATTCCAATAGAGGTCTTATACCGATGAGACATAGAATATCACTTTCTAGGAATATATCCGTAAAGACTCCTAAAGAAAGGGCAGACATAGATAAGATACCTTATGCCTCAGCGATAGGGTCTATCATGTATGCGATGCTATGTATCAGGCCTGATATAACACATGCTCTGAGTGTCACGAGCAGGTATCAGGCAGATCCAGGTTTAGAACATTGGAAGGCAGTAAAGTGTATCCTTAAGTACTTGAGAAGGACTAAGGATCTATTACTAGTATATGGAGGAGGTAGCCTCCAGGTTGAGGGCTACATAGACTCAAGTTTTCAGTCTGACATTGATGATAGCAAGTCAAATTCAGGGTATATTTTCACCATGAATGGAAGAGCAGTAAGCTGGAAGAGTTCCAAGCAAGATACTACTGTTGACTTGACCACAGAGGCGAAATACATTGCTGCAACAGAAGCATCAAAGGAAGGGGTATGGATGAAGAAGTTCTTCAGAGATTTGGGAGTCGTACCAAGCAGTGTAGAACTAATTCCCATAGACTGTGACAACAATGGGGCGATAGCTCAAGCGAAGGAACCCAGGTCTCATCAGAAGTCTAAGCATGTTCTGAGGTGGTTCCATATGATAAGAGAGATCATAGTCCGTAAAGATATAGCAATAGAAAGAGTTCCATCGAAGATAACATTGCAGATCCACTTACGAAGCCGCTAGCTCAGATTGTATTTGAGCATCACAGGGGTTTGATGGGGATCAGACACAAAGGTGATTGGCTTTAGGTCAAGTGAGAGATTACTAGTTACAGGTGCCCTGCAAGCCAATCACGCGAGTGATGGCATGTGTGACACACTGCGTAAATCTTTTTGCTTATGATTAATATTTACATATTCTCACATTATATTATATATAGCATATATATTGTGATGTCCTTGGTTCTGTGCAATGGGAATCAGATCGTGATAAGATCACAACAATGAGATCGATTCACTTTTAAGCATAGATCCTAAATAATCCTGGTCATAGGTTACTCGAGAGGGACATCGAGATAACCGGACAGACCGGTGTACTATATACCCGTCCATATGATGGAGGCGGTTGGTCTCATAGCCACTTGTGTGGAGACATTAAGGATATAGTACTGGTGCTCATTAGAGAATGAGTTCATTAATTGATCTGCTTTTGAAATGCTATATGGTTAATGATACCTAATGTCAGACAGCGATTTCATAGTCCCAGTTGTGTATCTGGTCCTCGGACTTGAGACACCAATGATGTCTTGTATGAGTACTCCTTTCTTTGACGCCAAACTTACAGGTTTGGAAAGCTCCAGATCTGGTACAACTGATAATCGGGATTGGTAGCCAACCTTACGAAGGCAATTGAGTGTCAATAGAGGATCCTCCACTCTCGGTATCACGAGAGGAATATCCCATATGTGCTTGCTTAGACAAATCCCTGGCTAGGGTCATTTAGATTGAGAGAGAAGGAGTTCTCTAGTAGAATCCGATTGGAGCAAGATAAACTGATTTTGTATGTGACTTGACAGTACCATATCCAATATACGGTCTCTGGGATATTAGTTGGATGAGAGATTATAGATATATGGTAACTGTGGATAGACAGGTCCGATGGATTCGATCCCCCTGTATCGTTTGGGGACTATGGCATAGTGGCCTAGTACGTCTATAGTCGATGAGTCGAGTGAATTATTATGGAGATAATAATTCACTATATCGGAAGGAGTTCTGATGGGAGTGACTCACGGCCAGCTCGGTATCGGGCCTAGAGGGTCACACGCATATGTTGGATGCTTCAGTGAATAGAGGATTGGATGAAGATCCAATTAGCCCCTATTCTTATTAGATGAGACCCTATGTTGATGGGCTCCTTGATTAAGGCCCAATTATAGGCCTAAGGAGATTATTGGATAGAGATCCAATAATGCAAGATTAGTGGGTTATTGGATGGAGATCTAATACCCACTAAGGAAGGAGCCCTAGGGTTTTGGTGGCTCTCTATAAATAGGAGGGGATACTCAGGGTTGATAGGCTACAGCTTTAGCCACCACCTCTTATTCTCCTCCCTCTCTCTGAGCAAGAGTTGCAAGACCAGATTGGAGGAGTTTCGCTGCAGAGATCCATCGTGTAGATACTGCTAGAGAGGAGGACGCTTGACCTCCTTCATCTTCTCCATTCGGATCTGGAATATAGGGATATACGATCTCCCTAGGTAAAATCAATCTCTCACACATCGCGGTTTTATCAGTTTTTGTATTTTTCTCGTGACCCCAATCTTTTACACAATGATTTGATCTACGTGGGAAACTGGTTTTTGTTTTTGATTTCCGCTGCGCATGTGATGCACCCGCTGAGGTTTGGTCTGACCCTCTAGGCCCGATACCGAGCTGACCGTAAGTCACTCCCATCAAAACTCCTTCTGATATAGTAAATTATTATCCTCATAATAATTTACTTGACTCATCGACTATGGACGGGACTATGCCACTACGCCATAGTCCCTAGATGGTACAGGGGTGATCAAATCCATCGAACTTGTCTGTCCATAGTTACCATGTATCTATAATCTCTCATCCAACTAATATTCTGGAGACCATATATTGGACATAGTACTGTCAGGCCACATATAGAATGCTGGTTACAGGTGCCCTACAAGCCAATCACGTGAGTGATGGCACATGTGACACGCTGTATGATCTTTTTGCTTATGATTAATATTAATATATTCTCATATTATATTATTTATTACATATATATTGTGATGTCCTTGGTTCTGTACAATGAGAATCGGATCATGATGAGATCACGATAATGAGATCGATTCACCTTTAAACACAAATTCTAAATAATCCTGGTCATAGGTTACTCAAGAGGGACATTGAGATAACCAGATAGATCGGTGTACTATATACCTGTCCATATGATGGAGGTAGCTGGTCTCATATCTACTTGTGTGGAGACACAAAAGGATATAGTATAGGTGCTCATTAGAGAATGAGTTCACTAATTGATCCGCTTATAGAATGTTGTATGGTTAATGATACCTAATGTCAGACAGCGATTCCATAGTCCCAGTTATATATCTGGTCCTTAGATTTGAGACATCAAGGATGCCTTGTATGAGTACTCCTTTCTTTGACGCCAGACTTACAGGTTTGGAAAGTTTCAGATCTAATACAGCTAGTTATCTGGATTGGTAGCCAACCTTACGGAGACAATTGAGTGTCAATAGAGGATCATCCACTCTCGGTATCATGAGAGGAATATCTCATATGTGCTTGCTCAGATAAATCCCTGGCCTGGGTCATTCAGATTAAGAGAGAATGAGTTCTTCGGTAGAATCCGAATAGAGTAAGACAAACTGATTCTGTATGTGACCTGACAGTACCATGTCCAATATACGATTTCTGTGATATTATTTGGATGAGGGATTATAGATACATGGTAACTGTGGATAGACAGGTCTGATGGATTTGATCCCCCCTGTACCGTCTGGGGACTATGGCATAGCGGCCTAATATGTTCATAGTCGATGAGTCGAGTGAATTATTATGGAGATAATAATTCACTATATTAGAAGGAGTTTTGATGGGAGTGACTCACGGCCAGCTCAATATCGGGCTTAGAGGGTCACACACATATGGTGGATGCTTCAGCGAATAAAGGATTGGATGTAGATCCAATTAGCCCCTTTCTCATTAGATGAGACCCTATGTTGATGGGCTCCTTGATTAAGGCCCAATTATAGGCCTAAGGAGATTATTGGATAGGGATTCAATAATGCAAGGTTAGTGGGTTATTGGATGGAGATCCAATACCATCCAATACCCACTAACGAAGGAGCCCTAGGGTTTTGGTGGCTCTCTATAAATAGGATGGGAGACTCATGGTTGATAGGCTGCAACTTTAGCCACCACCTCCTATTCTCCTCTCTCCCTCTGAGCAAGAATTGCAAGATTAGATTGGAGGGGTTTTGCTGCAAAGATCCATCGCATGGATACTGCTAGAGAGGAGGACGCTTGACCTTCTTTATCTTCTTTATCCGGATCTAGAATACAAGGATATACGATCTCCCTAGGTAAAATCAATCTCTCACACATCGTGATTTTATCGATTTTTATATTTTTCTCACGACCCCAATCTTTTGCATGATGATTTGATCTGCGTAGGAAACCAATTTTAGTTTCGATTTCCGCTGCGCATGTGATGCACCCGCTATAGGTTTCCCAACACAGAATCTATCATAGTCTTGCTCTAATCGGTTTCTCTCGGAGAACTCTTTCTCTTTCAATCCGAATGACCCTGACCAGAGATTTGTCTATGCAAAAATATATGAGATATTCCTCTCATGATACTGAGAGTGGATGATCCTTTATTGACACTTAATTGTCTTCGTGAGGTTGGCTATCAATCCCGATAACCAGTTGTACTAGATTTGGAACTTTCCAAACCTGTAAGTCTGGCGTCAAAGAAACGAGTAATCATACAAGGCATCCTTAGTGTCTCAAGTCTAAGGACCAGATACACAACTAGGACTATAGAATCGCTGTCTGACATTAGGTATCATTAACCATACAGCATTCCATAAGCGGATCAATCAGTGAACTCATTCTCCAATGAGCACCTGTACTATATCCTTAGTGTCTCCACATAAGTGGCTATGAGACCAGTCGCCTCCATCATATGGATGGGTTTATAGTACACCAATCTGTCTGTTTATCTCAATGTCCCTCTCGAGTAACATATGACCGAGATTATTTAGGATCTGTGTTTAAAGGTGAATCAATCTCATTATCGTGATCTTATCATGATCCGATTCCCATTGCACAAAACCAAGGACGTCACAATATATATGTAACAAATAATATAATATAAGAATATGCCAATATTAATCATAAGCAAAAAGATTACGTAATATGTCACACGTGCCACCACTTACGTGATTGGCTTATAGGACACTTGTAACTAGCACATTCTTGATCAGAGAATTGTGATGCGCCACCAATGCCCTTCAACCGAAGTATTAGTGCATTGGAACAATTTACCACCTGAAGGTGCCATATGGCAGTCTTTTTAGAAGCTGAAGACCTGGTTCCCTGAGTTCATGGAACCTCAGTCTTGAGGACAAAGCTGATTTAAAGAAGATGGGCTTCATAGGACCCTAGTAGGGTTGGGTCCTATTCACCCCAGTAGTAGTCAATAAGAACTTTGTTAGATTTTAATAAACCCCACATAGTCACCTCTATCCTATAAAGAAGTGTGGCTATGGTTTATTTTGGGACCTTAGGGCTTATTGGCTACCACCCCCTTTACTGGGCTGGTTGGCCAGGGTTTCTAGTAGGTAGAGGTAGCTATACAGCCACCTAGGCCACCACCCATCCTTATTAAGGCAGGGCGACTATAGGAGGGGCAAGGGGGTAAATTTACTTAGGAAGCACCCCCATAGGGTTAGAGTTTTGAGCCCTATATAAGCTTGTAACCTCCTCCTCTTTTTAATCAAGCAAGAACCCATTTTATTTCAGCCTTCTGGCCAACCCTAAGAGGGAGGAACTCCTATAGTGTTCCAAGGGTTGATCCCTCTCAAAGATCAAATCCTATAGAGCTCCTTCTATGGGTTCTATAAGGTCTATAAACATCCCAAGTTTTTTTGTATTTAGTACAAGTATTCACACAAGTCATTGGGCAAAAATCTGTGAAAACAAGTTTGTGCTAAAAGTGTGTAAGAAAAAGAAAAGGGGGAAGGGAGTGAGCTAAGTATTGCATTATTGTAAAGAGTCTCCCTTGTAAGTTGAAAGTTTGTAAAATTTGGTCTTCACCCAAAGAAGATCGGTAGTGGACACCGGTGGGCCTCGACGAAGAGGTCTCGGAAGTGGACATAGGCGATGATTGGGGCCAAACCACTATAAATCTGTGAGCATCTCTCTATTTTATTATTTTTTAATATGCATGTTCTTATACAGAGCTTTTTTTTAGCATAATCGTAACTTAGCTTTGTTCAATAGCTTATTGCTCACTTACTCAATGAAACACTTATGATTTCCTATTTTGATTCTCACAAAATTGTTTTCTTAAACTGAAAGATTTACACTTGCACTAATACATGCCCATCCCCACCAATAACCCCTATAAACCACTCCCCCCCCTTGCCCCCTCCTCCCCCTCTTAGTATCAGTTGATCCTAACAATTGTTATTAGCACAGTGTCTTACTCATTGGATTAACACTCATTTGAGTAAATGACTTTGTTTGGCATGAATGAGGGTCAATACATCACAAGTCCTCCTATGTTCAATGGGACAGACTATACATCTTGAAAAATTCGAATGCATCTCTTTTTTATTTTGATAAATTTTGATTTGTGGTGTATTGTTGAAAAAGATTTTCAGAAGTCATCCAATCCAATAAATGATTGGAATAATTATGGAAAACAAATGTTTTCTTTGAATGCAAAGGCTATGAATGCCTTATATTGTGCTTTCGACAAAAATGAATTTGATCGGATTTCTTCTTGTGATTTGGCTTTTACGATTTGGCATATATTAGAACTGACACATAAAAGCACACTCAATCTAAATGAATCATTAAATGAAATATCTTATGAAAATGAACAAGAAGAATACCTTCCTAAGAACAAGAAGAATTTGATATTGAGAACCGAATAACACCTTCTAATGAACAAGAAGGAATTTGAACTAAAGAGAACATATGACTCCTTGAGTGAAATCTCGAGTGATGAGGACTTTGAACCTATGACAAACGAACCAAATAAATTAATGAATATGAACCATAAAAATGATCCTAAGATGGATAAAACCTCTTGCTATATATACAAGAAGCTGAGGTGTTCCAAAGATAAAGAGGACAATCAAGAAGAAGTAGAGACTCTCGCGCTTACGGCCATCAACAATGAGATAAGTGAGTCTTTAAGTATTTCCTTTACCTAGTTATTAAATATGTTTCATGAATTATCTGATAAATTTAAAATAATTAGTAAATCTTTTAAGCTGCTTAAGAATTAACATGATTTGTTAGTCAATAGACTTGATGAAATGCATGATCCATTAATATCACACAATCCTTGTTCTAAATGTGAAATGCTATACAACGTTAAAGAAGAAAACATCATGCTAAAGCAAACCTTAGAAAAATTTGAAATAGGGAATAAATCCCTTAATATGATTCTTGCTAATAAGGGTCATATTAATAGAAGAAATGGTATAGGCTTTGTTGGTAACACTCAACAAAAGCCAACCATTTTTGTTGAGGGACCCAATGTAAAATGGGTACCTAAATTAAAAATATTTCTCTTGTAGGTCTATCCGATAACAAGGCTAGAAGCAATTAATAATATTTTGAAAGTAGATGCTTAAGGCATATAACTTGAGAACTAACTCACTAGCCTAAGTAATAACAAGAAAAGTTATTAAAAATAAAATTATTGGTAATAAATCTTTAGATGATTCATTGATATAATTAATCTTTATTGCTCTCAATGGTGCATGACTTTTTGCGTAGCTAGAGCATGTTAAAATTAGAACAAAAGAAGTTTAGTGCAAAATTATCTAAGTTGAAATATATGAAAGAGAGATTTTGATGATGATTGAATAATAGGTTTAAAATCATTAACTTGGATGTTGGTTTAATTGCAAAGACTATTGTTAAATAACTTAAATGTTATGGTGTTTTTGACTAAGTTAGCTTATAAATATTATTATTGAATGATTGATTTAAATGGTTGAATAGTTGTATGTTAAGATTGAATGTGTGTTGATAGATTACTTTTGAATTTGAACATGAAATAAATAAATATTTGAAAATGAGTTTGTCAACTCATTGCACTATGTGTAACGAGTTAGACTCATTTAAAAGTTGAAATTGAGATAAGTTGAATTTTTGCTTTGATGATTCCTTATGAAATGATATTTGGCTTTTAGTCTTAATAAATTCATTGATTTGAAAATCATTCTTGAAACAAACAACTAAAAAAAGGATAATTCTTCTTGAAAATATTTATCCTACAAATCATTCAACAAGATAAAATGATATTATTATTGTTGAATCTCCTAAACTACAAAAATAATTTGATGATTCAAATATTATATTATTTTTGACTGAGTTTGTGGAATGATTTAAATGTTGCGATGATAGTTGTATGTTAAAATGGGTTAGGATTGGAAGATGGTTCTTAAATAAAAAACTTAAGTAAATTTTTCATATTTCTCCTTTTAGTACTTTCAAATATATATATATATGAAATACACATGACAAGTGCATAATAACTCTTTTCACTAAAGTCTAAAGAGGTAGACATATTTAACAAAGAAACATCATTGGATAAGATAAATCAAAGATCATGTTTTAAAATATCTTATTGTAATATCTGTAATGATTTTTTTTGAAAATTTCTCAATCTCTATCTTATTAAGATTTCAATAAGAGTTTGGTGAATCTATTCATGATATTTTTTAAATATCGATTTTGATGATATGAACTGCAATAAGTTATTATCATGATATTGACATCTTGAAAAATTACAACTTAAAATCCTTATACAAATCAAGTTTGTTCAAAGAGGATTATAAATCATAATTTATCTATTCAGAACTATGATTTGAAAATCTTCCTATGAACCATATTTTTGACAACTTGAACTTTCATATATATAAATCAAAATATTCTATCTTTTCTTCTTTATAATTTATTCATGATCTTGATATATGAAGACTCTTCTTTGATCTCCTAAGATTTCTAAAGCTTTAAGAAGAGATTTATTAAAAGAAATCATGTCTTTTGATACTTATGATTTGATTTTTCATGACATGATTCATTTGTACTCATGGTTATATTTAAAACATGGATGTAAAAGAAAAATTAAATCATTATATTTCTTTTTGATAATAAAAAAGGGGGAGGAGTCAAAATATTAATTTGGCTAGAAAAAAAATTTGGATATAAAAAATCTTCTAACATTGAATGAGGAACAATTGCTTAGAAGAAAATTAGAACTTTCTAAATACATGCAAAATACTTGATTTATAATTTGAGCTTGATTTACTATCATGATTTCTTTTGGATTTCTTGATACTTATTATCAAAATTTATATAAGATAATATTCAAAATGCATGATTTGCTTGATTTGCTACCTTGTTTGAAATTTGTATAAGATGAATTAAATTGCATGGGTAGCTCTTGATTTCAGAATTTACATCTATAAAATTGAGTATTTTTGTGATATGATATTTTTTATTTCTCTTCCTTATTTCTACTTTCTCATTTACAAAAAAGGAAGAAAATTTACGTGAAGATGATGATTTGCTATTTTACGGATTTATTTGCTACGTTTGCTTGAAATTTACATGAGATGGTTTCAAAAGTATAAGTAGCTCTTAAATTTTTTAATCTTCTTGGATTTCTTGAATCTTTGAGCCCATCTTTAAAATAATCATTTCAAAATATATATCTATAAGATTGAGATTGAGAGCTAGGAATGCTAAACCATGAGAATGCATGAATTACTTGATTTACTTTTGAAATTGCATGGATAGTTCCTAAGTATCTAGATCCAAAATCTACTATATTAAGATCTATTTTGTGATGATATTTTTCAAATCCCCATTTTATTTCTACTTTGTTATTTACAAAAAAAAAGGAAGAATGTTTTTATGAGAAAAATAGGTTTCTATCCTATTTTATTAAGGGGGGGTAATGCAAAATTTATTTTGTAGAAATATGAAAACTTTTACACATGATGACCTTATGTATCATAAAATTACTTGTTTATTATTTCGTCTCTTTTTGATGATGACAAAGAGGGAGAAATAGTGAATTGATGACACAAAAATGATACATACATATCAAAAAAAATTTGACATATGTGCCTTGAAATCATTTGCTCTAACATTTCACCTTTTTGTTGATAACAAAGGAGGAGAAATGAAAAATTGATGACATATGTAGAAAAATGAAAAAATAGATATTTCTCCTATTTTTGTTGACAAACAAAGGGAGAGAAATAATTGATGACTTAAGGAAGAGAACTTCAACATAATGTATGATTGATGCATAATTCATATTATATACTTTGAAATTTTGATGATTCATGATTGGTTGAGATAAATATCATGTATCATGTATGATATGATGATTTTGAAATTCATGATATATCATTTTAAAATTTGATAAATTGATGTTATGATACTTGAATTCAAGAGTGGTTGGTTCTCTTGAATTTTTAAGTTTTTCTTATTTGAATCATAGCATGGATATAGGGGGAGTAAGGTTTAACTCTCGTTATCAATTGATTGTCATCATAAAAAAGGGGGAGATTGTTAAATCTCAGATTTTGATGATAAGATCAGTTGATGGGTTATTGATCTAACAAGGTCACTAGAGTTGATTGATGCAGGATTAACTATAACAGAGAGATAATTATAATCAGAGGTTTGGCTAAAGTCAAATCTAGGCATCGGGCCGGAGTGAGGACGATACGGTTGGGTATTCGCCCAGAGTGCATCAGGAGCTCACCAAAGGTATAGGGAGTTTGCCAAGATGGTGCAAGGGAGTTCGCCAAAAGAAAACTGAGACTCGTTGGAAGATTGTCGGGGGAAGCTCAAAAGCATGCTGGGAGTTGGGAAGGTCTTGAAGTGGATTTGTTGGGCATGTTGATTGTAATTAATTAAGTCATAGTTAGCATCGTTAAGGTTGCACTACAATGGAGAAAAGAAGTTATAACTAAATGATGAACTAAGATCAAGTTTGGGCATCAAGCCAAGGTTTGAACGATGCAATGGGAGCTCGTCGGGAGTTCGCTAAGAGTTTGCCAAAGGAATTGGGAAGTTCGCTGGGAACATGTTGGGAGATCACCGGAGGAAGACCGTAAGACTCATCGTAAGAATGCCGAAGGCTACCGGATTAGTAGGAGTTGGGTCATTATTTAGCTTGATGGTCCTTATTGTTGTAATCAAGTGAGTCGTAGTTAGACTTGAGTCCTAATTAGATTTGATTTAGAAGAAATCTAAATCAACTCAGTGTGACGCAACCGGGTCCACATTTGAGATGGATTAAGCTCAAGTTGAACTTAATTGGTTGACCTAAGAATTAATCCATAGGAGGTACAAGTCGAGATTGAAAAAGTGAAGGGAATCACTTTTCGAAAAACCTAGCGATCGTACCACCATCGCCTAGGAATCCGGGCAGCAGGCGACGGTTGGACCGCCTAGGCCGATGGGTATACCACCTGTGCCCTATTTTTAGGGTAGCTTTCAGCGGTGGCACCGTTGGCATCGGTGATTCGCCCGTACCCGATTTTTCCAAGTGTGTTTGAATTTTGGCTCCATTCTTCTGAAGCCAAATGGGGTCTATAAATACCACAAGTTTGCTTACATTTAGTACAAGTATTCGCACAAGTCATTGGGCAAAAATCTATAAAAATAAGTGTGTACTAAAAGTGTGTAAGAAAAAGAAAAGGAGAAAGGGAGTGAGCTAAGTGTTGTATTCTTGTAAAGAGTCTCTCTTGTAAGTTGAAAGTTTGTAAGGGTTTGGTCTTCACCCAAAGAAGTTCGGTAGTGGACACTGGTGGGCCTCGATGAAGAGGACAAGGAAGTGGATGTTGGCCAAGATTGGGGCCGAACGACTATAAATCTGTGCGCATCTCTCTACTTTATTATTTTTTATTGATTATTCATGTTCTTATATGGAGCTTTCTTTTTGCATAATCATAACTTAGCTTCATTCAATAGCTTATTACTCACTTACTCAACGAAACACTTCTGATTTCTGATTTTTATTCTCACGAAAAGTTTTCCTTAAACTGAAAGATTTACACTTGCACTAATTAAACAACCCACGCCACACCCTCCCCCCCCCCCCCCCCCTCTCTTATTGCCAATTGATCCTAATAAAAAGAACTTTAGCTGGATCACAGATATAATATGATCTGATATCATATAAAAAATATAGATGGTGAAGTGGGATCACAAACAAAATATGGTCCATTCATTTTTAAATGACCATCGAATATAGTAGAGCATTTCCCTTTACATTTCTAGCAAAGGTTCACATTATCCCACAAATATCGGAGTACAAAAAAAGGTGTGAGCAATAAATTTGGTAGACATCAGAAGCACATGCGAAACAACAAAGATGCATGCGCCTATATGAAACAATACGATACAAACGTAAATGTCATATAATTGATTCAGGTATGTAAATTATCTAAGGACAAGAGTATTCAAGATTTCAAACCAATAACATAAAGCTCAATGGAAGTAAGAATTTTAGCTAAAAATCAATTTTCAAAGGAGTGAACAAAAATAAGTAAAATCGAAAAAGGCTTAATTCCGGTAGAATTTGAGAGGCACATTTCATAAATTATTTGAATAGCTAATCATGCTCTGAATTACTCAAGAAGTGTGTCATTAGATAATCGATCTGGTTTCAAATAAAATAAGTTTCATATAAATTAAAGTTTCTAACAAAGAGTTACAACTGATTTGGTAGCCAAAGGTCATAGAACAAAAGCTCTATTTTACAAAATTTATATGATCAAATTTAACATATGACTAGTTAAGTATTTATATTCCAAATCTTTCAATTCAGTATCTATAGAAAGATCTAAATGTCTAGTTTCCAATAAGATATGTTTTGCCCCAATCATAATTCCCAATAGGATGTTATAAGCAATTTAGTATCGAAAGGTAAAAAATTACGATCCTTGTTTTATAGAATCTATAGGGTCAATTGAAACAAGAAAATCTGGATAGTCATTTGGACTCCAAATCTTGAAATTATTTAATCAATAGAATTATTAAATAAATCCTCATATTTACAAATAGGTTGTCATTAACAATTTCAAATAGATCATTATAAATATTTTAAAAATAAAGAAAATTATAACTATTGCATTAGATGCATGTTATTTTATTTCTTCTATTATCAAAATATTATTCCAGTTCATGTTTGATAGTTAATAGATATAAATTAGTTTTTGAGAATAATATTTGTTCATTAATTTTAGATGATAAGATCATCACTAGAGGAATGTTGCATAATAGTTTATTTGTGCTAGACATTACTCCACATATGATGAATGTAAATGTGCCCAAGAGAAAATGAGATGAGCTAAATAATGCATATACGTGACATTGTATGCTAGGTCACATCCACGAGGGAAGAACTTAAAAGTTGCTAAAGGATGGATACTTGGATCTATTCGACTATAAGTCATATGCAACTTACGAACCTTGTCTTCATGGAAAATTGACCAACTTTTTATTTATTAGAACTGGAAAGAGAGTAGCTAAGTTATCGGAACTCATACACAATAATGTGTGTGGTCCCATGTCAACTCAGGTCATATGTGGTTACTCCTACTTCTTTACTTTCACTAACTATTTCTCTAGGTACAGACACATATACTAAGTGAAGTACAAGGCCAAAGCCTTTAAGAAATTCAGAAAATATAAAAATGAAGTAGAGAACCAGACTTGTATTAAGACTCTTCGATCAGATCGAGGAGGAGAGTACTTGAGTACAGAGTCACCCATTTCCTCTAGGATCATGAGATTCTATCCCTATGGTCACCTCCTTATATGCCTTAGCTCAATGGACATGACCCTTATTAGCAAGGATCATGTTTAGAGATTTATTCCCTATTTTAAATTTTTTTAAAGTTTGTTGAAGTATGACATTTTCCTTTATAATTTCCTCTAGTGTTTCACATTTAGTGCAAGAATTGTATGATGTTTATACTTCATGCATGTTTCTAAATTTACTAGTGAATAATGTATGTTCCTTCTTAAATAATTTATAAGTTTTGCTAAGCTTTTTAAATTTATCAAATAGTTCATGAGATGTGTTTAATAATTCATCAAAAGTAAAAGAATACTTGGAAGATTTACTTATCTCATCGTAGATGGCCATGAGTGCATAGTTAGCTACTTCTCTATTGTTGTTGTCTTCTTCATCTAACAAGCTTAAATCATCCCATGTTGCTGAGAAGACCTTCTTATTTGGTGCCTTTTCTTCAATTTTGGGCATTCACTTTTGAAATGCCCTAACTTCTCGCATTCAAAACATATTATATTATCTTTTTTTATTTATTTTTATTTTTATAATTTTTATTTTTCTATGAATTTTTTTAGTTTTCTTGTTAGTGGTGCAAGATCATTGTCCTCATCACTCGATGTTTCACTCAAGGAGTCATCTGCTATTCTCAGTGCCAAGTCCTAATTATTCTTTAGAAGGTGTTCGTTTTTAGTTTTCAAACCAATGTCCTTCTATTCTTTGGGTTATGTTCTTTAAATTCATCATGAGCTTTACAGTGCATTTTATAAGTTATCAGAAACCCAATTAGTTCTTCATGAGGTAAGTTGTTCAAGTCTTTGGCCTCTTGTATAACAGTTATTTTCAAGTTCCAACTTTTAGGTAAAGATATCAAAATTTTGTTAACAAGTTCAAGATTAGAATAAACTTTACTAACAGATTTTAAACTATTAACGACATCCGTAAAGTGGGTACACATGTCACCAATAGTCTTACTTAGTCTTATTTTAAATAATTCATAGTTATGTATAAGAAGATTTATTTTTTATTTATTTATCCTACTTGTGCTTTCGTATGTGACTTCTAAAGTGTGCCAATAATCACAAGCCAAATCATAAGTGGAAACCCGATTAAACTCATTTTTATCTAAAGCGTAAAATAAAAATTCATAGCTTTGGCATTTAATGAAAACATTTTTTTTCATCATTATTCCAATCATTAATCAGATTAGATAACTTTTAAGAACTATTTTCAATAATATTCCATAGTTCAAAATCCATCAAAATTAAAAAGATACGCATTCTAGACTAAAAATATTTTTTTATCAAGATCAAGTTAGAGAGCAATTAAATTTAAGACCAAATGATGAATCTTGATTTAGCTATAGAATGTTAAAATAAAAAATAAGTAAAGAAGGCTCAATTATAGTGGTTTAGTCACCAACTTGACCTACATCCACTTCCAGAGTCCTCTTTCGTCGAGGCCCACCGGTATCCACTAATGATCTTCTTCCATGGGTGAAGATCAAAACCCTTTACATATTTCTCCTTTCCCAGGCTCAAGAAAAGAACCTTTACACTCTCCTTTTCACAAGTTCAGGAGATAAACCGCTCTCAAATTTTACAAAATTTTAACCAAGATTATGACCACTTTTCTTACTCTCCAATGCAAGAATACTTAGGGTATTTATAGACCCAAATTGGCTTCAAAAAATAAAGCTAAATTCAACTTTTTTCTGAAAAATTAGGTACGGTGGTACTACCACTGGCACCAACGGTACTACCATCGAAAGTGCCCCATATACAGGGGTGGTGGTGGTACTACCACTGCCTAAGCAGTACCACCACCACTTGAGTGGTACCACCATCTTCCTCAGGTGGTACTATCGTCAAGAATCCCAAAAACTATACTTTTTATATAATTTCATATCTGACTTGTACCTCCTATTGACTCCTTTTTTAATTCAATGAAATGAGCTCAAATCCTAACCCAAAGCAAACTAGTTGCCTCTCATTAAGTTAATTTGGATTTCTCCAAATTTAACTCAATTAGGACTCAGAATACATGATGCTAACTATGACATACTAAGACACAACTATAATCATTCTTATTTTTTTGACACGTAAATTGATCTTCCGAACTCTCGGCGAACTTCCCGGCATCCTCCGGTGAACTCCCAGCATGCTCCCAACAAGCTCCCGATCACCTTCGGCAAACTCCTAGCGAACTCCTGGTAAGCTCCCACTGTATCATCCGAACCCCGGCTCGATGCCTGAACTTGACTCCAGCCCAACATCAAATTGTATTGTCATTTCACTATCGTAGTTAATCCTGCATCACTTTCTCTGACACACAAGTTAAATCATAAAACTTATCAATTAATTTCATCATCAAAATTTGAGATTCAACACTAATATATTCAATTCTAGCCCAACATCTGATTCCACTACTTTAATCGATTTGCCTCTCCTTGATCTAAACTAATCCTACGTCACTCAAACACATATTAGATTATAACTTTATCAATTGATATCATCATCAAAATTTAAGGTTCAATAATCTCCTTTTTGATAATGACAACCAATTGATGATGGAGTTTAACTAAACTGCCCCTATCAATATGCCATATTTATAAAAACTTAAAACTTACAAAATCATGACTATTTCATCATTACATGCATCGTGAGTATTGAAAGAATAAATTGATCACATTATTGTATACATCATAAAATCATGCTAATTCCAAGGAAAATAAATTATATCATGCATGATCATCATCAAACCTTCTCCCCCTTTGTCATCAATAAAAAGGAGAACTACAACTAGTAAGGTCTTGAAACATGCAATCTAATAAGCAAGCTTCACTTCAATTTGCAAGATATGAAATTGGCAAGTTTTACTTCTCTTTGAAATATAAAAGCTAGCAAGTTTTTTAGAATGTGAAATTAGGCAAAAATTTTGCTTCTCTAGATGTGCAAGATAGCAAATTTTGCCTTAAGCTAGCACTTCTATTTAGATGTGCAAACATTTTAGGTTCTCTTGAGATGTACGTGCTAGCTTTTTTGCTTTTCTTGAGATGCTAGCAATTTTTACTTCCTTTACAATGTGCACGCTAGCAAGTTTTCTCTCGAAATGTGCAAGCTAACAATTTTGCTTTTCTTTGCGATTCCCAAGCTAGCGAGACTTTCTCCTCCTATCATTATCAAAAAGAAAGGAAGAATACAATTGAATATTTTTTCATTTTATAACAATGCTCTAACCAGAACATAAGGTATACAACCATAAATATAAGGGAATATCAAAATATGAAGAAATTAACATCAATTTATATATACAATGTTCCAAACATCAAAGCACATCATCTCAAGTTGTGAGTATTCAAAAAATTAAGTAAACATTATGATTCATTTGGACAAATATTCTCTTTAATAAAATGAGAGAATTATACGAGAACAAATAGTGAGAGATCTTAAAATATAAAATAAAATTCCTAAGTTATAAATATCAAGAAGTCAAGATCATGATTAGAATAAGAACTTCTCTATAATAAATATCAGAAAGAGATACAAAAGAACAAATAAAAGATCTTGATTGATGTATAATAAATCTCAAGTCATCAAGATCATGATTCATAAAAAATCTCAAGTTATAATTTCGAGAAATCAAAAGATAAATCATGATTCATTTGGATAATTCTCTTTAATAAAATGAAAGAGTCATAGTGAACAATCTTTGATTTATATAAAAATCTCAAATTATAATTAACAATCTCCTCTTTAGTAAATGGTAAAAAGAAGAAATTACAAAAGTTAAAAAAAATAATTCCCATAAAAGATACCTCAAGTCAAGAAATCTAGGGAAAGTTCATTATTCAATTTTAAAAAAAAGTCATTCTACTTCAAATCATCAAAATCACTTTTATAGTTCAAGAGATTTAAAAATATCATGAATAGATTCATCAATCTCTTATTTAAAACTCGATAAGATAGAAATTGAAATTTTTTTAAGAAAAATACTTTCCTCTTTTTAGTTGTTTAAATTCATGTGATTTATTTTATACAAGTATGTCCAAGTTTTTTTTAATTGTTTCAATTCAAACACCCTGAGATTTCAAGGTATGGGCGGTACCACCATCGGCACCGATGGTACCACCACAAGAGCCCATGTTTCTAAGCACGGGTAGTAGTACCATAACCCGGAATAAGTGGTATTACCGTTGACTAGTGGTACTATCATCGACAACTGGTGGTACCACCGCTTAGGATTATCGAAAAAATACTTTTTAGTACTTTTCATACCTGAGTTATACCATCTCTTGACCTGGTTGTACCTCCTTCCAAGTCAACGAAATGAGCCCCCTAATGGACTCAAATCAGCCTTAATTAAGGCTTAATCAAGGCCCAATGGCCCCATAATTGAGTTGGCATAGTTACACCTAAAACGAACTCAATTACAATCATAACTATTTCAATCTAGACATAATTGATTGTAAACAAGAATACTAAATTATCTGGCATGCCATTGGTTCATTCGATGCTTCGTCCAAACCTTCGACGTATCATCCTCTCTTGTAGCGTATTGCCTAATCGACATGTTGACCTCTGTAATATTTGAGCCCCTTAGTGCAATGTTCGATCCTTCTGGACCGATGCCTGAACTCATGGCATGAAGTTCTTCTACCAGCATATCGACCATTCTTCCGGCCCGACGTCTAATCATCTGACATGTTCAATTATGGCCCAACATCTAATTCCATTGCTTTAATCGATTAGCATCTCCTTGATAGAAGCTAGTCCTGCTTCACTCAAATATATATTAGATCATAACTTTATTAATTGGTTTCATAATCAAAATCTGAGATTCAACATATTCCTCCTTGATTTTAGAGGTGATTATAAGTTATAGGAGGTGTGAGATCTCTTATAAAAGAGAGGTGTAAAAGTTCTCTCCTAAGCCTTTTAAAAGGAGAAGAGTTGTAATAACGGTAGTTGATCTTCGCCCATTAAAAAGAAGATCGGTACTGAAAGTCAATGGCCTCAAGAGTGTTGGGAAACCTCAGCGGGTGCATCACATGCGCAGCGGAAATCAAAACAAAATACTGGTTTCCCACGTAGATCAAATCGTCGTGCAAAAGATTGGGGTTGTGAGAAAAACGTAAAAACCAATAAAACCTTGATGTGTCAGAGATTGATGTTACCTAGGGAGATCGTATATCCTTTTATTCTAGATCCGGATAGAGAATATGAAGGAGGTCAAGCGTCCTCCTCTCTAGTGGTATCCACACAATGGATCTCTGCAGTGAAGCTCCTCTAATCTGATCTCACAACTCTTGCACAGAGGGAGGAGAATAGGAGGTGGTGGCTAAAGCTACAGCCTATCAACCATGAGTCTCCCCTCCTACTTATAGAGAGCCACCAAAAAATCCGAAACTCCTGCCTTAGTGGATATTGGATCTCCATCCAAAAACCCACTAAACTTACATTATTGGATCTCTATTCAAAATCTCCTTAGGCCTCTAATTGGGCCTTAAGCAAGGAGCCCATCAGCATAGGGTTTCATCTAATGAGAATAGGGGCTAATTGGATCTTCATCCAATCCTCTATTCGCTGAAGCATCGTCCATATATGTGTGACCCTCTAGGCCCGATACCGAGCTGGCCGTGAATCACTCCCATCAGAACTCCTTCTGATATAGTGAATTATTATCCCCAAACTAATTCACTCGACTCATCGACTATGGACGTACTAGGCCACTATGCCATAGTTCCTAGACGGTATAGGGGGATCGAATCCGTCGGACATGTCTGTCCATAGTTACCATGTATCTGTAATCCCTCATCCAACTAATATCCCAAAGACCGTATATTGGACATGGTATTGTCAGGTCATATACAGAATCAATTTGTCTTGCTCTTATCGGATTCTACCGGAGAACTCCTTCTCTCTCAATCCGAATGACCCTGGCCAGGGATTTATCTGAGCAAGCACATATGGGATATTCCTCTCGTGATACCAAGAGTGGATGATTCTCAATTGACACTCAATTACATTCGTAAGGTTGGCTACCGATCCCGATAACCCGCTGTACCATATCTGGATCTTTCCAAACCTGTAAGTTTGACGTTAAAGAAAGGAGTACTCAAACAAGACATCTATGGTGTCTCAAGTCTAAGGACTAGATACATAACTTGGACTATAAAATCGCTATCTGACATTAGGTATCATTAATCATACAATATTTCATAAGCGGATCAATCAGTGAACTCATTTTCCAATGAGCACCTGTACTATTCCTTAGTGTCTCCACACAAGTGGCTATAAGACCAGTCACCTCCATCATATGGACGGGTATATAGTACACCGATCTGTCTAGTTATCTCAATATCCCTCTCGAGTAACCTATGACTGGGATTATTTAGGACTTGTGTTTAAAGGTGAATCGATCTCATTATCGTGATCTCATCACGATCCGATTCCCATTGCACAGAACCAAGGACATCACAATATATATGAAACAAATAATATAATGTGAGAATATGTCAATATTAATCATAAGCAAAAAGATTACGTAGCGTGTCACATGTGCCATCACTCACGTGATTGGCTTGCAGGGCACCTGTAACCAGCAATCTTTCACTTGACCAAAAGCCAATCACCTATGTGTCTAATCACCATCAGACCCCTGTGATGCTCAAATACAATCTGAGCCAACGACTTTATTAGTGGATCTACAATGTTATCTTCGGATGTAACTCTTTTCATTGCTATATCTTTTCGGGTCATGATCGCTCTAATCAGATGGAACCTTCTTAGAACAATTCTGATGAGACCTGAGTTCCCTTGCTAGAGTTATCGCTCTATCGCTGTCATAATATATGGGAGTCAACTCCACGCTGCTTGGTATGACTCCCAAATCCTTGATGAACTTCTTCATCCACACCCCTTTCTTTGCTACTTCTGCTGCAGCAATGTATTCTACCTCTATGGTCGAGTCAGCAGTAGTATCTTGCATGGAACTCTTCCAGCTTACTGCTCCTCCATTCAGGGTGAAAATAAACCCTGAATTCAACTTACTATCATCAATGTCGGACTGAAAACTCGAGTCCGTGTAGCCCTCAACCTTGAGGCTACATTCTCCATATATCAGTAAAAGATCCTTAGTGCTTCTCAAATACTTAAAGATATACTTTACTGCCTTCCAGTGTTCTAAACCTGGTTCTGCCCGATACCTGCTCGTGACACTCAAAGCATGTGTTATATCAAGCCAAGCAAATAGCATCGCATACATGATAGACCCTATCATTGAGACATAAGGTATCATATACATGTCTGTCGTTTCTTTAGGAGTCTTTGGGAACATACTCCTAGAAAGTGATATTCCATGTCTCATCGGTATGAGACCTCTCTTGCAATTCTCCATACTAAACCTTTTGACAATGGAGTCTATGTACCTAGACTAGGACAAGCCAAGCATCATTTTGGATCTATCTCTATAGATCCGGATCCCCAAAATATAGGATGCTTCCCCTAAGTCTTTAATGGAGAAGTTTCTGGATAGCCGAGCCTTTGCTGTGGAGAGCATTCCTACATCATTCCCAATATTTAGGATGTCATCCACATATAGCACCAAGAAGGTGATAGCGCTTCCACTTACCTTCCTGTACACACATGGCTCATATTCGTTCTTAACGAAGTCATAAGATCTGATCACCTTATCAAATCTTATATTCCAACTTCGGGAAGCTTACTTCAATCCATAAATGGATCTAAGCAAACTGTATACTTTATCTGGACTCTCTTTGGATACGAATCCCTCTGGCTGTATCATATACACCTCCTCCTCGAGTTGCCATTGAGGAATATCGTTTTGACATCCATCTGCCCGATCTCATAGTCATAGTGTGCTACAATAGCCAAAATAATTCTAATGAACTTAAGCATGGCTACAGGTGACAAGGTTTGTCATAGTCAATTCCTTGTCTTTGATGATATCCTTTAGATACCAGTCTTGCTTTATAGGTCTCTACCTTTCTATCCACTCTGATCTTCTTCTTGAAGATCCATTTGCA
Organism: Ensete ventricosum; assembly: GCA_029747655.1. Taxonomy (NCBI): domain Eukaryota; kingdom Viridiplantae; phylum Streptophyta; class Magnoliopsida; order Zingiberales; family Musaceae; genus Ensete; species Ensete ventricosum. The sequence continues at coordinate 32,832,933 of JAQQAF010000003.1, read as the reverse complement.
GTCGATGTGTATAATACCCTTAGGTGCATCAACATGGTTCTAAACCTTATTATAGTACATGGAATACATCTCAGAATTTATGGCTTCTTGCCACTTCCCGGAGTCTATACTCATAATAGCCTCCTTGTAGGTCTGAGGTCAACATCCTGAGAGTCATCTCCACTGATATATCCTACAGATCTTCCAGGAGGGTGAGATACTCTACTAGACCTACATAAAATTAGAATTTGTGTGTTAGGTATCTGAACAGACTCGGGCTCTAGAATGGTGCTTAAGCTAGGTTCTCCAACCTCGCTCAATTCTATCTCGTTCCTACTATTTCTACCAAGAATGTGTTCCTTCTCAAGGAACACAGCTCTCTTGGCGACAAAGACCTTTCGGTCCTTGGGATGATAGGAAAAATGCCCATAAGTTTCCTTTGGGTATCTCACGAATGTGCACCATTCTGTCCTTGATTCCAACTTATCAGGGTTGTGTCTTTTAACATGGGCAGGACAGCCCCAAATCTTAATAATCTTAAGATCATGTTTCTTTCCTTTCTATATCTCATATGGTGTAGACACTACCAACTTTGATGGAACTCTGTTCAGAAGATAAGCTAAAGTCTCTAGGGCGTACCCCCAGAATAAGATGTGTAGGTCACCGAAACTTATCATGGACCGCAACATGTCTAACAGTGTGCGATTCCTCTTTTCTGATACATCATTGAGCTGAGGTGTATAAGGAGGTGTCCACTAGGATAGAATCCCATTGTTCCTGAGGAAATGGGTGAAGTCCGTACTCAAGTACTCTCCTCCTTGATCTGATCGAAGAGTCTTAATACTCTTTCCAATTTGGTTCTCTACCTCATTATTATATTCCCTTAATTTCTTGAAAGCTTCAGATTTGTACTTTATAAGTACACATGTCCATACCGAGAGAAATCATCAGTGAATGTAATGAACTATGAGTAACCACCTATAGCCTGAGTCGACATGGGACCACATACATCACTATGTACGAGTTCCAATAACTCGATGGCTCTCTCTCTCCAGTTCCACTAAAAGGAGAGTTGGTCATCTTCTCACGAAGGTAAGGTTCGCAAGTTGCATATGTCCCATAATCAAATAAATCTAAGTATCCATCTTTCAGCAACTTTTGAATCCTTCCCTCGTGTATATGACCTAGCCTACAATGCCATAGGTTTGCATTATTCACCTCATCTCTTTTCCTCTTAGACATATTTATATTCATGATATGTGGAGAAGTGTCTGATACATATAAGCCATTTATAAGGGTCCCTCTAGTAATGATCTTATCATCCATAATTATTGAACAACTATTGTTCTCAAAAACTAATTTATATCAACTAATTGTCAAACAAAAGATAGAAATAATATTTTTTATAATAGAGGGAACAAAATAGCATGCATCTAATATAATAATAGCTCCACCAGGCAGATGTAGGGTGACCTCTCCAACAGCAACTGTAACAACTCTTGCTCCATTGCTCATCTTGAGGTATAACTCGCCTCTAGCCAATCTCCTAGGTCTTACCAGAACCTGCAATGAATTGCAGATATGATAAACACTCCCGGTATCCAATACCCATGTGTTATCATGAAAATCTGACAAGTGGAGACTGATCATGAATATACCTGAGGCTTCTTTAAGCTTCTGTCTCGCCTTCTCTTCAAGGTAGTCCTTACAGTTCCTTTTCCAATGCCCATCTTGGTTGTAGTGGAAGCATTATCCTTTGTCCGTTGTCGGATCTTTCTTGGCAACCTTTGCCTTATCTGGTATTCCTTTGCCCTTGCCCTTCTTAAGGGTCTTACTAGCCTTCCTTTTCTTATTGGTCTCACCAATGTAGAGAACTAGCTTCTCTTTCTTGATGGTGCTCTTAGTTTCTGTCAACATATTAAGGAGCTCAGATAGAGTCATCTCAAACTTGTTCATATTAAAGTTAATAATGAAATATGAAAAAGAATCCGATAGAGACTAAAGTATAAGATTATACATAGGTTATCCTCTAGGACTATCTATATACTTCATAAAGCGAGTGATCTCATCCTCGCTTGTACTTTCCTCCGACGTGGGCACAATCATGTTAAGGACATATAGGATTTTCTCCTCCATGAGAATAATTCTTAAATTGTGGAGCCTTTGGACCAATGAGGCAGTCGGCATCAAGTATGCCACGTAGGGGGTTTGCAAGCGACAAACAAGATATAGCGTAAATTAAATAACATGCAGATTTTATAGAAAATACTAATTAAGATATGAACTTCTATCTTAATGCACTACTATTTTCTTGGCAAATCATGCGACACCCTCGACACGTGAGACGGAAGTCTCTGACAGAGTCCTAGTGGGGATCGGGATCTAATTGGCATCTTAGTGCAACCTCGAGGGACTCGACCAATTACACTAAGCCCAAAAGGTAGGCAACTCTTGCCAATCACAACTCCTTATTATTCCCATAGTGTTTAGCCTCTGAATCATCATGGTTTCGAGGGACTCGACCAACCATGATATTCAGTTAAGTCATCACCATCGTTACAAGATGAGTCTTATTTGATGATATTCCCTCGAGGGACTCGACCAAGAATACCATGTCCTCAGGTCACCGGTGACATCTCTATGTCGTAGGCAAGAACTCGATCACGTAGATAGGTGAGCCTCGAGGGACTCGACCAACTCAACCTATGTCGTAATTCAATTTCTTCCTATAACGATGGAAGGCCACGTGGGTCAATCTTATTTCCTTATGCTTACTGACTTAATATTATCATAGGAGGGGTTTTTGTATTGGTCTCCTAATATGTCGTGTCACACACATACATTTTAATATATATCTACATCGTATGTAAATATATATATACTTATATCTAGTAGGTGTATAACACATCACATATGTAAGCCACACCGAATGATCATAAGCTGTCACCTAATATGATTAAGCCCGAGCCAATGGGCCTAATCACTCACAATAGGATCTATGTGTGCATCGGCGCATCTCCATGCCCTGTGATTGTTGATCTCGTCATCATCGATTCCGTCGGATCGTCGCATCACCATGCATCGTAATCTCCCACCACGACATCGTGGGTCCCGCTGTCACCTCTACACTCCCGCTGTGTCTCTCTATGTAATTACAAATAATCATAGGCACGTAGGCCCGACAATAATAATAATAATCACAATTACACACATCACAACACATGGCTCATGATCATCTATCCACAATATACATCACATGTAATGTAGGACTACTAGATATATATATAATAATTAATTAAACTTTTTAATTAATTATTTTTCTAGAAATCAGGATATGATAAAAAAATTTAGAATTATCAAGGGTATTTTCATAATTCTGGATGAGAGGACAGTCCTTCAAAGTTCTAGAATTGTTAAGGGTATTATCAAAATTATGTACACGATGACAGTCCTCAAAATTCTCATAATAGGGGTATGATAATCTTTTTCTGAAAAGGATGCCCTAGCCTTCTTCTCTTATCCTCATTGCGCCGCCGTCGCCGCTGCCCTGTGCAGGCGACGGTGCTGCACGCCGTCGGCATGGCCAATCGCCCCTACGACAAGCGTTGCTGCCCTCGGGCGGCACCTTGTGGACGGACGGTGCCACCTTACGCAGGCGCTGACCCTGTAGGAGCGGCCACCCTTGCAAGCGATAGCCCTGGCTGCGAAGTTGCCCTATGCAGCCTCACAGCGGGTAGCCGCCCCCTGCGGCCTGGCCACGGGCGTTGCCTACGCTAGCAGGCACCACCCCTGTAGGCACCAGCCATGCCCGCGGGCGATCGCGCATGCTGGCGGCTGCCCCTGCAAGGGGCTTTGGTCATGGCCAGCCGCCACACTTGCAGGGGGCCTTGGCCGCAACCAGCTGCCCCTTGTAGTCGGCCTGGTCGTGGGTGGCCGACCCTGCATGGGGGTTGGCAATAGCTGGCCGCCCCTCCTCCTCACTGCCTTCACTGTGAAAACGCAGCAAGAATGCGTAGAACAATTCTACGCAATACAATCTCATCACACGCAGTTGAAAATCAATCTTTCGCACGAAAACCTTGGCTCTGATACCACTGTTGGGAAACCTCAATGGATGCATCACATGCGCAGCGAAAATCAAAACATAAAATTGATTTCTCATGCAGATCAAATCGCCGTGAAAAAGATTAGAGTGACGAGAAAAACATAAAAATCGATAAAACCACGATGTGTGAGAGATTGATTTTACCTAGGGAGATCGTATATCCCTGTATTCCAGATCCAGATGGAGAAGATAAAGGAGGTCAAACGTCCTCCTCTCTGGCGGTATCCACACGATGGATCTTTCAAGCGAAGCTCCTCCAATCTGATCTCGCAACTCTTGCACAGAGGGAGGGAGGAGAATAAGAGGTGGTGGCTAAAGCTGTAGCCTATCAACCATGAGTCTCCCCTTCTATTTATAGAAAGCCACAAAAATATCCTAGGGCTCCTGCCTTAGTGGGTGTTGGATCTCCATCCAATAACCCACTAACCTTGCATTATTGGATCTCTATCCAATAATCTTCTTAGGCCTTTAATTGAGCCTTAAGCAAGGAGCCCATTAGCATAGTGTCTCATCTAATGAGAATAGGGGCTAATTGGATCTCATGTTTAAGGACCAGATACACAAGAAAGGAGTACTTATACAAGACATCCTTGGTGTCTCATGTTTAAGGACCAGATACACAACTAGGACTATGTTATCACTGTCTAACATTAGGTATCATTAACAATACTGTATTTCATAAGTGGATCAATCAGTGAACTCATTCTCCAATGAGCATCTGTACTATATCCTTAGTGTCACCACACAAGTGGCTATAAAACCAACCGCCTCCATCATATGGACGGGTATATAGTACACCAATCTATCCAGTTATCTCAATGTCCATCTCGAGTAACCTATGATCGAGATTATTTAGGATCTGTGTTTAAAGGTGAATCAATCTCATTATCGTGATCTCATCACGATCTGATTCCTATTGCACAGAATCAGGGACATCACAATATATATGCAATAAATAATATAATGTGAGAATATGCCAATATTAATCATAAGCAAAAAGATTACGCAGTGTGTCACACGTGCCATCACTCACGTGATTGGCTTGCCAGGCACCTGTAACCAGTAGAGAGAAGAGGAATCGAGAGGGGGCATAAGTCAGGAAGACTTAACCATTATAAATCGGTTTGCATCCCTTCTCTTGCCTTTGCTTTGTTATTGCTTATTGATTTACATCACTCGCTACCTTTACTTACACTTGGTTAAACATATGTTCAATACGTGCTTATCGATCTTATTTGCTACAACACTAATTCAACCCCCTCCTCGTCTTAGTGCCATCACAATCCTAATAATAGTATCAGAGCTTAGTTCTCTCAGTTAGATTAGCACCCAAGAGAGATTTAATGGCTTTTCTAGGCAACCAAGAGGGTTACTCCATCACTCATCCTCCTATATTCAATGGGATGGACTACACCTATTGGAAAACACGAATGTAAATTTTCTTACTTTCTATGGACTTTGATATTTAAAAAGTTATCAGATTTTATTTTTAAAAATCTTCTAAACTGTTGAATGAATTAAATAATTTTAAAAAAAAAATATTTTCCTTAAATGATAAAGCTTTGAATGCTTTATTTTATGTTTTAGACAAAAATAAGTTTAATTGTGTTTCCACTTGTGACATTGTACATAATATTTGACACACACTTGAAGTTACTCATAAAGGCACAAATAGAGTAAAAGGATCTAAAATTAATCTTTTAGTATGTAGTTATGAATTATTTAAACTGAAGTTAAGGGAAACCATCGATGACATATACTCTCGTTTACGAATATTGTCAATAGTTTAAAAGCTCTTGAAAAAAATTATGTTAATCATGAATTAGTAAATAAGATTTTAAGATCCCTTCCTAAAAGCTCGGATCTAAAGATACTTGCAATTCAGGAAGCAAAAGACCTAAACAACTTTCCTCTTGAAGAATTATAAGATCTTTAATGACTTATGAAATGACCTGCAATGCACATAATGAATAAGAGAAAAACCTTCTAAAGAACATGAAGGATATTGCACTTAAAACAAAAGAAGACTACTTAAGAGAAAAAAAAAGCTCAAGTGACGATGATGATGACATAACACTCATCAAGAAGATTTAACAAGTTCATGAAAAGAAACAAGACTAATTCTATAAGACGATAATGTAATAATAAAAGTGAATATAAAAAAGATGCAATCATATATTATGAATGCAAAAAATGCAAAACACTTTAAAAATGAGTGTCCACAATTAAAGAACAAGTTTCCAACCCAAAAGAATAGAAAATATTCAACATAACATGTGATGAATCAAGTGTATCAGAAGATGAAGAGTAAATCAATGAAGACGAAGTGGCCATACTTTGATGGCTTTCAACAATGAGGCATTTGACTCTCCCGAAAATCTTTATCTTATGATAAACTACTTGATGCATTTCATGATTTGTATGATGAACTTAAAAAAATTAGAAAGAAATATAATTTGCTAGAAAAGGATTATGTCTCTCTCTAATGAATTTGATAAATTAAAAGAATTAAGTATACCAACTGTATATTAATATCTTGCACTAAATGTGACATGGGAGTGCCTAATTTGATATAGTCAGCTCATGTAAATCTTGCTAATTTATTCTCTATAGCTCATAATGCTTGTCCCATAGCCTTTAATCCAAACCTTTCAAATATAATAGCTCATAATCATTTGCCCTAGAGAAAGCTAAAGTTATTTCATTAATAGGTTGTCTAGTAGGTAAAAAATTAAAATTATTTTAAGGTACTTATCTTCATGACTAAGGAATGTATTAAAAGGATTAGTTATTAGCTGTAAAATAATTAATTTTATAGTTACCTATGCATGAATGGTTGTTTCATGTACTAGTACTTATTTTGATATTCTAGGGTTAGTTTATAATTTAATTGTATTGGCAGAAGCTCTCCTGAGTTCTTTCTTAACTCTATATCTATTGGACACTTTCTTAAGTGGTGAGTCTTTTATTTTTAGTTTTGTATCCTTGTTTAATATCCTTAGGATGGTGAACTTTATATTGTTGGGAAACCTCGAGAGCATCATATGCATAGTAAAAAAACAAAACAAAAGGTTTCCCATGTTTATCACGTCCTCATGCAATGATTAGTGCACGAAAAAATACAAAACCAAAAACTATGAATCGTATGAGATTTATTACCTATGAAGATCGTATATCCCTAAAACTTCTAGATCCAATAAAAGAAGATTAAGGAGGTCATATCTTCTCCTCTCTAGAGGTATTCACATGGTGGATCGATGCAGCGATACTCCTTAAATCACAATCAAAAGCTCGCAACATTTATGTATGTTCACAGCTTTTGCACAGTATCTTGCAACAGACATGGAAGAACTCATTTCTTCTTCACTGTCCTCTTACAGTAGTGAATGGGGTGGTCGGTTGAGAAGAGGTGGTAGGGAGGAGAATAGAAGTGGGTGGCCAAAGATGTAACATATTATCCCTGTTGGTCACTCCTCCCTCCTATTTATAAAGAGCCCCCAAAACTCTAATGGATCATGTCTTAGTAGGTATTGGATCTCTATCTAATTATCCTAATCTCTTGGATTATTGGATCTCTATCCAATAATCTCAATTTGCCTCTAATGCAATGAGTTCATTAATGTTTGGTCTCATCCAATGACTATATGGGCTTATTGGATAACTTATATCTAATCCTCTACTCGTTGCAATCATTCATCATATGTGTGTGATCCTCTAGGCCCAATACCAAGCTGGCTATGAGTTCCACCTGTCAGAACTTCTTTTGACTCAATGAATTTTTATCATATAACAATTCACTCAATTCATCGACTATGGATATACTAGGCCACTACATCATAATCTCCAGACAATATAGGGAATCGAATCTTTTGGACATATCAGTCCTCAGTTATTGTGTTTTTATAATCCCTCATTCATCTAATATCATATAGACCTTATATTGCATATAGTACTATCAGGACATACAGAATCCATTCGAGTCTCGCTCCAATTGGATTCCCCCGAAGAACTCCTTCTCTCTTAATCCGAACAACCCTGGCCAGGATTTGCTTAAGCGATAACACATGTGATATTCCTCTCGTGATACCAAGAGTTAATGATCCTCTATTGACACTCAATTGTCTTTATAATATTGGCTACCAATCCTGATAACCAACTGCACCAAATCTATAAGTCTACCGTCAAAGAAAAGAGTACTCAAATAAGGGATCCTTGGTGTCTCAAGTCTAAGGACCAGACACATAACTAGGACTACAGAATCATTATCTGACATTAGGTATCATTAACCATCCATCATTTCATAAGCCAATCAATCAGTGAACTCATTCTCTAATTAGCACTTGTATTGTACCCTTAGAGTTCCCACAAGAATGACTATGAGACCAGTTGTCTCCATCACATAGATAGAAATATAGTACACTGATTTGTCTAGTTTTCTCGATAACCCTCTCGAGTAACCTATGATTAGGATTATTTATGGTCTATGTTTAAAAGCGAATTGGTCTCATTATCATGATCTCATCATGATTCGATTTTTATTGTACAAATCCAAGGACATCATAACATATATACATAAAACAATATATATAATATAAGAAACTACTAATAATAATCATAATATAAAAAAATTATGCAGTGTGTCATATGTGCCATCACTCACGTGATTGGCTTGTAGGACACTTATAACTGGCATCTATATCACTTTGTAATTTTTAAACTCAGTGGTGAGCTTCTTCTTAATTCTATGCAAGTATTATCTTAAGTTCATCTCTTTTCAATCCAAAAGACTTATTTTAACAAATAATACTCAACTATCAATTTCCTTTTTTAGATTCTATTCCTCTCTCATTTTTTTACGGTATCAGTTTGGTATCAGAACTAAAGGCTAGAGATCATGGCAAGGGAGTGTGAAAAATAAGTAGTTGGTGAATGTAGTGGCCATGAAGACAATGTTGAGTTCTTAAGGCTATAGCTACAAATATTGCTACACAATCTATAAGAAAATAAAATTGTTGAAGAATTTTAAAGTAGAAACAACCAGCATGTAGATGATGCCCAAGAGTATAATTCTGATGATAATACACCTCCTCACCTAAGGGAGTCAAGAAGATTTCAAGCAAGGTGTAGAGACCAAGATGAGTGGTAAAATAAATACAACCGAAAGTTGGACATACCGAAGTTTGAATGTAAAATCAATATTTATGATTTTATTGATTAGCTTAATATAATGAAAAAAATATTCAACTTTAATGAACCACCAAAATAAAAGAAAGTAATGCTTGTGACACTCAAACTCAGAAGGAATGCATCTTTTTGGTGAAAAATCTGAAGAAGCAAAGTGAACGTGAGGGGAAGAGTAAGATCTTGACATGAGAGAAAATAAAAAGGGAGTTGAAGAGAAAATACTTACCTAACAACTACAGATAAGAGATCTTTCTCAAAATCTATGATTTCAAACAAAAATATATAAATGTGGAGGAGTACGCAATAGAGTTCGATAATCTCATGTTAAAGGAAGAGCTTGTGGAATAAGAAGAGCAAACCATTATAAGATACCTAGGAAGTCTGAAATATGAGATTGCCAAAGTGGTTCAACTCCAGCTATATTGGTCTTTGAATGATGTAAGCAAGCTAGCTTTAAAAATGGAGAAGCAGCTAAAGTTAAAAAAAGCTTTTCGATAAGGACGAAAGATGAACATATGAGAGGAGGAAATTTCAAGCCTACTCTCCAAAACAAAATGGTGTCGAAGGTGTAAGACAAGGGCAAAGGATTAGCTAACAGCAAACAGCCACCTAATTCTTCTACACCTAGTGGCCGAAAATGCTTCAAATGTCATAGTTTTGAACAAATTGCTTCATATTATTCAAATATGAGGACTGCTACACTAGTTGAAGAATATAGTGATGAAGAAGGAGATGAAGCCAACAATGAACCAAAATATGATGATGATAAGGAAGATGTTACTTATACTGATAATGATTTATCTATTATGCTACAACATAGCTCATAGCTTACAAGTCTCCTATATGGCTGAGGATGAAAGTTGGGTGACAAAGAATATATTTCACACCAAATGCACTTCTCATGGTAAGTGTGCTTGGTGATCATTCATAATGGCAGCTTTGAGAATGTGGTATCTTTGAGAGATGATGCAGAAGCTAAAGTCGGACATAATCTCTAATTCACATCTTTACCAATTGTGCTGATTCAAAAAGGAAATGACATCAAAGTAATCAAAAGATGTTTAGCTCTATTTTCTAGTTGCAAGTATTATAAAGATGAAATATGGTATGATGTTGCTCCTGTGGATGCTTGTCATTTATTGTTGGACCTTTACATTATGATAAGAGGGTGTTGTATGTTAGCTACAAATATATTTAATTCTTTTAAGGTGGATGAAAAAAAAGATTGTTTTAGCTCTATTACAAACTTTTGAAATCAATGCACTAAAGAAGGAAGTTAGTACTTTTATGTCCTATGGTTAATGCAAGAGTAAATTAGAAATGGGTGGTCATATTTTAGCTCTAGTAGTAGTGGAGGAGAACGAACATCACAAGGAGCCACTATCAAACATAAAATCAATCCTAGTGGAGTTTTAAAATATTGTACTAGAAGAGATTCTACATAGCCTTCCACCTTTGAGAGACATCCAGTATCACATTGATCTTATTTCGGGGGCTAATCCTATAAATCCTTTAGATTTAGTTCCTCATTCATTAATTAAGTAATTTAATCTAGATATTGATAAAAGGGCTAAGCAGATAAAGCAATTGCATGAGAAAGTTTAAGCAATCATTGAAAAATAAAATGAGAGGTAATGCAATGGGAATTAGAACGTGATGAGATCGCGATAATAAGATCGGTTCACTTATAAACACAGACTCTAAATAATCTCAATCATATGTTACTTGAGAGAGGCATCGAGATAATCGGATAAATCAGTGTACTATATTCATGTCCATATAATAGAGAAGGCTAGTCTCATAGTCACTCGTATGGGGACACTAAGGATACAGTACATGTGCTCACTGGAGAATGAGTTCACTGATTGATCTGCTTACAGAATGTTGAATAGTTAATGATAACTAACGTCAAACAGTGATTATGTAGTCCTAGTTATGTGTTTGGTGCTAGTTACAGGTGCCCTGCAAGCCAATCACGTGAGTGATGACACGTGTGACACGCTGTGTGATCTTTTTACTTATGATTAATATTGGCATATTCTCATATTATTTGTTACGTATATATTGTGATGTCCTTGGTTCTGTGCAATGGGAGTCGGATCGTGATGAGATCACGATAATGAGATCGATTCACCTTTAAACATAGATCCTATATAATCTTGATCATAGGTTACTCAAGAGGGATATTGAGATAACTAGATAGATCGGTGTATTATATACCCATCCATATGATAGAGGCGACTGGTCTGATAGCCACTTATGTTGAGACACTAAGGATATAGTATAGGTGCTCATTAGAGAATGAGTTTACTGATTGATCCGCTTATGGAATGTTGTATGATTAATGATACCTAATGTCAAACAGTGATTTCACAGTCCCAGTTGTGTATCTGGTCCTTAGACTTGAGACACCAAGAATGTCTTGTATGAGTACTCCTTTCTTTGATGCCAAACTTATAGGTTTGGAAAGTTCTAGATCTGGTACAACTGGTTATTGTGATTGGTGGCCAACGTTACGAAGGCAATTGAGTGTCATTAGAGGATCATCCACTCTCGGTATCGTGAGAGGAATATCTCATATATACTTGCTTAAACAATTCCCTGGCCAGGGTCATCCAATCTGAGAGAGAAAGAGTTCTTCGGGAGAATCTGATTAGAGCGAGACTATGATGAATTCTGTATGTGACCTGACAATACCATGTCCAATATACTCTCTCTGGGATATTAGTTGGATGAGTGATTATAGATACACGGTAACTGTGGATAGATAGGTCCGATAGATTTGATCTCCCATGTACCCGTCTGGGGACTATGGCATAGTGGCCTAGTACATCCATAGTCGATGAGTCGAGAGAATTATTATGGGGATAATAATTCACTATATCAGAAGGAGTTCTAATGGTAGTGACTCACGGCCAGCTCGGTATCGGGCCTAGAGGGTCACACACATATGGTGGATGCTTCAGCAAATAGAGGATTGGATGAAGATCCAATTAGCCCCTATTTTCATTAGATGAGACCCTATGTTGATGGGTCATTGATTAAGGCTCAATTAGAGACCTAAGGAGATTATTAGATAGAGATCCAATAATGCAAGGATAGTGGGTTATTGGATGGAGATCCAATACCCACTAAGAAAGGAGCCCTAAGGTTTTGGTGGCTCTCTATAAATAGGAGGGGCGACTCATGGTTGATAGGCTGCAGCTTTGGCCACCACCTCCTATTCTCCTCCCTCCCTCTGTGCAAGAGTTGCGAGATTAGATTGGAGGAGTTTCGCTGTAGAGATCCATCATGTGGATACCACTAGAGAGGATGACGCTTGACCTCCTTCATCTTCTCCATCCGGATCTGGAATACAGGGATATACGATCTTTTTAGGTAAATTCAATCTCTCATACATCATGGTTTTATCAATTTTTACGTTTTTCTCGTGACCCCAATATTTTGCACGATGATTTGATCTACGTGGGAAACCGATTTTTATTTTGATTTCCGGTGTGCATGTGATGCACCCGCTGATGTTTCCCAAAAGTGGTATCAGAGCCAAGGTTTTCATGCAAAAGATTGGTTTTAAACTGCGTGTGATGAGATTGAATCGTGTAAAATCGTTCTACGCATTCCTGCTGTGTTTTCGCAGCAAAGGCAACGAGGAGGAGGGACAGCCAGCCACGGACAACCCCCATGCAGGGTTGGCCACCCATGGCTAGGTCGGCTTCTTGGGGCAGCCGGCTGCGGCCACGGCCCCCGTGGCCATGGCTGGCGTCTGCTAGGACGGCCCCTGCGGGCGTAGGCATCGCCCTCGGCCCGACCGCAAGGGGCAGCCGCCTGCAGCCAGGCCGCAAGGGGCAACCGCCCACGGCCAGGCCGTAGGGGTGGTTGCCCACTGCAAGGCCGCAAGGGGTAACCCCACGATCAGGGCTACCGCCTGTAATGGCGGCCACTTCTGCAACGGCAACGCCCGTGCAAGGCAACACCGCCCGCCCACAAGGTGCCGCCCTAGGGCAGTAGCGCCTGCCGTAGGGGTGGCGGCCCACGCCGACCGCATGCAGCGCCACCGCCTGCATAGGGCAGCGATGGCGATGGCGACAGCGGCATAGTGAGGGTAAGGGAAGAGGCCTAGGGCATCCTTTTGAGAAAAGGATGATCATACCCCTCTAAATTCAAAAAATTTTAGGGAATGTCCTCGATACCTAATTCCCATAATACTCACAATAATTTTAGAAATTCCAATGACTATTCTCTCATCCAGAATTATAAAAATACCTACATATTCTGGAAATTCTGAGCATGTCTTGATTTTCAAAAAAATAATTAATTAAATAGTTTAATTAATTATTATATATATCTTATAATCCTACATATGATGTGATGTACATGTGATGTATGATGTTGATGGATGATCATGAGTCATATGTTGTGATGTGTGTAATTATGATTATTATTATTATTATTATTATTATTATTATTGGGGCCTGCGAGCCTCTGTTTTTCTCGTTTATTATCGGGCCTGCGTGCCTCTGATTATTTATAATTACATAGAGAGGTATAGCAGGAGCGTGGAGGTGACAACGAGACCCACAATGCCGTGGTGGGAGATTATGACGCATGGTGATGCGACGATGTGATGGGACCGATGATGACGAGATCAACAATCACAGGGCATGGAGATGCGCCGATGCATACATAGATCCTATTGTGAGTGATTAGGCCCATTGGCTCGGGCTTAATCATATTAGGTGACGGCTCATGATCATCCGGTGTGGCTTGCATATGTGATGTGTTATACATCAACTAGATATATATATATATATATATATATATATTTGCATGCGATGTAGATATATATTAAATATATATGTGTGTGACACGACATATTAGGAGACTGATACGAAACAAAAACCTCTCATACGATAATATTAAGTTGGTAAGCGTGAGGCAATAAGATTGACCCACGTAGCTTTCCATCGTTATAGGAAGAAATTGAATCACGACATAGGTTGAGTTGGTCGAGTCCCTCGAGGCTCACCTATCTACGTGATCGAGTTCTTGCCTATGACATAGAGATGTCACCGGTGACCTGAGGATATGGTATGTTTGGTCGAGTCCCTCGAGGGCATATCATCGAATCAGACTCATCTTATAACGATGGTTATGACTTAACTGAACGTCATGGTTGGTTAGGTCCCTCGAGACTATGATGATTCAGAGGCCGAACATGACAGAAATCACAAGGAGTTGTGATTGGCAAGAGTTGCCTACCTTTTTAGTGTAATTGGTCGAGTCCCTCAAGGTTGCACTAAGACGCCAATTGGATCCCGATCCCCATTATGAGTCTATCGGAGACTTCCGTCTCACGTGTCGAGGGTGTCACATGATGAGATCGAGGATGAGATCGCTCGCTATATGAAGTACATAGATGATTCCACGTTGGTAAAATGTTACATGTTGGCCTCCATGACTCCTAAGTTACAAAGGCAACATGAGAGCATGGATGTGATTCTATCCTTCTTCATCTCCGCCAGCTGTTTGAGAAACAAGGAAGAACTCAAAGATATGAAATATCTAAGAGACTCTTCCAAGCTAGGATGACAGAAGAGATATCGATTGAGAACCATGTCTTAAAGATGATAGAGTGGATCGAGAAACTCATAGGTCTAGGAATAGTCCTAAAGGATAACCTGTGCGTTGATCTTATATGTCAGTCCCTATCAGATTTCGTTTCTCACTTCATCATGAATTTTAATATGAGCAAGTTTGAGGTGACTCTCCCTGAGCTCCTCAATATGTTGAGGGAAGTTGAGAGTGCCATCAAGAAGGAGAAGCCAATTCTCTATATTAGTGAGACCAAAAAGAAAAGAAAGGCCAGCAAGACTCTTAAGAAGGGCAAGGGCAAAGAAAAACCAGGTAAGGCAAAGGTTGCCAAGAAATACCCGGGAAATGATAAAGGACAATGCTTCCACTGTGACCAAGATGGACATTGGAAGAGAAACTGTAAGGACCACCTTGCAGAGAAGGCAAGATAGAAGCTTCAGGTATATTCATGATCAGTCTCCACTTGTCAGGTTTTCATGATAATACGTGGGTATTGGATACCGGGAGTGTTTATCATATTTACAATTCGTTGCAGGTTCTCGTAAGACCTAGGAGATTGGCTAGAGGCGAGATAGACCTCAAGATGGCAATGGAGCAAGAGTTATTGCAGTTGCTGTTGGAGAGGTCACCCTACATCTGCCTGGTGGAGCTATTATTACATTAGATGCATGATATTTTGTTCCTCTATTATCAAAAATATTATTTCTATCTCTTGTTTGATAATTAGTGGATATAAATTAGTTTTTGAGAATAATAGTTGTTCAATAATTATGGATGATGAGATCATCACTAGAGGGACCCTTATAAATGCTTATATGTGTTAGACACTTCTCCACATATCATGAATATAATTATGTCTAAGAGGAAAAGAGACGAGGTGAATAATGCATACCTATGACATTATAAGCCAGGTCATATACATTAGGGAAGAATTCAAAAGTTGCTAAAAGATGGATACTTAGATCCATTTGACTATGAGACATGCAACTTGTGAACCTTGCCTTCGTGGGAAGATGACCAACTCTCCTTTTAGTGGAACTGGAGAGAGAGCCACCGATTTATTGGAACTCATACATAGTGACGTATGTGGTCTCATGTCGACTCAGGCTATAGGTGGTTACTCATACTTCATTACGTTCACTGATGATTTCTCTAGATATAGATACGTGTACTTAATGAAGTACAAATCTGAGGCCTTCGAGAAATTCAGGGAAAGAGTATTAAGACTCTTCGATCAGATTGAGGAGGAGAGTGCTTGAGTACGGAGGTCACTCATTTCCTCAAGGACAATGAGATTCTATCCCAGTAGACACCTCCTTATACACCTCAGCTCAATGGTGTATCAAAAAGGAGGAATTGCACGCTGTTAGACATGGTATGGTCCATGATAAGTTTCGCTGATCTACCAATCTTATTCTGGGGGTACGCCCTAGAGACTGCAGCTTACATTCTGAACATAATTCCATCAAAGTTAGTAGTGTCTACACCATATGAGATATGGATAGCAAAGAAGCCCGATATTAAGATTATTAAGATTTGGGGCTGTCCTGCCCACCTTAGAAGACACAACCCTGATAAGTTGGAATCAAGGACAGAATGGTGCACATTCGTGAGATACCCAAAGGAAACATGTGGGTATTTTTTCTATCATCCCAAGGACCGAAAGGTCTTTGTTGCCAAGAGAGCTGTGTTCCTTGAGAAGGAACACATTCTTGATGGAAATAGTAGGAGTGAGATAGAATTGAGCGAGGTTGGAGAACCTAGCTTCAGCACCATTCCGGAGTCTGAGTCTGTTTAGATACCTAACACACAAATTCTAATTTTACGTAGGTCTAGGAGAGTATCTCATCCTCCTGAAAAATATGTGAGACATATCAGTAGAGATGACTCGAGATGTTGATCCTGAGACCTACGAGGAGGCTATTATGAGTATAGACTCCGGGAAGTGGCAAGAAGTCATGAATTTTGAGATGGATTCCATGTACTCTAACAAGGTTTGTAACCTTGTGGATGCACCTGAGAGTATTGTACCCATCGGCTTTAAATGGATCTTCAAGAAAAAGATTGGAGTGGATGGAAAGGTTGAGACCTATAAAGCAAGGCTGGTAACTAAAGGATATCGTCAAAGACAAGGAGTTGACTATGATGAAACCTTTTCACCTATAGCCTTGTTTAAGTCCATTAGAATTATTTTGGCCATTGCAGCACACTATGACTATGAGATCTGGCAGATGGATGTCAAAACGGTATTCCTCAATGGCAACATTGAGGAGGAGGTGTATATGATACAGCCAGAGGGATTCGTATCTAAAGAGAGTCCAGATAAAGTATGCAGGTTGCTTAGATCCATTTATGGATTGAAGTAAGCTTCCCGAAGTTGGAATATAAGATTTGATGAGATGATCAGATCTTGTGACTTCGTTAAGAACGAATATGAGCCTTGTGTATACAGGAAGGTAAGTGGAAGCGCTATCACCTTCTTGGTGCTATATGTGGATGACATCCTAATCATTGGGAATGATGTAGAAATGCTCTCCACAGCAAAGGCTTAGCTATCCAGAAACTTCTCAATTAAAGACTTACGGGAAGCATCCTATATTTTGAGGATCCAGATCTATAGAGATAGATCCAAAAGGATGCTTGGCTTGTCCTAGTCTAGGTACATAAACTCCATTGTCAAAAGGTTTGGCATGGAGAATTCCAAGAGAGGTCTTATACCGATGAGACATGGAATATCACTTTCTAGGAGTATGTTCCCAAAGACTCTTGAAGAAAGGGCAGACATAAATAAGATACCATATGCCTCAACGATAGGGTCTATCATGTATGCAATGCTATGTACTAGGCCTGATATAGCACATGCTCTGCGTGTCACGAGCAGGTATCGGGCAGATCCAGGTTTAGAACACTGGAAGGTAGTAAAGTGTATCCTTAAGTACATGAGAAGGACTAAAAATCTTTTACTGGTATATGGAAGATGTAGCCTCCAGGTTGAGGGCTACATGGACTTGAGTTTTCAGTCTGACATTGATGATAGCAAGTCAAATTCAGGATATGTTTTCACCACGAATGGACGAGCAGTAAGCTAGAAGAGTTCCAAGCAAGATACTACTGTTGACTCGACCATAAAGGTGGAATACATTGCTGTAGCAGAAGCAGCAAAGGAAGGGGTATGGATGAAGAAGTTCATCAAAGATTTGGGAGTTCTACCAAGCAGCATGGAACCAATTCTCATATACTGCGAAAATAATGGGGTGATCGCTCAAGCGAAGGAACCCAGGTCTCATCAGAAGTCTAAGCATGTTCTGAGGAGGTTTCATCTGATAAGAGAGATCATAGCCCGTAAAGATATAGTAATGAAAAGAGTTCCATCCGAAGATAACATTGCAGATTCACTGACGAAGTTGCTAGCTCAGATTGTATTTGAGCGTCACAGGGGTCTGATGGGGATCAGACATATAGGTGATTGACTTTAGGTCAAGTGGGAGATTGCTAGTTACAGGTGCCCTGCAAGCCAATCACTTGAGTGATGACACGTGTGACACGCTGTGTGATCTTTTTACTTATGATTAATATTGGCATATTATCACATTATCAGTTACATATATATTGTGATGTCCTTGGTTCTGTACAATGGGAGTCGGATCATGATGAGATCACGATAATGAGATCGATTCACCTTTAAACACAGATCCTAAATAATCTCGATCATAGGTTACTCAAGAGGAACATTGAGATAACTGGACAGATCGATGTACTATATACCCGTCCATATGATGGAGGCGGCTGGTTTGATAGCCACTTGTGTGGAGATACTAAGAATATAGTACAGGTGCTTATTGAAGAATGAGTTCACTAATTGATCCGCTTATGGAATGTTGTATGGTTAATGATACCTAATGTCATACAGTGATTTCATAGTCCCAGTTGTGTATCTGGTCCTTAGACTTGAGACACCAAGGATGTCGTGTATGAGTACTCCTTTCTTTGATGCCAGACTTATAGGTTTGGAAAGTTTCAGATCTGGTATAGCTGGTTATCGGGATTGGTAGCCAACCTTACAAAGGCAATTGAGTGTCAGTAGAGAATCATCTACTCTCGGTATCACGAGAGGAATATCTCATATGTGCTTGCTCAGATAAATCCCTAGCCAGGGTCATTCGGTCTGAAAGAGAAAGAGTTCTCTGGGAGAATCCGATTAGAGCGAGACTATGATGGATTCCGTATGTGACCTGATAGTACCATATCCAATATACGATCTTTGGGATATTAGTTAGATGAGGGATTATAGATACATGGTAACTGTGGACAGATAGGTCTGATGGATTTAATCCCCCCTTTACCGTCTGGGGACTATGGCGTAGTGGCCTAGTACGTCCATAATCGATAAGTCGAGTGACTTATTATGGGGACAATATTTCACTATATCAGAAGGAGTTCTTATGTGAGTTACTCACGGCCAGCTCGATATCGGGCCTAGAGGGTCTCACACATATGGTGGATGCTTCAGTGAATAGAGGATTGGATGAAGATCTAATTAGCCCCTATTCTCATTAGATGAGATCCTATGTTGATGGGCTCCTTGATTAAGACCCAATTAGAGGTCTAAGGAGATTATTGGATAGAGATCCAATATGCAAGGATAGTGGGTTATTGGATGGAGATCCAATACCCACTAAGGAAGGAGCCCTAGGGTTTTGGTGGCTCTCTATAAATAGGAAGAGAGACTCATGGTTGATAGGCTACAGCTTTAGCCACCACCTCCTATTCTCCTCCCTCCCTTTGTGCAAGAGTTACGAGATCCATCGTGTGGATACCGCTAGAGAGGAGGACGCTTGACCTCCTTCATCTTCTCCATCCGGATCTGGAATACAGGGATATACGATCTCCTTAGGTAGAATCAATCTCTCATACATCGCAGTTTTATCGATGTTTACATTTTTCTTGCGATCCCAATATTTTGCATGATGATTTGATCTGTGTGGGAAACTAGTTTTTATTTTGATTTCCGATGTGCATGTGATGCACCCGCTGAGGTTTCCCAACATTTGGTCCCTAGACTTGAGACATTAAAGATTCGTTGTTTTAGTACTCCTTTTTTTGACATTGGACTTATAGGTCTGGAAAGTTCTAGATATGATACAACTGATTATCGAGATTAGTAGCCAATCTTATAAAGGCAATTGAGTGTAAATAAATGATCATCTACTCTCGACATCACGAGAAGAATAAACATATATTATCACTCAGGTAAATCCTTGGTTAGAGTGATTCGGATTGAGAGAGTTCTCTAGGAGAATCCAATTAAAGCAATATTCTGATGGATTTTGTATAAGGTCTGATAGTACAATGCTCAATACATAATCTCTAAGATATTAGATAGATGAGAGACTTTATATACATGGTAATTGAGGACAGACAAGTTCAATGGGTTAGTACTCCTATACCGTCTTGGGACTATGGTGTACTAGCCTAATACATCCATAGTTGATGAGTTGAGTGAATTATTATAAAATAACAATTAACTAAGTTAGAAAGAGTTTTGAGTTAGAAAGAGTTTTGAGTTAGAAAGAGTTCTAACAAATGCAACTCATAGCCAGCTCAGCATTTAGTCTAAAGGGTCATACACATATAGTGGATGATTGCAGTGAGTAGAGGATTGGATATAAGTTATCCAATAAGCCTTTATTGTTATTGGATGAGACCCAGCACTAATGGACTCCTTGTATGAGGCCCAATTATTAGTTACATGTGCCCTGCAAGCCAATCACATGAGTGATGACACGTGTGACACGCTGCATGATCCTTTTGCTTATGATTATTATTGGCATATTCTCACATTATATTATCCATTGCATATATATATTGTGATGTCCTTGGTTCTGTGCAATGGGAATTGGATCGTGATAAGATCGATTCACCTTTAAACATAGATCCTGAATAATCCTTGTCATAGGATACTCAAGAGGGACATCGAGATAATTGGACAGATCGATGTACTATATACCCGTCTATATGATGGAGGTGGCTAGTCTTATAGCCACTTGTGTGGAGATACTAAGGATATAGTATAGGTGCTCATTGAAGAATGAGTTTACTTATGGAATGATATATGGCTATTGATATATAATGTCAGACAATGATTACATAGTCTTAATTGTGTATCTGGTCTTTAGATTGAGACACCAAGGATGCCTTATTTGAGTACTCCTTTCTTTGACGTTAGACATATAGGTTTGGAAAGTTTGAGATCTGGTACAATCGGTTATCGGGATTGGTAGCCAATCTTACGAAAGTAATTGAGTGTCAATAAAGGATCATCCACTCTCTGTATTGTTAGAAGAATATCCTATATATGCTTGCTCAGACAAATCTCTGCCTAAGGTGATTCAGATTAAGAGAGCAGGAGTTCTTCGGGAGAATCTGATTAGAGCGAGTCTCAAATAAATTTCGTATATGACTTGACAGTACCATGTCCAATATACGGTCTTTGGGATATTAGTTGGATGAGAGATTATAGATACACGGTAACTGTAGGCAGATAGGTCTGATAGATTTGATCCCCCTGTACCGTTTGGGGACTATAGCGCAGTGGCCTAGTACGTCTATAGTCGATAAGTCGAGTGAATTATTATGGGGATAATAATTTCATAAGGAGTTCTGATGGGAGCGACTCACGGCTAGCTCGATATCGGGCCTTGATGGTCACACACATATGGTGGATGTTTCAACGAATAGAGGATTGGATAGAGATCCAATTAGCCCATATTCTCATTAGATGAGACCCTACACTAATGGGCTCCTTGCATGAGGTCCAATTAGAGATCAAAGGAGATTATTGGATAGAGATCCAATAATATAATGTAAGGTTAGTGGGTAATTGGATGGAGATCCAATACCCACTAAACCAGGACCTCTAGGGTTTTTGGTGGCTCCTTGTAAATAGGAGGGGGGCTCATGGTTCATAGGTTACAGCTTTGGCCACCCCCTCCTATTCTCCTCCCTCCCTCTATGCTAGAGTTACGAGATCTGATTGGATGAGTTTTGTTGTAGAGATTCATCGTGTGAATACCGCTAGAGAGGAAGACGCTTAACTTCATTCATCCTCTCCATCCGGATCTGGAATACAAGTATATATGATCTCCCTAGGTAAAACAATCTCTTACATGATATAATTTTTATGGCTTTCTCGTGATCCAATCTTTTGTATGACGATTTGATCAGTATAGGAAATAGATTTTCTTTTGATCTTCCCTTGCGTATGTGATGCTCCCGCTAGATCACTTCAGGGGTGGTCAACCATGGCCAAACCCCCTACAAGGGCGAGCAACCATGGCCAGGCCCCTTATAGGGTCGGCTGGCTGTGACCAAGACCCCCTACTGGGGACAGTCGCCTGCAAAGGGCGGTTGGGCTGCCAGTGAACAGGGCCGGCTACCTGTCGTAGGGGCAGTCGTCGTAGGCGGTTGGGTCGCAGCGGCCAGGGCTGCAACCAGCAGGGGCAGTGCTCGTGCAAGGGGTGTCGCCCGAGGGCAGCAGCGCCCGCCCATGGGCAAGGGCAGTCGTCGCCTACGCAGGGGCAACGGCGACGACGACCGTAAGGGTAAGGCAGCAAGGGTTAAGGTTTCTTTTTTCACAAAGGATGATTCTGCTCCTCTGAATTTCACAAAGGAGAAATTTTTGATCTATCCTTTTGTCTAAAATTCCTAAAATACCCTCAATAATTTTAGAAATTTCAAGAATTATCCTTTTATCCAGAATTCTAAAAATGCCCTTGATTATTCTAGAAATTCCAAGCATGTCTTGATTTCTAAAAAAATAAATAATTAAATAGTTTAATTAATTATTATATATCTATTAATCCTACATGTGATGTGATGTACATGTGATGTGTGATGTGGATGGATGATCATGAGCCATATGTTGTGATATATGTAATTATGATTATTATTATTATTGGGGCCTGCAGTCTCCGTTTTTCTCGTTTATTATTGGGCTTGCTTGCTTGTTGTTGAATCTCGGATTTTGAAGATGAAATCAATTGATGAGTGTTTAATCTAACATATGTGTTAGATGAAGTATTGCAGGTCTAACTACGATAGAGGAATTGAGTTACAACCAGATAATGAGCCAAGATCAAGCTTGGGCATCGGCCTAGGGTTTGGACGATATAGTGGGACCTCGCAGGGAGTTCGCTAGGAGTTCGCCGAAGGGATCGGGATGCTCGCTAGGAACACGTCGGGAAATCACCGGAAGAAGCCTGTAAGACTCGTCGTAAGAACTTTGGAGGCTGCCAGATTGATGGGAGTTATGTCTTGTTAAAGCTGGATGGTCATTATTGTTGTAATAATTGAATCGTAGTTAGGGTTTGAGTCCTAATTGAGTTGGATTTAGAATAAATTCAAATCAATTCAACAATGCAACCAAGTCCACTATGGGGTTTGATTGAGCTCAGGTTGAGCTCAATTAGTTGACTAAAGAATTGGTCAATATCATGTTCAAGTCAGAATTCGAAAAGTGGAGGGAACCACTTTTCTAGAGATTTCGGCGGTTGAACCGTCAGTGAGCGATGGGTGTACTGCCGGTGCCCAGGATTTCGAGTGGCTATCAGCAGCTGAACCGCCCAGGCTGGGTGGCTGAACCGCTGGATCCTGGGTACTTTCGACGGTTGACCCACCCAAGCCGGTGGTTGAACCGCCCGTACCCAAATTTTTCGGGTATGTTTAAATTTTGGCTCTAATTTCTGAAGTCATTTGGAGCCTATAAATACCCCAAGTTTCTTACATTCCATACAACACTTTTGATGGATAAATTTTATAAAAAACTTGTATGAATTATAAGAAAAAGAAAAGGGATAAGGGAGTGATCAAATAGTTATAATCTTGTCTCCCTTGTAAGATTATAAGGGTTTGGTCTTCACCCAAAAAAGATCGATAGTGGACGCTGGTGTGTCTTGAGGAGAACTCGAGAGTAGATGTAGGCCGGTTAGTGCCTAACCACTATAAA
This sequence comes from Ensete ventricosum, assembly GCA_029747655.1. Lineage (NCBI taxonomy): Eukaryota > Viridiplantae > Streptophyta > Magnoliopsida > Zingiberales > Musaceae > Ensete > Ensete ventricosum. The sequence goes on along the minus strand of JAQQAF010000003.1, from coordinate 32,809,069 downwards.
ATTATGAGTTTCTTTTTGCTTACCTTGCTTACTACTTTTATATTGACGCTTCCGATTTTATTTACATTTTGAATGCAAAGCTTCGAAATCAAGCACTTTACTTACGACATTGCCTATCTCCTTATTCGGATTTGTTTATTCTTTTTGAGTCATCTTCAAGCAAGAAGCTTAGCATTTCTTTATAAGATTCAATTGCTTTACTTGAACTAAAAGCTTCGGATTTTTCTTTCTCGCTTCAAGCGAAAATTTTTAAGTTAAAACAAGAATTTACTCTTGCACTAATTAACCCCCCCCCCCCCCCCCCTCTCTCTTAGTGCTAATTGATCCTAACAATTTGTATCAGAGCCACGTTTTTATCATTTGATTTAACACCCAAGAAAAATGGCTCTTTTCAGCTTTTAAGAGAGTTTTTCTATCATTCGTCCTCTCATGTTCAATAGGACGAGCTACACTTATTGGAAAACTCGAATGAGAGTTTTTTTGCTTTCCTTACCTTGATTTATGGAATATTTTTCAAAACGGATTTAAAAGGCCTTCTCTTCCAATGAATGATTGGAATGATTTGGAGAAGAATACTTTCTCTTTAAATGTCAATGCTCTTAATGCCTTGTTTTGTACTCTTGACAAGAATGAGTTTAATCGTGTTTCTGCTTTCGATATTTGGCATACATTAAAAATCACACATGAAAGCATAATTAATCTAAAAGAATCATTAAGTAAAATATCTTGTAAAAATGAACAAGAAGAACACCTTCCTAAGAATTTGACGTTGAGAACCTAAGAACACCTTCCAAAGAACCGGAAGGAATGTGAACTGAGAACATATGACTCCTCGAGTGATGAGGACTTTGAACATTCGATAAATAAATTGGATAAATTAATGATATGAACCATAAAAATGATCTTAAGATAGAGAAAACTTCTTGCTATGAATGCAAGAAGCTGAGAAGCTCCAAAGACAAAGAACACAATCAAGAAGAAGTGGAGAATCTTGCACTTATGGCCAACGACAACAAGATTAGTGATTCATTAAGTATTTCTTTTTTAGAATTATTAAATATGTTTCATGATTTGTTTGATAAATTTAGAGAACTTAGCAAATCTTTTAAGTTACTTAAGAATGATCATGATTTGTTAGTTAGTAGACTTAACGAAATATAGGATTCATTAGTATCACATAACAATGTTAAAGAAGAGAACATCATGCTTAAAATAATATTAAAAAAAATTAAAATTGGGAACAAATCTCTAAATATGATCCTTACTAATAAGGGTCATATTAATCGAAGAAATGGCAAAGGTTTTGTTGGTAACATTCAACAAAAACCAACCATTTTTGAAGGATCTACCTTAAATTTGCCACCAAGAATCAAGTGTAATTTTTGTAGAAAATTAGGACATAAGGCAAACAAATGCCTATTTAGAAAATATAGTTCACATCAACTAGTTTGGGTTTCCAAGGGAACTTTATACAATAAAAAATAATTAGAAAAGAAAGATAAAGTTCTTTATGAAGGACCCAATGTAAAATGGGTACCTAAGCTAAAAATATCTTTCTTATAGGTTTGACTCCAAACTAAAGCTAGGAGCACCAAATGGTACCTTGATAGGATGCTCAAGGCACATGACCGGAGATCCATCTTATTTTTCTAAGCTCACTAGCTTAAGTGAAGGAGTTATTACCTTCGGAGACAATAACAAAGGTAAAATCATTGGAAAAGGAACAATAGGTAACACATCAAACCTCTTGATTGAAGATGTATTGTTAGTTGATGGCTTGAAACATAACTTGCTTAGTATTAGCCAATTATGTGATAAAGGATATGTAGTTAAATTTTAACCTAATGTTTGCATAATTGAATTGCCACACAAAAATAAATCTTTAATTACCTTAAGAAACAACAATATATACACTATAGACATTGAAAAATTTTATGATGAAACTTGTTTTTTGGCTTTGAATGATGATGCTTGGATTTGGCATAAGAGATTAAGACATGCTAGTATGAAACTTTTAAACCAAATTTCTTCCAAAGATCTAGTAAGAGACTTACATAATCTTAAGTTTATCAAAGACAAAGTATGTGATACTTGTCAATTAGGGAACCAAATAAGGAGTAGCTTTAAGTTAAAAAAATCAAATAAGTACCTTTAGACCACTTCAATTAATTCATATGGATCTATTTGGACTAATTGACATTTCAAGTTTAGGTGATAGCAAATATGCATTTGTTTTAGTAGATGAGTTTAGTGGATATACTTGGACCTATTTCTTGGCACATAAAAGTGATATATTTAAATATTTGTAAAATTTTGTAAGATTATGCAAAATACAAAAGGATGAATTGTTTCTTCAATTTGTAGTGATCATGGTAGAGAATCTCATAACAATGATTTTTAAAATCTTTTTGAATCAAATGGATATATCCATAACTTTTCTACTCCACGAAATCCACAACAAAATGGAGTAGTAGAAAGACAAAATAGGAGCTTACAAGAAATGGCTAGAATAATGTTAAACGAACATAGCCTACCCAAATACCTTGGGCCCGAAGTAGTTAATATGACATGCTATGGTTTAAATAGGGTTCTTGTAAGACCATTGCTCACTAAAACTTCTTATGAATTGTGGAATGGTAAAAAACTCTAATATTTTTTATTTTAAAATATTTAGTTGCAAATGATTTATTTTAAATTAGAAAGATGCTTTAGAAAAATTTGATACAAAATCTGATGAAGGCATTTTTTTAAGGTTATTCTTCTATTTCAAAAGCTTATTGTGTTTTTAATAGAAAAATATATTCATGTTGTTTTTAATGAGTTTTTTGAATTTAAAAAGATTGATTTTGATGATGAAATTGATCTTGATACTTTGAATTTAAATGATAATACTCCGAAAGGTAACTTGGATGAATCTACTTTCAAATCCTTACCCAAGGAATTGAAGCATTAAATGATCATCCTAAGGAGCTTATAATAAGAGAAACATCAAAAGGAGTTTAAACTCGGTATTTTTTTAGAATTTTTTGGGCAAATGCCACGTTTATTTCTCAAATCGAGCCAAAATGCATTGATGAGACCCTAAGAGATGATTCTTGGGTTAATGCAATGCATGAAAAGCTTAATCAATTTGAGAGAAATGAGGTATGGGAGCTTGTTCCTAGACCTAATGACCATTTAGTGATTGGTACTAAATGAGTATTTAGAAATAAGCAAGATGAAAATGGTATCATGGTTAGAAACAAGGCTAGATTAGTGGCCAAAGGTTTCAACCAAAAAGAAGGAATCGATTATGATGAAACCTTTGCTCCCGTGGCTAGACTTGAAGCCATAAGGATGCTCCTTGTCTTTGCATCTTTTAAAAATTTTAAGTTGCTTCAAATGGATGTTAAAAGTGCTTTTCTAAATGGTTTCTTTTCCAAAGAAATGTATGTTGAACAACCCCTTGGTTTTGAAAATAATCTTCTTCCTAATTATGTTTTCAAACTTACAAAAGCTCTTTATGGATTATAACAAGCCCCTCAAGCTTGGTATGAAAGACTTGGTTCTTTTCTTATTTCAAATAAATTTTTTAAAGATAAGGTTGAAACCATATTATTTTTTAAGCATTTTAAAAATGATCTTCTTGTTATTCAAATTTATGTTGATGATATCAATTTTGGATCTACAAATGGATCTTTATGTGAGTCTTTTGCTAAAGAAATGAGCCAAGAGTTTGAAATGAGTCTAATGGGTGAGTTAACATTCTTCTTAAGATTACAAATAAAATAACTAGATGATGATATTTTTATTAGTCAAACTAAATACACCTTGAACTTGATAAAATGGTTTGGGATGAAAAATACTAAAGCATTAAACACTCCCATGAGCACATCTACAAAGTTGGACTTAGACAATGAAGGAGAAAACTTTGATAAAAAAACTTAGAGAGGAATAATAGGAAGTTTATTATATTTAACTGCTACTAGACCGGATATCATGTTTAGTGTTGGATTGTGTGTAAAGTTTTAATCTAATCATAATCTCTTTTATTTGAAAGCAGTTAAATGAATCTTTAGATACTTAAAAGGAACATCTAAACTAGGATTATGATATCCAAAATCAAAGAATTTTGATGTGATTACTTATTCAGATGCTAATTTTGGTGGATGTAGAATAGATAGAAAAAGTACTACCGGGACATCTTAATTTTTAGGGCATATAGTTGTTTCTTGGACTTCCAAGAAACAAAATTCACTAGCTTTATCTACTACGGAAGCAGAATACATTACAGTTAGTGCATGTTGTGCCCAAGTCATTTGGATAAAAAAAATTACGGAATAAAATTAAAAAATATTCCTATAAAGTATGATAATACAAGTGCTATATATTTAACCAAAAATCTTATTCAACATTCAAGAATCAAACGTATTGATATTAGACATCATATTATAAGGGATCATATAAATTATTAAGATATGTCCTTGGAATTTATTGACACTAAGCATCAATTATCAGATATTTTTACAAAACCCTTAAATGAAGAATAATTTGATTTTATTAGAAGAGAACTTAGAGTAGTAAATCATGAAAATATATGAATTGCTTGATTTCATGAGATTAACTCATTTTTCTTTGAGATAATATCTTAAAAACTCTCTCTCTCTGTTCTTGTTCAGAAAAAGGGGAGAAAATTTACATGATGTTTTGCTACTTTATGGATTTATTTACTACGCTTACTTGAAATTACATGAGATGATTTTAAATGTATGAGTAGCTCCTAAATTTTTTGAATCTTCTTGAATATCTTGGATCTTTGAGCTTATCTTCGAAATTCATCTCAAAAAATTGAGAGCTATACTTAATGATGTTTTACAACTCCTCCCTTATTTTTTTTCCTTCTTTTTCATAAGAGGAAGAAAATTCTTTATGACTCATGTCGTATTTTACAAAGGGGGAGCAAAAATTTATGTGTCTTAAAATCCTTAGCCCTATATTTCACCTTTTTGTTGATGACAAAGTGGGAGAAATATACATTAATGACACATGATACTGATGATATACATTGATGACACATGATATTAATGATATACATTGATGACACATGATATTGATCATATACTTGGATATCTTGGATATGGATGCATAATTTTTTTTAAAATTCATGAAAATCCTTGATGAGTTGATGACTTAATAGTTTAAAAGCAAATTTTTTGTTGAGGTATAAGTATCTCATTGCAATCCTTGAAATATTATTTCTTTGAAATATTATTTCCTTGAAATATTATTTCTTTGAAATATTATTTCCTTGAAATATTATTTCTTTGAAATATTGATTGCTTCGTGATACTTGAATTCAAGAGTATGTGGTTCTCTTGAATTTAAGTTTTTCTTATTATGGCATGGATTTAGGGGGAGTAAGGTTTAACTCTCGTCATCAATTGATTATCATCATCAAAAAGGGAAAGATTGTTGAATCTCAAATTTTAATGATGAAATCAATTGATGAGTGTTTAATCTAATATATGTGTTAGAGGAAGTATTGTAGGTCTAACTGTGATGGAGGAATTTAGTTATAGTCAGATGATGGGCCAAAATCAAGCTTCGGCATCGGATTTCGATCTTCCTTATGATATGCGGGACAAGCATCGTTATAAGTTGTCCATATTGCCAAGAAATAGTTCCTTTGCACGAGTAAGAAACCGATGTATTTTCACGGGTCGCCCTCGTTCTGTAGTGAAGTTCTTTCGCATTTCTCGTATTATTTTTTATGGATTAGCATCTCGAGGTACTTTGATGGGTATTAAGAAATCATCTTGGTAGCACAACAAAGGTTATAGCTCCGCAACTAGTACATAAGCAAGGGTTGTAGGTCAATTACCATCTGGCTCCTAACCGAAAAGACCTAATGGAGTCATCCCAACTCTCGCATTAGAGATGATAACAGCACGGGAATTGATTGGGGGACCTCTAAACCGAATCAGACATAGACTTTAAGTAGGGTAGTACTCTTGGAAAGATAGAAGATCACCGTGTGAACAACATCTAAAGTAACGAATGGCACTACCAAGACATTATTCTCAATTCTGTACCAAGACATTATTAACAATTATTTCCATTATAAGAGAACTCTTGTTCATGTTCATGCCTATGTGCTGAGCCCACCATTTAAGACATAGTTTGGGAGTGCACCCGAAAACCGAGGTTTGGCGATGCAGTGGGACCTCACCAGGAGTTTACCGAAGGGATCGAAAAGCTCGCTAGGAATACGTCGGGAGATTACAGGAAGAAGACCGTAAGACTAGCTGCAAGAATGCTGGAGGCTGCTAGATTGGCAGGAGTTAGGTCTTGTTTAAGCTTGATGGTCATTATTGTTATAATCGTTGAGTCGTAGTTAAGGTTTGAGTCCTAATTGAGTTGGATTTGGAATAAATCCAAATCAACTCAATAAGGCAATCGGGCCCACTATGGGGTTTGATTGAGCTTAGATTGAGCTCAACTAGTTGACCAAAGAATTGGTCAAAATCATGTTCAAATCAGAATTTGAAAAGAGGAGGGAACCACTTTTCCGGATATTCCAATGGCTGAACCTTTGGTGAGCAATAGGTGTACCACCACCGCTCAGGATTTCGGGTGGCTGTCAGTAGCTGAACCGCTCAGGCTGGGCGGCTGAACCGCTTGCACCCTGAATTCTAGGTACTTTCAGCGATTGACACACCCAAGTTGATGGTTGAATTGCCGGTACGTAGATGTTCTGGGTATATTTGAATTTTGGCTCCAATTTCTAAAGTCATTTAGGGCCTATAAATACCCCAAGTTTTTTTATATTCCATACAACACTTTTATGGGATAAATTCTATGAAAATCTTGTGTGAATTGTAAGAAAAAGAAAAATGTTAAGGGGGTGATCAAAGAGTTGTAATCTTGTCTCCCTTGTAAGATTGTAAGGGTTTAGTCTTCACCTAAAGAAGATCGATAGTGGACACCAGTGTGCCTCAAGGAGGAGAACTCGGGAGTGGACGTAGGTCGATTAGTGTCGAACCACTATAACATTGTGAGTTCCTTTTTGCTTATCTTGCTTACTACTTTTGTATTAATGCTTTCGATTTTATTTACGTTTTGAAAGCAAGGCTTCGAAATCAAGTACTTCACATACAACATTGCCTATCACTTTATTTGGATTTACTTGCTCTTTTTGAGTCATCTTCAAGCAAGAAGCTTAGCATTTCTGTATAAGATTAAATTGCTTTACTTGAACTAAAAGTTTCAGATTTTCCTTTCCTGCTTCAAGCGAAAAGTTTTAAGTTAAAATGAGAATTTACTCTTGCAGTAATTCACCCCGCCCCCCCTCTTCTTAGTGTCAATTGATCCTAACACCTGTGATTATTTTGTAATTACATGGAGAGGCACGGCGGGAGCGTGGAGGTAATAGCGGGACCCACGACGCCATGGCGGGAGATAACGATGCTGGTGATGCGACGAGGATCCGATGAAACCGATGATGACAAGATCAACGATCACAGGGCATGGAGATGCGTCGATACACACATAGATCCTATTACGAGTGATTAAGCCTATTGGCTCGGGTTTACTCATATTAGGTGACGACTCATGATCATCCGGTGTGGCTTGCATATGTGATGTGTTATACACACACACACACACACACACACACATATATATATATATATATATATATATATATATATATATATGTGTGTGTGTGTGTGTGTATATATATATATATATATATATATATATATATATGTATATATATATGTATATATATATATATGTATATATATATATATATACATATATATATATATACATATATATATACATATATATGTATATATATACATATATATATACATATATATATATACATATATATATATACATATATATATATATATATGTGTATATATATATATATATACATATATATATATATATATATTTGCATGCGATGTAGATATATATTAAATATGTACGTGTGTAACACGATATATTATAAGACTGATATAAAATAAAAACCTCTCCTATGATAATATTAAGTCGGTAAGCATGAGGAATTAAGATTGACCCACGTGGTCTTCTATCGTTATAGGAAGAAATTAAATCACAACATAGGTTGAGTTAGTCGAGTCCCTCGAGGCTCACCTATCTACGTGATCGAGTTCTTGCCTACGACATATAGATGTCACCGGTGATCTGAGGACATGGTATGACTTGGTCGAGCAATCGAGAACATATCCATGGAATCAAACTCATCTTATAACGGTGGTGATGACTTTATTGAACTTCATGGTTGGTCGAGCATTCGAGACGATGATGATTCGAAGGCCAAACATGATAGAAATCATAAAGAGTTGTGCTTGATAAGAGTTGTCTACCTTTCGGGCTTAATGTAATTAGTCGAGCCACTCGAGGTTGCACTAAAATGTCGATTGGATTCTGATCCCCACTAGGAGTCTGCCGAAGACTTTCATCTCACGTATCGAGGGTGTTGCATGCTTCGCTAGGAAAAAAATAGTGAGAGTACATTAAGATAGAAATCCATATCTTAATTAGTATTTTTTATAAAATCTACATATTTTTTATTTGTGCTATATCTTAAACATATCGCTGGCAAACCCCCTGTGTGGCATACTTAATGCCAACCACCTCACTGGTCCAAACTATACAGATTGGCCCGTAATTTAAGAATTATTCTTATGGAGGAGAAAATCGTAAATGTCCTTAACACGATTGTGCCCATGCTAGACGAAAGGACAAGCAAGGATGAGATCGTTCACTTTATGAAGTTTAAAAATAGTCCCAGAGGATAACCTATATGTTGATCTTATACTTCAGTCCCTACTAGATTCCTTTTCTCACTCCATCATAAAGTTTAACATGATCAAGTTTGAGGTGACTCTCCCTGAGCTCCTCAAGATATTGAGGGAAGCTAAGAGTGCCATCAATAAAAAGAAGCTAGTTCTCTATATTGGTGAGACCAAGAAGAAAAGGAACGCCAATAAAACCCTTAGGGAGGGCAAGGGCAAAGCAAGACCGGGTAAAACAAAGGTTGCCAAGAAAGACTTGACAAAAGATAAAGAATAGTGCTTCCATTACATCCAAGATGGGCATTGGAAGAGGAAATGTAATGACTGCTTCGCAGATAAGGCGAAACAGAAGCTTCAAGAAGCTTCAGGTATATTCATGATCAGTCTCCACTTGTCCGATTTTCGTGATAACACATGGGTATTAGATACCGGGAGTGCTTATCATATCTGTAATTCATTGCAGTTTTTTGCATGACCTAAGAGATTGGCCAGAGGCGAGATGAATCTCAAGATATGTAATGGAGCAAGATTTGTTATAGTTGCTATTGAAGAGGTCATCCTACATTTGCCTGGTGGAGCTATTATGGCATAGATGCATGCTATTTTGTTTCCTCTGTTATCAAAAATATTATTTTTATTTCTTATTTTATAATTAGTGAATATAAATTAATTTTTAAGAATAATAGTTGTTCAATAATTATGGATGATGAGATTATCACTAGAGGGACCTTGATAAATGGCTTATATATATTAGACACTTCTCCGTATATCATGAATGTAAATATGTCTAAGAGAAAATAAGTTCAGGTGAATAATGCATACCTATGACATTTTAGGCTATGCCATATCCTTGAGGGAAGGATTCAAATGTTACTAAAAGATTAATACTTAGATCCATTCGATTATGAGTCATATACAACTTGCAAACCTTACTTTCGTGGAAAGATGACCAACTTTCATTTTAGTGGAACTACAGATAGAGCTACTGAGCTATTGGAACTCATACATATGTATATGGTCCCATATCGACTCAAGCTATAGGCAATTACTTATACTTCATTACATTCACTGATGATTTCTCTAGGTATGGACACATGTAATTGATGAAGTACAAGTCCGAGGCCTTTAAAAAAATTCAAGGAATATAAGAATAAAGTAGAGAAATATATTAAAAATAGTACTATGACTCTTCGATTAGATCAAGGAGGAGAGTACTTGAGTATAAAGTTTACCCATTTTCTTAGGGACCACGAGATTTTATCCTAACAGACACCTCCTTATACACCTCAGCTCAATGGTGTATTAGAAAGAACAGCTTATCTTCTAAACAAAATTGAATCAAAGTCGGTAGTGTCTACACCATATGAGATATGAAAATGAAAGAAGCCCGATTTTTAGGTGGTTAAGATTTGGGGCTAGCTTGTCGTCGTTAAAAGACACAACCCAGACAAGTTGGAATCAAGGACGGAATGATACATATTCGAGAGATACCCTAAGGAGATTTTGGGGTATTATTTCTATCATCCCAAGAACTATAAGATTTTTGTTGCCAAGAGAGCTATGTTCCTTGAGAAGGAATACATTTTTCATGGAAACAATAGGAGTGAGATAGAGTTAAGCAAGGTTGGAGAACCTAGCTCAAGCACCATTCTAGAGTCTGAGTCTGCTCAGATACCTAGCACACAAGTTTCAACTTTGTGCAGGTCTAACAGAGTATCTCACCCTCCTGAAGATATATGAGATATATCAGCAGAGAGGACTCTTAGGATGTTGATCCTCAGACCTACAATGAGGCTATTATGAATATAGACTTCGAAAAGTGACAAAAAGCCATGAATTCTGAGATGGATTCTATGTATTCCAACAAGGTTTGAAACCTTACAAATGCACTTGAGGGTGTCATACCCAATTAGTGAATATAAATTAGTTTTTAAGAATAATAGTTATTCAATAATTATGGATGATGAGATCGTCACTAGAGGGACCTTGATAAATGAGGCTATTATGAATATAGACTTCGAAAAGTGACAAAAAGCCATGAATTCTGAGATGGATTCTATGTATTCCAACAAGGTTTGAAACCTTACAGATGCACTTGAGGGTGTCATACCCAATTAGTGGATATAAATTAGTTTTTAAGAATAATAGTTATTCCATAATTATGGATGATGAGATCGTCACTAGAGGGACCTTGATAAATGGCTTATATGTGTTAAACACTTCTCCACATATCATGAATATAAATACGTGTAAGAGGAAAAGAGATGAGGTGAACAATGCATACTTATGACATTGTATGTTAGGTCATATACATAAGGGAATGATTCAAAATTTGCTAAAAAAATAGATACTTAGATCCATTTGACTATGAGTCGTATGCAACTTATGAATATTGCCTTCATAGAAATATGACTAACTCTCCTTTTAGTGAAACTGGAGAGAGAGCCACTAGTTATTGGAACTCATACATAGTGATGTATGTGGTCTCATGTTGACTCAGGCTATAGGTGGTTACTCATACTTCATTATATTCACTGATGATTTCTCTATGTATGGACATGTGTACTTGATAAAGTACAAGTCTAAGGCCTTTGAGAAATTCAAGGAATATAAGAATGAAGTAGAGAATCAGATTGGAAAGAGTATTAAGACTCTTCAATAAGATCGAGGAGGAGAATACTTGAGTACTGAGTTCACCCATTTCCTCATGGACAATAGGATTCTATCTAAGGGGACACCTCCTTGTATACCTCAACTCAATGGTGTATTGAAAGGAGGAATCACATGTTGTTAGACATGGTACGATCCATAATAAGTTTCACTGACCTACCCTATTCTAGGGATATGCCCTAGAGACCGTAACTTACCTTCTAAATAAAATTTCATCGAAGTCGGTAGTGTCTACACCATATGAGATATGGAAAGGAAAAAAGTTCAATCTTAAGGTGGTTAAGATGTGGAGCTATCCTGCCCACGTTAAAAGACATAATCCCGATAAGTTTGAATCAAGGACGGAATGATGCACATTTGTGGGATACCCTAAAGAGACTTTAGAGTAATATTTATATCATTCCGAGGATTGAAAGGTTTTTGTTGCCAAGAGAGCTGTGTTTCTTGAGAATGAACATATTCTTGGTGAAAACAGTGGGAGTGAGATAGAGTTGAGCGAGATTGGAAAACTTAGCTCAAGCACCATTCCAGAGTCCAAGTATATCCGGGTACCTACCACACAAGTTCTAACTTTATGTAGGTTTAGTAGAGTATCTCATCCTCCTGAAAGATATGCGGGACATATCAGTAGAAAGGACTCTTAGGATATTGATCCTCAGACCTACGAGAAGGCTATTATGAGTATAGACTCCGAGAAGTGGCAAGAAGCTATGAATTCTAAAATGGATTCTATGTACTCTAACAAGGTTTGGAACTCTGTGGATGCACCTGAGGGTATCGTACCCATCCACTGCAAGTGGATCTTCAAGAAGAAAATCGAAGTAGATGGAAAGGTATAGACCTATAAGGCAAGGCTGGTGGCAAAAGGATATCGTCAAAGATAAGGGGTTGACTATGATGAAACCTTTTCACCTGTAGTCATGCTTAAATCCATCAGAATTCTTTTAGCCATTGCAGTACACTATAACTATGAGATCTGACAAATGGATGTGAAAATGATATTATTCAATGGCAACCTCGAGGAGGATGTGTATATGATATAGCCAGAGGGATTCATATCCAGAGAGAGTCCATATAAAGTGTATAGGTTGCTCAGGTCCATTTATGGACTGAAGCAAGCTTCCTGAAGTTGGAACATAAGATTTGATGAGGCACTTAGATCTTATGACTCCGTTAAGAACGAAGATAAGCCTTGTGTGTACAGGAAGGTAAGTGGGAGCGCTATCACCTTCTTGGTGCTATATGTGGATGACATCCTAATCATTAGAAATAATATAGGAATGCTCTCCACGATAAAGATTTGGCTATCCAAAAACTTCTCTATGAAAGATTTAGGGGAAGCATCCTATATTTTGGGGATCCGGATCTATAAAAATAGATCCAGGAGGATGCTTGGCTTGTCGTAGTCCAGGTACATAGACTCTATTATCAAAAGATTTGGCTTAAAAAATTTCAAGAGATGACTTATACTAATGAGACATGGAATATCACTTTTTAGGAGTATATCTCTAATGACCCCTAAAAAAAGCACAGACATGAATATGATACCCTATGCCTTAGTAGGGTCTATCATTTATGCTATGCTATGTACTAGGCCTGATATAATGTACGCTCTATCATGAGCATGTATCAAGCAGATCCAAGTTTAGAACACTAAAAAGTAGTAAAGTGTATCCATAAGTACTTGAGAAAGACTAAGGATCTTTTGTTAACATATGGAGAAGGTAGCCTCCAGGTTAAGGGCTACACGGATTCAAGTTTCTAGTTTGACATTGATGATAGCAAGTCAAACTCAGGGTATATTTTCACCCTGAATGGAGGAGCAATAAGTTGTAAGAGTTCCAAGTAAGATACTACTACTAACTCGACCATAGAGGCAGAATACATTGCTGTAACAGAAGTAGCAAAAGAAGGGGAGTGGATAAAGGAGTTCATCAGGGACTTGAGGGTCGTTCCGAGCAGCGTGGAGCTAACTACTATATATAGCGACACCAATAGGGCTATAGCTCTAACAAGGGAACCTAGGAATCATCAAAATTATTCTGAGGAGGTTTCAACTGATTAGAGCAATCATAGCCCGAAAAGATAGAGCAACGAAAAGAGTTTCATCCGAAGATAACATCGTAAATTCACTTACGAAGCCACTGGCTCAGATTGTATTTGAGCGTCATAGGAGTCTGATGGGGATTAAACACATTGATATTGGCTTTAGGTTAAGTGAGAGATTATTGGTTACAGTGCCCTACAAGCCAATCACGTGAGTGTTGACACGTCTGACATGCTGCACGGTCTCTTTGCTTATGATTATTATTGACATATTCTCATATTATATATATATATATATATATATATATATATATATATATATATATATATATATATATATTATAATATTCTTAAATATGTGCAATGGTAATCGGATCGTGATGAGATCACGAAAATGAGATCGACTCACCTTTAAACACAGATCCTAAACAATCCCGGTCATAGGTCACTCGAGAGGGATATCAAGATAACCGGACAGACCACTATACTATATACCCATCCATATGATGAAGGTGGCTGGTCTCATAGCCACTTGTTTTGAGACACTAAGAACATAGTACAAGTGCTCATTGGAGAATGAGTTCACTGATTGATCCGCTTATGGAATATTATAGGTTAATGATACATAATGTCAGACAGTGATTCTATACTCTCAGTTGTGTATCTGGTCCTTAGACTTGAGACACCAAGGATGCCTTATTTGAGTACTCCTTTCTTTGACGTTGGACTTACAGGTTTGGAAAGTTTCAAATCTAGTACAACCGATTATCAAGATTGGTAGCCAACCATATGAAGGTAATTGAGTGTCAATAAAGGATCATCCACTCTCAGTATCATGAGAGAAATATCTCATATATGCTTGCTCAAATAAATTTCGGGCTATGGTCATTCAGATTAAGAGAGAAGGAGTTCTCCGGGAGAATCTGATTAGAGCGAGTCTCAGATGGATTCTGTATGTGACCTGATAGTACCATATCCAATATACGATCTCTAGGATATTAGTTAGATGAGGGATTATAGATACACTGTCACTATGGATAAACAAGTCCGATGGATTCGATTCCCCTATACCGTTTGGGGACTATGGAGCAGTGGCCTAGTACTTCTATAGTCGATGAGTCAAGTGAATTATTATAGAGATAATAATTTACTATATCAGAAGGAGTTCTGATAGGAGCGACTTATGGCCAGCTCAGTATCAGGCCTAGAGTGTCACATAAATATGGTGGATGCTTCAGCGAATAGAGAATTGGGTAGAGATCCAATTAGCCCCTATTCTTATTAGATAAGACTCTATAATGATGGGCTCCTTGCATGAGGCCCAATTAGAGGCTAAAGGAGATTATTGGATAGAGATCCAATAATATAAGGTTTGGGTAATTAGATGGAGATCTAATACCCACTAAAAGAGAACCCCTAGGGTTTTTGGTGGCTCTCTATAAATAGGAGGGGAGGCTTATAGTTGATAGGCTGCAACTTTAGTCACCCTCTCTTATTCTCCTTTCTCTCTCTCTATGCAAGAGTTATGAGATCTGATTGGAGGAGTTTCGCTGTAGAGATCCATCGTGTGGATACCGCTAGAGAGGAAGACGCTTGGCTTCCTTTATCCTCTCCATCCGGATCTGGAATACAGGGATATACTGTTAGGACTCTAGCTAGGAGAGTCCTAATTTAGTTTCATTAAAGAGGATAAATATGTAAATCCTAAGGGCATTCATGTAAATCCTATCTAGTCGACTCCTAATAAAGAAGCAAAGAGGCTGACTAGGTTAGGATTAGATAGGAGGAAGATATTTTGAAGGAAGAATAAGGTACATGTCACCCTAATTAACCACACCTTATCCTAGTTAAAGAGGGATTGGTTGAGGAGGGGTTAAGTTAGAATAGGATTAGGATTAGTTTGGTGGTTGCTTCTTAGAGTTGGAGTTGTTGGAAGTAGGAGTTGCCTCTTAGAGTTGGAGTAGGAGTTGTTAGGAGTAGGAGTCTTAAGTAGGAATCCTATTAGGAGTTGGCATTTAGAAGCTCTATAAATAATCTTGTATTCTTCCCTCTTTCATCATCAATAGATCACTTATTTTTCAGCCATTTTGTATAAAATCAAGGAGGGAGGAACCCCTATAGAGTTCCATGGAGGCCGATCCCCTATAGAGATCACACCATTCTTAGAATCTGTAAGGGTTCTACCACTTGGTATCAGAGCAACGTTCTTGGCATCTCACTACCATTTCGTAGCCATCCATCAGCCCCCCATAGCCATCCATAGCAATTCCTACAATTGCTTGAAGATCGTCACCAAATTCTGCCGTCATCTCCACTACCGTAAATCATCCTTTGATCTCCCCGTAAATTACAATAGGTTCTGGTTTCCTACCTTACTGCTGCTGCAATTTAGTTATCCATATTCAAAAAATCTAAAAAAATTCATTCCTATTTGCTGCACAAATTTTTCGTTGCAAAGATTTCATCTTTACGATGAAAGTTACGCTGCAGACTTCCAACTGCACACCCTTGACTATTTGATTTACTGCTATGTTTTTACTGATCCAATCTTTACAAAATTTTTAGGATGGCTTTAGCACTTCCTATCTTTAGATTTCATTTTAGTTTCATCAAAAGAATCTCAATATAAACCATTGATCTTTTACATCCAAACTGCTACACTTTAGATGTAAAAATCTGCTGCAATACCTTCCCGTGATCTTTAATTTTGCCGAACCTTTTGCTATCATTTTCTTCCATGAATTTTTTCTCAGTATTACCTTTCCCTTACCAGCAAATTCTCCTTAAATTTTACTCGAATCCTTGTTTTGAACTATTGGAAAAAAATCTCATCAATACTGCTGAAATCTTTCGACAAAAAAATTCTATTGCAATACCTTCTCGTATTCCTTGATCTTGCTGAAACTTTTGCTGCCAATTTCTTCCATCAACTTTTTTACAGCATTACATTTCCCTTGCCAGTGGGTTCCCATTGAGTTTTACTTAATTCCTTGTTACAAACTACTTCAAGAAATTTTAACTATACTACTGAAATCTTTTGCTTAAAAAATTATGCAGCAACACCTCGCAATCTTTGATTTTGCTAAAACTTTTGTTGTCGTTTCTATTGGAAAACCTCAGCGGGTACATCACATGCGTAGCAGAAATTAAAACAAAAACTGGTTTCCCACGCAGAACAAATCATCGTGCAAAAGATTGGGGTCGCGAGAAAAATATAAAAACCGATAAAACCGCGATGTGTGAGAGATTGATTTTACCTAGGGAGATCATATATCCCTGTATTCTAGATCTGGATGGAGAAGATGAAGGAGGTCAAGCGTCATCCTCTCTAGCGGTATCCAGATGATGGATCTCTGCAGCGAAACTCCTCCAATCTGATCTTGCAACTCATCCAATCCTTTATTCGCTGAAGCATCCACCATATGTGTGTGACCCTCTAGGCCCGATACCGAGCTGGCCATGAGTTACTCCCATCAGAACTCCTTCTAATAGTGAATTATTATCCCCATAATAATTCACTCGACTCATCGACTATGGACGTACTGGGCCACTACGCCATAGTCCCCAAACGGTACAGGGGGGATCAAATCCATCAGACCTGTCTGTCCACAGTTACCATGTATCTATAATCCCTCATCCAAATAATATCCCAGAGATCGTATATTGGACATAGTACTGTCAAGTCACACACGGAATCAGTTTATCTTGCTCTAATCGGATTCTACCGGAGAACCCCTTCTTCTCAATATGAATGACCCTGGCCAGGGATTTATCTAAGCAAGCATATAAGATATTTCTCTCATGATACCGAGAGTGAATGATCCTCTATTAACACTCAATTGCCTTCATAAGGTTGGCTACCAATCCTGATAACCAGTTGTATCAGATCTGGAGCTTGTCAAACCTGTAAGTCTAGCGTCAAAGAAAGGAGTACTCATACAAGGCATCCTTGGTGTCTCAAGTCTAAGGACTAGATACACAACTGGGACTATGAAATCGTTGTCTAACATTATGTATCATTAACCATATAGCATTTCATAAGCGGATCAATCAGTGAACTCATTCTCCAATGAGCACCTGTACTATATCCTTAGTGTCTCCACATAAGTGGCTATGAGACTAGCCGCCTCCATCATATGGACGGGTATATAGTACGCCGCTCTGTCCGGTTATCTCAATGTCCCTCTCGAGTAACCTATGATTGAGATTATTTATAATATGTATTTAAAATTGAATCGATCTCATTATCATGATCTCATCACAATTTGATTCCCATTGCACAGAACCAAGGACATCACAATATATATGCTACATATAATATAATGTGAGAATATACCAATATTAATCATAAGCAAAAAAATTACGCAGTGTGTCACATGTGTCATCACTCACGTGATTGGCTTGCAGGACACCTGTAACCAACAGTTTCTTTCCATGAAATTTTTACAACATTACCTCTCCCTTACCAATAGATTTCCCTTGAGTTTCACTTAAATTTTCATTGAGAATTTCTAGAAAAAATTATGTCTTCATTGCTGGAATTTTTTCTATGAAAAATCTGCTACTGCACCTTTATCTTTCTTCTTCTCCTTAACCCACTAAAACCCAACTATCTTGCTGCCACCACCCAAGACATCTTTAGGGCATCCCTTTAGCCTTAAGATGAAACCATTATAACCTACTTTCATAACCCAAATAGCACCCAAAACTGCAGCCCAAAATAGTAACCTATCGTAGCCTATCGACGTAGAATTCTATAGCACTACCTTTTGGTGTTTTTACTGCACCCATATCTGATCCTTACTAAAATTATTGCTGCCACCCATATCGTCTTTAGGGCACCCCTTTAGCTTTAAGTCGCAACCATCATAGCCTTTTTTTTATCTCTACAGACAACCCAAATCGCAGCCCAAACAGCGATCTTTCGCAGCCACCGATCCTTATCTTCCGCAGCCACTGATCCTTATCTTCCGCATCCACCGAACCTGCCAAACCTGTTGGTGTCCCCAACAACAATCCTAAACCTTCCTTCTCAACCTCAAACCATTGCCACAAAAATCCTTTGCAGCCTCCATAGCACCCTCAAACTGCAGTACCAACAGTAACCTAAACCGCAAGCTATCAACCCTAAACTGCAACCTTGATCCATCATCCTTTTGACCACCAATCCATACCAAACCAGTTGCTGCCATCAACAATAACCCTAAACCACCCCCCTAACCTTAAGCCTCGATGATTATACCCCCTATATGATCCCTACAGCAGCCCTAAATCACAACCCTAACAACAACCAAGAAACAACAACCATTCAACCCCAAACTGCAGCAATCTACCCTTGACCCACCACCTCTTTCGGCCATCAATCAGCCCAACCATTTCATATCACTAACCCAATAGTAGTAGAAGGATATTGACATCTCAGATCTGGAGGCACACGCAATGGCATCTCAAGGTTCAATCGATGCCAAGTTGGAGGCGTTTGAATCACGTGTGGAGGACAGATTGCGTGCCTTATTCGCCAAATTCGGATGGGGCCGATCTCCAAGCCCAACAAAATTTTAGCAAAGTACAAGTTCATAAAAGCCTCTCAAAAAGAAAGAATAAGCCACTGATATGAGGCAACCACGTATAAGGGTGGACTTGTTAGGATCAATTTGGCATTAAGAGTGGGGGGGCTGGGGGTGAATTAGTGCAAGTGTAAGTTTTTCATTTTAAACAAAAAATGTTTCGACTTTAAGAAAAATAGGAAGATCCAAAGCTTATTATTCAAATAAAGCAAATGAATGATAAGAAGATTGCTAAGTTACTTGCTTACTAATTACTTAAGAAAGAGCAAGGAAAATTGATAAGAAACGTCGTAAGTGAAATGTTTACTTTCAAAGAGTAAACAAGATTGGAAGCGTTAATAAGCAAAGTAACAGATGAACTCATAATTTTATAGTGGTTCAGCACCAATGGCCTACATCCACTCCCGAGTCCTCCTTCTTGAGGCAAACTGGTGTCCACTACTGATCTTCTTTGGGTGAAGACCAAACTCTTACACTTGAGCTTATAAGGGAGAATTGAGAATTTTCTACCCCTAAGCTCTCTCTCCCTTCCCCTTTTCTTTTTCTTACAAATCACACATAATTTTATCACAGAATATAATCTCCATAATTATTGTGTAGAATGTAAGAAAACTTGGGATATTTATAGGCCCTAAGTGGCTTCAGATTTTGAGCTAAAAATCAAACATACCCAAAAAAATTAGGTACGAGCGGTTTACCTACCGATCCTGGGTGAGTCAACTACCGAAAGTACCCAGATTCTTGGGTATGGGTAGTTCAACCGCCCAGTCTGAGTGGGTCAGCCACCTGAAAGCCTGGGCAGCGGTGGTACACCCATCGCTCACTAGCGGTTTACCCGCCGAAATTTTCACAGAAGTGGTTCGCTCCACTTTTCGAATTCCAGGTTAAACCATCAGTTGACCATTCCCTTGGTCAACTAATCGAACTCAACCTAAGCTCAACCAAACCCTATAATGGACCCAGTTGCCTCATTAAGTGGATTTGGATTCTTTCCAAATCCAACTCAATTTGGACTCAAACCCAAACTATGACTCAATGATTACAACACTTAATGACCAATCAAGCTAAATCAAGACTTAACTCCTGCCAATCGGGTAGCCTCCGGCATTTTTGCGGCGAGTCCTATGGTCTTCTTTCGGCAATCTCCCAACATGTTCCCAACGAGCTTCCCGATCCCTTCGACGAATCACCTAGCAAACTCTGACGAGATCCCACTAGATCATCTGAACCTCAGCCCGATACTCAAGCTTAATCTTGGCCCATCATCTGGTTGTAACTTCATTGCTCCTATCATAGTTAGTCCTGCATGATGCTAATTATGACTTAATTAAATATAATCATAATTACCAAACATCCATTACAAGACCATCCTAACACTCGACAAGCTTTTTGACTACCCCCGATAATCTTCCGGCGACTCTCAGTCTTCTTTTGGTGAACTCCCTTGTGCCATCCTTGCAAACTCCCGATACCCACGGTGAGCTCCCGATGCACTCCTGGCGAGTTCCCAACCGCATCGACCTGATGCATAGACTTGACCTTGGCCAATCCTGATTATAATAATCAATATGTCGTAGTTAATCATGCATCAATCAATTCTAATAATCATGTTAGATCAATAACCCATCAATCGAGTTCATCATAAAAATCTGAGATTTAACAGGACTTCCCTCGATAGGAAGAAGGAGACCCAACGGGATGGATTTCGCGCTTCGAAAGTTACTTTCGTCATCACTAAACACCGGAGGATTCCATGGTGGACACTACTATCATACACCTTGAAGGAGATGCTATATGATGGTACAATTAGCTTGAATATAACTATGAGACTCCGACATGGATACAATTCAAGTATGCGTTGTTGAACCGCTTTGGGCCGACCAAGTACAAGAATATCAACGAACAACTTACCAAGATACAACAAACCTCCACGATCCAAGAATACCTGACCAGGTTTGAGGAATTATCTTACTTTGCTCATGATTGGTCTGATAAAAAATTATTAGGGACGTTCATCGAAGGACTCAAGTTAAAAATTAAAGAAGAGGTTAAAGCGCGACAGCCCCCCACAATGAAAGCTACAATCTCTTTCACCCGAATCCAATAAGAACGGCTCAACCAAGATGCTCGGAGGATGAGAACAACTCCTACACCCATGATATATGAACCTCCTTCTGCTTCCAACCATCCTTTGCTGCTAAAAAAATTGACAAGAGAAGAACTATGCGACCGATCGACGAAGGGTCTTTGTTGGCATTATGACGAACCGTGGGGCCACGATCATTGCTGCAAAAAGGGCCACCTCCTACTGATTGAACCTCTTGAAGACATGGAGGAGGAGGTTCAGAAGTATGAGGAAGAGGTCACGGATGAAGAACAGCAGCCGGTTGATTTTACAACGCATACTCTTGTCGACTATGCGAACTTGCAAACGGTGAAAATGGGAGGACTTCTAAAGCAACAATCGATCATCGTTCTTATTGACACCACGAGCACTAACAACTTTATGAACAGCAAGGTTGCTGCCTAATTAATGCTGCAAAATGAAGATTGTAGTAGGTTAAATGTTGAGGTCACCAACGTCCAAATTTTGAAGTGTGACGAAAGATGTCCACAGGTGAAATTATTGCGACAAGACTAAGAGATACTTGCTAATTTCTTCCACCTTCCTCTTGATGATTATGAGGGCATGCTCAACATCAAATGGATGACTACACTAGGTGATGTTCCTTGGAATTTTTTTAAATTTATTATGAAATTTGTTGACCATGAGAAACAGGAGATCCTACATGTGAAATACGGGAGCGATGTAATGACAACTTGCACGTAGCAAATGGAGAAAGTTTTGAACAAAGAAAATAATGGCTTCTTGATGCAACTTTAGTAATACTCTATGAAGGAGCCAATAAAATTTGAAGACCCAAATATCCTCCAATTGTTTGCTAAATTTTCAGATATTTTCGTCGAACCACGCAGCCTACTTTCTAACCGCTTGCATGACCACTGAATTATGATTCTCCCAGGCAAACCAGTAACAAACTCTCTGCCATATCATTATCCTCACCTCTAGAAAACTGAAATAGAGAGAATTGAAGATGAGATGCTTGAAACAGGGGTCATACATCCAAGTTGCAGCCCCTACTCTTCGTCGATGCTAGCTTTACCCGACTTCGACAAAGTGCTTATTATTGATATATCGGGAGCTCAAAATTATGTCATCCATATACAAGATGGCCAACCCCTAGCCTACATCATTTGAAGCTACCAATCAATGATGAGGAATGCTAACCTTTGCTGAATTTATTGCTTGGTATGAAATAGGACAACATCACGAAGAGGAGATGAAAGTAAGTCTTGAAAAATTATAATTTTTGCTCCTTCCAAATTCAGATCGAGCTTACCTTACCATGGACTTTACTAGAAGGCAGCTACCATCACAGAGGAAGGCCTAGCTATCAATAAAGAACAACAACATATCAGCCTGCACAAGAAAAATACAGTCGCCCAACAAACACCGAAGTAGAAGGAAGTTTGTTATTAAAGATCGAGTCTTTCTCCATATTCATCCCTATAAGCAGGAATTTATGAAGACTCAAGCCTCACGGAAGTGGTCTCCTAGTTACTTTGGACCCTACAAAATTGTGGATCGGACTTGCGCACTAATTCAAAATTACAACTCATCTTCTAAGAATCTCACGGCAAATGAAAGTTTAGAGAAGACAACTTAGCCCCAACTTATCCACCTGATACCCAAGTTGATAAGGAGGCCCATATTCAACTGATGATTGCATGAGATTATGGGATTGTGACACATCATCGTCCAGTCACTACTGCTAATGTTGGACCCCAGGAACAGGATGTGCTTACTATAGGGCCATGAGGGACCCTCGTGAGGAGTTATAGATCACGACCCAGAGACATGGAGCTTAGCCTTGAGGACAACGCTGATATGAAGAGGGTGGGTCTGTTAGGATTCTAGCTAGGAGAGTCCTAATTTAGTTTCATTAAAGAGGGTAAATATGTAAATCCTAAGGGCATTCATGTAAATCCTATCTAGTCAACTCCTAATAAAGAAGCAAGGAGGCCGGCTAGGTTAAGATTAAATGGGAGAAAGATATTTTGATGGAAGAATAAAATACATGTCACCCTAATTAACCACCCCTTATCCTAGTTAAAGAGGGGTTGGTTGAGGAGGGGTTAAGTTAGAATAGGATTATGATTAGTTTGGAGGTTGCTTCTCAAAGCTGGAGTTGGAGTTGTTGGAAGTAGGAGTTGATTCTTAGAGTTGGAGTAGGAGTTGTTAGGAGTAGGAGTCTTAAGTAGGAATCCTATTAGGAGTTGGGGTTTAGAAGTCCTATAAATAGCCTTACATTCTCCCCTCTTTCATAATCAATAGATCAATTATTTTTTAGCCATTGTGTAGAAAACCAAGGAGGGAGGAACCCCTATAGAGTTCCATAGAGGCCGATCCCCTATAGAGATCACCCCAAGCTTAAAATTCGAAAGGGTTCTAACATATACGATCTCCCTATGTAAAACAATCTCTCACATGATGTGATTTTTTAGTTTTTGTGACTCAATCTTTTGCACGATGATTTGATCTGCGTGGGAAACCGATTTTGTTTTGATCTTCCACTGCGCATCGCTGAGGTTTCCCAACACCAACTAGTGGCAAATTAAGATTATTGGATAGAGATTCAATAATTCAAGGGGTGTGGATAATTGGATAGAGATTAAATACCTACTAAGGCATAATCCATTAGGGTTTAGAAGGCTCTCTATAAATAGGAGGCCGGCCAACAAGGGTGAGAGGCTGCATCTTTGGCTATGAGAGGACAGCGATAAAGAAATAAGTTCTTCTTCCATGTTCGCTGTAATGTGGTGCACAAAAGCCATGAAGAAGGTATACAAAAGTTACAAGCTTTTGGCTATAATTTGAGGAGCATCGTTGCATCAATCCACCGTGTGGATACCGCTAGAGAGAAGGACATCTGACTTCCTTAATCCTCTTCCATTGGATCTAGAAATTTCATGGATATACGATCTCCCTAGATAACACATCTTACACGATTCGTAATTTTTAGATTTTATGATTTTTCGCTCACTAATCATCGAACGACGATATGATAAACGTGAAAAACCTTTCTGTTTTGTCTTTTTTCTGCTACACATGTGATGCTCTCAAGATTTTCCAATAGTGGTATCAAAGCTATACTCATTGTGTGATGATTGCCCAATTAACTATGTGTGTTATGTTGAATCAAGTAGAATTGTTCTACGTGTTCTTGTTGCAACTGAAGATGCTTGCAGAGAGGCGGCATGCATGCTTGGCCGCAAAGGCAGCACCCATGGACAAACTACCTACTGGTAGGGGCGACCACCTACGGACCAGCCATCTGTGGCCAGGGCCCCATAAGGGGTGGTCGCTTGCAAGGGCGACTGCCCATGGGTAGAATGGCACCCGCCCGTAAGGGGCGACCATCGACAATGCGCAACGGTGCTGCTTAGTGACATAAGGAGTTAGGGTTTCTGTTTTAGCAAAAGGATGAGTTTGTCTTTTAAATTTTAAGAAATTCTAACATCTGTCCTTATCTCCAAAATTTTAAAAATACCCTTAACAAATCTAGAAATTCTATATATATCCAAATTTTTTAAAAATATAGTTAATGAAAAGGTTTAATTAACTATTATTATTTATCTAGTAGTCCTACATAATGATGTATATACATGTGATATATAATGGGAACAGATGATCATAGATCATATGATATGAAGTATGTATGTGTGATTATTATTATTATTGAGGCCTGCGAGCCTATATTTTTCTCATTTATTATCGAGCTTGTGTGCTTATGATTATGTTGTAATTACACAAAGAGGCATAGTGGGAGCATGGAGGTGCCAGTGGGATCTACGATGTCGAGACGAATGATCGTGACGCATGGAGATGTGTCGAGGTACTGGCGGAACTGATGATGATGAGATGAACGATCACAAGGCATGGAGATGCGTTTATACACATATATATCCTATTATGAGTGATTAGGCCCATTAGCCCGGGTCTGATCACATTAGGTGATGGTTCATGATCATATGGTGTGATTATGCATATGTGATATGTGATTGTTTATACACCTACTAGATATGTATGTATATATTTGCATTTGATGTAGATATATATTAAATATGTATGTGTATAATATAATATATTAGGAGACTAAAATAAAACCCCCTCCTACGATAATATTAAGTTAGTAAGTGTGAGGCAATTTGATCGACTCATGTGGACTTTTATCGTTACAGGAAGAAATTAAATCTCGATATAGGTTGAGTTGGTCGAGTCCTTCGAGGCTTACCTATCATCGTGATTCGAGATCTTGCCTATAATATAGAGATGTCATCGGTGACCTGAGGACGTAGTATGTTTGGTTGAGTCCCTCGAGGGCATATCATCAAATTGGACTCATCTTGTAATGATAGTGATGACTTAACTGAACATCATGGTTGGTCAAGTTGTCGAGACCATGATGGTTCGGAGGCTGAACAAGACATGAATTACGAGTTATAATTAGCAAGAGTTGCTTACTGTTTTGGGCTTAGAGTGATTGGTCGAGTCCCTTTAGGTTATACTAAGACGTCGATATGATCCTAATCCCCACTAGAAGTCTACTGGAGACTTTCATTTCACGTGTCAAGGGTGTCATGTGATTCACCAAAAAAATAGTGGGATTAGATTAAGATAGAAGTTCGTATCTTAATTATTTTTTAATAAAATCTATATGTTATTTATTTGTGCTACATCTTGTTTGTCGAAACATGTTGCTTGTAAACCTCCTATGTGACATACTTAATGCCAACCATCTCACTGATCCAAACTGGCTTCGTAATTTGAGAATTATTTTCACAGTGGAGAAAATTGCATATGTCGATGACACAATTTTGCCTACGCTAGAGGAAGGGGCAACGAGGATGGGATCGCTTGCTTCATAAAGTATATAGACGATTACACTTTGGCTAAGTGTTATACATTGGCCTATATGACTCTTGAGCTACAAAGGCAACATGAGAGCATAGATGTCAATTTCATCATTCTTCATCTTTGCCAACTATTTAAGGAACAGAAAAGAACTCAAAGATATAAGATATCCAAGAGTCTCTTCCAAGTTAGGATGACAAAGGGGACATCAGTTCAGAACCATGCCCTGAGGACGATAGAGTGGATTGAGAAACTCATAGGTGTATGAATGGTCCTAGAGGATAACTTATGTATTGATATTATACTTCAGTCCCTACCAGATTCATTTTCTCAGTTCATTATAAACTTCAATATGAACAAGTTTAAGGTGACTCTCCTTGAGCTCCTCAATATATTGAGGAAGCTGGGAGCACTATCAAGAAAGAAAAGATAGTTCTATATATTGGTGAGACTAAGAAGAAATGGAAGGCTGATAAGCCTCTTAAGAAGGGCACAGGTAAGGGGCAAAGGTTGCCAAGATAGACCTGGCAAAGGACGAAGGATAAGCTTCTACTACGGCAAAGATGGGCATTGGAAGAGGAACTATAAGGAGTACCTTATAGAGAAGGCACCGAGCCATTGCTACTTAGTAGGGTATTGTACACATGCAGCCTCTCTCACAGGGACCAGGAGCTTACTGCGTACCTAGTGTCAGAATGGTTGATAGACATCCACCGAAAGTAGGACATTTCGGTCCTGCCTTAGGTGGACGTATACCAGTTTGATGCTAGGCACATAGTGAGCTCTTGGTCCCTCTTTCTCCTCCTGGGTGTGTTCGGCCCCATTGTCTCTCACTTTGTCCTCTCTTATGCTCCCACTCGTGGCACTTACGACATGATAGTCCAACTCTCGCTCGCCTCCACCTTTGACCTCTCTTATCTCTTTATCGATGGGAGGAGTTTATATGCTATATTTTTAATATAGAGATTATTTTAAATACAAGTAAATCATAAAGACTTAAGACATCCATGATCAAAATCATAAGAGCTATAATAGATCTTAATTTAAATTATATATTATATTAATAATTTATTATGAATTTACATATCATGTAAGCAGATTATGATATATGTTAACTCAGACTTGACGGGAGAGATTTATATGCTATGTTTTTTAAAATATATGGGGTACTTAACATACGAGTAAATCATAAGAGCCTAAGAGGTCTATGACCAAAATCACATAGGTTAAATAAATTTTAACATAAAAATTTACAAGAATATGATATCTTCTGAAGTTAGTAACCCAGCTAGAAACTTAAAATTTTAGAAAAAATTAAGCAAAGCTCTAAAGAGGATTTTAATACTATCAAAATTTACGATGGATGCTTGGCAGTAATTTCTAAAGTGGTGTATTTATAATCATTAAGAAATCTCAAAATTTTAAAGTAAATAAAGAGACAGTACTCAAAATCAAAGGTACTAGCGGTGATCTCATTGTTCTACGTGGTACTGCCATTGATACTATTTAAACTATGTCTCTCATGCTATCTACTATCTTAGAGGGTATTATCGCTTAAGCTGATTGGTACCGTTGACCACAAATTAGCTTAATTCTCGTCCAAATTCAATCTACTTTGTTCTCAACTTCACATAACATAAATTTAGCGCAACTGCAGCCCAAATTATCATCAGATAAGGCTGCAAAATAATAATCACTTCTTCTCACATATCATATAGTTTTCAAAATTTTCAAACTTGATTTGATTGTATAATAAGTCATTTTTAAAATTGATTTGATTGTATGATAAATCATTTTCTAACTTGGTTCGATTATATCAAGCTATTTTCATGAGTTTTCAATTTTTTAAGAAGATGGATACAATCTTGCAAGTGGTACTGTTGCTGACACCCCTCAACTGGCACCGCTCGTACCATCCGTTGTCCAAGGCGTTATACCACCTAATTATCCTAAAGAATTCTACTTACGCAAAAAATAAACCAGATTTATTGCATTACATCTTTGATACTTTATGTAAACCTAAAAATGAGATAATAACAAATGATTGGCATATCATTCATTGTATGGATTAAGATATATAACATACATTTATTTTTTATACATCATCAAGTATAACATTGGTAGTTATCAATATATCGAACTCAAAGACCCCTTACAATTATCAACCTTGCTTTGTTATTATTTATGATGCATGATGTTGTTGATTGATGTCGGTAATTTTATTAATTTTGTTTAGTGACTATCTTCTAAATAAAAATTTTACTCATTATAAATATTATGGTCGTTCATATTTTATCTACATTGTAAATGGTTTTACTTTGTTATAATAACAAAAAGTTTTAATTGATTTGATAATCCTCATAAAAGTAATAGGATGCGTACGGTTTAAAAAGAGGAAAAAAGAATCAATGTGTTGATTTCCGTTATATTTATTTTTTTTTCTGTAATAAGTTTTCTTTTTCTAAGAAAGCTTCCTTTTTCACCGAAAGACATAAGATACATTTTGCATTCCTATTTACTACTATATAATAAAAGAATAATAAGAATTTACTAATTTTATAGAAATCAAACAAATCTCTCTCTCTCATTGGTGCATCATTTCATCGATATTCAAATCATGATTTCATTTTCCTGTTCTTGATTGGGTCCTTTCAATTCTTTTAGGTTTATGTTCTCCTCCGAGGAAAGATCTTTCCAAATTCCATATAGCATATAGGGCAGCAAATGATCTCAGTATCACTTCTTTTTTCAATTCATTGAATGCCTTTCCTGAACCATTAGATGTATAGATAAGATTATTACATTGGTGATAGGGCAAAATCCGACCTTGCTGCCAAGTCATCACACCTTGGGACAGCTAAGCCACGGACGCGGCCAAACCGACGTGACCGGTCG
This sequence comes from Ensete ventricosum, assembly GCA_029747655.1. Classification (NCBI taxonomy): domain Eukaryota; kingdom Viridiplantae; phylum Streptophyta; class Magnoliopsida; order Zingiberales; family Musaceae; genus Ensete; species Ensete ventricosum. The sequence goes on along the minus strand of JAQQAF010000003.1, from coordinate 32,780,105 downwards.
ACCGGATGTACGGAGGGTACCAGGTGCCGTACCACCGACCTGGCACAGGTAAGGTCGGCAACCCCTACCTGCAGGCGCACGCTTCCCCACCAGTACGGAGGCAAGGTGTGAGGCGCGGCAACATGGTGAATCATGAATGCGGTAAGGTCGTCAGGTACGAACAACCCACAGCGCCCACTATAAAAACTCCTGCACCTCCACAGGGCAGGGGGATCGCAAAAAGACTACAAAACTGACTTGATCGTCGGAGGGGTCACGTCGGGAACTTACCCGACCCGACCTCCTTGCAGGAACCAGCGGCCGACCCCAGCAGGACGGCCTCTTCTCCACCAAGGCTCCGCCACTCCAGCAGCAGAACTCTCGAGCCGACCCCTGAGTCACCGCTCATCCCAACCAGCTCCGCTCCGTGCCGAAGAAATTGCGAAGTGGGCGAACTAGCGCACACGGGCCTGGACCAGCAAAGGCTTGCTCGACACATTCAAAGGCGAAACACGTCCACCTGGCAAGCCCCAAAAACGACACTATCATTTTGGCGCTAGAAGGAGGGCCCATGTCGCCAGAACGCTCTCTCGCTGACTCGGCACCAGAGCGCCGAATGGAACCCGATCACCCTCGGTCGACCGAGGAAGTCCCGGCTGCTATGCCGACTCCCAATCGCTTTTGGAGAATGATGACTGACCCCGGGTTCCCGTCACCCGCATCCAACACTGCACCCCCCATGGTCACCACCGAGGCCTTCCTCGGCCTCACCAGTCAAGTCCAGGCGCTCGCGGGGATGGTGCAGACCATAATCCCGTACCTACCGCAACTGGTGCAGTCGGCAGCACACCAGTCAGCGCCTCCGCGGGCGGAGTCTCCGACGGCCCCAAGTCGGGGAGTCCCGCCCGCCGCCGAGGCGCCACCGCCACGTATCACCGAGGCCCCTCCACCTCGGATCCCGGCTTCGCCGACGTCAGTACCAAGCCGATCACAAAGCCGCTCTTGCAACCCGACGCCGACTGAGCCTGATCTCGACGTCCTATCAACTGATTCAACCGACTCCTTGAGGGAACAGGTTCGTCGAGTCCATCGACGACTCGACGAGGTTCAGAGAGAAGTCCTCAGGTCGAAAGACGAAGCTGGGGAGGGCCCAAAAGGGGGCTCCCCCTTTACCCCTGAGATACACTCAAAGCCCCTGCCGCCCACATTCAGGCTACCTGCCCTCGAACCCTATGACGGCAGCGGAGACCCAAGGGAGCATGTTGCTACGTTCTGCGCCCAGATGGCCCTGTATGACACTTCAGAGGCGCTGATGTGTCGAGCCTTCCCGACCACCCTCCGAGGATCGGCCAGAAACTGGTATGCCCGGCTAAAACCCGCCTCAGTACCATCATTTGATGTATTGGCAAGAGAGTTCGAGTCCAATTTCTTGGCAAGCGCGAGCCCAAGGCCCACCACAGCCTCACTCCTCGGGATGGCCCAAGGGAGTGATGAACCCCTCTCCCAATTCGTGAGAAGATTCACCTCACAAGTACAGGGCATTCCGGACCTCCATCCGTCGCTGGCCATCCAGGTGTTTCTGACGGGACTGAGGCCCTCTAGGTTCTTCTGGTCGCTGATCGAGCGGCCACCGACAACTCTACCCGAGATGTTGCAGCGGGCACATCAGTACGTGGCGGCCGAGACTCTCATAGCCGGCAAGCGGGACGAGGCGAAACGCCCACGGGGCGAGCAGTCTCGGAGGCATCCAACCCCGCCTCTCAGGAAAAGAGAGGATAGGTCGGGCCTGTTACCGGCCAGACCTCCTCCAATCCCCCTTAACTCGACCCGAACCGAGATCTTCCTCCAAATACGGGAGAAGGGACTCTTGAAAACACCAAGCCTAATGAAGTCGCATCCTGAGCGGCGTGACAAGAGGAGGTACTGCCGGTTCCATCGAGAGTACGGTCACGACACCGAGGAATGTCGCGACCTCCAATACCAGATCGAGGACCTCATCAAGCGCGGTCATTTGCGGCGATACGTCCGAGAACAGCCACCTCTCTCGGACGGCCGGCCACCCCGAGACCCGTCCCCCCGACCACAGGGCCCGGTCGAAAAACAGATCGACGTCATCTTCGGCGGCCCAGCCTCAGGCGGCAACAGCTCGTCGGCACGCAAAGCTTACGCGCGCTCCAAGGTCGGGAAAAGGCCGATGCACCATGAAGAGCTCGACGTCGCGTTCAGATCGCAGGACGAGGAGCAGGCATCTCACGACGACGCGCTAGTAATCTCAGTCCGCATGGCAAATGCCTATGTCAAGCGGGTTATGATCGACACGGGAAGTTCGGCCGACATTTTATATTTCAATGCCTTCCAGCAGTTGGGACTGACCGACCTGGACCTCACCCCCCTGACATCTACCTTGACAGGGTTCACTGGGGACTCCGTTTCCCCCATGGGGACGACTACGATCCCTGTCACGCTCGGGGGAGAGCCGAGGTCAAAGACCCTGATAGTACCATTCATGGTGGTCAGGCTCCCATCCGCCTACAACGCCATCATCGGGCGCCCGACCCTAAATCGGCTCAGGGCGGTCGTCTCAACGTACCACCGGGTCCTGAAGTTTCCAACTCGAGCCGGGGTCGGCGAGGTCAGGAGCGACCCGAAAGAATCCAGACAATGCTATCTGGCGGCGACAACGCTGTGCAAAAAGCCAAGAACCGGACCGATCAATGCCACGACGCCGGACCCAGTGAAAGACGCCCGGGACGCCCATTCCGCGGAGAGAATTCTCGAGCTACCACTGGACCCGAGTCGCATGGGCAAACTAGTAAAGGTCGGGGCGGAGTTAACGGAGGATCAGCAAATCCAGCTGATAGATTTCCTGAGGAAGAACGACGACGTCTTCGCATGGACCCCGAACGACATGCCAGGGGTCGACCCGGAGGTCGCCCAACACTACCTAAACATCTCCCCCGACGCCCGACCAGTAAAGCAACGCCCGCGAAAGTTCGCCCCGGATCGCCAGAAGGCCATAGAAGACGAGGTCACCCGCCTGTTGGACGCACAGCTCGTCGAGGAAGTAAAGTACCCGACCTGGCTGTCCAATGTTGTACTTGTTAAAAAGGCGAATGGAAATTGGCGGATGTGTGTTGATTACACTGATCTCAATCAGGCTTGCCCGAAGGACTGCTACCCGCTCCCTCGCATTGACCAACTTGTGGACGCCACGTCCGGGCATCAGCTGTTCTCTTTTATGGATGCCTTCTCGGGATACAACCAGATCCAAATGGCCCCGAGAGACAAAGGAAACACGGCATTTATCACGCACAATGGCACATATTGCTACAAGGTGATGCCGTTCGGGTTGAAGAACGCCGGTGCGACCTATCAGCGCCTCGTCAACCGAATGTTCAAAGACCAAGTCGGCAGGAACATGGAAATATATGTCGACGACATGATAGTCAAAAGCCGACATGCCGAGACCCATCTCTCCGACCTGGAGGAAACATTTCGCACATTAAGAAAATACAGGATGCGCCTCAACCCAATAAAGTGTACTTTCGGCATCACCGCCGGGAAGTTCCTCGGCTTCATAGTGCACCAGCGAGGAATCGATGCCAACCCTGACAAAATAAAGGCCATACAGGAGATGCAGTCACCCAGGACTGTAAAGGAGGTACAGCGACTAGCAGGAAGGATAGCGGCCCTGAGCCGCTTCATTTCTCGGGCTGGAGATAAGAGCTCGGTCTTTCTTCGCGCATTGAAGTCGGCAAAAGATTTCAAATGGACTCCCGAGTGCGAGGAAGCCTTCCGCCAGCTAAAAAGTCATCTCGGGAACCTGCCGCAGCTGGCCTCGGTGAAGGATAACGAGTCGCTCGGCCTGTACCTCGCCGCAACCGACCTGGCTGTTAGCTCGGTCCTGGTAACACTGGACAAAACCGGGGAAAGGCCGGTCTACTACACCAGCCATGTCTTGGCAGGACCTGAGCTTCGATACCCCCTTATAGAAAGGGTAGCCTTGGCGCTTATTCTGGCCTCCAGAAAACTAAGGCCATATTTCCAGACACACCCCATTAAGGTGATAACCGACCAACCCCTGCGACAGATCCTCTCCAAATTTGATGTTGCAGGTCGGATGCTGAAGTGGTCGGTAGAGTTGGGGGAGTTTGATATCGAATATGAGCCAAGGAAGGCAATTAAAGGCCAAGTGCTTGCGGACTTCCTGTCGGAGCTCATGCAGCCATCAGTTCCCCAAAGCCCGACCCCCGGGTGGACCTTACACATCGACGGGTCGGCAAATTCGGAGAGAGGAGGGGTCGGCCTGGTGTTCAAAGACCCCTCCGGTCACACTTACGAACATGCCTTGCGACTGGGGTTCAGAGCCACAAACAACGAAGCCGAGTATGAAGCGCTCCTGTTCGGCCTCAAGGTCGCAGCCGACCTAGGGGCAGAAGATATAGAGGTATTCACCGACTCCCAACTTGTCGCTGGCCAAGTTAATGGCACGTTCGAAACGCGGGAAGCGGCAATGATCAAATACCTCGCCGAGGTACGGCTGGCAGCGGCGCGATTTCAAAAGTTCGTCATCACCAAGGTGCCCCGCAACGAGAACACGCAGGCAGATGCCTTGGCCAAATTGGCCTCCTCCCGCGCAACCGACGCACCAACCGGGCCAACGGTTAGGACCGTCGGGCCATCCATTGGCCCGACCCTCATGACCGTCAACCAAGAAGATGAAGGCTGGACCAACGAAATCCTCCGCTTCAAACAAGCGGGAGTCTTACCTGAGGATAAGGCGGCCGCCCGAAGAGTCAGAAGGGCAGAGTCATGGTACTGCATCATTGATGGCCGCCTCTACCGACGAGGTTTCAGCCGACCTCTGCTTCGTTGTCTGAACCCGACCGAAGCACAGACCACCTTAGCCGAGATCCATGAAGGTATATGTGGAGACCATGTCGGCGCTCGCACCCTGGCGCACATGGTCCTAAGGCAAGGGTACTACTGGCCTACACTACGAAAGGATGCTCAAGCGTATGTTCGAAATTGCGAGCCATGCCAAAAGCACGCCCGATTCCAACATAGACCGATGGTGCCGCTCTCGACCGTCGACTGCGCCTGGCCCTTCGCCCAATGGGGGATGGACCTCCTCGGTCCCTTCCCCCCAGCCTCGGGACAGAGAAGGTTCCTGATAGTCGGCGTCGATTATTTCACCAAGTGGCTCGAAGCCGAGCCGCTGGCTTCCATCACCGAGAAGCAAGTCGAAGGGTTCGTGTGGAAGAACATCATAACCAGGTTCGGCCTCCCTAAAACGATCATCACCGACAACGGCACGCAATTCAACAACGCCAAGTTCAAGGCGTTCTGCCAGAGCTATCGCATCCAACTGAAGTTCAGCTCGGTGGCTCATCCCCAGGCTAACGGTCTGGCCGAAGTAACAAACCGAGCCATCCTTGAAGGATTAAAGAAGAGGGTCTCCAACGCCACGACTTCCTGGGTGGATGAAATCCCAAGTGTCCTATGGGCGTTGAGAACGACCCCTAAGACCCCGACGGGCGAATCGCCTTATAGCTTGGCATTCGGGTCTGAGGCCGTGCTGCCTCCCGAGGTGGTCTTCCCAACCCTTCGCACTCAAAGTCAAAATCGGGAGGAGTCTGATCAGCAACTCCGTAAAAATCTCGACCTATTGGAGGAAAAGCGGGCCGATGCTCATCTCCGAGCGCTGGCCTACCGGAGGGCTGTCGCGAAAACCTACAACCAACAAGTGCGCCCAAAGCGTGTCGGCCCGGGCGACTTGGTGCTCCGCAAGACCGAGGTCAGTGATCCGACTCGATCCCGCGGCAAGCTGGCCCCGAACTGGGAAGGTCCCTACCGAGTTATAGACACTATCCGAGACGGGACTTATACACTGGCAACCATGGAAGGTCGAGTACTACCAAGAACCTGGCATATCACGAACCTGCGAAAGTTCTACGTGTAGCCATGTGTCGCAACTCGTACCAAATTAGAATGCAATGGTGGCACCAACATAACCCGACTTGTATTAACCCTTGGAAAAAGTACAAAGGAGGTCGGGGCCGACCCGGGTTACAGGCTTCAAAAAAAAAAAAAAGAGAACAAAATTGGTCAGGGCCGATCTAAGGGCTACCTGACCCGAGTTACAAGTTCCTAGAAGAAACAAAACTAAGACTCGGGAGGCACCGAGTCGTCAAAATCTTGCCGACGCTCCATTGGTACTGAGTCGTCCTCGGGGTAAATCGTGAACGGATCCTCTTCGACGTCGGCGTCGGGGTGGCGGGCACGAAAACGAGCTCGCGCCACCCGATATCCGTATTCGTAGGTGACCCGTCCCATCCGCTTTAAACCTTCTTTAAAACCGAGGGACTCCTTGTATTCAGCGACGGCAATTTTGGGCAGCTCGGCTCGAGCTTGCTCCAAGTCCTTCACCGATTGGAGCAGCTCGTCGTCCATCCTCCTGGCCCGGGCCCGGGCCTCCTTCAGCAGGTGATGAGAGTCACCCAGATGACCCCTCAGCTCTTTCTCCGAGGCCTCATGCCTGAGGAGCTCTTCCGCTTTCTCGGCCTTGAGCTTTTCGAGCTCCTCCTGCAGCCTCGACGCCCGCTCCTCGGCCTCAGCAACTGCCTCGGGCCCGCCCTTCGACTTCAGGACGTCGAGCTCCTCCTGTTGCTGCTTGACCCGGTGGTCCATGAAAGTGATCAATCGACCAGCATCATGGACCCGGTCGACCAACGCCATTTGAAGGTGCTGGCTCTGCACAGAAGGACTTTGTAACAAAAAAAAAAAGGGTAAGGGAGAATGGGAAGGAAATTCATAAGTCGGCCGGCTTACCAGGACGAGCTCCTTAGTAGCTCGGGCCATCAAGACCTCCGACGGGAGCGTGTACAGCTCCCGTGCCAGTTGGGGATGGAGAATCCCCCTTTCATATTCCTCGGCGGCGGACGAGGTGTGCCACACCTTCGTCGAGTTCCTGAGTCCCGCCCACCGAGCCTGCAGCTCCTTCTCGGGGTCTTGGAGCCCCAGGTCAGACATCATCAGGGCATAGTAGCCCTGGTCTCCCTTGCTGACCTTCGTCCGGAAGAGGTCCTTCATGGACCTCGGGCGCTCATGGACCGGGGAAGCGGCACCCTCCTCAGATTCGGCGGGCGCTTCCGGTCTCGCAGGCGACGCAGCGGGCTCTTTTCCCTTGGAGCGATGTCGGGAGCCTCCTTCGCCCGCCGGGGATTTGTGCTTCCTCGACAGCACTTTTGTCCTCTTAACGGGTTCCCCCGTCGCATCAGCACGTCCGGTCGGAGGGGGAACCGGTCTCTTCGCCGACATCCTTGGAGCCTCCCGAGCCGGGGAGGCGCGGGCTTCATGAGCGGAGGGGCGGCTCGGCGGGACCCGTCCCCCGGCTACCCTCGGCATCCCACGAAGATCTCCGAGGTCCATCCGATCTGCGTCACAACTTACAGGTCAGTACAAGATTAGCAAGGTTTGAACAAAATGAAAGCTAGTACCCTTAGAGGCCGGACTCAAACCCGCCTCAACGAGCCAAAGTTTGGTCATTTCCTTAATCGCACAAGAAGAGGAAAGAATCCCCTTCAGTCGACCGACCAGGACGGCCTCCTCCTCGGACAAATAAGGGGGGGCATTGCCAATCGGATGAGCCGACCAGCTAAACCCGAATCCCCAACCCAGACCACTGACATAAAGGTACCGGGACTTCCAGCCCTTGTTGCTGGAAGGCGCCCCGGCAACCCTAAAACCCACACGAGCGGTGAGGTAGTAACCTCCCCGACTCTTGCACAGGCGAAAGCACGCCATGAACAAGTCCCGGGTCGGGATAATCCCCGCTCCTCGGCACTCACCTAAAAAAACCACTAGGTAACGCCACGAGTTGGGCGCTACCTGACTCGGAGAGACTCTCCACCGCTTCAGGCACTCCTCGATCAGAGGGTGCAAAGGAAACCGAAGGCCGGCTTCCAGGGCATCTACCGAGATGCACATGCCGGGGACGTCCAAACTGTAAGGACGCTGCCCCGGCTCCGGAACATACAACCCGTATTCAGACGGGATGCTGTACCGTGCCCTGATTGCGGCAAGTGACCCCTCGGTCACTGCCGAGTCGAGGTCATGATGTGACATCATGACCTCCAAGTCCCTCTGAACCCGCGCGTCGACAGGCGACGGGGGCCCAGAAGACGCTCCCGAGGAACTAGCCCCAGGACCACTACGACTCGACTCCCCCGACCCCGAGGGAGAAGCGACTCTGACACTAGTGGAGGAGTCCGACGAGGTCATCGCGACCTGTTTAGAAGGGGGCTGCCGAGCTGAGAAAGCAGGGACTACTAGGGTGGTCCGAGGCAGAGGCAGCGAGAAAGCAAAAGGATCAAGTGAGGTCTCTGCGCAGCCCCCCCAGCCAATTTATAGCGCCCAGGCGCGCCGTTTCGGATTCCCGAGGTAAGAGAAAAAGCCGCCGCGCCGAGGAAACACTCAGCGCATTGAATGCGCCATGATTGCGACCGAAACCCTAGGAGATATATATATATGTATATGTTCGTGCGCGCCAAAAAAAAAAAAAAAAAAAAAAAAAAAAAAAAAAAAAAAAGAGAGAAGAAATAATAATAAATAAATATAATAATAAATAAAGATCTCTCGGCCAAATCTCCGGATTTGCGCCCGAGTTCACCCTCCCGGCCAAATCTCTGGATTTGCGCCCGAGTTAACCCTCTCGGCCAAATCTCCGGATTTGCGCCCGAGTCAACCCTCTCGGCCAAATCTCCGGATTTGCGCCCGAGTTAACCCTCTCGGCCAAATCTCCGGATTTGCGCCCGAGTTCACCCTCTCGGCCAAATCTCCGGATTTGCGCCCGAGTTCACCCTCTCGGCCAAATCTCCGGATTTGCGCCCGAGTTAACCCTCTCGGCCAAATCTCCGGATTTGCGCCCGAGTTAACCCTCTCGGCCAAATCTCCGGATTTGCGCCCGAGTTAACCCTCTCGGCCAAATCTCCGGATTTGCGCCCGAGTCAACCCTCTCGGCCAAATCTCCGGATTTGCGCCCGAGTTAACCCTCTCGGCCAAATCTCCGGATTTGCGCCCGAGTTCACCCTCTCGGCCAAATCTCCGGATTTGCGCCCGAGTTCACCCTCTCGGCCAAATCTCCGGATTTGCGCCCGAGTTAACCCTCTCGGCCAAATCTCCGGATTTGCGCCCGAGTTAACCCTCTCGGCCAAATCTCCGGATTTGCGCCCGAGTTAACCCTCTCGGCCAAATCTCCGGATTTGCGCCCGAGTCAACCCTCTCGGCCAAATCTCCGGATTTGCGCCCGAGTTCACCCTCTCGGCCAAATCTCCGGATTTGCGCCCGAGTTCACCCTCTCGGCCAAATCTCCGGATTTGCGCCCGAGTTCACCCTCTCGGCCAAATCTCCGGATTTGCGCCCGAGTTAACCCTCTCGGCCAAATCTCCGGATTTGCGCCCGAGTTAACCCTCTCGGCCAAATCTCCGGATTTGCGCCCGAGTCAACCCTCTCGGCCAAATCTCCGGATTTGCGCCCGAGTTCACCCTCTCGGCCAAATCTCCGGATTTGCGCCCGAGTTCACCCTCTCGGCCAAATCTCCGGATTTGCGCCCGAGTTCACCCTCTCGGCCAAATCTCCGGATTTGCGCCCGAGTTCACCCTCTCGGCCAAATCTCCGGACTTGCGCCCGAGTTAACCCTCTCGGCCAAATCTCCAGATTTTCGCCCGAGGTCACTCTCTCGGCCAAATCTCCGGATTTTCGCCCGAGGTCACTTTCTCTCGCCCAGATCCCTGAATTTGCGCCCGAGGTCACTTTCTCGGCCAAACCTCCAGACACATTCCCGAGCTCAAGCTCGGTCGGATCTACTTTCGCTGCGCTATACTCCCGAGCTCAGGCTCGGTCGGATTCAGCTTCCTGCGACATATTCCCGAGCTCAGGCTCGGTCGGATCTACTCTCGCTGCACTGTACTCCCGAGCTCAAGCTCGGTCGGATTCAGCTTCCTGCGCCATAGTCCCGAGCTCAGGCTCGGTCGGCTCTACTCTCGTTGCGCTGTACTCCCGAGCTCACGCTCGGTCGGATTCAGCTTCCTGCGCCAACTCCCGAGCTCGTGCTCGGTCGGATCAATTCGGGCCCACGCTCAGGACTAATTTAAGGCTACCCCAAACAACGATCACACGCAAGACCTCATCTTCGGCACCCCAAACAGGCGCCTCGAGAGGGTCTGCCTGGGGGGGGAAGAATGATAGGGCAAAATCCGACCTTGCTGCCAAGTCATCACACCTTGGGACAGCTAAGCCACGGACGCGGCCAAACCGACGTGACCGGTCGACCGGATGTACGGAGGGTACCAGGTGCCGTACCACCGACCTGGCACAGGTAAGGTCGGCAACCCCTACCTGCAGGCGCACGCTTCCCCACCAGTACGGAGGCAAGGTGTGAGGCGCGGCAACATGGTGAATCATGAATGCGGTAAGGTCGTCAGGTACGAACAACCCACAACGCCCACTATAAAAACTCCTGCACCTCCACAGGGCAGGGGGATCGCAAAAAGACTACAAAACTGACTTGATCGTCGGAGGGGTCACGTCGGGAACTTACCCGACCCGACCTCCTTGCAGGAACCAGCGGCCGACCCCAGCAGGACGGCCTCTTCTCCATCAAGGCTCCGCCACTCCAGCAGCAGAACTCTCGAGCCGACCCCTGAGTCACCGCTCATCCCAACCAGCTCCGCTCCGTGCCGAAGAAATTGCGAAGTGGGCGAACTAGCGCACACGGGCCTGGACCAGCAAAGGCTTGCTCGACACATTCAAAGGCGAAACACGTCCACCTGGCAAGCCCCAAAAACGACACTATCAATTGGTTATTGGTTGGACATTTGGAATCACTCCTATAATAAGGGTACACCTTAGGAGGATTGGGGACGGAATATAGAGAACAGGTGGCTGTGATCTGCAACTATGATGGGCAAATCTTTTTTGAAAAACTCCATGATGAGATCATGAAGAATTTTTAAAGAAGAATGAAAAAAAAAAAGTGATGATCATTTATTTATTCACTACCAATGCTACATGATTTTTTGGTCCATGCAAAAATGATGGAATTCAACACTACAAAGGCAAAGGAATCTTATGTACTCATCCTTCTCTACCACCACAAGATCGAAATTAGTATTATTAAGAAGCATCTCCTGGTTAGTCTCCTATTATTCGTTAATACTGTGCATAATTAGTCTCTTATCTGTGACTCAATCGTATTGTTATTTATTTTTCACAAATCTGGTTGGTCGATTCTACTGCCTCTCATCATGTCATTGTGGATCTATAAAGTTATTATAAAGGGACAGTCCAGATCTAAACATGAAGCCTTACAGGATCTGTTCAACTTTCTCTCTCTAAAACATTTAATCTTTAGAAAATATTATATTCATTGCGTCCTCAACCAACCTATCATTTTAGAATCAATCATGGATTTGAGTAATTGATCTGATTGCATAATTCGAATGTAAAATTTAGCAAAATAACTTCCTCAAAATTTGTATAAATATTCATCACCTCAAGAATCTAAATTCATCCATTTCACAACATATTCCTTAATTATATATATATATATATATATATATATATATATATATTATATCTAACAAAATTTAATTTTTGTGTCTCATTTTTGCAAGACAAATTGTCCTTCTCACTTTGTTATGAAGAATCTCTCCATGGCGCACCTATACTAAGGGGGACCGAACAAGGCTGATGTATATGAATGACCAAGATTGGTGAACAAAGTTGCATCCTCTTTTATAGCGCACTAATGGGTATCGAAACATGTTGTGGTAATTGGCATCCCTCTCCAGAGTCTTTAGTCATCTTGTTTGTTCTTATTTGTTACCTTTTATTTTCCAAGAATATAAATAATTTCACTTATGATTCCTATTTTGCCAATAAAAGCACAAAATTAACTTTTGGTATTTCATCTATTAGGGGTTGTGGTCCGCATGATTTAATTTACATTGAATGTGTGTGGTCCTGCACTCATTACTTCAATCAATGATTTTTGCCATTAAAAGATTTTTGTTGACTATTTTACAATATATATATATATATATATATATATATATATATATATATAGCTTTTCTCCTTTACACCTTAAGTCAGATGTTTCCTTTGTGTTTGTCAATTTTAAAAATATTATTGAATTTTTTTTTCTTTTAACGTCTATCGTCATACTATGTATATACTATGACGATAGAGGAGAATTAAAAAAAAAAATTATTATTATTATTATTATTTTTCTTGAATTGTATGGTATTTAACATCTCAAAACTTTGCCAAACATACTTCTGAATATAATAATTTTGCTGAAAGACACACTTATCTGTGGGCATACTTTTCTCTGTGTACTGTCAAATTACTTGTGATGTTTTGGTTATATGTCTTCCAAATAACTATCTATCTCAACTCCCTATGTCTTCACTTTTCAGTCTTCATTCAACTTATTTAAATCCATACTAATTATTTAAAAAAAAAACTATTAGTTTTTTTTTATTGTTTATGCTATCTACGGCACAGCACATACTCACATAAGAAACTTGATCTTAGCCTTGTATTTTGCTTTGATATTGTATAGTGCACAAGAGTGTTATGATTTTTCTTCTTTTTGTGTTTTGGCTAATAAATTCTGTATGTTTTGCTTCGTTGAAAATAAATTCCCCAACCATGATAATAAAATAGAAATCACTAAAACCAATCTTTAGGACATTGCCAGCTAACCAGGTCGCCCTCCCTTTTTTTTTTTTTTTTTTTTTTATTCTACCCACAGCCAAATCCACTTTTCCATGTGTGGGCTACAAATTCACAACCCACTAACACATCTCGCCACTTCGACGATTTCATATATTTGGATTTTCCTATGGAAGAGCACTCGTCAGTTTAAACTCATCCAATGATTACTCGTTCTCAAAATAATATTTATAAACCAACAAAAAGAGTCTATTAAACATCCATTACTGGACGTTCATTGAACTAATATGTGCCTTTAAACATCCTTAATGGCATCAAGCAATGAATATGGTAGGATGCAAATAAGTTTTTCATATCAAACTAAATGTAGATGGTAGTTTAGAGTTGTACAAGACTTAGCCAAGGGTTTCATCAATGCCTTAGAATTTATTATCATGGTTGAAAGCTTCATCAACTTGATATAGATATTATCTTTCTCTATGGAATTACTTAGTGAAGATATATCTATGCAACAACACATGGATTTATTACTCTAACTTGTCTTTCTTATGTGTGTCAGCTACATAAAATAATATGTGAACTTAAATAATTTATTATATCCTATAACAACGTTAAGTTTGGTGTATCATTATTTATTTATCACCAAGAGGGTCACACCATATTTTTTTTCTTGTATATATTAATGATTTCTTTGTCACGGACATACACTCCATATATATATATATATATATATATATATATATATATATATATATATATATATATATATATATCAGTTCTTACATATGCTCTCACATGAGTTGATTCTGATATCCAAAGAAAATTTTCTTTTGTACATTAGGGACTTAATGACACGAACAGACATGCATAATGCTAAAAAGGTGCAAACTCTACTTCAATATTTCTTACTTTAATGGACAAAAAAATCTGATGCCACTCAATATCAAAATATTTTTGGAGCTTTACAATATCTTTCATAAGATGTTTCATTTATTGTTAGTAAACTTATGCAGTTTATGCATAATTCTAAAATACATCGCGTTGCTGCAAAGCGATTGTTACAGTATTTGAAGAATATTTTATATTATGAATTATATATTCATGATGACCAACATCTCCATTTATATACTTTCTTGATTCAGCTTATAACTAACATGATTTCACTTCAATCATAACTTATATTATATACTTTTATGGTAATCATACTTTTTAATGTTCTAAAAAGTAAAGAACTAAGCATAGTATTGACTAAATCCGAATAGTTGAGCTATGACATTCACCACAGTTTAACTTTAATGGATAATATATCTTCCGTTTGAAATGCACATATCGCTAGAGTTAGAATCCTCACTGATAATTTATTATGATAATACTGATGTCATCTATTTATTCTGATAATACTGGTGTCATCTATTTATGTGTAAATTGCTATTGAGCATCATTACGTTTGAAACAAAATATCAAAGACAGAGATATTTCAACACATAAAAAATTAATTGATATTCTTACAAAATCTTGATTTCTCTTACTCAAATCCAAAAATAATATCAAGAATATAATCTTATAATCAAATCATATTTAAAGAAGTCACATAGATTATGGATATCGTTGATCACACAAATCGTAGGTATCAGATTATATCCAAAAAAAATCATAAATATCAAATCCAATCCAATATATATATATATATATATATATATATATATTGAAATAATAAAATATTATTTATATATTATTTATATTTATTCTTGATTATAATTATTTTATATATCTTACCATCAATTAGCATCGGGTATTGATGTCTGTATTTGCGTACGGCGATATGTATGAAAAATCATTAAAGTGAATTAACACGATTGAAATGCTACACCAACACCACATGCGCCATCTCTCCTTCGAACCCAAGCGATCTCCCGCAACCTACAAGCCATGGAGCTCTCGAGACCATCGAAGCATCATCCTGCTCCTCCTCCAGAGATGCTCCTCGAGGCAGCAGCTCGCTCAAATCCACGCCAGAATGGTCCGCAATCGCCTCGTACAAGACACCTTCGCTGTCAGCCGAATCATTGCGCTCCTCACGTCTCCCTCTGCCCTCTTCAGCATGGTCTACGCCCGTCGCGTGTTCGATCAGATTCCCCATCCTAATCTCTTCATGTGGAACTCCATGATCAGGGGCTACACGCATCAGCGTGCTCCCAGGGATGCGCTGTCCACTTTCAAGTTGCTGCTGGCTTGCGGAGGCTCCTCGCCCGACACCTACACCTATGCTGCCACAGCGAGAGCTTGTGCGCAGCTCAAGGGTCTTCCCACCGGAAGCGCGGTGCATGGGCTGGTCATGAAATGCGGCTTCGATTCGGACATGTTTGTAACGTCGGGAATCATCAACTTCTACAACAGCTGCGGAAAGGTTGATGTTGCGAGGCAGATGTTTGATGAAATGCCGCACAAGGACGTGGTGTCGTGGACGTCGATAATCTCTGGTTACCTGCAACTGGATCAGCTGGATGAAGGTTTCCGGTTGTTTGATGAGATGAGAAAGGTCGGCGTCGTGCCGAACAAGGTCACTGTAGTGAGCCTGCTCTCGGCGTGCGGCCAGTCGCAAGCCCTCGAGAGGGGTCGTCGGCTTCACTCTCGAATCTTGGAGCACGGATGGGAGAGTGACTTGGCTGTCAGCAACTCCGTGGTGAGCATGTATGCAAAGTGTGGAGAGACGACAGATGCCATGGATGCTTTCGAGAAAATGCCGGCTAGAAATGCTGCAACATGGAATGCCCTGATCGGCGGCTTCGTGCAGAGTGGACATTGCAGAGAAGCTTTGAGTATGCTCCAAGAGATGGGGTGCAGCCACACAAGGCCTGATGAGATAACAATTGCTACTGCGTTGTCAGCATGTGCTCAGCTGGGGGATCTGCAGCAGGGGAAACGTCTTCATGCTTTCATCGAGGACAACATGATTACCTGTGACGTCTTTCTTGGAAATGCCTTGATCAACATGTATGCCAAGTGTGGAGACCTGGCTGAAGCTGAGGCCATCTTCCGGAACATGCCTGTGCGGGATGTCTTCTCGTGGACAGCTCTGATATCTGGTTACGTGCAAGGAAACTGCTACAAAAAAGCTTTGAGCCATTTCGAAGAGATGCGGCTTTCGCAAGTGAAAGCAAATGAAGTCACCTTGGTCAGCCTGTTGTCTGCTTGTTCACAGCTTGGAGCTCTGGACTGGGGCAGACGCATTCATGCGTATGTCGAAGAAAATGAGGTAAGGAAGGATAGGTGTCTGCAGAATGCACTCGTGGATATGTATGCCAAATGTGGCTGCATTGACATTGCATTGCAAATATTTCACCAAGTGCGCTGCAAAGATGCCCACACATGGAATGCAATGATTGGGGGTCTTGCGGCCAATGGACATGGAAGAGAAGCTATAGGCCTCTTCCATCAAATGCATCAAATCGGAGATGTGAGACCTGACAGCGTAACTCTCATGGCTGTGATTGGTGCATGTGGGCATTCAGGGTTGGTGAAGGAGGGGGTTGCCTATTTCGACTCGATGTCTCGGCTATATGGTATCGTTCCTGGAGTCGAACACTATGGGTGCTTGGTCGACTTACTTGGCAGAGCCGGGTTGGTAGATGAAGCGATGGATCTCATCGACAAGATGCCTATGACACCGAACGATCTTATATGGGGTTCGCTTCTTGCGGCTTGTAGGATCCATGGGAAGATGGGGCTGGCTGAGAGGGCTGCACAAAACCTAATCAAGTTAGCACCTAATGATGAAGGGGCACATGTGCTTGTTTCAAACTTGTATGCCCAAGCTGGTAGATGGGATGATGTGGGACACGTGAGAAGTCTCATGGGGTGCAAGCGAATAGCCAAGTCCCCTGGGTGCAGTACGATTGAGGTGAATGACGTCGTTCATGAGTTCGTTGCAGGGGATAAATAGTATCAATACGGCAGAATGAGTTTGCTTGCTTGCTTGCTTGGCTCTTGATACCCTCGTGCTCCAGACAAAAAAGCTGACCGTTGGATGAGTTTGAGGTGAATGGCGTCGTTCATGAGTTGGCTATTGAGGTGAATGGCGTTGTTCATGAGTTCGTTGCAGGGGATAGATAGTATCAATACGACAGAATGAGTTTGCTTGCTTGCTTGGTTCTTGATACCCTCGTGCTCCAGACAAAAAAGCTGACCACTGGAGATAGATCATGTGGCTATACTTGAGGCCACATATGTTAAAGCGTGCTATTATTCTCTGTCCAATTCTTTTCATTTAATGGATCACCAAGACAAATTCTTGATCTCGGATCATCCGGAGAAGGGTATCTATCGTCTTTTACTTCTATCAATGGATGACAGAAGAATTTGATAGCAAATTTAACAGGGATATGCACGCTGCCAAATATTCTACATTTTTTGCACCCTATCGATTGCCAAATTTGCACTTTCCGTAAAATTATTAGTCTCAAGACACTTTCTGGCAAAAGAATTCGATACTTCGTTGTAGTTTTGTTTTTTTTTGTAAAAAAAACAAAAAAAAAAAAACATAACATGAAAACCACAATGCGTATATGATAAATGGGACTCCGACAACATACTGACCTGCTCCACTTTGATGCCACAGTTTCCACATGCAAACCTTTCGCAAAAATATACCATCACTTGCCCTACTAGGGACAAAATGAATTATCAGCTCAAGGATGGCTCCGTAGAAAGCTATATCTCAAGAATACCCTTCCAGCATAATATACACAAAGCCACTTGGTGCCGAGGTTCTCCTGTTGGCAATAGCAAAAAAGAAATGAAAAATTAACTTCATATCAAACTAAGAATGTATGTGATAACGCACGCATGGAGAAGATATAAATATGCCTAGTCAAGCTCTATCTTAACCTCCGATATAAACAACCAAAAATGGACGAAATGATCTGTAGCTTCCCAAAACTTCCCCCAGTTTTACATCTTATCAGACAAACCAAAGGAAACCATGCAGTATAGAAGCTATATTTGAGCCAGTATCTCACAAGTAGGCTTTTCTGTTTTGTCAAATCAGTACATCCTGCCACAGAGATGACACCATATCAAAGTGCTCGGCCACGTTTCAAAGTGAATTGACATGCCACGGGCTTTGGAAGTTCTAGGTAGATACAATTCCAATTATAAAGCACAACAGGCTATTGTTTCAAGTAACATATGTTTATTGAGTGACTTCCTACATTGGTTAGTCCAAAGGATTATGGTTTAATGAATCCATCGCAGAAGAAACTATTGACAGGCAAGACATAAAATTAGCCACCAAACAAGGAAAAAACAAAAAAGGTTCTGCTGTTTCTATCAAGCAGCACTATGTTCCATTAAACGATTAAAAAGCACCATATCATTACCTCTTGTAATAAATGTAGCCTGCAAAACCAACCCCACTCACAGCCACAAGCCCAAGAATAACAAGCAAAGCAACCAACCACCCAGACATCATGCTTGGCTTGTCACTTGATACACTGATGCTCAAATCTCCACAGCTTTGCAGATTACAAGGCTCCTGTCTAAGGGGCTGAAAACAACTAACAATAGTAATTAGACAACACATGAAAGAAGTAGCTCATAATACAGCACCTGCAAATGAATATCTTATGAGATTTTGAGCTTCAGGTCTCGAGTCTAAAGATTCAGGAGAATCCCCAGTTTTCTGCTTGTTATGACATGAAGCCTTGTTCCAAAGCTAAAATCATTCTAACTTAGCCATTTAGCGCATAACACTTTAAAAAATATGAATTTTGGCCAAAGTTTAGCAGATACTATGAAACTCAATAGTTTCAGCCAGTTGGATCATGAAATGATCAGCAAGTCTAATAATTCACTTTTAGGACGGGTACTGTGGTCTCAATTTTGACAACAGCCAAGTCATCCGACAGCCTAGTTTGGTAGATATGAAAGGACAGAGTAACTATACTTTAGCTCACCATCACATGTGAGATGACATGACCCAAGCTCGAGACATGGAATTCGAATTGAAAGAAGGAAAATCGCCAGGCGCTGGAGGCTCGGACAAAGAATCTTTCACTCTGAAACCATGCCAACTTCGGACCACTGCTCATTCACCTAAATGCTTGTAACACCTGGTTTGAGGACTAAAGCACCCTTCAAACCACAAAACTTTCCCCAGCTTAAGTTCAATCCGAAAACATTCTCCAAACATTTTTCATCAAAAATCAAAAGAAACTAAGAGCCATATGCTTTTTGAAATCTCTTCATCTACAGATGTATAATCCCCAGAAGCAACATCGTGTGACCTTCAAGATCAAAATAACATTTAAAACCAGTAAATAGGTCTTTTTTACTTTATGGGATCTATGCGAGGAATCTCACAGTACACAAGAACATGTGATCATTAGTTACTCCAAGCGAACCTTTAAAATGGATATTGAAATTAAAATATGTAGATTTGTTGCATTACTATAAGAAAAAAATTAGAACATGAAGGTAAGTTGTATCAATTGTTTTGCTAACACTTTTTGTTTGCTTTTTCATGTCTTCATATATTTAGTAAGACTCATATTGGAAATATTCTAAACCATCATAATTGTCTGCTATTTGCACTCCACCCAGTGGTTAATAGATTAACAATAACTGCAAAAGTACAATTTTTAAAGGTTCTAAACCTGGTGTCTTGTTATTTGCTAAGTAGCAGTTACAATCTATCTAGATTGTTGTTCTCCTGATCAAATCATGAAGAAAAAAGGTCTTAGACAGCAGAAAACATTTTTTTATGAATGAAGACACAATAGATTGTTTGCATTAAGACAGAATTTTATAAAAAGAACTATTAGGTAAGAATAACCCCAGACTAAAATCCTAGGGGCATACTATTTATAGTCTTAAGAAAATTTGGGGCATAAAGGCAGAAAACAAAGTCATAAAAGTGGCATGTGGACAAAGTCCAAAAACATCGCACTGGCGGAACAGAAAGAATAAAGAAGAAATAAGAACGAGGCAGAAATATAAACAAGAGAAGAATCGAGAATAGTTATGGCAATATAAGGTGAAGCATCATTTCTTGGGAGCATCAAGGCTGAAAGATCATTATTATGCATGTGGCACATTATTTTTCTGCTCAACAGATCACATAACTTACAACTGGAGAAGTTTGAATGTGTTTCGTGTTTCTCTGGATCATTTCACTAATATGGAAGTAACATTTAGGGACATCTGATCAATATTTTGAAGTTGTATCATGTGTAGAAATATAACTTAAGAATATACGTAAATATTAATCTTTTTTGTCTTTTGAGAGCCCTAATTAATTAAGGAGTTCTAGTCAAGAAACCTTGGATTACATGACATGATAAGAATTTCTTTCCCATAGGTCAAGTAAATCAATTGACTGAGCTTCTAGATGTCGGTTTTAAAGGGGTTTTTTCAGAGACACGCAAATCAATAGAGGTGTTATTCAGCAACCCATTCAATGATTGTGAGCCAGACACAAACTAGCAAATGAACTTTTTGTGATATCTGTGACTAATCCAACCTGTATACTGGTGACTAGCTTTTTTATCGATCCAATTTATATAATGCCAAGAAGAGACCACAAGTTTATTAAAGATTTTGTAGATGAAGTGTATATAATTATTTATCAGAGAAACATGTTGACTCACCATTTCTTGATCTGAACACCTACTGTCATCCACAGGGTAGTGCTTGATGGATGGATCATCAGTGCTTCCATAGCAACCAACATCTCTATAACGCACTCCACCATCACAGGGAGAAGAACACTTCATCCATGGCCCAGCAACCCACTTGAAAACTTCTGAAATTTGTAGAGGTATTAAGTTGCATCTTAACCACTTCCATTATTACTAACTTGTTAGACATGAAAAAAGAAGTAATTTGTTTACCTATCAAGATGAAAATGTTACTTATCAATAACAAAATGCATTATTGCATTTCCATTATAAACAACCAAAATTAGAATTTTGCTGTCCTTTTATCAAAACCATTTCATGGTGGCAAAAACAAGGGGAAAAATACACAAGGATAGCTACCTTGTGGCTTTAGTTGCACAGCCAGCACCACACCAGTCTTACAGTAACCCAATTTTCTATTCTTTTCTATGAGGTAAGGATCCGAGCAGTCAGTGCAACATATGTACTCGTCACCAAAGTCTAACTTGTTCTTGCATATTGTGCACTTGTTGGTTAATCTTGGGCTCTCTGCTCATAAAACAAGGAATATTTAGTTTAACATACTTATTTCCATCTAACAACTGTAGTCTCAGGGCACCAAAGATGTTCACAGAGAAAAATATTTCCACATATGGATATAAACAGTAAGGTTGTTTACAAGGAGGCAAACACACAATATGGCACATTTGCATTCAAACAAAAAGAAAAACAAAGGAAGTCTATGCTTGAGCAGGATAAGCATAGTAACCATTTAAGTATTCAGTAAAACTTTACAAAATATTTGGGAGGATGTTCACCAATTCAACCATAGAGCACAGATATAACATCCCATTAGTCCCATTAGTACCTGATAGGACTCCAACAGGGTTGAGTCCTAATCTCCCTAAGAAGTAGTCAATAAAACCCTGCTAGATTGTAATAAAGTCACTCCTATCTTATAAAAGAGTATGGTTAGGGTTTAGATTAGCCCTTAGGGCTTAGTGGCCGCTACCTCCCTTACTGGGTTGGTCGGCCAGGGTTTCCCCCTGCTTAGGTCGGCTATAGAGCCAACCTAGCCGCCTCCTGTTCCTATTAAGGCAGGTCAGCTATAGGAGGGGCAAAGAGGTAATTTTACTTAGGCAAGCACCCCCTTAGGCTAGGGTTTTGATCCCTATTTAAAGATATAGCTGCTGATTACAGGTGCTCTGCAAGCCAATCACGTGAGTGATAGCACGTATGACACGCTGTGTGATCTTTTTGCTTATGATTAATATTAGCATATTCTCACATTATATTATTTGTTACATATATATTGTGATGTCATTGGTTCTGTGCAATGGGAATCGGATCATGATGAGATCACGATAATGAGATCGATTCACCTTTAAACACAGATCCTAAATAATCCCGGTCATAGGTTATGTAAGAGGGACATTGAGATAACCGGATAGATCGGTGTACTATATACCGTCTATATGATAGAGGCGGCTGGTCTCATAGCCACTTGTGTGGAGACACTACGGATATAGTACAGGTGCTCATTAGAGAATGAGTTCACTGATTGATCGGCTTATGGAATGTTGTATGGTTAATGATACATAATGTCAGACAGCGATTCTATAATCCCAATTGTGTATATGGTCCTTAGACCTAAGACACCAAGGATGCCTTATATGAGTACTCCTTTCTTTGACGCAAGACTTACAGGTTTGGAAAGTTCCAGATCTGATACAGTTGGTTATCGGGATTGGTAGCCAACCTTACGAAGGCAATTGAGTGTCAATAGAGGATCATCGACTCTCGATATCACGAGAGGAATATCCCATATGTGCTTGCTCAGACAAATCCTTGGCCAGGGTCATTCGGATTGAGAGAGAAGGAATTCTCCGGTAGAATCCGAATAGAGCAAGACAACCAGATTCCGTACGTGACCTGACAGAACCATGTCCAATATACGGTCTCTGGGATATTAATTGGATGAGGGATTATAGATATATGGTAACTGTGGACAGACAGGTCCGATGGATTTGATCCCCCCTGTACCGTCTGGGGACTATGGCGTAGTGGCCTAGTACGTTCATAGTTGATGAGTCGAGTGAATTATTATGGGGATAATAATTCATTATATCAAATAGAGTTCTAATAGGAGTGACTCACGGCCAGCTTGGTATCGGGCCTAGAGGGTCACATACATATGGTGGATGCTTCAGCGAATAGAGGATTGGATGAAGATCCAATTAGCCCCTATTCTCATTAGATGAGACCCTATGTTAATGGGCTCCTTGAGGCCCAATTATAGGCCTAAGGAGATTATTGGATAGAGATCCAATACTGCAAGGTTAGTGGGTTATTGAATGGAGATCCAATACACACTAAGGAAGGAGCCCTAGAGTTTTGGTGGCTCTCTATAAATAGGAGGGGAGACTCATGGTTAATAGGCTGCAGCTTTAGCCACCACCTCTTATTCTCCTCCCTCCCTCTATGTAAGAGTTGCAAGATCAGATTAGAGGAATTTCACTGTAGAGATCCATCCTGTGGATACCGCTAGAGAGGAAGACGTTTAACCTCCTTCATCATCTCCATTTGGATCTGGAATACAGGGATATACGATCTCCCTAGGTAAAATCAATCTCTCACAAATCACAGTTTTTCGATTTTTGCGTTTTTTTTTTTACGACCCCAACAATGGAGATCCAATTGTTGGGAAACCTCAACGGGTGCATCATATGCGCAGCAGAAATCAAAACAAAAATCAGTTTCCCACGTAGACCAAATCGTCGTGCAAAAGATTAGGGTCGCGAGAAAAACACAAAAATCGATAAAACCGCGATGTGTGAGAGATTGATTTTACCTAGGGAGATCGTATATCCCTGTATTCCAGATTTGGATGGAGAAGATGAAGGAGGTCAAACGTCCTCTCTAACGGTATCCACACGATGGATTTCTGCAGCGAAACTCCTCTAATCTGGTCTTGCAACTCTTGCGCAGAGGGAGGGAGTAGAATAAGAGGTGGTTGCTAAAGCTGCAACCTATCAACCCTGAGTCTCCCCTCCTATTTATAGAGAGCCACCAAAACCCTAGGGCTCCTTCCTTAGTGGGAATTGGATCTCTATCCCATAACCCACTAATCATGCATTATTGGATCTCTATCCAATAATTTCCTTAGGCCTCTAATTTGGACTTAAGCAAAGAGTCCATCAGCATAGGGTTTCATCTAATGAGAATAAGGGCTAATTGGATCTTCATTCAATCCTCTATTCGCTGAAGTATCCACCATATGTGTGTGACCCTCTAGGCCCGATACCGAGCTGGCCGTGAGTCACTCCCGTCAGAATTCCTTCTGATATAGTGAATTATTATCCTCATAATAATTCACTCGACTCATCGACTATGGACATACTAGGCCACTACGCCATAGTCCCCAGACGGTACAGGGGGATCGAATCCGTCGGACCTGTCTGTCCACAGTTACCATGTATCTATAATCCCTCATCCAACTAATATCCCAGAGACCGTATATTGGATATGGTACTGTCAAGTCATATATGGAATCAGTTTGTCTTGCTCTATTCGGATTCTACCGGAGAACTCTCTCAATCCGAATGACCCTGGCCAGGGATTTGTCTAAGCAAGCACATATATGGGATATTCCTCTCGTGATACCGAGAGTGGATGATCCTCTAATAACACTCAATTGCCTTCGTAAGGTTGGCTACCAATCCCGATAACCAGCTGTACCAGATCTGGAGCTTTTCAAACCTGTAAGTCTGACGTCAAAGAAAGGAGTGCTCAGATAAGGCATCCTTGGTGTCTCAAGTCCAAGGACCAGATACACAACTGGGACTATGGAATCGTAGTCTGACATTAGGTATCATTAACAATACAACATTCCATAAGTGGATCGATCAGTGAACTCATTCTCCAATGAGCACCTGTACTATATCCTAAGTGTCTCCACACAAGTTGCTATAAGACCAGCCGTCTCCATCATATGGACGGGTATATAGTACACCGGTCTGTCCGGTTATCTCGATGTCCCTCTCGAGTAACCTATGACCGGGATTATTTAAGATCTGTGTTTAAAAATGAATCGATCTCATTATCGTGATCTCATCACGATCTGATTCCCATTACACAGAACCAAGGACATCACAATATATATGCTACATATAATATAATGTGAGAATATGTCAATATTAATCATAAGCAAAAAGAT
Organism: Ensete ventricosum; assembly: GCA_029747655.1. Lineage (NCBI taxonomy): Eukaryota > Viridiplantae > Streptophyta > Magnoliopsida > Zingiberales > Musaceae > Ensete > Ensete ventricosum. The sequence continues at coordinate 32,755,516 of JAQQAF010000003.1, read as the reverse complement.
TACGTAGTGTGTCACACGTGCCATCACTCGCGTGATTGGCTTGTAGGGCACCTGTAACTAGCAATCTCCCACTTGACCTAAAGCCAATCACTTATGTGTCTTATCCCCATCAGATCCCTGTGACGCTCAAATACAATATGAGCCAACGGCTTCGTCAGTGGATCTGCAATGTTATCTTCGGATGGAACTCTTTCCATTGTTATATCTTTACAGGCTATGATCTCTCTTATCAGATGGAACCTCCTCAGAACATGCTTAGACTTCTGATGAGATCTGGGTTCCTTCGCTTGAGTTATCGCCCCATTGTTGTCCCAGTATATGGGAATTGGTTCTACACTGCTTGGTACGACTCCCAAATCTTTGATGAACTTCTTCATCCATACCCCTTCCTTTGCTGCTTCTGCTGCAGCAATGTATTCCGCCTCTGTGGTCGAGTCGGCAATAGTATCTTGCTTGGAACTCTTCCAGCTTACTGCTCCTCCATTCATGGTGAAAACAAACCTTGAATTTGACTTGCTATCATCAATGTCAGACTGAAAACTTGAGTCTGTGTAGCCCTCAACCTGGAGGCTACCTCCTCCATATACTAGTAAAAGATCCTTAGTCCTTCTCAAGTACTTAAGGATACACTTTACTGCCTTCCAGTGTTCTAAACCTGGATCTGCCTGATACCTGCTCGTGACACTTAGAGCATGTGCTATATCAGGCCTAGTACATATCATCGCATATATGATAGATCCTATCGCTGAGGCATAAGGTATCTTATCTATGTTTGCCCTTTCTTCAGGAGTCTTTGGGGACATACTCCTAAAAAGTGATATTTCATGTCTCATCGGTATGAGACCTCTCTTGGAATTTTTCATGTCAAACCTTTTGATAATGGAATCTATGTACCTAGACTTGGACAAGCCAAGCATCCTTTTGGATCTATCTCTATAGATCCTGATCCCTAAAATATAAGATACTTCCCCTAAGTCTTTCATGGAGAAGTTTCTAGATAGCCAAGCCTTTACTGTGGAGAGCATTCTTACATCATTCCCAATTATTAAGATGTCATCCACATATAGCACCAAGAAGGTGATAGCACTTTCACTTACCTTTTTGTACACACAAGGCTTATCTTCGTTCTTAACAAAGTCATAAGATCTGATCACTTCATCAAAACTTATGTTCCAACTTCAGGAAGTTTGCTTCAATCCATAAATGGATCTAAGCAACCTGCACACTTTATCTGGACTCTCTTTGGATACGAATCCCTCTGGCTGTATCATATACACTTCCTCCTTGAGGTTGCCATTGAGGAATGTTGTTTTAACATCCATTTGCCAGATCTCATAATCATAGTGTGCTGCAATGGCCAAAATAATTCTAATGGGCTTAAGCATGGCTACAAGTGAAAAGGTTTCGTCATAGTCAACTCATTGTCTTTGACGATATCCTTTAGCTACCAGCCTTGCTTTATAGGTCTCTACCTTTCCATCCACTCTGATCTTCTTCTTGAAGATCCATTTGCAGCCGATGGGTACAATACCCTCAGGTGCATCCACAAGGTTCCAAACCTTGTTAGAGTACATGGAATCCATCTCAGAATTCATGGCTTCTTGCCACTTCCCAGAGTCTATACTCATAATAGCCTCCTCGTCGGTCTGAGGATCAACATCCTGAGAATCATCTCCACTAATATGTCTCACATATCTTTCAGGAGGGTGAGATATTCTTCTAGACCTACGCAAAGTTAGAACTTGTGTGTTAGGTACCTGAACAGACTCGGGCTCTGGAATGGTGCTAGGTTCTCCAACCTCGCTCAATTTTATCTTGATCCCACTATTTCCACCAAGAATGTGTTCCTTCTCAAGGAACACAGCTCTCTTGGCAACAAAGACTTTTCGGTCCTCGGGATGATAGAAATAATACCCACAAGTTTCCTTTGGGTATCCCACGAATGTGCACCATTCTGTCCTTGATTCCAACTTATCGGGGTTGTGTCTTCTAACGTGGGCAGGACAGCCCCAAATCTTAACAATTTTAAGATCGGGCTTCTTTCCTTTTCCATATCTCGTATGGTGTAGGCACTACCGACTTTGATGGAACTCTGTTCAGAAGGTAAGCTGCAGTCTCTAGGGCGTAACCCCAGAATGAGACGGGTAGGTCAGCAAAACTCATCATGGATCGCACCATGTCTAACAGCATGCGATTCCTCCTTTCTGATACACCATTGAGCTGAGGTGTATAAGGAGATGTCCAATGGGATAGAATCCCATTGTCCCTAAGGAAATGGGTGAACTCCATACTTAAGTACTCTCCTCCTCGATTTGATCGAAGAGTCTTAATACTCCTTCCAATTTGATTCTGTACCTCATTCTTATATTCCCTGAATTTCTCGAAGGCCTCAGATTTGTACTTCATTAAGTACACGTGTCCATACCTAGAGAAATCATCAGTGAATGTAATGAAGTATGAGTAACCACCTATAGCTTGAGTCAACATGGGACCACATACATCACTATGTATGAGTTCCAATAACTCGATGGCTCTTTCTCCAGTTCCACCAAAAGGAGAGTTGGTCATCTTCCCACGAAGGCAAGGTTCGCAAGTTGCATATATCTCATAGTCAAATGGATCTAAGTATCAATCTTTCAACAATTTTTGAATCCTTCCCTCATGTATATGACCTAGCCTACAATGCCATAGGTATGCATTATTCACCTCATCTCTTTTCCTCTTAGACATATTTATATTCATGATATGTGAAGAAGTGTCTAACACATATAAGCCATTTATTAGGGTCCCTCTAATGATGATCTTATCATCCATTATTATTGAATAACTATTATTCTCAAAAACTAATTTATATCCACTAATTGTCAAACAAGAGATAAAAATAATATTTTTGATGATAGAGGAAACAAAATAGCATGCATCTAATGCAATAATAGCTCCACCAGACAGATGTAGGGTGACCTCTCCAACAGCAACTGCAGCAACTCTTGCTCCATTGCCCATCTTGAGGTCCATCTCGCCTCTAGCCAATCTCCTAAGTCTTGCCAGAACCTGCAACGAATTGCAGATATGATAAACACTCCCGGTATCCAATACCCATGTGTTATCATGAAAATCTGACAAGTGGAGACTGATCATAAATATACCTGAAGCTTCTCCAAGCTTCTGTCTCGCCTTCTCTGTAAGGTAGTCCTTACAGTTCCTCTTCCAATGTCCGTTTTGGCCATAGTGGAAGCATTGTCCTTTCCCGGGTATTTCTTGGCAACCTTTGTTTTACCTGGTCTTTCTTTGCCCTTGCCCTTCTTAAGGTTCTTGCTAGCCTTCCTTTTCTTTTTGGTCTCACCAATATAGAGAACTGGCTTCTCCTTCTTGATTGCACTCTCAGCTTCCCTCAACATATTGAGGAGCTCAGGGAGAGTCATCTCAAACTTGTTCATATTAAAGTTAATAATGAATAATGAAAAAGAATCTGGTAGGGACTGAAATATAAGATTAACGCACAGGTTATCCTCTAGGACTATCTATATACTTCACAAAGCAAGCGATCTCATCTTCGCTTATCCTTTCCTCCAGCGTGGGCACAATCATGTTAAGGACATATACAATTTTCTCTTCCGTGAGAACAATTCTCAAATTGCAGAGCTTTTGGACCAATGAGGTGGTTGGCATCAAGTATGTCACGTAGGGGTTTTACAAGCGACAAATAAGATATAGCGTAAATTAAATAACATGTAGACTTTGCAGAAAATACTAATTAAGATATGAACTTCTTTCTTAATGTACTCCCACTATTTTCTTAGCGAATCACGCGACACCCTCGACACGTGAGACGGAAGTCTCCGACAGACTCCTAGTGGGGATCGAGATCCAATTGGTATCTTAGTGCAACCTCGAGGGATTCGACCAATTACACTAAGCCCTAAAGGTAGGCAACTCTTGCCAATCACAACTCCTTGTGATTCCCGTCACGTTCGGCCTCCGAATCATCATGGTCTCGAGGGACTCGACCAACTATAACGTTCAGTTAAGTCATCACCATCGTTACAAGATAAGTTTGATTCAATGATATACTCTCGAGGGACTCGACCAAGCATACCATGTCCTCAGGTCACCGGTGACATCTCTATGTCGTAGGCAAGAACTCGATCACGTAGATAGGTGAGCCTCGAGGGACTCGACAAACTCAACCTATGTCGTGATTCAATTTCTTACTATAACGACGGAAAGCCACGTGGGTCAATCTTATTACCTCACGCTTACCGACTTAATATTATCTTATGAGGGGTTTTTATTTTCTATCGGTCTCTTAATATGTCATGTCACACACATACATATTTAATATATATCTACATCACATGCAAATATATATATATATATATATATATATATATATATATATACATATATCTAGTAGGTGTATAACACATCACACATGCAAGCCACACCGGATGATCATGAGCCGTCACCTAATATGATTAAGCCCGAGCCAATGGGCCTAATCACTCACAATAGAATCTATGTGTGCATTGGTGCATCTCCATGCCCTGTGATTATTGATCTCATCATCGGTTCCATCGGACCGTCGCATCACTATGCGTCGTGATCTCCCGCCACGGCATCGTGGGTCCCGCTGTAACCTCCACGCTCCCGCTGCGCCTCTCCATGTAATTACAAATAATCACAGGCACGCAAGCCCAACAATATACAAAAAACGTAGGCTCCCAGGCCCCAATAATAATAATAATCACAATTACACACATCACAACATATGGCTCATGATCATCCATCCACAACATACATCACATGTACATCACATCATATGTAGGATTACTAGATATATATAATAATTAATTAAATTATTTAATTAATTATTTTTTTGGAAATCAGGATATGCTCGGAATTTCCAGAATTGTCAAGGGCATTTTTATAATTCTGGATGAGAGGATAGTCCTCGAAATTTTCAGAATTGTTGAGGGCATTTTCGGAATGCTGTACATAAGGACAGTCCTCGAAATTTTTGAAAATCAGAAGGGCAGGATCATCCTTTAATTAAAAGGATGCCCTAGCCCTCTCCTTGCCCCTATCTGCGCCGCCGCCGCTGCCCTGCGCAAGTGGCGACGCTGCACGCTGTCGGCGTGGGCAACCGCCCCAGCGACAGGAGCTGCTGCCTTCGGGCGGCACCTCGCGGGCTGGCGGCCGCCCTTGCAGACGACAGCCCTGACCGCGGGGCTGCCCCTTGCGGCCTTGCCCGCGGCTAGGCCACCAGCGGGCAACCGCCACCTGCGGCCTGACCGTGGGCGGCTGCCCCTTGCGGTCGCGCCGTGGGCAACAGGCCCTTGCGGCCTGGCCACTGGCGGCAGCCCCTTGTGGGTTGGCCGTGGCCGTTCGTGCCCACGGGGCTGTTGCCACTACGGGTGGCCGCCCCTTGTAGGGGGGCCTGGCCGTAGTCGGCCGCCCCCCTTGCAAGGGGGCCTTGGCTGCAGCCGGCCGCCCCTGTAAGGGGGCTGGCCGTGGCCATGCCCGGCTACCCCTTGCAAGGGCTTCCTTCGCTGCGAAAACATAGCAAGAACGCGTAGAACGATTCTACGCGATTCAATCTCATCACACGCAGTTTAAAACCAATCTTTCGTACGAAAACCTTGGCTCTGATACCACTGTTGGGAAACCTCAGCGGGTGCATCACATGCGCAGCGAAAATCAAAACAAAAACCGATTTCCCACGCAGATCAAATCGTCGAGCAAAAGATTGGGGTCGCGAGAAAAATGCAAACAACCGATAAAACCGCGATGTGTGAGAGATTGATTTTACCTAGGGAGATCGTATATCCCCGTATTCCAGATCCGGATGGAGAAGATGGAGGTCAAGCGTCCTCCTCTCTAGCGGTATCCACACGATGGATCTCTGCAGTGAAACTCCTCCAATCTGGTCTTGCAACTCTTGCTCAGAGGGAGGGAGGAGAATAGGAGGTGGTGGCTAAAGCTGCAGCATATCAACCGTGAGTCTCCCCTCCTATTTATAGAGAGCCACCAAAACCCTAGGGCTCCTTCTATCCAATAACCTACTACCCTTGCATTATTGGATCTATATCCAATAATCTCCTTAGGCCTCTAATTAGGCCTTAAACAAGGAGCCTATCAGCATAGGGTCTCATCTAATGAGAATAAGGGCTAATTGGATCTTTATCCAATCCTCTATTCGCTGAAGCATCCACCATATGTGTGTGACCCTCTAGGCCCGATACCGAGCTGGCCATAAGTCACTCCCATCAGAACTCCTTCTGATATAGTGAATTATTATCCTCATAATAATTAACTTGATTCATCGACTATGGACGTACTAGGCCACTACGCCATAGTCCCCAGACGGTACAGGGGGATCGAATCCGTCGGACCTGTCTGTCCACAGTTACCATCAAGGTTTTACTTATCGGTCCGTACCGGTGAACCAATATATTGTCGGTACCGGTACGAGACCCGTACCGGGCGGTATGTACAGTGTGTACCGCCCGATATTATAATATAATATAATATTTTATATAATATAATATTAAAAATATTAAAATATTATAAAAAAAAGAGAAAAGGGTGGCGACGTCGCCTCGATCTGTCTCCTCAAGCGGGGAGACACTCCGTCTCCTCGCGCGGGAGAAAAAGCGGTCGTGGCCGCAGGCAACCCCCCGGGCGACGACGGCAGGCGGGCAAGGACGGTGCTGGCGAGGTATTCTTTATTCCCCTCTTCTTCTTTTTTCTTTTCCTCTTCTTCTTCCCTTTTTCTTCCTCAATCGACCGCTGACGGTCGATTTCTCACTCAATTGACCGCCGATGGTCGATTTTTTACGGAACCGCCCGGTAGCGAGCGGTCCACGTACCGATAACCTGGCAGACCGGTATGTACCGCCTGTACCGGGCGATACAGGTCAAAATTGTAAACCTTGGTTACCATGTATCTATAATCCCTCATCCAACTAATATCCCAGAGATCGTATATTGGACATGGTACTGTCAGGTCATATATGGAATCAGTTTGTCTTGCTCTATTCGGATTCTACCGGAGAACTCCTTCTCTCTCAATCCGAATGACCCTAGCCAGGGATTTATCTAAGCAAGCATATATGGGATATTTCTCTCGTGATATCGAGAGTGGATGATCCTCTATTGACATTTAATTGCCTTCGTAAGGTTGGCTACCAATCCCGATAACCAGCTGTGCCAGATCTAGAGCTTTCTAAACCTGTAAGTCTAGCGTCAAAGAAAGGAGTGCTCATACAAGGCATCCTTGGTGTCTCAAGTCTAAGGATCAGATACATAACTGGGACTATGGAATCGCTGTCTGACATTAGGTATCATTAACCATACAGCATTCCATAATTGGATCAATCAGTGAACTCATTCTCCAATGAGCACCTATACTATATCCTTAGTGTCTCCACACAAGTGGCTACGAGACCAGTCGCCTCCATCATATGGACGGGTATATAGTACACCAGTCTGTCCGGTTATCTCGATGTCCCTCTCGAGTAACCTATGACCGGGATTATTAGGATATGTGTTTAAAGATGAATCGATCTCATTATCGTGATCTCATCACGATCCGATTCCCATTACACAGAACCAAGGACATCACAATATATATGCTACATATAATATAATGTGAGAATATGTCAATATTAATCATAAGCAAAAAGATTACGCAGTGTGTCACACGTGTCATCACTCGCGTGATTGGCTTGCAGGGCACTTGTAACTAGCACCAATACCCACTAAGGAAGGAGCCCTAGGGTTTTGGTGGCTTTCTATAAATAAGAGGGGAGACTCATTGTTGATAGGCTGCAGCTCTAGCCACCACCTCTTATTCTCCTCTCCCTTTGTGCAAGAGTTGCAAGATCAGATTGGAGGAGTTTCGCTGCAGAGATCCATCATGTGGATACCGCTAGAGAGGAGGACGCTTGACCTCATTCATCTTCTCCATCCGGATCTGGAATACAGGGATATACGATCTCTCTAGGTAAAATCAATCTCTCACACATCGCGGTTTTTCAATTTTTGCGTTTTTTTTCGCGACCCAAATATTTTGCACGACGATTTGATCTGCGTGGGAAACCGATTTTTGTTTTGATTTCCGCTGCACATGTGATGCACCCGCTTATCATATTTTTAAGAAACATATGATAATGATCTTGACTAAAATGCCTGTTTAAAATGGTTTTAGATCTTGTCCTCTGACTAGTGGAGTTACTCCTCTTAACAAACAAGAGAGAGGGACTTCATCATAAGAATTACCCCTTCTAAGTGAAGGATGGAACTACGCCTCTGTTTACCAAAGTAAGACAGGTGAAGAAATTCATGAGCTAACTGAGGACATTATCAAAGAATAAGAGGGCACTATCCAGAAGTAATATTGCAAAAAATTACTGCAGCTTTGTCAAGCATCAGTATCACATAAATGGAGATCTCGCATTGAGAAAATTAAACATAAACCTCGCAGAAAGAAGACAGTATCTCTATCCTTATCCTGCTTATTGTCTCCTATTTCAATAATTACTAAAGATTAGACAAGTGATATATGCTGTGAATTATTTTCAGGTGTCATATGAAAATGGTACAAGTGCAGAAGGTTTGGCATCACAGTGATTTCAAGGTACAAAGAAACTCTGCCTCAACTTTCAATTTGCAATGGATCTGAAATTGCATCAGATATGTTTAATTAAAAGGTTAAGACATGGGATCAAACGTTAATGTTCTCCTTTGAAGTATTCTTTGAAGTGGTATTCAATCAATTTTAAACCATGAAGTTGAAGTAGGTAAAGAGCTTGCTTAAAGTTAAAGAAGGGGGGGAATGATACCTGGTTTACAACAATGAAAACGTGTATGAAAGGGAAGGCATGGTGGAAATTTTGATTCTTCACAGAGACCATTGCAATTATCTGACTGATCAACTACCACAAGCCCTGCACTGCATCCACCTACCCATTTGCTTTGACATGATTCAGTCCAGAAGCACCCTGCAATTTAAGTAGAAACAACGAATGCATTGGACGACCAATCTATTTCACCTAGTAAACAAAATGAATATGTCATATATATAGGTGGAAACAACAAAAAGATGATGAAATTAAAGCTATCGATAGGCAGTGCACAAGTTCAAGGTGAAGCTATAGCGCATAACTTGATTGCAGACTTAAACGGCCCTAGATGGATAGAGGAACTACACGGGATACTTGACCACCTAAGAAGACGCTTGATATTGACGTAGGAAATCAGGTTTGTTGTAACAAAACACTGGATAGCACCATTTTAGGACAGGCTTGGCTTTCTCCAACAAACACCCAACCACGATCATTTGACATAAAACAGAAACTTGCTAAGTTTTTAGAATAACGTGGGGGCAAAGCTTGTAAAGCCCCTTCAAACAGCAATTTGATAAGAAGAAGGTGCGTTCCAATCAACGCTCCCAAATTATCCTAATCCTGATGAACACTAGACCCCAGGCGAAGCAAAAATCACCAATTATGACAGACTAATCAGCTGGTTTTACAGGTGGAACAGACAACAATATCACACTAGCTTACAGATACAACTGGATCTTAATGTCGAGTGGAGTTGCCAAAATCAACTGGCTCCGATCTAATAACAGCCAACAATTAACACTCAGATGAGCAGAAAATGCAAAACGAATTAGATAGAACCATTACACTACGAGATCGATCTCGAAATGACCGATTCAAGAATGGGAAGCACGCCGGCCACATGAGGATTCAAGAGAAAGAACGTGAATCTGGGTTTGGCGGTGTTACCGTGGGAGTGGAGATCGACCGAGACCGCCGAAGCAAGGTGACAGATCAGGAGGAGGATGTGGAGGAGCGAAGCGGGCAGCATGTCTCGTCGCTTCCGAGCGTCGCCTCTCGGCTGCCACCGACGCCCTCCTTTCCCTTCTTATATGCTCGGGCGGCTGTGGTGGACCAGGGCGTGCGGTTCAGCTGTCTCAGCCCAGGCAGGGCAGAGGAAAAGTGAGCTCTCACTTGCCTGTGATAATAACCTTACTCTGCGACCCGTAGCGACGTCGTTTGAGTTTTCCTGCGCCCCATGCTTGTTCCGACGGTTACGCCTTTATGGTGGCCGGCGGTCATCGTTAGGTGGAAGGTGCAGCGCATTACCGTCTTTCCTGACAGACGGTTGTTAGCGTAGCGATGTCCAATCAATCCAGCATTATTTTTCTTTGATTTTATTTCCTGAAGAGTGTCAAAACAACTGAGAAGCTTATAAGCTGAATGAGAAATATTTTTTCAACAAGATCGTTGATATGACTCCCATGTACATACAGAAAGGGAAGGACGAGATACAACTCTTCTGCAGCTCTCCTCACATCCATCGTGAAGCAATTCAGAAAAGAAAAGGAGCAGAGATCAGTGTTGCTAAAGTGGCTCTTAGAACTGCAGCAAGCTCAGGTCAGGTGTCTCAATGGTTGAGTTCCTATTGTTGGGCAGATGGCCCAGGTTCAGTCCATAATGGGCTTTAGTGAAGCCCACAGCCCAGAACCTTACTTATATTAACCTAAAACCTAGATTAGGTGGCTAGGGTTGAGATTAAGAGAGCAGCGGCGGCTGAAAACGTGGGAGAGAAAAAGCAGACTGCAGATTGACAGTAGAAGCCAGAAAACAAGAGATCCAGAAAAGGGAAGAAGAAAAGGGCAGAAAAAGACTATTCTCAATCATTCAAATCTCAGGTTAGATCAGTTTGCAGTGGATTCTTACTGTGATCTATTGGGAAGGTTTTGGATATTGTGTTTAGGATTATAGTCCTTGTATCCCTGAGATTCTCTTGTGGCTATTGCTTTGGGCTTGGGCAAGAAGCCTGAGATCTGTATATTCATTATTTTGATAGTGGATTTTCTCTGGCTTGTCCCGTGGTTTTTACCTTTCGAGTTGAAGGGGTTTTCCACGTAAATCTTTGTGTTCATCTGATTGTGATTTCCATTTCATTCCGCTGTGCATGACGGTCTGCTAGTATTTGTTCGTATACAAAGTTGATTCCTGTTTTATTCCCATCACCTATTTTACGTGATGGACGATGAGGCCTTTGTAACATAGCAAGTACACTGAGGATGCGTGTTTCAATCATGTCTCGTGACCGCCGCTTTCTCCCGCCACGAAACCGCCCCCGACCAGAACGAGCCGATCACCATCTCTTATCAGTTTCACGTCATCGACCTCGGCGCCGTCCGCCGTGAGCACTTTGCTTGCCGAGAAGCCAAACTTTTTCGACCCGATGTCGAGGAGCTCCCGCAGCGAGTCCGGCAGAAGCACGAGCTTGTCCGTCGCCTCGCCCCGCTCGGGGCAGCTGATCGTCACCCGCAGCAGATTCATGCGCTGTTGGTTTCCACGGCCCCTGCCGCTGCCGCCAAGCATTGGCCTTGGAGGGCCAGCGATGGACGAGAGCATGCCGCTGTGGCCCTGGGTCCTGCCGAAGTTGGCAGTTGATATGATCCCGAAGAGCGAGTTGTGGAAGTTGGCCTGCCGTGCCCGCTCGTTCTTCTCCTGCGCCCCGTCCTGCGATGGTGGCCTGATCGCATCGGTCGCGATCGGTACGATGGGCTCGCTGCTCAACCTCCTCAGTTCAGTGGAGAGCGGTGCGCCAGAGATGGGATCCGAGGTTTTCTTGCCTTCAAACAGGGCTTTAATTTCGTCGTGGCTTTGCTGATCCGCCAGTCTCCTGGGAGTCCAGCCATGATGGTCTGGCTTGTCCATGTCGGCTCTCTGTTCGAGCAGAAACTCCACCAACCGCAGGTTCCCGTCGCAGACGGCTCGGTGGAGGGCTGTGTTACCGTCCCTCTTGGCCGCCGCCGTCACGTCTCCTCCGTACCGGATGATGTCCTCGAGCAGCTCTAGGCTGTTCTGCTCTGCGGCCGTGCAGGCGAAGAGGCCCATGTCGCCGGACGAGAGTTGTGCGCCGTTCTGTCTTAGTACTTTTGCCACTTGCTCATGCCTCCCGAGGATGGCCTCCCACAAAGGAACGCTCCCCTCTGAATCTGCGTTTCATATTTATGGGACACGTATCGGCAAGCAGAAATAAAGCCAACAAGATATGAAGCTGATGTTGCAGGTTTACATTGAGGTGATCTTTGAGTTTTAGATGAAATTAATTAGCTCCTCGCAGTCATGGTGCATATTACTGATGCATACATAATAATGATTGACCAGCAAATAAGGATAGTCAAAAGGCATTTGAGTCATGAACTCTAAATTATTGTGAATGATGTTACTGAATTCAAGTTTGTAGAACTTGATCGGGTTTCAAATGCATGTGAAGTTTTACTGTAGCAATCGTTTCAAATGTTGTCCCAGAACCACTAAATCTTGTAGTTTCGAACTTAAACACGAAATTTCTTTGACTGAAAGAGATACTAAGGATCATTAGTTTTACTCAAAAAAATCGACTACACAATTGTGGTTCATAATAGCCTAGTTGCAGATACAAAGGAAACGTGCAGGAAAAAGCATGACTTGGAGCAACAACAGAGTAACATGTCTGAAGCCATCATATATGAATGAAGACAACCAAACAAGCACAAGATGGTAGGTTTAAAAGTTTACTACCAGTTAATCTAATTATCATCTAGGCATAATTAAGGGTGACTAAGCATTGGAAGAATGAGGATGCCAGTGAGAAGTCATGAGATCATTATCATGCCTAATTAAAAATAGCAACCAAATAATTTGAAAGAGGAAGACGTATGAATATGCATGCATGACACTTAAATATGATTGTTTAGTCTGCAAAGGGAAAAGGATAGTGACACCCTTTCGATGATAGAATTCTATAATGCAAAAGTCTGAAGCTTGTCGGGCCGTTACACATAACTTTTGCAACTAGTATGATGCTGGTACCTAAAAGGATAGGCACCCCATTTTGATAAAGTGAAATTCTACATGTGTATGCCATGGCAGAGGAACTATGAATCTACTAACTTGGAAGGTTTAAGAACAAGTTTGCAGCATACCTCTACGATTGGGATCTGCCCCTTTATCTAGCAAGAGACGAACACAATGCTCATTTCCCTTTGATGCTGCTATATGCTAAATGTTACAAAAGAAAGAAATGAAGTCAACCTCTGGTTATCTCAGATACAAATGAATGAAGATTAGAGGTGTCAAAAAAAATTATATTCAGACCAGTGCTGTGTGTCCACTGTTATCTGACTCATTTGGATCTAATTCACGTTTTAGCAGTTGACGTAACAACAGATCATCTCCTCTGATAACTGCAAAACATAGAGTAAGAGGCAAATCCAATCGACCATGGGTCAGCATGCTTTCTGTTTCTCTTAGAAGCCCTTCCATCAAAGGATCATCCACCTGCTCTTTGAGATGCTGGACCATGAAAAGTTGTATCAGAATGGTGCATTATAATAAGTAATACTTAATATTACTGTTATACATTAACTATCATATAGTAACACTTAAGTGGTAAAAGGTGATTTTATAACTATACAATAAATTGTACTATCATATATTAACCTGTAGAAAGTTATTGATGATTATTGTTCCATCCCCGATGTTTGATTGAATGATACTGAGGAAGACATTGCGGTTTAAACGTAATAGCTGGCACAGCGATCTTGTTCGCACTGTAAACAGTTGAGGTCTGTAACAAAGAACCCCAATCTCTCCAAGGACATCACCTTTTTTTGCGACCTGAACAATCTGCAGAATATGCACAAGATTTTCAGAAAACTATTATGTAAATGCTTCAGTATCATGGATTATAGAATGATACTATTTAATATTTATAATCATTGAAACAGGTAAATATATTTTTAGGGCAGTTAATCAAACAACTTGCCTCTTCTTTTTCATCCTTGTGATTTATTACATCCTGCAAAGCAAGTCCATGCATCAGCTTCAGGCAACTAAGAAGGATTACTAGAAACATAATATATAGAGAACTTTTTTTTAATCTGTGATCCTAGTTTCAACAGTAAAATACTTCTGAAAAAGGAAAATTCTTTACCAAAGTGCCAGTCACTAGTATGTAAAAATCTGTAGGTGCTTCATTCTGCAAGATCACATCTTCCCTTGGAGGAAAGTATTCACCTTTCATCTCGGAGACCTTCAATAAACCAATGAAAAGAAGTCAATGTGAGAGCAATGAAGCAGCAAAACTGAGATAACCTGGGAAAGTCTGACATTTGTAATCATTACCAGTTGAAATAGCAGGTCCTGAGAAACTCCTTGAAACAAGTACACCTTTTGAACAACGGAGTAAAATAAATAGTGAGAAATGCTGGATCGGATTGCTTTTGGAAGAGCATCCAAAGTCTCTTGCTGCTGAAGCCCTTCTGAATCAGTTCTGAACTTTAAACTAAGATGTGAGATCATCTGGTCTTGTAGCCGTTCAGGGAGCTGGTTTCTTTGTGCAAAACCTGTGGCTGCTTGAATAGTATCCCTCTGCAATCCAAGAGACATCCTTAATAACATAGACAGATTAAATATCAACTGCAAATTCAGCTTCTTGCTTGCTTATGGAGCAGCACAATTTTTCATGAAAGAACTTACATATTTTCTAGTTCTTCTAGTGCCATGAACAACCAAATTGGTCATATTACCAATCAAATAGGCTGTCAATCCAAGGTTAAAGAGCATGTAAAAAGTGTTAAAAATCATCTCCCCAATATTTTCAGCATGCAAGTCACCATAGCCAACTGTCGTAAGGGTGGTGATTGACCAGTACATTGACGTTACATACTGGATCCACAAGCTTTGCTCATGAAAATCTGGCATGGAAGCACCAATCCAAGTTTGGCTAGGATCATGATGCCTTGCAGCAAGAAGAAAATAGAAACACCCAGCACAATGAATAGCAAATACCGTCACCTGTAAGATAAAAAATCAGTGACTATCAGAAGAGTTCTACACAAGGAAATGCACAGAAAAGCCACCATTTGAAGGTGAAAATGCTTACACAAATAAGTTTTGCGCATCGAACCCAAAAGTAGTTAAAGTTCCTATCTTTTTCTAGCCTGTAAAATCAATAAAATAAGCAGTCATCAGTCAGGTGCCAATCTATATTACTTCACAACTAAGCCACCGACTGAAGCCTAAAAGCACAGCATCAAACACCGCAGACAAACCTAGCAAATAGTGCGCTGACTCTCCGGAGACGCCAAAGACGTAGCATGTTGAAGAATCCATAAGATCGGATCTTAGGAGGCAGCATTTTTCGGGCAATTTCAGAAGGGATTGTGGAGGCAACATCGAGAATAAACCAACTGTGCAAGTACCTCCAAGCTATTTTCTTACGATCGTCTACAAGCAGATAGGTTGCTTTGTCGAGGTAGGCCACGAAGAAGGTCAACATGATATCGATGGCAAAGAACGCATTGACGATGTTGTCTACCAGGGCAAGAGAGCCCCTTGAATCCTCAAGGAACCCAAACTCGAAAGGAGATACCCAAGCAGAGTAGATGACCAGAATGATCAAGAAAGTCTCCCATGCTCTGCAAGAAACAATTCTAACATCAGCAATGTATACAGAGCTAAAGGATCCCAGATAAAATTTCTAATTTCACACTGCTCCCTTTTCCTTCTCACAGAGAAGAAAGCAAAAGGATTAAGTGGACAAGCACAACTCCATTTTCTTGTTTTTGTGGAAAAGCTGAAAAGGAAGGCAAACCAATGACTCAGAAGATATCCATATCGACACCCATCGACTTGGGGAGAAATTTGTCCTTTATCATACATCTGACCACCTACCAACCACGAAAAGGAAAAGGCACGGAAGAGCACACTTGCAAACAAAAGAAAAAGGTGCGTGAAGACGTTCCTTTTCGTTCTTATCTTCCCAAAGAAGAAGCAAAAGAAATCTCGATTTCAACGAATCATTAGCTAATTCCATATCTCATGATCTTTCGGTGAAGCAATAGGGGCGAGAACAACACCTGTATCTTCGATCGTAAGGAGACACGATGAAGGACCGGAGCTTGACCCGAAGGTTACTCCTCGCGCCGAGGGAGGGGAGGATGCCGCTCGACAGGCTGTAATGACTGCCGTCCCTCGATAGCTCCTTCTCCGCCTCCTGGAGGCAGATGGTCGGCACCGACACGTTGAACACCCCTGACTTCCGCCTCTCCGCCATTGCAGTTGTTCCACTCCTCCCTCACACTCCCTTTCTCTCTCTAGACCATGCTTTGATGGTTCTCACTCACGCTCAATTCATAATCCGAAGATGGAAGGCCCAAAGATGATCTCCATCAGAGAAAGGGAAGGAGAGGATTCGAAGGGCTTCTGTTGGGAAGGGGAAGGCGGCTGTTCGTTATTTATAGGGGCCAGTTTCCCAGCTGGCCATGGTCTTTTATCATTTGTTTGTGGGAATGCGAACTCGTTCATGTTTCCATTTCATCCCATTTTTATCTTCATCTTAATCCTATCAAGCATTTATATATTTATTTTTATTTAAATATACCAACGGATGAGATTTTAAAAAAACGCGGATGAACGGTTTTGAAACGACCTCCGCATTTTTAATATTTATTATTTATCTGAACAGATGAACGGCTGAGATTCAAACAAAGACTCTGATTAACGGTATTGAGAAGACCTTCACGACATTTGCTTTCCTTTGTCGGAACATATATTTTCTCTCTTTCTCTCTCATATATATATATATATATATATATATATATATATATATATATATATATATATATATATATATATATATATATATATATATATATATATATATATATATGCTTCATTTAGATAAATGACCAACTAATGGTGCCCTATCGATCATCCAAATTATTAACCCCCAATCCAATTCAGTTAGAGATAACAGATAATATATTGAACAAAAAATAATTAGAGCACCATAAAAAACATATGTAAATGCTTACATTTTTCCGGCCATGTACCAAAAAATGATTAAAAATGAAGGGAATAAAAGAACACACAATATTGTTTGCCGTCGAGTATAAGTTGCAGCTGGTTGGTTGCATCCGCAAAGTCAACGATAATTTTTCATCATTACATTACGCCGAAGAATGAACCCCTTCTTTTATTCATTGATTTTTTATATTAATTAAGTATGTAGTCAACGTAGGTTTATCCAACTTGGGGACTGATGAGATGTACACGATTGATTGTGCATAAAATGAGGATATGAATTAAAGACCGTATTCGATGCATCATACCAATCTGGTTTGCCTCAAATGATTGGCGATCGGCCCTTGTCCTATTATTCACTGGTTTGTGTCAAATCTCGAGATCCCTTTTGCTTTCAATCACAATCCATATGGTAACCTTAGACTTATTACAGTAAAACAAGGGATGAAATCCATAGAAGTCATGAGCATTAATTCCATCTATATATATATATATATATATATATATATATATATATATATATATATATATATATATATATATATATATATATATATATATATATAATTTTTGAAACTATTGGATATAAATATGAATTGTTAGCTCATATTTAATATGATTAATGTTTCTTTCAAAAAAAGATTAATTTTTTACTAAGAATATTAGTGTGATGTTTCAACACACTTATCTTAGATTAAAAGTTTGAAATCTTATTTTACGAATTTTAACACCATATACTTGTGAGTTCGTTTTATGAGTAAAATCATCATTTATCTTAGTTCATAGTTTTAAAATTTCGACTCACTTATCATAATTTAAGAGTGTGAAATCTCTTTATATAACTTTTATGGATAAAGATAGTATATATGACTCACTTTTTTATGCATAAAATACTAATATGATCGTGGTGAATTTCTTTCACGTAACTTTGATTTAAGGCTCGCAACCTAAATCTATTATTTTAATAAAACATTGCTAGATGATTTTAATGTGTTGAGATTTAAATTTCACCTTCATTATTTATGTAAATAAAAAATATTTATATGTTTATTCCTTTTACATATAAAATATGCAACGTCAATACTAATATAACGGTTTGCAATTGTTGATCGAAACCACAGCAGCACCTTATTTTTTATTATTTATTATACTCATCATTCTTTTGTTGTTATTATAATTACAGCGCAAACTTGATGTATCAGTTTAATTTCTTTGGTAAACGTGCGTGCATGGTGAGTCACGTTGCTTGCTTTCTTGGGTAAATGGCATTCGTCGTGAGTCGCGAGCCATGAGTCATGCACTTAATATATATATATATTAAATATTTTAAAAGTTAAGTTTAAAATTTTAACGGATAATTAGATAAATATTCAATACCCATTAAGACAGAATCCATTAGGGTTGCATGGGTGACTCTCTATAGATAGGTGGAGCAGCACATAGATGATAGGTTGCACTTTTGGTCATCCCCTCATATTCTTCTTTTCTCTCTTTCCTTCTCAGTCGATCAGCCCCTCTTTGCCGTGAGAGGGCTACGAAGAAGATAAAGGATTTTCTTCCAAGTTCGTGACGTGAAGCTGCACAAGAGTTGTGAGATTTGAGGCTACGATTGGAGGAGTATCGCTACAACAATCCATCGTGTGGATACCACTAGAGAGGAGGACATTTGACCTCTTTCATCCTCTCTATTTGGATCTGAAAAAATAAGGATATACGATCTCCCTGGGTAAATAATCTCTCACATGATGCAGTTTTTTCGATTTTATAGCTTTCTACACATCAATCTTTGCACGATAATTTTAATCTACGTGAGAAATTAATTTTTTATTTTGATCTTCCACTGCATATGTGATGCTCCTGCTGTGGTTTCCCAACAATGATATCTGAGTCAGGTTATTTGTGCAAAAATTAGTTTTAAACAACGTGTGATGATATTGATATACGTAAATTATTTTCTACGTACCTTGCTATGATTTTTTATAGTTTATCAGATCCACACAATACCTTTTCTTATTGTAAAGAGGTGTTGAAGAAAAGTTTTTTAGGGTTCTTTGATGCCAAAATTGTTAGCACAAAGGGAGAAAAGGGTAACAACTATTGCTATCCTACGACACGGCCAAAGGCTGCTTACAACCTTTTAAGGTTTCTCAGCCTGGCCAAAGGCTGCCAGGCCGAGAGTAGCAAGCTCTTGTCCATGGAAGCAGCCCCCCTATGCAGCCAAGAGTCTTGGTTGCATGGGCAACCCTGGCGACTAGGGTTTCCTAGCCACTAGAGGTAACCCTATGACTAAGGTTTTCCTAGTCACAAGGGGTGTTTGGGCGGCTAAGATGTGCTGGGCCGTCTATGGCAGATTGCAACCAAGGAAAGGGCTGTAAAAGAGTTCCTTGGGGGCTAGGATTCCTAACCTCCTAAGGTTTCCTTGTAGCTAGGGATTCCTAATCGCAATAGGACTCCTAGCGGTTAGGGTTTCCTAGCTGCACTAGGAATCCTGAGATGTTATATAAGGAATCCTATAGTAGAGTATCCTAAAATTCTAAAATTAATTAATTTAATAGTTTAATTAATTATTATAAATATAGTAATCTAACATGTGATGTGATGTGTACATATGATGTATGATGTGGATGGATGATCATGAGCCATGTAATATGATATGTGTATATGTGATTATTATTATTATTATTTGGGCCCGCGAACCCTTTTAATTTTACTCGTTTATTATCAAGTCTGCATGCTTGTGATTATTTTATAATTACACGGAGAGACACGATGAGAGTGTGGAGATAATAGCGGGACCCATGATACTTGATGGGAGATCACGATGCATGGTGATGCAACTAGGATCTGACGAAATCGATGATGATTATATCAACGATCACAGGGTATAGAGATGTGCTGATACACATATAGATCCTATTGTAAGTGGTTAGGCCTATCGGCTTGGGCATATATATATATATATATATATATATATATATATATATATATATATATATATATATATATATATATATATATATATATATATATATATATATATACACATATTTTGATTTTTTGCTGAACTTATGATACTCCCGTTGAGGTTTTCCAACACCTATGACACCCTTGCGTCCCGTGAGATTATAGTGTCATGAATAAAACTATAAATATGGTGTTTTATATAATGTTTGTGTATATTCGTGTCATTTATTTTTTTATGCTTTGCACAGCATATATAATGCTTGTTGTAAACTTAACAATTTCATTTTGGTTGGATTTTATAGTCGTTTCAGGCTTGTAAATGTAAGTCATGTGTAATCATCACGTAAATACAAAATTCCCTAGAAAATAAGCAATCCAAGCGATAATTTAGGGATTTTATAGCTCCGTAGAGTAGTGCAGAGTGTCAGCCATCACAACACCCAGGAGCTACTCGGGTGGCCATGACTAGCTGGGCCTTCGGTGTAGTGTCTAGGGTTGGTTTGTTGCTTTATTTCATAGTAATGTCATGTGGACACGTGTGAGGACTTTTAGCTATGATGGCCCACCTTTGACCCTTTGTTGTGTGACCGTTTAGAGCTTATGAAATATATGTTTGTAATTACATTGCCTATCAAATATTTGCTGAAATGACTGCTTGTGGATCCTGAGTTAAATGTTTTATTTAACCCATCTTTTCTTTTGGAGCTCCGAAAGGGGTCATAAGAGGTTTGGAGAGGCTAACCCTTTATGGGCAAACACGCAAGGGTGTCATATGATATAGGCAGAACTAGCTAAGTATGTAATAGTTGATATCAAAGTGGGACAAGCACAGTTAGAAACATCTGGCATGCAAACGTGGGGGGATCTAGCGAGGCTACGTTGAGATGTAGCAAAAATAGTTTCTTAGATGAGCGAGCATTCGAGTTTAGCATTCAAAGGAATAGTCAATCCTTTGCACAAGAGGCACCACAAGGACAAGCGAGCCAGGAAGAACATGTAGCACATAAAAGATGGGATAGCCTAGTTCAAGATATGACTCGACATTGGTAGCTAAACTTGGCAGTACTCAAGGTAAGCGGGGCACTTGGCAAAATATGAGACCATGTAAGGTGGGATGGGTTATGTAGCAACTGCAAGAGTTATGAAAAACTTATAGAAGTGAGGGAAATTCCCAGCTCAAAGAATTCAATGATGGGAATAAAACAAGAATAAACTTTATATATGAACAAATACTAGCAGACCGTCACACACAGCGGAATGAAACAGAAATCACAATCAGATGAACACCAAGATTTATGTGGAAAACCCCTTCAACTCGAAGGGTAAAAACCACGGGACAAGCCAGAGAAAATCCACTATCAAAATAATGAATATACAGATCTCAGGCTTCTTGCCCAAGCCCAAAGCAATAGCCACAAGAGAATCTCAGGGATACAAGGATTATAATCCTAAGCACAATATCCAAAACCTTCCCTTGGGAAATCACAGTAAGAATCTACTGAAAACTGATCTAACCTGAGATTTGAATGATTGAGAAAAGTCTTTTCCTGCCCTTGTCTTCTTCCCTTTTCTGGATCTCTTGTTTTCTGGCCTCTATTGTCAATCTGCAGTCTGCTTTCTCTCCCCCACGTTTTCAGCCGTCGCTGCTCTCTTAATCTCAACCCTAGCCACCTAATCTAGGTTTTAGGTTAATATAAGTGAGGTTCTGGGCTGTGGGCTTTACTAAAGCCCATTATGGGCTGAATCTGGGCCATCTGCCCAACAACCTCCCCCTTCAGCCCATAAGGGAGGCTGTCTCATGACTCCTCAATGTGAAGCCATGCCGACCAACTGTCGACACATCTCCTGTCTCTCTTTCGGTAAAGCCTTTGTCAACATATCTGCCCCATTATCATCTGTGTGAATTTTCTGAAGTTGTAACTACTTCTCTTCAAGCACATTTTTGATCCAATGATATCTGACATCTATATGCTTTGATTTGGAATGAAATTTTGGGTTCTTGCATAAATGGATGACACTCTGGCTGTCACAATACACCACATAGTTTTTCTGTTTCAGCCCCAATTCTTGTAAGAATCCTTTCATCCATAACATTTCTTTGCAAACCTCTGCAGTAGCAATATATTCTGCCTCTGTGGTGGAGAGAGCAATACACCTTTGCAATCTGGACTGTCATGACACAGCTCCCCCTACAAAAGTAAGTACAAAACCTGATGTGGACTTCCTTGTGTCAATATCTCTTGCCATATCTGCATCTGTGTAACCTGTCAATACAGGTGGTCCACCTCCAAAGCTTAAACAAACTTTAGAACTTCCTCTGAGATATCTAAAAATCCACTTCACTGCTGCCCAATGCTCTTTACCTGGATTTGCAAGAAATCTACTAGTAACACCAACTGCATATGCGATGTCCGGCCTCGTACATACCATTGCGTACATTAAACTTCCAACTGCTGAAGCATAATGAACCTTTTACATTTTCTCCTTCTCCTCATCACTTGACGGACTTTGATCTGAGCACAACTTGAAGTGACCTGCAAGAGGAGAACCAACTGGCTTTGCATTACTCATACTGAACTTATCCAATACCTTCTCAATGTATTTCTCCTGTGACAACCAAATCTTTCTCTTTCTTCTGTCACGAGAAATCTGCATGCCCAGTATTTGCTTTGCTGGCCCCATGTCCTTCATTGCAAAAGATTCACTCAGGTCCTTCTTCAACCTATCAATCATAGACATATCTTTTCCGAGGATAAGCATATCATCAACATAAAGTAAGAGAATAATAAAATCCTCACCAAACCGTTTGATGTACACACAATGATCTGAAGCTGTTCTTTTATATTTATTTTCAATCATAAATGAATCAAACTTTTTATACCACTGTCTTGGAGCTTGCTTCAGCCCATACAAGCTCTTCTTCAACTTGCATACAAGATTTTCTTTACCTTTGACTTTGAATCCTTCTGGTTGCTCCATATAAATTTCCTCCTCCAAATCACCATGAAGGAAAGCTGTTTTCACATCTAACTGTTCAATCTCCAAGTCTAGGTTAGCAACAATACCAAGAGCAACACGGATAGAAGACATTTTAACAACTGGAGAAAAAATTTCTTCAAAGTCAATACTTTTCTTTTGACCAAAACCTTTCACAACCAATCTAGCTTTATACTTTGGTTGAGAACAATATTCTTGAGTCTTCAACCTGAAAACCCACTTGTTCTTCAAGGCTTTACTTCCCTCTGGTAGTTGCACCAAATCATATGTGTGGTTCTTCTGCAGAGAATCCATCTCTTCCTGCATAGCAATAAACCAATTTTTTTTCTGCTCACTTTCAACTGCTTCCTGGTAACTCTCTGGTTCACCTACATCAGTAAGCATCACATACTCATCTGTAGAGTATCTTCTGGAAGGTTGACGTGGTCTAGAAGATCTTCTTAATTGAGGTTCTGTGGGAACTTGCTCTCTTTCTTCTTCTTGCTCAACATGTTCTGCAGGTAGATCAACATCTGGCTCTCCACCATCTTCCTACATATCTCTCCCATCACCCTGATATACTGGAGGAATAACTGGGTCACAGTCTACAAATCCCTCTGCAGAAGTCTTAGCTGGTGCCTCCTTCTTCAAATCCTCAATGGTTTGATCCTCAAAGAAGACAACATCTCTGCTTCTGAACACCTTCTGCTTTTCTGGATCCCAAAGCCTGTAACCAAACTGATCATGTGAGTAACCAAGAAAAATACACTCTTTTGTCTTACCATCCAGCTTGGACCTTTCATTGTTTGGAACATGTGCAAATGCACGACAACCAAACACTCTTAAATGCCTATAGGAGACATCTTTCCCTGACCATACATGCTCTGCAACATCACCATCTAGAGCTGTACATGGTGATAAGTTGATTACATCAACTGTAGTCCTCAAAGCCTCATCCCAAAATCTTTTGGGTAGCTTGGCCTGTGAAAGCATACATCTGATCTTTTCCATGATGGTACAGTTCATCCTCTCTGTAATTGCATTATGCTGAGGCGTACCAGGGACTGTCAACTCATGCTGGATGCCATGTGACCTGCAATAATCATTAAACAATCCTGTGTACTCACCACCATTATCTGATCTTATACATTTCAATTGCCTTTCTGTCTCCCTTTCAACTCTGGCATGAAACTCTTTGAAGACATTAATAACCTGATCTTTAGTCTTCAAAGCATAGGCCCAAACTTTCCTAGAAAAGTCATCTATAAAAGTAACAAAATAAAGTGCACCACTGATACTATGAACATTAACAGATCCACTAGGAGTTTTTGTCCTCAAAGGACCACACACATCTGTATAGACACGGTCCAAGGCATGCATTTTTCTAGATAAGGCAGGACTAACAAAGGAAACTCTATGTTGTTTACCAGCCAAACAATCAATACAAGGGTTCAAACGTGTACCTCTGAGGTATGGCAATACCTCTCTTTTGGAAAGTTCTTGCAGCCCCTTCTCGCTCATGTGTCCTAGTCGCCTATGCCACAACTCTATACTGGAGTCTTTCTCTGTAGCATTCAACTGCTCACCACAAGCTTTAGGCTGCAATCTATACAATGTATGACATTTCTTCCCATTAGCTACAATTAGAGAACCCTTACTGAGCTTCCACTGCCCTTTATGAAATCTGACATCAAAGTCTTCATCGTCCAGCCTTCCAACTGAAATTAAATTCAGTCTTAAGTCAACCACATGCCTCACATCCTTAAGTACCAACTTGCAACCAAGGTTGGTCTTTATATGGATATCTCCCATGCCAATGATGTTTGCTGTGCCATAGTTGTCCATCTTGACAACACCAAAATTTCCAGACCTGTAAGTAGCAAAGAACTCCCTCTGTGGTGTAGCATGATAAGAAGCACCTGTGTCAATTATCCACTCGAGATCCTGGCACACACAAGAAAAAATATTATCGGAAGTAGACAAAATCAAATAATTACTACCTTGTACTATAGTTGTGATATTCTCTTTCGACTCTGTATGCTCCACTTCTTTCCCCCTTTTCTTGTTCTTCTTAGGTTGCTTGCACTGATTCTTGTAATGTCCTTTCTCACCACAATTATAGCAAACAATATATTTCCTTGACCTTGACTTGCTTCTATCCACACGTGAACCACTTTTATCATTTGACTTTGATCTTCCTCTGTTCTCTGAGACAAGTGCTTATGAATCAATCTGAGAAGTTACTGAATTCTTTCTCCTTAACTCCTCATTCAACAAACTGCTTGTTACTTGACTCATGGTGATAATACCATCTGGTGCCGAATTACTGAGAGAAACCACTAGTGTCTCCCAACTTTCTAGCAAAGAACTGAGAAGTAACAATGCCTGCAACTCATCATCAAGAGACATTTTCATAGAGGATAACTGGTTAGTAATACTCTGTATTTTATTTAAATGCTCAGGAATAGAAGTACCCTCTTTATATTTCAAGTTCACAAGTTTTCTGATCAGAAAAGCTTTGTTGTCAACCGTTTATCTTTTATAAATACCTTCTAACTTTTTCCAAAGAGAGTATGCAGAACATTCAATAGAAACATGGTGAAAGACACTATCATCTAGCCATTGTCGAATAAAGCCAACTGTTTTTCGATCTAACCTCTTCCACTCATCATCTGTCATAGATGTGGGCTTTGCACTATCTCCTTGCAAAGGTCCATACAAATCTTTGCAATACAAGAGATCTTTCATTCTTGGTTTCCATATCATCCAATTGTTTCCATTTAAACTAATCATGCGAGAAATATTACCGGCCTCCATGTTCAGATACAAAAGATTAAATACCACCATAACCCACTCTGATACCAGTTGATGGGAATAAAACAGGAATCAACTTTGTATATGAACAAATACTAGCAGACCGTCACACACAGCGGAATGAAACAGAAATCACAATCAGATGAACACCAAGATTTACGTGGAAAACCCCTTCAACTCGAAGGGTAAAAACCACGGGACAAGCCAGAGAAAATCCACTATCAAAATAATGAATATACAGATCTCAGGCTTCTTGCCCAAGCCCAAAGCAATAGCCACAAGAGAATCTCAGGGATACAAGGACTATAATCCTAAGCACAATATCCAAAACCTTCCCTTGGGAAATCACAGTAAGAATCCACTGAAAACTGATCTAACTTGAGATTTGAATGATTGAGAATAGTCTTTTCTGCCCTTGTCTTCTTCCCTTTTTTGGATCTCTTGTTTTCTGGCCTCTACTGTCAATCTGCAGTCTGCTTTCTCTCCCTCACGTTTTCAGCCGCCGTTGCTCTCTTAATCTCAACCCTAGCCACCTAATTTAGGTTTTAGGTTAATATAAGTGAGGTTCTGGGCTGTGGGCTTTACTAAAGCCCATTATGGGCTGAATCTGGGCCATCTGCCCAACATTCAATACTCATGCAAGAGCTTATATGTAGATGATAGACTATCCATGACCATCCCAAGGCAACCAAAACTTGGTGCCATGAAAAATTAAAACTTTCTCTTCGGTATGGGTATATTTATGGGAGACTGAAGTATACAGTGAGTTTAACATGTTGCTAAGCTTGGGGGGCATAATGGGAGCTATATTGGTAAAGAGTCATAATTTAGCAAGTACATTCACGGAGGCAGAATAGTGCATAGTTTGTTTAGTAAATGCAAAATAGTCCAAAGGGATGATGGTCTCCAAAATTTCCAAAGGGAAGGATATGAAGATAAACATTATTTCAATAATATAGATATCCATGAGGGATAAGTCTCAGTTTTTTAGAGGGTGAATTATATACAATGGATCATACATATTGAGGAGGGGTACTTTAAGACAATAAATCCATAAAGAGAAGGATTATGTCATTCCATGGGTCCCTTATTATGATGGAACGGACTCAACCTACATAGTACCAAGTCAAAGGGAGCTTCGAGACATATACACCTTATCTTGGTGAAGCATTTGGTGGAGGAACTAAGGTGGCCCATCTTATGGAGGCTCAGTTAGGGTCAGAAGGCTTTGGTACGGGATGAGACAAGAGGATACAAAGATAGATACTATTAAAGAATAAGTTACTATGAAGGAAGCAGTGCACAAAAGATTGTGTTAGGGGGGCAAAGTCCTAGGATTTAGACAATAGCACACCAACTTCAGCGAAGTTGATGAACTTCAAGAGCTATTAAGCGATGGACTATCCTAGAGTTGTGTTTCATCCCGGTTTGACTTGAGAGTGGGTGGACAATGGTCGATTGCCAAAGTACTGGCAAATTTCACATATTGAGACATTGTAACCCGAGTGCATCCCACAAAGATCAAAATATAATAGAGATGTCGCTAAGAGGTGATATGGTATGCGAATCATGATGAAATAGTTCAAGGCATTACAACAAACACGAGAGAAGTCCCATGAGGAACTATATCATACGGAGGTATGATTGAGAGTTACTGAGAGCTCTACTTTGGTAAACAACATGATGACAAGAATGACTATGGATTCAATGAGTGAATGCTATGGTACCTCAGAGGTGGGTCTTCCATGCATGTATCGAATTTTACATTAGATGCAAGCTTTGATCACTAGAGGGTTGTGTACCATCAAGGAAAATTTTTAAATACAAATACTAGTGAGCCCTATAAGGGGGCTTGATCATATAGAGATATGATAAGAGCAATTGGAGAATTAGACTACTCTAAAGCGTATATTTGCTTAAGGGACCCCGACAAATCAAAGGAAAAAGCTGAGTAAGTGAACATTGCTATTAAGGAAGCAAAATAAAATAGAATTCACTCGAGCCTTGCAATATGATGATGGAGGCTATGCATAGGAGTTGTAGTCTATCATTCCATCGAGTAAGGGAAAATGCTTAAAGAACACGGAGGTGTTCAGGCAAGTGGTCGAAAGGGATGAGGAAGCGATAATGAATCTAGAGAGACTCGACTACTCATAATCAAGTGTCAAGTTGAATGAAGGTGGACTTAATAAGTGTCATAGAGATTAATCTACCAATCATGAAGAAAGAGACACAATTATGAGCTGACAGATAGTAGGGCCATAGGCATGACAGTGTCATGGTGTCGCTAAGGCGGGATTTTCGTAGAATCATCGATCACTTACTCTTATTGAGGGAAATTGCTTGGTCATGAAAGGGGTCGAAAGGTGAAAAATGCAGAGGCAAAATCTAAGTACTGAAACAAGCCTGAAGGGAAGAGGTTACTAAATTTCGTAAGATCGATTAATCGATAGGCTTCTCATCAAAATAACCAAAAGTGGAAGACTTCGGATCGATGTAGGAGTACTCGATCAAGGAATGAAGTAGATAATATATAGTGTTGTATTTTTTTTACTCATAGGTGTAGGTGATAGAAATGATGGGGAAGACGGTATAATCCCATAGACGATCAATATTGGAGACTTGCTCTAAAATAGGGTGAAATTTTATTCTTTTTAGGTAAAACTTTTTACATTTTAGATCTTCGATAGCAATGAAAAGGTGAATCACAATAACTAACTCCATATAAGGAGTGCAAACACTTTGGGTGCTTCAGAAGTATGAGAAAATAACACATAAAGGCTAGTAACTAGTTCGATATATGGAGTACATCCTCAAGGAGGTGGGCGGAGTCGAGTAACTTTTGTCTTCTCAGCTCTTAAGATAATGGGCGAAAACCAATATCGTAGTTCTCTTATTTATCGAGTAAAAGAGCTCTACACAAATTCAATGATCCTTTGAAAAAGCTTAGTGGAAGACAATAATTATCAAATCCTCACTAATGGTGGTCAATATTATAGACTATTTATTTTATTTTTTAATAGAATGTCAATCAAAAATTGAAGTGATATAAACTTACTTGAAGGTGATAGTAAGAGAAATTGATGGACAAATTTGTAGAGGAAGGATCCCAAAAAAATTAAAGTCTACGAGATAATGCTCGTTATAGCTCTAACTAACATCCACCCAATCCAAGCGGCATGAGATATTTGAGATACTATCACATAACAAGAAATATCTTTTCCTTCATCTAAAAGATCCATAGAAAACCAACATGGATTAATATAACTCGGTCGACTCCACACTAGAGTCAAAGTCATTAACGAGTTGAAACAATATAGCGAATCAAAATTCGACTACTTAATAATGGTGAAATATAGTTGGGAGCCAAGAGGTGCATTGTAACTAGAGTAGATGATTAAATATTCAACAAAGGCGAGGAGATGTAATGTCTTCAAAGGTTTCGACAAGAGGGTCAAAGGAATAAGTGGGAGAGAATATCATGGATAAAGTTGTAAATAAGGTATTCGATATAATGCTCATTTATGTATGTGTCTTTCGGTTTTGTTCATATTTTCACAGCATATAATAGGCTTATAGTAGATATGACAATCCATTTTAGTTGGTTTTTGTAGTTGTTCTAGGCTTGTAATGCAGAGACTAAATTGTCTGAAAATAAGCCATTTAAGTAGTTATTTTGGGGGTTTTCTAGCTTCGTGGATGACATAAATTGTTAACCATCATAACACGTAGGAGCTACCCAGGTGGCATATGGTTGGATGGGCCTATAAGATCGTGTCTAAGGGCTAGTTCACTGTTTTGTTTCGTAGTAGTGTCATGTGGACACTTGTATAGACTTTTGGTTACGACGGAGTACCTTAGACCCTTTATCACGTTATCGTTCAAAGTTTGTGAAGTCTATGTTCATAATTTACATTATCTATCAAGTGTTTGTTGAAATGATACTTATGGATCTTGAGTTAAGTAATCTATCTAATTTATCTTCTTGTTTTAGGGAGACTAATAATTTATGGACGAGGTTGTCATATGACATATGTAAAATCAATTAAGTCTATGACAACAGAGATAATGGTGGAGGTAATTGGTTCGATGAAGGTAGAGATACCTGTTTTACCTTTATTAGACAGGTTGGACCTGATAACACATTTGAATGAAACCATAATGAATCCTCCTAATCTTAGGAGAGCCAGCCATAAAGAAATATTCCAAGGAATCATATACTTATTGCGGCATCAAATGCCATTTCTATATTTAGTCAATTACTGAGTGTCTAATTTATGTTATTGTAATTTCTTTCCTAGTCTGCAATCGATTTTATCTGGCATGATGGTGGGAACACATTCTGATGGGGAGTGGGCATGCATGCTCAGTTGACATGCCACGGAACTCGTGATGTTGCGTTTAAATAAAGAGAGCAAGATGCCGAGGAAGGACTTATGTGTGCTATGATGACACATGACGATTACAAGCACGCCTCGCAAAGTAATAATTGTTATAAGCTACGGAAGCTATCAATATACCATCTAGTCCACCAGGCAACCAACTACAAACCAATAATATCATTTTTCCGTAAAAATAAATCATAAAAAATTAATTGTTCACAGGAAAACAACTTAGGCGAAATTGTCTTGATTTATATATTAGATCTAACAATACTTCGAGAAAAGAGGAGGTGATTTGGGGTTGACAAAAGGCCTGTTGACCGTTGCAACTGTCGAGTGGGGCGCCATCTCCACGCTCGCGTGTACTAGTGGCTACAGCTGTCGGTAAACGGTCGGTGTTCCCTTCCAAATTTTCTTACTTTTATGACCATATCACTGATCGCCTGTGGGTTTGACCAAGTTCGCGTGCTCTCGTGCTCTTGATGTAATCCACGAGGCTAAACAAAATCTTTTCGGCAGTCAACGCGCTTCGTGACATCTGAAACGCTGATAAGTAATCGATATATTATCATTTCTTTTTTTAGTTTCTACTCCATATTTCCTTTTTATTTGTGATAGTCTCTATATAAAGAACTAATCTAATTGTATTAATTTCTATAATTAATTTATTATGTGTAATACTAATTGATAGGGCCTCATTATGACACATGGGGCGCACATGTTAAAGTCTGGATGTATCAGTTGGAACATAATAAGATCATCATCGAGCACAAGTCATAAAGACGTCAATCAGGTTTTTTCACTCCTTTGCGAATCGCAAGGCGCGATCTTTGACTGGTATTTGGGCTCATGCTTCTGGCCCATACAAAGCGAGTCGAGGAACGCTTCACCCGCCACGACATGTCCGTCCGATTATGTATTTCTTTTATCTCAGTGGCGTAGGCGATGATCAAAGAATCCAACGGCTAAGAGAGTCGCATTCAAATGAAGCAGACTTAGTAGGGATCAAAACTTGTATGCTTACTAGGGTTCGTCGTGCTATTAAAACGTATACACGCCCCCGCTTCTCCACCTTTTACTTTCGTTTCCATTACGTGATCGAATGGTAGGACTCTGATCCATTCCTTCCCTCCTCGTTCTCTTCACGGGAGTTCTGGAGCTTTTCATTTTGTCTTTCCGATCACTGCTACTGTTTGTAGGGGTTGCTGAACCAGCAAACCGTCGATTACCCGAGCTTTAACCTTGTTCTCATGAGTGATGGAGGAACTGATTCGATCTCCGTCTCTTTCTATCTATGTTCTTATACATGCACACATATTCCTCTCTGCATTTGATTTCACGAGCATATATCTATCTTTTGTTTTGCCATGGAACACTATTCTTTCTGCTTTGATCAGTCACTTGGGCATATCAGAACTCTTTATGGCGGTGTTGTATTTTTCAATTTTTTGAGTGATTACTGCTAAAGGATCAAAATGCATGTACTAAAGATTCATAATTTATGTCTTATACTCGTTATGACTGACCATTTCCTTTGCTCGTGTTGAATTAAAAAAATACTATAAAAGAGATTGGTTTTATTTATTGAAGAGATAGTCTTTATATTGAGGAATTTTTTTTTCTTAATCATGCATTCAAATCATGTAATCAAATCAGATACTCAAATCTATACAAATATTAGATTTTCATGTATGCCTCTATGAGGATCTTCTATCATGCTCTCATAAGATTGAGCTTCTGTCAAGGATGTTGATGTTGGATCAAGCAATTGAAATGTCTTACAGGTGAGATACTTTGTGAGGGAGTCTGCTAGTTGATCAATAATATGTATGTGAGAAACACGTTGATGTCAAATTCTTGAATGTTGAGAAACTATTGTTTCCCATAAAAATAATAATTAAATCGTCAGTTGTAGATGAGGAAGACAAGCTGAGAATGTTATTCGAGCTAGAATAAACAACGAATACTTGTACCTTTCTCGATCTCCACTACTTCAACTTGTATGTCTCGGAAGATCGCACAATCAATAATTGGATAAAAGATCTATCAGTAGAGAGGCGACCATAGTATGTCCGCAGGCAAAATAGCAGTAGCGATGGATCGTTTGTTTGGATCAATTAGCACTAAGAGGGGTGGGGGGGGTGGGGTGAATTAGTGCAAGTAATAAAAACTCGATTTAAAGAAAACTTCATTCAAAACAAAACAGATATCGGAAGCGTTTCGTTTAAGTAGAGCAAGTGAGCAATTTAACTTATAAAATGATGCTAAGATTCTTGCTTAATGAAAGCTCAAGTATAAACATGCAAATCCAAATAAGATTCAGGATAATAAACACTCACAAATTTATAGTGATTCGACCTCAACCTGACCTACGTCCACTCCCGAGTCCTCTTCTCTAAGGTCCATCGGTGTTTACTATCAATCTTCTTTGGGTGAAGATCAAACCCTTACACTTCCCACTCTCCTTTTCAAAGGCTTAGGAGAGGAACCTTACAAACTCACAAGGGAGATTTATAAGTTTTACATTCCTTTCCTCTCTCCCTTGCCTTTTTTTTTCTTATAATTTTCGCACATAATTTATCATAGAATTTCTAACCTAAAATTGTTGTGTAAAATGTAAGAAAACTTGGGATATTTATAGGCCCCAATTAACTTTAGGATTTGGAGCCATAATTCAAACACATATGAAAAAATCGGGTACGAGAGGTACAATCATCGGCACTGACGGTGCCACCACTGAAAGCACCCTAAAAATAGTACCTCCTATTGACCAATTCTCAAGTCAACCAATTAAGTTTGACCTGAGCTCAATCTAATCTCAAATGTGGACTCAGTTACATCATATTGAGTTGATTTAGATTCCTTCCAAATCAAATCCAATTAGGACTCAAGTCTAACTGCGACTCACTTGATTACAACCATAAGGACTATCAAGCTAAACAATGACCTAACTCCCGCCAATTCGATAGCCTCCGACATTCTTGCCATGAGTCTTACGGTCTTCCTCCGGTGATCTCTCGACGTATTCCTAGCGAGTTTCCCGATTCCTTTGGCGAACTCCTAATGAACTCCCAGCGAGCTCCCACTACATCGTCCAAACCTTGGCCCAATGCCCAAACTTGTGGTCCATCATATGGTTGTAACTCCTTTTCTCCGTTGTAGTTAAACCTTAACGATGCTAACTATAACTTAATTAATTACAATCAACATAGCCAACAAATCCACTTCAAGACATTCCCAACTCTCGCTAAGCTTTTCGGCTACCCCCGACAATCTTCCGACGAGTTTTGGTCTTCTTCCGGTGAACTCCCTTGTGCCATCCTGACAAACTCCCAATGCACTCAGCGAGCTCTTGGCTCACTCAAGGTGAGTTCCCAATTGCATCGTTCTCACTTCGGCCCGATGCCTGAACTTGATTTTGGCCAAACCTCTGATTGTAATTATCTCTATATCGTAGTTAATCCTGTATCAATCAACTCTAACACATATGTTATATCAATAATCCATCAATTGATTTCATCATCAAAATTCGAGAGTCAACAATCTCTCACTTTTTGATGATGATAATCAATTGATGACGGGAGTTAAACCTTACTCCCCCTACATCCATGCCATACTTCAAATAAGGAAAACTTAAATTCAAGAGAACCAACCACTCTTGAATTCAAGTATCATAACATCAATTATCAAATTTTGAAATGATATAAATTTTAAAATCAAATCATCAATGACATAATATTAATTTCAACCAACAATGGATCATCAAAATTTTAAAGTATATAATATAAATTTAAAATTATGCATCAATTATACATTAAGTTAAAATTCTCTTCCTTAAGTCGCCAATTATTTCTCTCCCTTTGTTTATCAGCAATAATAGAAAAAATATCCATTTTTTATTTTTCTACATGTGTTATTAATTTATCAATTTTTTCCTTTTGTCATCAACAAAAAAGTGAAATGTTAGAGTAAATGATTTTAGGGCACATGTGTCATTACTCCCCCTTAGTAAAATAGAATATGAGCAATAATTTTCTCATGAAATTTTTTTTTCCCCTTTATCATATATGTATCATTTTTCATATTTGTGTTATCAATACACTATTTCTCCACTTTGTCAACATCAAAAATAGATGAAATAGTAATTAATTTTATGATACGTAAGGTCATAATGTGTCAGTTTTTATATTATTTATAAAATAAATTTTATATTGCTTTCCCTTAATAAAATAGGATAAAAACCATAACTTTCTTATGAAAAAATTTCTCCCTTTTGTAAAGAAGAAAGTAGAAATAATCGAGGGGAGTTAAAAACATCATCACAAAAATAGAACTTATATCAAGCATCATAAAAGTTCATGTCACATATTTTTCTTTGTTAGATATTCTTCATGAATTAAAATTATCTTTGGGAAAAGATAAAAATATTGTCACAAAAGAAACTTTGAATGTCAATATCAAGGTAAATCCTTTTTGAAAGGTGAGCTAAAAAATATGAGAAATCTAAGAAGAGCTAAGAGTTACTCATGCATTTAAATTCATCCCAGGTAAATTTCAAGCAAACATAGCAAATAAACTCGTAAAATATCAAATCATCATCTTTATGTAAATTTTCTTTCCTTTCTGTAAATGAGAAAGTAGAAATAAGGAAGGGAAGTGAAAAATAACATATCACAAGAATACTCAATTTTATAGATGTAAATTCTGAAATCAAGAGCTATCCATGCAATTTAATTCATCTTATGCAAATTTCAAATAAGGTAGCAAATCAAGCAAATCATGCATTTTGAAGATCATCTCATGTAAATTTTGATAATAAGCATAAAAAATTTAAAAGAAAATATGATAGTAAATCAAGCTCAAATTGTAAATCAAGTATTTTGTATGCATTTAGAAAGTTCTAATTTTCTTCTAAGCAATTGTTCCTCATTCAATGTTAGAAGATTTTTTATATCCAAATTTTCTTCTAGCCAAATTAATAATTTTGACTCATCCCTCTATTTTATTATCAAAAGAAATATAATGGGTTAATTTTTCTTGTACATCCATATTTTAAATATAACCATGAGTACAAAGGAATCATGTCATGAAAAATCAAATCATAAGTATCAAAAGATATGATTTCTTTTAATAAATCTCTTCTTAGACGAGATTCAAAGCTTTAGAAATCTTAGTAGATCAAAGAAGAGTCTTCATATATCAAGATCATGCATAAATTACAAAGAAGAAAATATAGAAGATCTTGATTTATATATATGAAACTTCAAGTTGTCAAAAATATGGTTCATGAGAAGATTTTCAAATCATAGTTTCGAAGAGACAAATTATGATTTATAATCCTCTTTGAACAAACTTGATTTGTATAAGGATTTTTAGTTGCAATTTTTCAAGATGCCAATATCGTGATAATAACTTATTGAAGTTCAAATCATCAAAATTGATATTTAAAAAATATCATAAATAGATTCATCAATCTCTTATTGAAATCTTAATAAGATAGAGATTGAGAAATTTTCAAAAGAAATCATTACAAATATTACAATAAGATATTTTCAGACATGATCTTTGGTTTATCTTATCCACTTATGTTTCTTTGTTAAATGTGTCTAACTCTTTAGATTTTAGTGAAAAGAGTTGTTATGCACTTGTCATGTGTATTTCAAATATATATATATATTTGATACTAAAAGGAGAATTATGAAAATTTTATTTAAGTTTTCTATTCAAGAACCATCATCCAATCATAACCCATTTTAACATACAACCATCATCGTAACATTTAAATCATTACACAAACTTAGTCAATAATAGTATAATATTTGAATCATCAAATTGTTTTTGTAGTTTAAGAGTTTCAACAATAATGGTATCATTTTATCTTATTGAAGGATTTATAAGATAATTTTTTTAAGAAGAATAATCCTCTTTTTAGTTGTTTATTTTAAGAATGATTTTTAAATCAATGAATTTTTGATTAAGACCGAAAGCCAAATATCATTTCAAAAGGAATTATCAAAGCAAAAATTTAACTTATCTCAATTTCAACTTTAACGAGTTTAACTCTTTACACATAGTGCAAGGAGTTTACAAACCCATTTTCAAAAATTTATTTGTTTCATGTTCAAATTCAAAAGTAATCTATCATTTAACAATACATATTCAATCTTAATATACAACTATTCAACCATTTAATCACATTTCAACTTATTTCTTCAACACTAACATTAACATAACATCATCAAGGTCATTACAAAAAGATATTTTCATATGAGTAAAATATTTTCAATTAAAATCATTATGATTATTATACTAAGATATTTTCAAACAAAATCTTTTGGTATATTTCCAATCCAATGATTTTTGTTTGTTAAATGAGTATAATATGTTACTAAGAAAATTTTCTTCTCATTTAAATTTTTAATTTTTTTAACCACATTAGAAAATAAAGCATGATTTCATATAATATTTTTTTAAAAGTTCAAATTCAGTATTTAATCATTTCATTCAATTTTATGTCAAGACAATGTACACTCTTTTAAACATTACAAGTCAATACAAGCATACAAGTATAATCAATATCTCTTTTTCATATTTTTCAACATAGATAATTTTGCACTAAACTTTCTTTGTTCAAATTTTAGCATACTCTAGCTACCCAAAAAGTCATGCACCATTGAGAGCCATCAAGATTAATTATAACAATGAATCATCTAAAGATTTATTACCAATAATTTTATTTTCAATAATATTTCTTGTTATTTACTTAGGCTAGTCAGCTTTGAAAGAGTATTATATCTCAAGTCATATGCCTTGAGTATCTACTTTCAAAACATTACTTAGTGCTCCTAGCCCTGTTAGGAGATAACTTTATATTATGGGAGGTTTTGATTTATGTACCCATTTGAGTTTGGGTCCCTCATGAAATGTTCTTCCTATTTTCTCTAATAGTTTTAGTTTGTTTATGGTTCTTTTAGGAACCTAAACTAATTTGTGAGGACTATAATTTTTAAATAAATATTTGTTGGTTTTATGTCCTAAATTTTTATAAAAATTATATTTAACTTTTAATGGTAAATTTAAGGTAGGTCCTTTAACAAAAATAGTTGGGCTTTATTGAGTATTACCAACAAAGCTTATACCCTTTCTTCTATTAACATGATCCTTATTAGCAAGAATCATATTAAGGGATTTATTTCCTATTTCAAATTTTTCTAAGGTTTGTTTTAACATGATGTTTTCTTCTTTAACATTATCTAGTATTTTACATTTAGAACAAGGATTGTGTGATACTAATGAATAATGCATTTCATCAATTCTATTAGTTAACAAATCATGTTTATTCTTAAGCAATTTAAAAGATTTAATAATTTTTTTAAATTCATCAAACAATTCATGAAACATATTTAATAAGTTGGTAAAAGAAATACTTAATAAATTACTAACCTTATCTTGGATCGCTATTAGAGCGTAGTTGGCTACTTCTTCCTTGCTTTGATCTTCTTCTTTGGAGCGCCTTAGCTTCTTATGTTCATAGCAAGAGGTATTATCTATCTTAAGATCATTTTTATAGTTCATGTTCATTAATTTATCCGGTTCATTTGTCAAAGGTTCATAGTCCTCATCACTCGAGATTTCAAGATTTCACTCGAGAAGTCATATGTTCTCTTTAGTTCAAATTCATTCCTATTTTTTTGAAGGTTTTGTTCTTATGTTCCCAAAGTTCTTTCCTTCCTATTCTTTGGAAGGTGTTCTTCAAGTTCATTTTTACAGATCATTTCATTTAATGATTCATTTGATTTTGTTGTGCTTTTATGTGTCTTTTCAATGTATACCAAATATCAAAAGCTGAATCACAAAAAGAAACCCAATCAAATTCATTTTTGTTGAGAGCACAATATAAGACATTCATAGCCTTTGCATTTAAAGAAAATATTTATTTTTTATAATCATTCCAATCATTTATTGGATTGGATGACTTCTGAAAATATTTTTCAATAATACACCATAAATCAAGATCTATTGAAGTAAAAAAGATACACATTCAAAATTTTCAAGTTGTGTAGTCCGTCCTTGAATATAGGAGGACTTGTGATGCATTGATCCTAATTCATGCCAAACAAAGTCATTTACTCAAGTAGGTGTTAATCCAATGAGTAAGGACCTTGCTATGATACCAATTATTAGAATCAATTGGTACTAAGAGGAGAAGGAGGAGGGGTGGGGGGTGGTGTGTTGTTGAATTAGTACAAGTGATGAAAACTCGATTTAAAGAAAACTTTGTTCAAAATAAAACTGATACCGGAAGCATTTCGTTTAATTAGAGTAAGCGAACAATTTAACTTATAGAACAATGCTAAGATTCTTACTTAATAAAGAATCTTAATAAAAGCTCAAGTATAAACATGCAAATCCAAATAAGATTCAAGATAAGAAACACTCACAGATTTATAGTGGTTCAGTCTCAACCTGGCCTATGTCCACTCCCGAGTCTTCTTCTACGAGGTCCACCAGTGTCCACTATCAATTTTCTTTGGGTGAAGATCAAACCCTTACACTTCTCACTCTCCTTTTTATAAGCTTAGGAGAGGAACTTACAAATTCACAAGGGAGATCTATAAGTTTTACAATCCTTTCCTCTCTCCCTTACCCCCTTTTTTTTCTTACAATTTTTGCACATAATTTATCACAGAATTTCTAGCCCAAAATTATTATGTAAAATGTAAGAAAACTTAGGGTATTTATAGGTTCTAATTAACTTTAGGATTTGGAGCCAAAATTAAAACACACATGGAAAAAATGGGTACAGGCGGTACAACCATCGGCGCCGATGGTGCCACCGTCGAAAGCACCCTGTAAACAGTGTATGGGCAGTACAATCGTCGGCCTGGGTGGTACAACCACCGCCTGCTACTCAGAAACCTAGACGATGATAGTACAATTGCTGCTCACCAACAGTACAACCGTCGAAATTTTTGAAAGGGTGGTTCCCTCCACTTTCTGAATTCCGACTTGTACCTCCTGTTGACCAATTTTTAGGTCAACCAATTGACTCGACCTGAGCTTAATCGAATCTCAAATGTGAACCCGGTTGCCTTACATTGAGTTGATTTAGATTCCAAATCAAACCCAATTAAGACTCAAGTCTAACTACGATTAACTTGATTACAACCATAAGGACCACCATGCTGAACAATGGCCTAACTCCTACCAATTCAGTAGCCTTCTACATTCTTGCGACGAGTCTTATAGTCTTCCTCCAGCAATCTCCTAGCGTGTTCCTAACGAGCTTCCCGATTCTTTCGACGAACTCCTAGCGAACTCCCAGCGAGCTCCCACTGCATCGTCCAAACCTTGGCCCGATGTCGAAACTTGATCTTGGTCCATTATCTAGTTGTAACTCCTTTTCTCCATTGTAGTTAAACCTTAACATTGCTAACTATGACTTAATTAATTATAATTAACATTGTCAACAAATCCACTTCAAGACCTTCCCAACTCCCGATAAGCTTTTTGGCTACCCTCGACAATCTTCCGGTGAGTCTCAGTCTTCTTTCAACGAACTCCCTTATGCCATCCTGGCAAACTCCCGATACCCTTAGTAAGCTCCCGACACACTCCAAGCGAGTTTCCAACCACATCATCCTCACTCCGACCCGATGCCTGGACTTGACTTTGGCTAAACCTCTGATTATAATTATCTCTCTAAGCATCAATCAACTCTAACACACATGTTAGATCGATAACACATCAATTGATTTCATCATCAAAATCTGAGATTCAACATCGTTGGCTTGTGAGGAAGATGGCAAGTAGATGGTAGATAGAGGAACACCATAGTTGGCAACCCCCGAGGACGAGGAGGTTGAGTGGTGGTGGGTGCTCGATGGGCCTCTCTGGCTATCTGAAAGCCAGATAGCTCGATGTGTCATTTTCAATGTATACTAGATATCAAAAGCTGAATCATAAGAAGAAACCCGATCAAATTTATTTTTGTCGAGAGCACAATATAAGACATTCACAACCTTTGCATTTAAAGAAAATATTTGTTCTTCATAAACATTCTAATCATTTATTGGATTGGATGACATCTGAAAATATTTTTTAATAATACACCATAAATCAGGATTTATTGAAGTTAAAAAGATACACATCTAAAATTTTCAAGATGTGTAGTCCGTCCCATTGAATATAGGAGGACTTGTGATGCATTGACCCTTATTCATGACAAACAAAGTTATTTACTTAAGTGGGTGTTAATCCAATGAGTAAGTACTGTGCTCTGATACCAATTGTTAGGATCAATTGGCACTTGGGGGGGAGGGGGTGTTGAATTAGTGCAAGTGATGAAAACTCGGTTTAAAGAAAACTTCGTTCAAAATAAAACTGATATCGTAAGCGTTTCGTTTAATTAGAGTAAGCGAACAATTTAACTTATAGAACAATGCTAAGATTATTACTTAATAAAAGCTTAAGTATAAACATGCAAATCCAAATAAGATTCAAGATAAGAAACACTCACAGATTTATAGTGGTTCAGCCTCAGCCTGGCCTATGTCCACTCCCGAGTCCTCTTCTATGAGGTCCACCGGTGTCCACTATCAATCTTCTTTGGGTGAAGATCAAACCCTTACACTTCTCACTCTCTTTTTCACAAGCTTAGGAGCAGAACCTTACAAATTCACAAGGGAGATTTATAAGTTTTACAATCCTTTCCTCTCTCCCTTACCCTTTTTTTCTTACAATTTTTGTATATAATTTATCATAGAATTTCTAGCCCAAAATTATTGTGTGAAATGTAAGAAAACTTAGGGTATTTATAGGCCCTAATTAACTTTAGGATTTGGAGCCAAAATTAAAACACACATGGAAAAAATGGGTATAGGCGATACAACCACCAGCACCGATGGTGCCACCATCGAAAGCACCCTGTAAACAGGGTGAGTAGTACAACCATCGGCCTAGGTGGTATAGCCACCGCCTGCTACTCGGAAACCTAGGCGATGACAGTACAACTGCTGCTCACCGACGGTACAATCGTCGAAATTTCTGAAAAAGTGGTTCCCTCCACTTTTCGAATTTCGACTTGTACCTCATATTGACCAATTTTTAGGTCAACCAATTGAGTTCAACCTGAGCTTAATCCAATCTTAAATGTGAACTCGGTTGCCTTACATTGAGTTGATTTGGATTCCAAATCAAACCCAATTAGGACTTAAGTCTAACTACGACTCACTTGATTACAATCATAAGGACCATCATGCTAAACAATGACCTAACTCCTGCCAATTCAGAAGCCTTTGGCATTCTTGCGGTGAGTCTTACGGTCTTCCTCCAGCGATCTCCCGGCGTGTTCCCAGCGAGCTTCCCGATTCCTTCAACGAACTCCCGGTGAGCTCCCATTGCATCGTCCAAACCTTGGCCTGATGCCGAAACTTGATCTTGGTCCATTATCTAGTTGTAACTCCTTTTCTCCATTGTAGTTAAGCCTTAACATTGCTAACTATGACTTAATTAATTACAATCAATATGGCCAATAAATCCACTTCAAAACCTTCCCAACTCCCGGCAAGCTTTTTGGCTACCTCCGACAATCTTCCGGTGAGTCTTAGTCTTCTATCGACGAACTCCCTTGTGCTATCCTGGCAAACTCCCGATACCTTTGAGCTCCCGACACACTCTAAACGAGTTCCCAACCACATCGTCTTTACTTTGACCCGATGCATGGACTTGACTTTGGCTAAACCTTCGATTGTAATTATCTCTCTATCAAAGTTAATCCTGCATCAATCAACTCTAACACACATGTTAGATCAATAACCCATCAATTGATTTCATCATCAAAATCCATGATTCAACATCATTGGCTTGTGAGGAAGATGGCAAGCAGATGGCAGATAGAGGGACACCATAGTTGGCAACCCTCGAGGACGAGGAGGTTGAGAGGTGGTGGGAGCTCGATGGGCCTCTAGCTATCTGAAAGCCAGAGGGCAGGAACTTTGCTAGTGTTCTACAGGAGGAAGCAGAGTAAAGGATGTTGAGAGCAGCATAGCAGTTCAGAGATGACGTTATTGTTACCACCAATGACAGTCAGAGATGATTTTATTCCGCTTAGAGTAGTGATCATTGGTGGTTGGTGAGGAAGAAGAGGGAGAGCCTCATCAGAGTTCCACGAGATCTAGGGGTGGGGAATGCTACCGGAGGAAAAGGGCAATAGTGAGGATGGAGGGCACTGCCAATGAGGAAAGAAGCGCCGGTGAGGGCAACGCTAGAGGTGTCACATCAGTGTCGTAGTAGAGGAAAGGAACTCCTTGAACATTGTGCCTTAATGTTAAATTGTTGGGAAACCTTGAGAGCATCACATGCACAGTGAAAAAAGAAAAAAAAATTCCCATGTTTATCATATCATCATGCGATGATTGGTGTATAAAAAAAGTGTAGAACTAAAGAACTATGAATCATGTGAGATGTGTTACCTAGGGAGATCGTATATTTCTAAAATTTTAAGATTCAATAGGAGAGGATGAAGGAGGTCAAATGTCTTCCTATCTAGTGATATCCACATAGTGGATTGATGTAGCGATGCTTCTCCAATTGCAGCACAAAACCCATAGTTTTTGTGCACTTTCTTCGTAGCTTTTGCGCATTACCTTGCAGTGAATGTGGAAGAAGAACTCCTTTCTTCTTCATTGTCCTCATGTAGCAGGGAAAGGGGTGGTTGGCTGAGAAGAGAAAGGAGGGAGGAGAATAGGAGGGGGCAGCCAATGATGTAGCATATTATCCTTCTTGGCCGCCCTTGCCATCTATTTATAGAAAGCCTCTTTAACCCTTATGGATCTTGCCTTAGTAGGTATTGGATCTTTATTCAATTACCCACACCTCTTGGATTATTAAATCTCTATCCAATAATCTCAATTTACCTCTAATTAGGCCTAATGCAAGGAATCCATTAATGTTGGGTCTCATCCAATAAGGGCTTATTGGATAACTCATATCCAATCCTCTACTCATTACAATATTCATGATATGTGTGTGACCCAATAAGCAGAATACTGAGCTAGTCGTGAGTTGCATTTGTTAGAACTCTTTTTGACTTAGAACTCTTTCTAAATCAAAACTCCTTCTGACTTAGTAAATTGTTATCTTATAACAATTCACTCAACTCATTGACTATGGATATACGAGGCTACTAAGATAACAATTTACTCAACTCATTGACTATGGATATACGAGGCTACTACCCTAGATGGTATAGGAGATATAGTCTATTGGACTTGTCTATCAACAGTTATTATGTATCTTTAATCTCTCATTAATCTAATATCCCAAAGATCGTATAATGAGCATGGTATTATTAGGCCTTATACGCATCCATCTAAGTCTCGCTCTAATTGGATTCTCCCAGAGAACTCTTTCTTTCTTAATTTGAATGACCCTAATTTGGGATTTACCTAAGCAATACCACACGGTCCTCTCATGATACCGAGAGTAGATGATCCTTTATTAACACTCAATTACCTTCGTAAGAGTGGCTATAAATCCTAATAATCGGTTGCACTAGATATGAAACTTTCAGACCTGTAACTCCAACGTCAAAGAAAGGAATACTCAAACAACGCATCAAGGATGTCTCAAATCTAAGGCCACTGCCGCATAATCCCTAAACGATATAGGAGATCTTATCCATTGGACATGTTTGTCCTCAGTTACCATATATTTATAATCCCTCATCCATCTAATATCCTAGAGACCATATATCGGGCATGGTACTATCAGGCCACATACGAAATCCGTCTAAGTCTTGCTCTAATTGGATTCTTATAGAGACCTCCTCTCTCAATCCGATCAACCTGATCAAGGATTTATCTGAGCGAGAGCATACAAGATATTTCTCTCATAGCTTTCATAATGTTGGCTACTAATCTCGATAACTGGTTGTATTAGATATGAAACTTTCCAATATTATAAGTCTAGCATTAAAGAAAGGCATAATCAAATAAGACATCCTTGGTATCTTAAGTCTAAAGACCAGATACACAACTAGGACAACTGAATCGCTATCTGATTGACGTTAGATATAATTAATCATCCAACATTTTATAAGCGGAATAATTAGTAAACTCATTATCCAATGAGCACATATACTATATTCTTAGTGTCTCCACACAAATGGCTTTGAGACCAAACGCCTCTATCATATGGACAGGTATATAGCACACCGGTCTATCCGGTTGTCTTGATGTCCCTTTCGAGTAACCTATGACCGGGAATATTTAAGATATATGTTTAAAAGCAAATCGATCACATTTCCGTGATCTCATCACAATTCGATTTCCATTGCACAGAACTAAGGATATATATATATATATATATATATATATATATAATAGATAATATAATGTGATAATATGCCAATAATAATAATGTAAAAAGACTGTACAGCGTGTCACATATGCCATCACTCACGTGATTGGGTTTTAGGATACACTTTATTGCCTTCATATTCCAAACCTAGATTT
Source organism: Ensete ventricosum (assembly GCA_029747655.1). Classification (NCBI taxonomy): domain Eukaryota; kingdom Viridiplantae; phylum Streptophyta; class Magnoliopsida; order Zingiberales; family Musaceae; genus Ensete; species Ensete ventricosum. Next base: position 32,710,984 of record JAQQAF010000003.1, on the reverse strand, counting down.
ATTTGATACCTGCTATTGACACTCAGAGTATCACTATATTAGATTTAGTACATAGTATTACATACATGATAGATCCTATCGCTGAGGTATAGGGTATCATATTCACGTCTTTCCTTTCTTAAGGACTTTAGGAACATACTCTTAGAAAGTGACATTCCATATCTCATCGGTATGAGATATTTCTTGAAATTTTTCATGCCAAACCTTTTGACAATGAAGTTTATGTACTTAGACTAGGATAGACCAAACATCCTCTTGGATCTATCTCTATAGATCTAGATCCCAAAATATAGGATGTTTCCCCTAAGTCCTTCGTGGAGAAATTTTTAGATAGCCAAGCCTTTACTATGGAGAGCATTCCTACATCATTCTCAATTATTAAGATGTCACCACATAAAGCACCAAGATGATAATAGCACTCCCACTTATCTTCCTGTATACACAAAGCTCATCTTCATTCTTAACAAAGTTATAAGATCTGATCGCCTCATCAAATCTTATGTTCCATCTTTGGAAAGCTTGCTTCAGTCCATAAATAGACCAGTATGGATACAAATCTCTCTAGCTATATCATATACACCTTCTCCTCGAGGTTGCCATTGAGGAATGTGATTTTCACATCTATCTACCAGATCTCATACTCATAGTGTGCTGCAATGGCCAAAATAATTCTGATGGATTTTAGCATGGCTATAGGTGAGAAGGTCTCGTTATAGTTAACTCCTTGCCTTTGATGATATTCTTTAGCCACCAATCTTTCCTTTGTGGCCACATTTTCATCAACTCCGATCTTCTTCTTGAAGATCCATTTGCAACCAATGGGTATGACACCCTCAAGTGCATCCACAAGGTTCCAAACCTCATTAGAGTACATTAAATCTATATCAGAATTCATGGCTTCTTGTGACTTCCCAGAGTCTGTACTTATAATAGCCTCCTCGTAGGTCTGAGAATCAACATATTGAGAGTCCTCTCCATTGATATGTCCTACATATCTTCAAGAGGGTTTGATACTCTACTAGATCTGCACAAAGTTGGAACTTATGTGTTAGGTACCTGAATAGACTCGGAATCTAGAATGGTGCTTGAGCTAGGTTCTTCAACCTCGCTGAACTCTATCTCACTCCAATTGTTTCCATGAAGAATGTGTTCTTTCTCAAGGAATACAGCTCTCTTGGCAACAAAAATCTTCTGATCCTTGGGATGATAGAAATAATACCTCAAAGTCTCCTTAGGGTATCATACGAATGTGTATCAATCCATCTATGATTCCAACTTATTTAGGTTATGTCTTTTAACATGGACAAGACAACCCCAAATCTTAACCACCTTAAGATCTATCTCTTTCCTTTCTATATCTTATATGATGTAGACACTACTGACTTTGATAAAATTCTGTTCAGAATGTAAGCTGTAGTCTCAAGGGTTTATCCCCGGAATGAGATAAGTAGGTCAGCGATACTCATTATGGATCGTACCATATCTAACAACATGTGATTCATCATTTGTAATACACTATTGAGCTAAGATGTATAAGGAGGTGTCCACTATGATAGAATCTCATTGTCACTAAGAAAATGTGTGAACTCTGTACTCAAGTACTCTCCGCCTTGATTTGATCAACGAGTCTTAATACTATTTCCAATTTATTTCTCTACTTCATTCATAAATTCCTTGAATTTCTTAAAGGCTTCGAATTTGTACTTCATCAAGTACATGTGTTCATACCTAGAGAAATCGTTAGTGAATGTAATGAAGTTTGAGTAACTACCTATAGCCCGAGTCGACATGAGACCATATACATCACTCTGTATGAGTTCCAGTAGCTCAGTGGCTATATCTCCAGTTCCACTAAAAGGAGAGTTGGTCATCTTTCCACGAAAGTAGGGTTTGCAAGTTGCATATGACTCATAGTCGAATGGATCTAAGTATCCATCTTTCAACAACATTTGAATCCTTCCCTCATGGATATGACCAAGCCTACAATGTCATAGGTATGTATTGTTTACCTCATCTCATTTCCTCTTAGACATATTTACATTCATGATATGTGGACTAACATATATAAGTTATTTATCAAGGTCCTCTAATGATGATCTCATCGTCCATAATTATTGAATAATTATTATTCTAAAAAATTAATTTATATTCACTAATTGTCAAACAAGAAATGAAAATAATATTTTTGATAATAGAGGGAACAAAATAGTATGCATCCAATGCAATAATAGCTCCATTAGGCAAATATAGGGTAACCTCCCCAACGACAACTACAACAACTCTTGCTCTATTGCCCATCTTGAGATCTATCTTGCCTCTGGCCAATCTCCTAGGTCTTGCTAGAACCTGTAACGAATTACAGATATGATAAGTACTCCCAATATCCAATACTCATATGTTATCAATAAAATCTGATAAGTGGAGACTGATCATGAATGTACCTGAAGTATCTCCAAGCTTCTGTTTCACATTGTCTGCAAAGTAATCTTTATAATTCCTCTTCTAGTGCCCGTCTTTGCTATAGTGGGAGCAGTATCCTCTGTCCTTTGTTGGGTCTTTCTTGGCAGCCTTTGCCTTACCTGGTCTTTCTTTGCCGTTGCCATTATTAAGGGTCATATTAGCCTTCAGTTTCTTCTTAGTATCACTAATATAGAGAACTATCTTATTTTTCTTGATGGTACTCTCAGCTTCCCTCAACATGTTGAGGAGCTCAGGGAGAGTCACCTTAAACTTGCTCATGTTAAAATTCATGATTAAGTGGGAAAAGAAATCTGGTAAGGATTGAAGTATAAGATCAACCTTAAACTTGCTCATGTTAAAATTCATGACCTGTGAGTTTCTCGATCCACTCTATTATCTTTAGGTTTTGACTCGATGCCCTTTCTGTCATCTTAACTCGAAAGAGACTCTTGGATATCTCATATCTTTGAGTTCTTCCCTGTTCCTCAAAAAGCTGATGAAGATGAAGAATAATAGAATTGATATTCATGCTCTCATGTTGCCTCTATAACTCGGGAGTCATGGAGGCCAAATATAGCATTTTATCAAAGTGGAATCATCTATATACTTCACATATCGAGCGATCTCATCCTCGCTTGTCATTTCTTCTGGTGTGGGCACTATCGTATCAAGGACATACATGATTTTCTCCGTTATGAGAATAATTCTTAAATTATGGAGCCAATCCATGTAGTTTGGACCAATGAGGCGGTTGGCATCAAGTATGCCACTTAGGGGGTTTACGAGTGACATATTTCTGACAAACAAGATATAACATACATAAATGACCTATAGATTTTACGAAAAAACTAATTAAGATATGGACTTTGATGCTAATTTACTCCCACTAATTTTTCTTATGAATCATGCAACACCCTTGGCACGTGAAACGAAAGTCTCTGGCAAACTTGTAGTGTTGATCGGTATCCAATCAACGTCTTAGTGCAATCTCGAGTGACTCGACTAATTGTACTAAGCCCAAAAAGTTTGGCAACTCTTGCCAATCAAACTCCTTGTGATTCCCATCATGTTCGACCTCTGAATCATCATGGTCTCTACTGCTCGACTAACTGTGAAGTTCAGTCAAGTCATCACCATCGTTACAAGATAAGTCTAATCTGATGATATGCTCTCGAGTGACTCGACCAAGCATACCATGTCCTCAGGTCATGAGTAACATCTCTATGTCGTAGGCAAGATCTCGATCATGTAGATAGGTGAGTCTCGAGTGACTCGACCAACTCAACTTATATCGTGATTCAATTTCTTTTTATAATGATGGAAGGCCATGTGGGTTAATCTTCTTGTCTCACGCTCATCGACTTAATATTATTATAGAAGGGGTTTTGTTTTGTATTGATCTCCTAATATATCGTGTCACACATATATATATTTAATATATATCTACATCACAGACAAATATATATATATATATAGTAGGTGTATAAAATATATATGCAAGCCACACTCGGATGATCGTAGGTCGTCACCTAATATGATTAAGCCTGAGCCAATGGGTCTAATCACTCACAAGATTTATTTATGCATTCGTGCATTCCCATGCCCTGTGATCATTCATGTTGTTATCATCGGTTCTGTCAAATCCTCGTCATAATCACATATATACACATCATATTACATGGCTTATGATCATCCATCCATATCATATATTACATGTACACATCATCATATAGGATTACTAGATAATAAATAATTAATTAAACTATTTAATTAATTATTTTTAAAATTTTGGGATACCTTACCATAGGATTCCCAATATTGGAAGTAGAGACTCCTTCTGCAGCTAGGAAACCCTAGCCGCTAGGAGTCCCATATGGCTAAGAGTCCTTGACCACAGTGGTACCTTGGGAGGCCAGGAAACCCTAGCCCCCAAGGAACTCCTTTTGTAGTCATCCCATGGCTACAATCTGCCATGGGCGGCTAACAAACCCTAGCCGCCCAAACAACCCCTTACGGTTAGGAAACCCTAGTCTCTAGGGTCTCCATGCGGCCACCACTTATGGCTGCGAGCAGCCTTTGGCCGTGCCATAGGGCAGCAATAGTTGTTGCACTTTTTCCCCTTCTTTGTGCCAACAATTTGACATCAAAGAACATTACACCACTCTACAACACCTCTTTACAACAAAAGGTGTTATCTAGATCAAATTAACCATGAAAAATCATAGCATGGTATGTAGAAAATAATTTACGTATATCAATCTCATCACACAAAATTTAAGACTAATCTTTTGCATGAACAACCTAACCTTAGCTTTGATACCACTACTGGAAAACCAAGTGGGAGCATCACATGCACAACACAAGATCAAAATAAAAATTGATTTCCCATGTATATCAAATCATTGTGCAAAGATTGATGCGCGAAAAAAAGTAAAACTAAAAACGGTAACATGTGATAGATTGTTTATCTAGGGAGATCATATTTCTTTGAATTTACAGATCCAGATGGAGTGGATATAAGATGTCAATCGTCCTCCTCTCTAGTGGTATCCACACGATATATCGCTACAGTGATAATCCTTTAATCGTAATCTCAAATCTCGTAACTCTTGCGCAGCTTCTCATAACGAACATAGAAGAAGATCTTCTATTTTCTTTGTTGTCCTCTTATACCAGAGAGGGGCTAGTTGGCAGAGAAGGTGAAGGAGAGGAGGAGAATAGGTGGGGGCAACCAAATATATAGCCCATCACATAAGAGCCGCCCCTGCCTCCTATTTTTAGAGAGCCACCAAAAACCCCAGGGATCCTACCTTAGTGGGTATTAGACCTTCATCCAATTACCAACTATTCTTAGATTATTGGATCTCTATCCAATAATCTCCTTTGACCTTTAATTGAGTCTCATGTAAGGAGCCCATCAATATTGGGTCTCATGTAATGAGAACAAGGTCTAATTAGATAACTCATATCCAATCATCTATTCACTAAAATATCAACCATATGTGTGTGACCCTCTAGGCCCAATACCAAGTTAGCCACGTCCTAGCTGTCAGAACTCTCTTTGACTCAGTGAATTATTATCTCATAATAAATCACTCGAGTCATCGATTATAGACGTACTAGGCCACTACACCATAGTCCCCAAATGGTATAGGAGATTTTATCCATTGGGCCTATCTGTCCTTAGTTACCATGTATCTATAATCCCTCATCCATCTAATATCTCATAGATTGTATATCGAACATAATACTATTCCCAATTATAAGTGCCTTGTAAGTCAATCACGTGAGTGATGACACATATGATATGCTGAACAATCTTTGCATCATTATTATTATTGATATATTCTCATGTTATATTATCTATTAAATATATATATTGTGATGTCTTTGGTTCTATGCAACGGGAATCAAATTGTGATGAGATCACGATAATGAGATCGATTCATCTTGAAACATAGATACTAAATAATCCTGGTCATAGGTTACTCGAGAGAGATATCAAGACAATCAGAGGCCGACGTGCTGTATACCTATCCATATGATGGAAGTGGCTGGTCTCATAGCCACTTGTGTGGAGACACTAAGGATACAATACAAGTATTTATTGGAGAATGAGTTTACAGATCAATCCGTTTACAGAATACAAGATGGTTAATGATATCTAACGTTAGTTAGACAGCGATTCCGTAGCTCCAGTTGTGTATTTGGTCCTTAGACTGAAGACACCAGAGATGCCTATTCGAGTACTCCTTTCTATGATGTCGGACTTACAAGCTTGAAAAGTTTCAAATCTGGTTTGGCGGTTATTGAGTGTCAATGGAGGATTATCCACTCTCAGTATCATGTGAGGAATATCCCGTATGCTCTCGCTCAAGTAAATCCTTGATTATGTTAGTCGGATTGAGAGAGTTCTTCGGGAGAATCCCAATTAGAGCGAGACTTAAATGGATTCTATTGGTGGCCTGGTAATACCATGTCTGATATACGATCTCTAGGATATTAGATAGTTGATGGACTATAGATATATGATAACTGAGGATAGATAGGTCCAATGGATAAGATCCACTGTACCGTCTGGGGACTGTGGCGTAGTGGTATAGTACGTCCATAGTCGATGAGTCGAGTTAATTATTATGAGATAATAATTCACTGAGTCATAAGGAGTTCTAAAAGGGAGGACTCACGACTAACTCGGTATTGGGCCTAGAGGGTCACACGTATATAGTGGATGCTTTAGCTAGTACAGTATTAGATAGGGATCCAATTAGTCTATATTTTTATTAGATGAGACCCGACATTGATGGGCTCCCTATATGAGGCCCAATTAGAGACCAAAAGAGATTATTGGATAGAGATCTAATAATCCAAGGTTAGTGGGTAAGTGGATGGAGATCCAATACCCACTAAGGTAGGATTCCCTAGGGTTTTTGGTGGCTCTCTATAAATAGGAGGCAAGGGTAGCTCTTATGTAATAGGCTGTACCTTTGGCCACCCCCTCGTATTCTCCTCCTCACCTTCTCCTTCTCAGCCAATTAGCCCCTCTCTAGCTTAAGAGGGTAGTAAAGAAGATAGAGGAACTTCTTCCAAGATCATTGCGAGAAGCTGTAAAGAGTTACGAGACTTGAGATTGTGATTAGAGGAGTATCACTGTAGCAATCCATTGTGTGGATACTGCTAGAGAGGAGGACACTTGACATCCTTCATCCTCTCTATCCAGATTTGAAAAAATATGGATATACGATCTCCCTAGGTAAATAATCTCTCACATGATGTAGTTTTTTGGTTTTGTGACTTTCTGCGCACCAATCTTTGCACGACGATTTTGACCTACATGGGAAACCAGTTTTGTTTTGACCTTCCACTTTGCATGTAATGCTCCTACTGAGGTTTCCCAGCAGTGATATCAGAGCCAAGATTGTTCATGCAAATATTGGTTTTAAACTGCATATGATGAGATTGATACGCGTAAATTATTTTCTATGTACCTTGCTGTGATTTTTTATAGTTAATCAGATCTAGACTGCACCTTTTCTTGTTGTAAAGCAGTGTTGTGGAGAGGTGTTTTAGGATTCTTTGATGTCAAAATTGTTGGCACAAATAAGGTGAAAAGGGCAGCAAACGTTGTTGGCCTTCGGTACGGCCAAAGGCTGCTTACAACCTTGGCTGAGAGAAAGGATGTTGCTCTCGTCCTAGCCAAAGGCTGCAAGGTCTCATAACTCTTGTGCAAAGGGAGGTGAAAAGGGTAGCAAATGTTGTTGGCCTTTGGTACTGCCAAATGTTGTTGGTCTCAAGTGTCCTCCTCTCTAGCGGTATCCACACGATGAATCGATACAGTGATACTCCTCCAATTACAATCCTAGGTCTCATAACTCTTATGCAGAGGGAAGAAGGGAGGAGAATAGAAGGGGGTGGCTAAAGCTGTAGCCTATCAACTATATGCCTCCTCTCTTATTTATAGAGAGTCACCAAAAACCCTAAGGTCCTGTCTTATTGGGTATTGGATCTCTATCCAATTACCCACTAACCTTGTATTATTAGATCTCTATCTAATAATCTCCTTTGGCCTCTAATTGGGCCTCATGCAAGGAGCCCATCAGTGCAAGGTCTCATCTAATGAGAATAGGGGCTAATTGGATCTTTATTCAATCCTCTATTTGCTGAATCATCCATTATATGTGGATGACCCTCTAGGCCCGATACCGAGCTGGCCGTGAGTTGCTCCCATCAGAACTCCTTTTGATATAGTGAATTAGTATCTCTATAATAATTCACTTGATTAATCAATTATAGACGTACTAGGCCACTGTGCTATAGTCCCCAGACGGTACATGAGGATTAAATCAATCGGACATGTTTGTCCATAATTACTATATATCTATAGTTCCTCATTCAACTAATATCCCAGAGACTGTATATTGGATATGGTACTGTTAGACAATATACAAAATCTGTTTGAGTCTCGCTTTAATCGAATTCTCTTGGAGAACTCATTCTCCCTTAATCTGAATGACCCTGGCCAGGGATGTGTCTAAGCAAGCACATATAGAATATTCCTCTCGGGATACCGAGAATGGATGACCCTTTATTGACACTCAATTGCCTTCGTAAGGTTGGCTACCAATCCCGATAACCGGTTGTACCAGATTTGAAACTTTCAAACCTGTAAGTCTGATATTAAGGAAAGGAGTACTCAAACAAGACATCCTTGGTGTCTTATGTCAAAGAACCAGACACACAATTGTGACTATAGAATTGATGTCTGACATTAGGTATCATCAACTATATAATATTTCATAAGTGGATCAATCAGTGAACTTATTCTAATGAGCACATGTACTATATCCTTAGTATCTCCACACAAGTGGCTATGAGACCAATCGTCTCCATCATATGGACGAGTATATAGTACATCGGTTTGTCTGGTTATCTCGATGTCACTCTCGAGCAACCTATGGCCGGGATTATTTAGGATTTGTATTTAAAGGTGAATCGATCTCATTATTATGATATCATCATGATTCGATTCTCATTGCACATAATCAAGGACATAATAATATATATATGCAGCATATAATACAATGTAAGAATGTGCTAATAATAATCATAAGCAAAAAGATCACGCAGCGTGTCATAAGTGTCATCACTCACATGAATGTCACAACTAATATATATATATATATATATACATGTGATGTAGATATATACTAAATATGTATATATATGACACACTATATTAAGAGATCGATATAAAATAAAAACCACTCGTACAATAATATTAAGTCGAAGGGTGTGAGGTAATAACATTGACCAACATGGTTTCCATTGTTATAGGAAGAAATTGAATCATGATATAGGTTGAGTTGGTCGAGTCACTCGAGGTTCACCTATTTACGTGATCGAGATCTTACTACGACATAGAGATGTCACTAGTGACTTGAGAACATGGTATGATTAGTCAACTAACTCGAGAGTATATAATCGAATTAGACTCATCTTGTAACGATGATGATGACTTAACTGAATTCATGATTGGTCGAGCAATCAATACCATGATGATTCGGAGGTCAAACATAATGGGAATCACAAGGAGTTATGATTAGCAAGAGTTGCCTACCTTCTGGGCTTAGTGTAATTGGTCGAGTCACTCGAGGTTGCATTAAGACGATGATTCGGTCCCGATCCCCACTAAAAGTTTATCGGAGACTTTCGTTTCACGTGCCAAGGGTGTCGCATGATTCGCTAGGAAAATAGTGGGAGTACGTTAAAATATAAGTCTATATCTTAATTAGTTTTTTCATAAAATCTATATGTTATTTATTTATGTTATATCTTGTTTATCAAAAATATGTCGCTCGCAACCCCTTATGTGGTATACTTGATGCTAACCGCATCGCTGGCCTAAACTACGCGAATTGGCTCTGTAATTTAAGAATTATTCTCACAACAGAGAAAATCATGTATGTCCTTAATACGATAGTACCTATGCCAGAAGAAGGGGCAAGCGAGGATGAGATTGCTTATTTGTGAAGTATACAGATGATTTTACTTTGGCAAAATGTGATATGTTGGCCTCTATGACCACGAGTTATAGAGGCAACATGAGAGCATGAATGTTAATTCTATCATTCTTCATCTCTGCCAACTGTTTGAGGAACAAGAAGAACTAGAAGATATGAGATCTAAGAGTCTCTTCCAAGCTAAGATGACAAAAAAAGCATCAGTTGAGAACTATGTCATGAAGATGATTGAGTGGATCAAGAAACTCCCAGGTCTAGGATTAGTCCTAGAGGATAACCTGTGCATTGCTTTTATACTTCAGTCTCTACCAAATTCCTTTTCTCACTTCATTATGAATTTTAATATGAGCAAGTTTGAGGTGACTCTCATGAGCTTCTCAATATGTTGAGGGAAGTTGGGGGTGCCATTAAGAAAGATAAGCCAATTCTTTATATTGGTGAGACAAAAAAGAAAAGGAAAGTTAGTAAGACCCTTAAGAAGGGCAAGAGTAAAGAAAGACTAGGTAAGGTAAAAGTTACTAAGAAAGACCTGGCAAAGGAAAAAAGATAGTGCTTCCACTACAGCAAAAACGAGCACTGGAAGAGGAACTGTAAGGATTACCTTGCAGACAAGGTGAAACAAAAGCTTGGAGAAGCTTCTGGTATATTCATAATCAATCTTCAATTATCATATTTTCATGATAACATATGGGTATTGGATATTGAGAGTGCTTATCATATCTACAATACATTGTAGGTTATAGCAAGACCTAGGAGACTAGCTAGACGCGAGATGAACCTCAAGATGCAATGGAACAAGAGTTGTTGTAGTTGTTGTTGGGGGTCATCCTGCATCTACTTGGTGGAGCTATCATTGTGTTGGATACATGCTATTTTGTTCCCTCTATTACCAGAAATATTATTTCTTTTCTTGTTTGACAATTAGTAGATATAAATTAGTTTTTAAAAATAATAGTTGTTTAACATATTTGGATGATGAGATCATCACTAGAGGGACCTTGATAAATGGCTTATATGTGCTAGATGTTGGGAAACCTATAGCGGGTGCATCACATGCGCAGCGAAAATCAAAAACAAAAATCGGTTTCCCACGCAGATCAAATCATCGTGCAAAAGATTGGGGTCGAGAGAAAAACCCAAAAACTGATAAAACTGCGATGTGTGAGAGATTAATTTTACCTAGGGAGATCGTATATCCCTGTATTCCAGATCCGGATGGAGAAGATGAAGGAGGTCAAGCGTCCTCCTCCCTAGCGGTATCCACACGATGGATCTATGCAGTGAAATCCAATCTGATCTCGCAACTCTTGCACAGAGGGAGGGAGGAGAATAGGAGGTGGTGGCTAAAGTTGCAGCCTATCAACCCTGAGTCTCCCCTTCTATTTATAGAGAGCCACCAAAATCCTAGGGCTCCTTCCTTAGTGGGTATTGGATCTCCATCCAATAACCCACTAACCTTGTATTATTGGATCTCTGTCCAATAATCTCCTTAGGCCTATAATTGTGTCTTAATCAAGGAGCTCATCAACATAGGGTCTCATCTAATGAGAATAGGGGCTAATTGGATCTTCATCCAATCCTCTATTTGCTGAAGTATACACCATATGTGTGTGACCCTCTAAGCCCGATACCGAGCTAGTCGTGAGTCACTCCCATTAGAACTCCTTATGATATAGTAAATTATTATCCATAATTTACTCGACTCATCGACTATGAACGTACTAGGCTACTACGTCATAGTCCCTAGACGGTACAGGGGGGATCAAATCCATCGGACCTGTCTGTCCACAGGTACCATGTATCTATAATCCCCAATTCAATAATATCCCAGAGATCGTATATTGGACATGGTACTGTCAGGTCATATACGGAATCAATTTGTCTTGCTCTAATCGGATTCTACCGGAGAACTCCTTCTCTCTCAATCTGAATGACCCTGGCCAGGGATTTGTCTAAGCAAGCACATATGAGATATTTCTCTCGTGATACTGAGAGTGGATGATCCTCTATTGACACTCAATTGCCTTCGTAAGGTTGGCTACCAATCCCGATAACCAACTGTACAAGATCTGGAGCTTTCCAAACCTATAAGTCTGGCGTCAAAGAAAGGGGTACTCATACAAGACATCCTTAGTGTCTCAAGTCTAAGGACCAGATACACAACTGGGACTATAGAATCACTGTATGACATTAGGTATCATTAACCATACAACATTTCATAAGCAGATCAATCAGTGAACTCATTCTCCAATGAGCACCTGTACTATATCCTTAGTGTCTCCACACAAGTGGCTATGAGACTAGCCGCCTCCATCAAATGGATGGGTATATAGTATACCAGTTTGTCCTCTGATCGGGATTATTTAGGATTTGTGTTTAAAGATGAATCGATCTCATTATCGTGATCTCATCACGATCCGATTCTCATTACACAGAACCAAGGACATTACAATATATATGCTACATATAATATAATGTGAGAATATGCCAATATTAATCCTAAGTAAAAAGATCACACAGCATATCACACGTGCCATCACTTTCGTGATTGGCTTGCAGGGCACCTGTAATCAGCACTAGACACTTCTTCACACATAATGAATTATATATACCCAAGAGGAAACAAGATGAGGTGAACAATACATACCTATGGCATTGTAGGCTATCCACGAGGGAAGGATTCAAAGGTTACTAAAAGATGAATACTTAGATCCATTCGACTATGAGTCGTATGCAACTTACAAATCTTGCTTTTATAGAAAGATGGCCAACTCTCCTTTTAGTGGAACTAGAGAGAGAAACTCATACATAGTGATGTATATGGTCTCATGTCGACTCAAGCTATAGGTGGTTATTCATACTTTATTATATTCATTGATGATTTCTCTAAAATGGACACATGTACTTGATGAAGTATAAGTCCAAGGCCTTTGAGAAATTCAAGAAATATAAGAATAAAGTAGAAAACTAGATTGGAAAGAGTATTAAGACTCTTCAATTAGAAGGAGGAGGAGAGTACTTGAGTACATAGTTCACTCATTTCCTTAGGGACAATGTGATTCTATCCCAGTGGACTCCTTATACACTTCAGCTCAATGGTGTATTAGAAAAGAGGAATCACATATTGTTAGATATAGTGGGTCTATGATGAGTTTCGCTGACCTACTTGTCTCATTCTGGGGATATTCCCTAGAGACCGCTTTACCTTTTGAATAGAGTTCCATCAAAGTCAGTAGTATCTACACTATATGAGATATGAAAAAGAAAAGAAGTCTAATCTTATAGTGGCTAAGCTTTGGGGCTGTTTTACCCATGTTAGAAGACAACCCTAACAAGTTGGAATCAAGGACAAAAAGGTGCACCTTCGTGGGATACCCTAAGGAGACTTTGGGGTATTATTTCTATCATCCTAAGGACCAACATATCCTTATTGCCAAGTGGTATGTGTTCCTTGAGAATGAACACATTTTTGGTGGAAACAGTGAGAGTAAGATAGAGTTGAGTGAGGTTAGAGAACTTAGCTCAAGCACCATTCCAAAGTCTGAGTCTGTTAAGGTACCTAGCACACTCCTAAAAGATATATGAGATATATCAGTGGGAAGACTTTTATGATATTGATCCTAAGACCTATGAGGAGGCTATTATGAGTATAGATTCTTAGAAGTGGCAAGAAGCCATGAATTCTGATATAGATTCCATGTACTCCAACAAGGTTTGGAACCTTGTGGATGCACCTGAGGTATTGTACCTATCGACTACAAGAGGATCTTCACTAAGAAGATCAGAGTAGATAAAAATATGGAGACCTATAAGGCAAGGCTGGTGGCTAAATGATATCGTCAAAGGTAAGAAATTGACTATAACAAACCTTCTCACCTGTAGCCATGCTTAAATCCATTAGAATTTTTTTGTCTATATAACACTCTATGATTTTGAGATCTTGTAGATGGATGTGAAAACCATATTCCTAAATGGCAACATCGAGGAAGAGGTGTATATGATACAACTAGAGAGATCCATATCCAAAGAGAGTCCAAATAAAGTGTGCAGGTTACTTAGGTCCATTTATGGATTGAAGCAAACTTCGTGAAGTTAGAACATAAGATTTGATGAGGTGATCAGATCTTATGACTTTATTAAGAATGAGGATGAGTCTTGTATGTAAAGGATTAGTTATCCACATTAAAGGCTTAGTTATCCAAAAACTTCTCCATTAAGGACTTAGGGGAAGCATCCTATATTTTGGATCTATAGAGATAGATCCAAGAGGATGTTTGGCTTGTCCCAGTCCAAGTACATAGACTCAATTGTCAAAAAGTTTGGTATGAAGAATTCCAAGAGAAGTCTCATACTGATGAGACATGGAATATCACTTTCTAGGAGTATGTCCCCGAAGACTCCTAAAGAAAGGGTAGACATGGATAGGATACCCTATGCGTTAGTGCTATGGTCTATCACATACGCTATGCTATGTACTAGGCCTGACATGGATAGGATACCCTATGCCTTAACGATAGACTATCATGTATGCTTTGAAACACTAGAAGGTAGTAAATTATATCCTTAAATACTTGAGAATGACTAAGGATCTTTTACTGGTATATGAAGGAGATAGCCTCCAAGTTGATAACTACATGAACTCGAGTTTCCAGTCTGACATTGATGACAGCAAGTCAAACTTAGGGTATGTTTTCACCTTGAATGGAGGAGAAGTATTGGAAGAGTTCCAAGCAAGATGCTATTGTTGACTCGACCACGGAGATGAAATACATTACTGCAGCAGAGGTAGTAAATGAAGGGGTGTGGATGAAGAAGTTTATTAGGGATTTGGGAGTCGTATCGAGTAGCATGGAGTTGATTCCCGTATACTACGATAGTAATTGGGCAATCGTTCAAGCAAAGGAACCCAAGTCTCATCAAAAGTCTAAGCAGGTCCTGAGGAGGCTCCACCTATTTAGAGAGATCATAGCCCAAAAAGATATCACAATGGAAAGAGTTCTATTTGAAGATAATATTGTTGATCTACTAACAAAGCTGTTGGCTCAGATTGTCTTTGAGTATCACACGGGTTTGATGGTGATCAGACATATATGTGATTAGTTTTAGGTCAAGTGGGAGATTACAAATGTCCTGCAAGCCAATCACGTGAGTGATGGCATGTGTGACACGCTGCACAGTCTCTTTGCATTATTATTATTATTATTGATATATTCTCATATTATATTATCTAGTAAATATATATATTGTAATGTCCTTGGTTCTGTACAATGGAAATTAGATCGTGATAAGATCATAATAATGAGACCGCTTCGCTTTTAAACATAAATCCTAAATAATCTCGGTCAAAGGTTGTTTGAAATGGACATTGAGACAACCAGACAGATTGATGTATTGTATACCTATCCATATAATGGAGGTGGCTGGTCTCATAGCCACTTGTGTAGAGATACTAAGGATACAATACATGTGCTCATTGGAGAATGAATTCACTAATTGATCCGCTTACATAATGGTGTATGGTTAATGATACTTGATGTCATACAACGATTCCATAGTCCCAATTATGTATTTGGTCCCTAGACTTGAGACGCCAAAGATGTCTTGTTTGAGTACTCCTTTTTTTGACGCTGGACTTATAGGCTTGAAAAGTTCTAGATTTGGTACAATCGATTATCATGATTGATAGCCAATCTTAAGAAGGCTATTGAGTGTCAAGAGAGGATTATCCACTCTCAGTATCATGAGAAAAATATCCTATATGCTCTCACTCAGGTAAAACCTTAATCAGGTTAGTTGGACTGAGAGATAAGGAGTTCTCCGGGTGAATCCGATTAGAGCGAGACCTAGACAGATTCTATATGTGGATTGATAGTACCATGCCTGGTATATAGTCTTTGAGATATTAGATAAATGATAGACTATAGATACATGATAATTAAGGACAGACATGTCTAATGGAGAAGATCCATTGTATTATCTGGGGACTATGGCATAGTTGCCTAGTACATCTATAGTTGATGAGTCAAGTGAATTGTTATGAGATAATAATTCACTAAGTCAGTAAGAGTCCTGAAAGGAAGGACTCATGGCAGTTCGGTATTGGGCCTAGAGGGTCACACACATATGGTGGATACTTCTACAGATAGAGGATTGGATAGAGATCCAATTAGCCCCTATTCTCATTAGATGAGACCTGACATTGATGGGCTCCCTACATGAGGCCTAATTATAGACCAAAGGAGATTATTGGATAGACATCCAATAATCCAAGGTTACTAGTTAAGTGGATAAAGATCTAATACTCACTAAGATAGGATTCCCTAGGGTTTTTAGTGGCTTTCTATAAATAGGAGGCAAGGGCGACTCTTATGTGATAGGTAGCACCTTTGGCCACCCCCTCTTATTCTCCTCCTCATCCTCTCCTTCTCAGCCAATCAGCCCTTCTCTAGCGTAAGAGGGTAGCAAAGAAGATAGATGATCTTCTTCCAAGTTCATTACGAGAAGATACGAAAGATTTACAAGACTTGGGGCTACGATTGGAGGAGTATCGCTGCAGCGATCTATCATGTGGATACCGCTAGAGAGGAGGACACTTGAACTCCTTCATCCTCTCTGTCCGGATCTGAAAAAATAGGGATATGCGATCTTCCTAGGTAAATAATCTCTCTTATGATGTAGTTTTTTGGTTTTATGACTTTTTACCCACCAATCTTTGCATGATGATTTTGATCTATGTGGAAACTAGTTTTGTTTTGATCTTTCGTTGCGCATGTGATGCTCCTAATGAGGTTTCCCAACAACTATCAGGTCATATATGGAATCCGTCTGAGTCTTGCTCTATTGGGATTCTCTCAGGGAACTCCTCTATCAATCCGATCAACCTGATCATGGATTTATCTAAGCGAGAGCATACATGATATTAAGAATGAATGATCCTTTGTTGATAATCAATAGCCTTCATAAGGTTGGCTACTAATCCCGATAACCGACTGTACTAGATCTGAAATTTTTTGAACTTGTAAGTCCGACGTTAAAGAAAGGATTACTCAAACAAGGCATCCTTGGTGTCTCAAGTCTAAGGACTATATACATAACTGGGACTATCCAACATTCCATAAGCGGATCAATCAGTAAACTCATTCTTAATTGAGCACTTATACTATATCCTTAATATCTTCACACAAGTGGCCTATGAGACCAGTCTCCTCTATCAAATGGATGGGTATATAGCACACTGTTCTGTTTGGTTGTCTCGATGTCCTATGACTGGGATTATTTAGGATATGTGTTTAAAGGTGAATCGGTCTCATTATCATGATCTCATCACGATCCGATTCTCATTGCATAGAACTAAGAACATCACACTATATATATTCAATAGATAATATAATATAATAATATACCAATAATAGTAATGCAAAAAGACTGTGCAGTGCATTACACGTGTCATCACTCACATGATTGGCTTTCAGACAACCTGTAACCTATATCATTAACCATCCAACATTCTGTAAGCAGATCAATTAGTAAACTCATTCTTCAATGAGCACCTGCATTGTACCCTTAGTGTCCCCACATGAGTAGATATGAGACCAGCCGCCTCCATCACATGGATGATAATATAGTACACCGATCTGCCCGGTTATTTGGATGTCCCTCTCAAATAACCTATGATCGAGATTATTTAGGGTATGTGTTTAAAGGTGAATCAGTTTCATTATCATGATCTCATCACGATCCAATTCCTATTACATAGATCCAATGATATCACAATATATGCAACAGGCAACATAAAGTGAGAATATAACAATAATAATAGTAAACAAAAATATCGCACAACATGTCACACGTGCCATCACTCACGTGATTAGCTTGTAGGGCGTATGTACCCAACAATCTCTCACTTAATCTAAAGTCAATCACTTATGTGTTTGATCCCCATTAGACCTCTGTGATGCTCAAAGATAATTTGAGACTATTAGGATCATATTGGCACTTGGGGGGAGGGGATTACTACTTTCGAAAAGAAATTACATTGATTAAAAAATTTGTTCAATTATGACTCGAATCAAAAATATTTAGACTTGGAATGCGAGTCAGAGTAGTGAGCTATTAAGCAAACAATAATAATAAAACACACGCAAAAGAACACACTAGATTTATAGTGGTTCGGTCGTTATGACCTATGTCCACTCTCGATTCCTTCTCCGTTGAGGCCACCGACGTTCACTAACGATCTTCCTTCAATGGGCGAAGATCATCTACCATTTTACAACCCTTTTTCATAGGTTTAGGAGACAACCTTTACAAATCTCACACATCCCTTAAATTGAACTCTAGACTTTTAAGAGGAGGGGAACTCTCAAGAGATTACAACAACGTTTGCACACTTAGAATCACAAGTTTTTGATCTCAATTCTTGCTACCTCAAACAAGAATGAGTGAGGTATTTAAAGGCTCCAAATGGCTTCAAAAGTTGGAGCCATAATTCAAATTTTTGGGATTTCCAAGGTGCGGGCCGACTGATAGTCTTGGAGACTATGTTTGGGCGGTACCATTGCCTGACATAGTCTCGAAGACTATGTCTTCTGGGTGATACCACCACCTGGTTTAGGCGGTGCCACCACTAGACCTAACTTTGGGTCACTGAAATGAGCCTTCCAATAGGCCCAAATCAGTTCCAATTAAGGTATAATGGCCCCTAATCGAGTTAGCATAGTTACACCCAAAACTAACTCAATTAACACTTAAACTATGACGATCATGACGTAAACAATTACAAAATATAAATATTGTGTTATCCGGTATATCATTGGTTCATCCAATCCCTCGGTACATCATACTCTCCTTCGGCATATTGCTCGATCAATCAGCATGTTGACTCCCACAACAGCCAATCTTGACACAGTGCCCAATTCATCCGGCCCGATACCTGATCTCTAACTCCGGCCTAACATATGATTTTACTACTTCAATCGTTTTGCCTTTTCATAATCGAAGATAGTCCTACATCACTTTTCTTGAACACAGATTGATCATAACTTCATCAATTGATTTCATCATCATAATCTAAGATTTAATAATCTCTCCACCTTTGATGATGACAACTAATTGATGATTGAGTTTTAACTAAACTCTTCCTATCTATGTGCCATGTTGAAATAAACTTGAATTCGTAGAATGATAACCTTCTAATCATAATATATTTATATTCAAGTCATAATAATTTTAATGAAAGTGACTTTCACACTTTGTATACGTACAATGTAAGCATCATCATAATAAAATAATGAGTATTGTATGCATAATATCAAATTATCAAGTTTGTTATAACATGCATAATTTCAGTTCATCAAAGTATATTATAATGTCATCATAATATTGAAAGTGAGTTCATCCAACATTATTTCACATTATCATTACTTCTCCTTCTTTGTCATCAACAAAAAAAAAAGAAGAGCGCAACTAGTAGGTGAATAATATTACTTCTTTTGAGACGTGCAAGATCACCCTTTGTCATTATCAAAACAAGAAAGAGAAGGGAAAGATTCAATGATGCAAAAATTTGTATCAATGTAAAAACTAAAAGATCAAGTCATGAAAACCATGAATTATTTCGACAAATCTATTTTCTTTGTAAATAGCAAGAAGAAGGAATCATAGAAAATAATCTTGATTCAAAAAAAAAAAATATAAGTTATGAAAATCAAGAAAACAAGATAATGATAAAAACATGTATATGAAAAGAGGTAGATTCAACATGCTTAATTTTCTTCTAATAAAATCAAATTGTTCCTCACTCAATGGTTTAGTAAATATATCTATTAGCTGATATTTTACATTAATAAAATTTAAAGATATATCATGATTGCTTATATGGTCCCTAAAAAAATGATGTCTAATATTAACATGCTTGGTTTGTAAATGTTAAATAGGACTTTTTTGATAAGCATATTGCACTCGTGCTGTCACACTTTATGATAATGTATTTATAGCAAAGTCCATAATCTTCTGAAGTGTTTTTCATCCATAACCTGTGCACAACATGCACTCGCCGCAACATATTCATCCTCGGCTGGGGATAATGCGACTGAATTTTGCTTCTTGGAAGGCCAAGAAATTAGTACATGACCTAAAAGTTGACAGGTTCTAGAGGTACTTTTTCTATCTATTTTACAACCTCCAAAGTCAGCATCAACATAAGTAATCAAATCAAAAAATTTCAATTTCGGATATCATAATCCTAGATTTGAAGTTTTTTTTAAATATCTAAATATTTTTTTAACTGTCTTGTAATGAGATTGTTTAGGATTGGACTGAAATCTTACACACAGACCAACGCTAAATATAATATCTGGTCTAGTTGCAGTTAGGTATAACAAATACATATAATTCCTTTATAAGTTTTTTGATTAAAACATTCTCCTTCATTGTTTAAATCCAATTTTATAGAGGTGCTCATAGGTATGTTTATTTCCTTAGCACTATCCATATTAAATCATTTTAACAAATTTAAAGTATACTTAGTTTAACCTATAAAAAATACCATCATTCAATTGCTTAATTTATAGTCCTAAGAAAAATATTAATTCACCCATTAAACTCATTCGAATTCTTGGTTCATATTTTTAGCAAAAAACTCACATAAAAATTCATTTGTAGAACAAAAAATAATATCAAAACATAGATTTGAATAATAAAAAATTATTTTTAAATGTTTAATAAATAATGTGGTATTGACCTTGCCTTTTGAGAAATTATTTTGAATAAGGAAAGAACCAAGTCTCTTATACCAAGCCCTAGGGGCTTGCTTTTAATCCATGGAGAGCCTTAGATAATTTGTAAATATGGTTTAAAAAAGATCATTCTTAAATCTGGGTGGTTGTTTAACATAAACTTCTTCGAAAATAAAACCATTAAGAAAAGTACTTTTGACATCCATTTGAAATAATTTGAAATTTTCAAAAGAAGCATAGGCAAGGAGCATCCTTATGGTTTCAAGTCTTGCTATAGGAGTGAATGTTTCTTCATAATGAATATCTTATTCTTAGTTGAAACCTTTGGCCACTAATCTAGCCTTATTTTAAACCACGATACTAGATTCATCTTGTTTATTTCTAAAGATCCATTTATTAGATCAAACAGTACTAATTTTCTTATCTTACGAAGCCATTGTCTCCGTTAAATCATGAATTTTGATGATAAAATCAATTAAAGAAGTTATGATCTAATATGTGTTCAAGAAAAGTGATGTAGGACTATCTTCGATCATTTAAAGGCAAAACGATTGAAGCAATATATCGAATGAGAGAATGACGCACAGAGGGTTCGGATGAAACAATGAGATGTCAGACAATATAAGATTTACGCATTGTAATCGTTTATGTCATGTTAGTTGTATTTTAAGTCTTAATTGAGTTAATTTTAGGTGTAACTATGTTAACTCAATTAATGGGTCATTGAGCTTTAATTAAGGCTGATTTTAGCCTATTGGAAAGTGCATTTCAGTGACCCGAAGTCAGGTCTAGTGGTGGCACCGCCCAGAAGACACACTCTTCGAGATTGTGTTAGGTGGTGGTACTACCCAGACTGGGTGGTGGTACTGCCCAAACACATTCTCACATATTGTGTTAGGCGATGGTACTGCCCAAGCTGGTGGCACTACCGCTAGAACATAGTCTCTCAGACTGTCAAGCGACCAGCACCTTGGAAATCCTGAAAATTTAAACCTTGGCTGTAACTTTTAAAGCCATTTGGGGCCTTTAAATACCCCACTTATTCTTGCTTGAGGTAGCAAGAATCAAGATCAAAAACTTATAATTCTAAGTGTGCAAACGTTGTTATAATATCTTCAGAGTTCCCCTCCTCTTAAAAGTCTAGAGTTCATTCTAAGAGAGGTGAGAGATTTGTAAAGGTTATCTCCTAAACTTGTGAAAAGGATAAAAGATTGTAAAAAGGTAGTTGATCATCATCCATTGAAGGAAGATCATTAGTGAATGCTGGTAGTCTTAACGGAGGAGGAATTGGGAGTAGACGTAGGTCACGACGATCGAACTACTATAAATCTATTGTGTTATTTTTCTTGTACTTTATTCTTATTGCTTGCTTAATAGCTCGCTACTCTCAATTGCATTCCAAGTCTTAACATATTTTCATTATGAGTTTTGATTTCAATCGACGTAATTTCTTTTCGAAAATACTAATTCACCCACCATCTTACTGCTAATATGATCCTAATATTTTGTATCAGAGCCAGGTTCACTTAATTGGATTAACACCCAAGTGAGTTTTTAATGGATTTTTCTAGGACGAACTACATCTATTAGAAAACTTGAATGATAATTTTTCTGATTTTTATGGATTTCGAGCTGTGGAACATTATTGAAAATGGCTTTTAAAAATCCTCCAATCTAATGAATGATTAGAATGATTTTGAAAAGAAAATATTTTCTTTGAGTGCTAAAGCTATGAACACTTTGTTTTGTGTCTTAGATATAAACCAATTTAGCCATATTTTTATGTGTGACACTTCTTATGATATATAGCACACACTAGAAGTCATACATAAAGATACAAGCAGAGTAAAAGAGTCAAAAATTAATCTTTTAGTACATAGCTATAAATTGTTTAAAATGAAACAAAGTGAAACCATTGGTGGCATATACACCTAATTTATGGATGTTGTCAATGGTTTAAAATCTTTTGGTAAATATTATCCTAAACTTGAACTAGTAAATAAAATTTTAAGATCTCTTCATAAATGTTGGGACCCATAACTACTATACAAGAGGTAAAGGATTTGAATAATTTTTCTCTCAAAGAACTTATAGGGTCATTGATGACATACAAAATGCTTTGTAAAGCACACGACGAACAAAATAAAAACCTTTCAAAGAACAAGAAGGATATTGCACTTTCACTCGAGAATGAGGACAATGACATTGCACTTCTAACAAGAAGACTTAAAAAATTCATAAAAATGAACAAAAATCATAAGAATTAAAATGAATCAAAAAAGGACATTATAATTTGTTATAAATGCAAGAAGCAAGGGCACTTCAAATCCACAATTGAAGAAAAAGTTATCGACTCAAAAGAATAAGAAGGCATTCAAGGCAACTTGAGATGATTCAAGCGCATTAAAAGATGAAGAGCATACAAAGATGAAGTGGCAAACTATGCGCTAATGGCCCTTAATGATGAGGTACATGTCTTACCCGAAGCTTTTTTTTCTTAAGACGAACTGTTTAATGTTTTTCGTGATTTATATGATGAATTCAAAAAGATTAGTAAGAAATATAAATGACTAAAAAAGGATCATACATTACTTACTAGTAAAGTTGAAACTTTGCATGAAACACCAACATCATATACTCTTTGCTCTAAATGTGAAGAGTTAGATGCACTAAGAAAGAAAAATATATTATTACAACAAGCCTTAGAAAAGTTTAGAATTGGAAGTAAACATTGAATATGATTATTGCCAACCAGGTTGTGTCTATAAAAAGGAAGAAATTTGTTTTGTAGGTAGTAATACTCAACTAAAGTCAACAAAATTTGTTAAAAGTTCAACACTATATATTCCTCACAAAGATAAATGTAACTTTTGTGGAAGATTTGGTCATTATGCATATACGTATTCTTACAAAAATGATAGCTCTCATAAATTATTTGGATTCCTAAAGGCACAATCAATGACTTAATACCAAAGGTCAAAGGAGATAGATCTAATCATGAAGGACCCAAAGTTAAATGGGTACCTAAAGTAAAACCATTTTTTGTGTAGGTATATCCTCAAACAGTCCTCAAACAAAAGCTAGGAGCAAAAAATGATATCTTGATAGTGGATGTTCAAAGCACATGATCGGAGATCCATCACAATTTTTAAAGCTCACTAGCTGAGATGGAGGGTACGTCACCTTTCGAGATAACAATAAAGGAAAAATTATTGGCAAAGGAAATCATTGATTGCCTTAAGAACCAATAATGTGTACACTATTGATCTTGATGCCTACTATGATGAAACTTAACTTCGGCTTTAAATGAAGATATAGGGCTTTGGCATAGAAAATTAGGTCATGCAAGCATGATGCTAATTACACAAATAACAACTAAAGAACTTGTAAGAGGTATGCCTAGAATTAAGTTTGTAAAAGATAAAGTTTATGATGCATCCCAACTAAGTAAACAAGTAAAAAGTAGTTTTAAATCTAAGAATCAAGTAAACACCTCTAGACTACTATAATTAATACATATGGATTTATTTGAACCAATAGATACCATAAGTCTAAGATGTAGTAAATATGCTTTTGTAAATGTAGATGACTATAGTTGATTTACTTGGACATATTTTTTGGCATACAAAAGTGATTGCTTTAAATATTTTTTAAAATTTAGTAAACTAGTTCAAAATGAAAAGAGTTTTATGATTTCATCTATTCAAAGTGATCATAGTGGTAAATTTAAAAACTATAATTTTCAAGATTTTTGTGAGTTAAATAGGTATGACCATAATTTCTTCACTCCAAGAAATTCACAACAAAATAGATTTATTGAGATAAAAAATAGGAGTTTACAAGAGATGGCGGAACCATGTTAAATAGACATAACCTATCTAAATATTTTTGAGCTGAAGCCCTTAACATGACATGTTATGTCATAAACAAGGTTCTAGTAAGACCAATATTTTCTAAAACTCCCTATGAATTATGGAACAATAAAAAATCTAATATTTTGTATTTTAAAGTTTTTAGTTATAAATATTTTATTTTAAATAAAAAAGATGCCTTAGGAAAGTTTGATGCAAAATCTAATAAAAGTGATGTAATTAGAAGTTTGTCATTCAAGTGAGTAATTCAATCTTATAGAGAAATGCTAAGCTTCTTGCTTAAAGACGACTCAAGAAAGAACAAGCAAATCCAAATAAAAAGATAAGCAACGTCATAAGGGAAATGCTGGATTTCGAAGCCTTGTTTCAAAAGTAAATAATGTCAGAAGAATCTTTTGGTATTTTGTTGAAAACAATTAAGAACCCGATTAAAAAATCATGAGGATGAAGATCATATTTTTCTATGAACTAATTAGAAGCAATATAAAGAAGTAAACAAGATAAGCAAAGAGAACCATAACTAATTGAGACACACCGGCGTCTACTATCTTTCTCCTTCGAGTGAAGACCAAACCCTTACAACCTTTCAACTTACAAGGGAGACAAGATTACAATACTTGGATCACTCCCTTACCCATTTTATTTTTCTTACAATTCACATAAGTTTTTCACAGAATTTTAATCTAAAAAATTATTATATGAAAAGCAAGAAAATTTGAGGTATTTATAGGCCCCAAATGACTTCAGAATTTGGAGCCAAAATTTAAATGTATTCGGGCAGTTCACCCACCGGCACCGACGGTTCAGCCATCAAAAGCACCTTGAAAACAAGGTACGGGTGGTTTAACCACCGACCTAGGCGGTTCAGTCGCTATCAGTAGCTCGAAAACCTGGGCAGTGGTGGTACAATCACCACTCCCCAATGGTTCAGTCGCTAGGAATTTTGAAAAAGTGATTCTCTTCACTTTTCCAATTTCGACTTGACCCTTATGTTGACCAATCCTCTGGTCAACCAATTGAGCTCAACCTCAGCTCAATCAATTCCCTTTAGTGAACCTGGTTGCCTCTTTGAGTTGATTTGGATTCCTTCTAAATCACACTCAATTCGAACTTAAACTTAACATATGATTTAAGGATTACAACTATACATGACCACCAAGCTTAATTAACGACCTCACTCCCGTAATCCGACAACCTCCGTCATTCCCTGTGTCAAGTCTCACGATCTTCCTCCAGCGATCTCCCAGCGTGTTCCTAGCGATCTTGCCGATACCTTCGGCGAAGTCCTAGTGAACTCCCAGCGAGCTCCCACCACATCGTCCAAACCTTGGCCCGATGCCTAAGCTCGATCTTTAATCCATATCTAGTCTGTAACTCCTTTTCACCATTGTGGTTAAACATGCATCACTTCCTCTAACAACACAAGTTATATTAAGCACTAATAAATTAATTTCGTCATCAAAACTTGAGATTTACACCATTTAGTGCTAATTACAAGATGGTCACTAGGTCTAGGAACAAGCATCCGTACCTTATTTCTTTCAAATTAATTTAACTCCTCATGCATTGCAAAAATCCAAGAATCATCTTTTAGGACATCATCAATGCATTTTGGTTCAATTTGAGATAAAAAGATGATATTAGTACAAAAATGTTTTAATGATAAACGATTTTGAACATCTTTTGATGTATCTCTAATTATTAGCTCCTTAAGATGAACATCTATATGCTTTCATTCCTTGGGTAGGATTCCTTGGAAGTAGATGCATCCAAGTTGCTTAGGAGCAGAGAATTTTCATTCAAATTTAAAGTACCAAAATCAAAGTCATCATCAAAATCAATTTTTTTCAATTCAGAAACCTCATTAAAAATAATATAGATGAATTCCTTAATAATTAAAGTTCTTTTATTAAAGATATAATAAACATTTGAACTTGAGGAATAACCAAGAAATATGCCTTTATTAAATTTTGCATCAAACTTTCCTAAGGCATCTTTTTTATTTAAAATAAAATATTTATAACTAAAAACTTTAAAATACAAAATATTAGATTTTTTATTGTTCCATAATTCATAGGGAGTTTTAGAAAATATTGGTCTTACTAGAACCTTGTTTATGACATAACATGTCATGTTAAGGGCTTTAGCTCAAAAATATTTAGATAGGTTATGTCTATTTAACATGGTTCCGCCATCTCTTGTAAACTCCTATTTTTTATCTTAACAAATCTATTTTGTTGTGAATTTCTTGGAGTGAAGAAATTATGGTCATACCTATTTAACTCACAAAAATCTTGAAAATTATAGTTTTTAAATTTACCACTATGATCACTTTGAATAGATGAAATCATAAAACTCTTTTCATTTTGAACTAGTTTACTCAATTTTAAAAAATATTTAAAGCAATCACTTTTGTGTGCCAAAAAATATGTCCAAGTAAATCAACTATAGTCATCTACATTTACAAAAGCATATTTACTACATCTTAGACTTATGGTATCTATTGGTTCAAATAAATCCATATGTATTAATTATAGTGGTCTAGAGGTGTTTACTTGATTCTTAGATTTAAAACTACTTTTTACTTGTTTACTTAGTTGGGATGCATCATAAACTTTATCTTTACAAACTTAATTCTAGGCATACCTCTTACAAGTTCTTTAGTTGTTATTTGTGTAATTAGCATCATGCTTGCATGACCTAATTTTCTATGCCAAAGCCCTATATCTTCATTTAAAGCCGAAGTTAAGTTTCATCATAGTAGGCATCAAGATCAATAGTGTACACATTATTGGTTCTTAAGGCAATCAATGATTTCCTTTGCCAATAATTTTTCCTTTATTGTTATCTCGAAAGGTGACGTACCCTCCATCTCAGCTAGTGAGCTTTAAAAATTGTGATGGATCTCCGATCATGTGCTTTGAACATCCACTATCAAGATATCATTTTTTGCTCCTAGCTTTTGTTTGAGGACTGTTTGAGGATATACCTACACAAAAAATGGTTTTACTTTAGGTACCCATTTAACTTTGGGTCCTTCATGATTAGATCTATCTCCTTTGACCTTTGGTATTAAGTCATTGATTGTGCCTTTAGGAATCCAAATAATTTATGAGAGCTATCATTTTTGTAAGAATACGTATATGCATAATGACCAAATCTTCCACAAAAGTTACATTTATCTTTGTGAGGAATATATAGTGTTGAACTTTTAACAAATTTTGTTGACTTTAGTTGAGTATTACTACCTACAAAACAAATTTCTTCCTTTTTATAGACACAACCTGGTTGGCAATAATCATATTCAATGTTTACTTCCAATTCTAAACTTTTGTAAGGCTTGTTGTAATAATATATTTTTCTTTCTTAGTGCATCTAACTCTTCACATTTAGAGCAAAGAGTATATGATGTTGGTGTTTCATGCAAAGTTTCAACTTTACTAGTAAGTAATGTATGATCCTTTTTTAGTCATTTATATTTCTTACTAACCTTTTTGAATTCATCATATAAATCATGAAAAACATTAAACAGTTCGTCTTAAGAAAAAAAAAGCTTCGGGTAAGACATGTACCTCATCATTAAGGGCCATTAGCGCATAGTTTGCCACTTCATCTTTGTATGCTCTTCATCTTTTAATGCGCTTGAATCATCTCAAGTTGCCTTGAATGCCTTCTTATTCTTTTGAGTCGATAACTTTTTCTTCAATTGTGGATTTGAAGTGCCCTTGCTTCTTGCATTTATAACAAATTATAATGTCCTTTTTTGATTCATTTTAATTCTTATGATTTTTGTTCATTTTTATGAATTTTTTAAGTCTTCTTGTTAGAAGTGCAATGCCATTGTCCTCATTCTCGAGTGAAAGTGCAATATCCTTCTTGTTCTTTGAAAGGTTTTTATTTTGTTCGTCGTGTGCTTTACAAAGCATTTTGTATGTCATCAATGACCCTATAAGTTCTTTGAGAGAAAAATTATTCAAATCCTTTACCTCTTGTATAGTAGTTATGGGTCCCAACATTTATGAAGAGATCTTAAAATTTTATTTACTAGTTCAAGTTTAGGATAATATTTACCAAAAGATTTTAAACCATTGACAACATCCATAAATTAGGTGTATATGCCACCAATGGTTTCACTTTGTTTCATTTTAAACAATTTATAGCTATGTACTAAAAGATTAATTTTTGACTCTTTTACTCTGCTTGTATCTTTATGTATGACTTCTAGTGTGTGCTATATATCATAAGAAGTGTCACACATAAAAATATGGCTAAATTGGTTTATATCTAAGACACAAAACAAAGTGTTCATAGCTTTAGCACTCAAAGAAAATATTTTCTTTTCAAAATCATTCTAATCATTCATTAGATTGGAGGATTTTTAAAAGCCATTTTCAATAATGTTACACAGCTCGAAATCCATAAAAATCAGAAAAATTATCATTCATGTTTTCTAATAGATGTAGTTCGTCCTAGAAAAATCCATTAAAAACTCACTTGGGTGTTAATCCAATTAAGTGAACCTGGCTCTGATACAAAATATTAGGATCATATTAGCAGTAAGATGGTGGGTGAATTAGTATTTTCGAAAGGAAATTACGTCGATTGAAATCAAAACTCATAATGAAAATATGTTAAGACTTGGAATGCAATTGAGAGTAGCGAGCTATTAAGCAAGCAATAAGAATAAAGTACAAGAAAAATAACACAATAGATTTATAGTAGTTCGATCGTCGTGACCTACGTCTACTCCCAATTCCTCCTCCGTTAAGACTACCAGCATTCACTAACGATCTTCCTTCAATGGACGATGATCAACTACCTTTTTACAATCTTTTATCCTTTTCACAAGTTTAGGAGATAACCTTTACAAATCTCTCACCTCTCTTAGAATGAACTCTAGACTTTTAAGAGGAGGGGAACTCTGAAGAGATTATAACAACGTTTGCACACTTAGAATTATAAGTTTTTGATCTTGATTCTTGCTACCTCAAGCAAGAATAAGTGGGGTATTTAAAGGCCCCAAATGGCTTTAAAAGTTACAGCCAAGGTTTAAATTTTCAGGATTTCCAAGGTGCTGGTCGCTTGACAGTCTGAGAGACTATGTTCTGGCGGTAGTGCCACCAGCTTGGGCAGTACCATCGCCTAACACAATATGTGAGACTGTGTTTGGGCAGTACCACCACCCAGTCTGGGTAGTACCACCACCTAACACAATCTCGAAGAGTGTGTCTTCTGGGCGGTGCCACCACTAGACCTGACTTCGGGTCACTGAAATGCACTTTCCAATAGGCTAAAATCAGCCTTAATTAAAGCTCAATGACCCATTAATTGAGTTAACATAGTTAAACCTAAAATTAACTCAATTAAGACTTAAAATACAACTAACATGACATAAACGATTACAATGCGTAAATCTTATATTGTCTGACATCTCATTGTTTCATCCGAACCCTCTGTGCGTCATTCTCTCATTCGATATATTGCTTCAATCGTTTTGCCTTTAAATGATCGAAGATAGTCCTACATCACTTTTCTTGAACACATATTAGATCATAACTTCTTTAATTGATTTTATCATCAAAATTCATGATTTAACGGAGACAATGGCTTCGTAAGTGAATCTGCAATGTTATCTTCAGATGAAACTCTTTCTATTGCTACATCTCTACGAGCCACAATCTCTCTAATCACTTGGAACCTCCTCAAAATAATTTTGATGAGACTTGGGTTCCCTTGTTAGAGCTATTGTCCTATTATTATCGTAATATATGAGAATCAGTTCGTTGATGTTAGGTATGACTCCTAAATCTACGATGAACTTCTTCATCTAGAATCCCTCCTTTACTATTTCTGCTATAGCAATGTACTCCACCTATGTGGTCGAGTCAGTAGTAGTATTTTGTTTGGAATCTTCCAGCTTATTGCTCCTTCATTCAGGGTGAACATATATCATGAGTTTTACTTACTATCATCGATATCAAATTAGAAACTCGAGTCCGTGTGCCCTCAACTTGGAGGCTACCTCCTCCGTATGTTAGTAAAAGATCCTTAGTCCTTCTCTAGTACTTAAGGATACAATTTACTATCTTCTAGTGTTCCAAACCTAGATCTTCTTGATACCTGCTCGTGACTCTTAGAGCATGCGTTATATCAAGTCTGGTACATAATATAATATACATGATAGACCCTATCACTAAGGTATAGGGTATCCTATCAAGCCTGGTACATAATATAGTATACTTCAGGAGTCCTTGGGGACATACTCCTTCAAAGTGATATTTTATGTCTCATCAGTTTGAGACATCTCTTGGAATTTTTCATGCCAAACCTTTTGACAATGGAGTTTATGTACCTATATTAGGACATGCCAAGCATCCTCTTGGATCCATCTCTATAGATCTGAATCTCTAAAATATAGTATGCTTCTTCTAAATCATTTGTGAAGAAGTGTCAGGATAACCAAGCCTTAACTATGGAGTACATTCCTACATTATTTCTAATTATTAGGATGTCATCCACATATAGCACAAAGAAGATGATAGCACTTCCTCTTACCTTCCTGTACACACAAAGCTTCTCTTCGTTCTTAACGAAGTCATAAGATCTGATTGCATCATTAAATCTTGTGTTTCAACTTCAAGAAGCTTACTTCAGTTTATAGATGGACATGAGCAACCTGCACACCTTATCTAGATTCTTCTTAGATATTATATACACCTCCTTCTCAAGATTACAATTAAGGAACGTGATTTTCACATCCATTTTCTAGATCTCATAGTCATAATATGCTGCAATAGCCAAATAATTTTGATGGATTTCAACATGGCTACGGTGAGAAGATTTCGTCATAGTCAACTCTTTACCTTTGACGATATCCTTTGGCCACCAACCTTACCTTATAGGTCTCCACTTTTCTATCTACTTCGATCTTCTTCTTGAAGATCCATTTGTAATCGATGGGTACGATACCCTCAGGTGTATCAATAAGGTTTCAAATCTTATTGGAGTACATGGAACCATCTCAGAATTTTTGATTTCTTACCACTTGCTAGAGTCTATACTCATAATAGCCTCCTCGTAGGTCTAAGGCTCCACATCTTGAGTGTCATTTCCATTGATGTGTCACATATATCTTTCAGGAGGATGAGATACCCTACTAGATCTGTGCAAAGTTAGAGCTTGTGTTTTAGGTACCTAAACAGACTCAGCCTTCAGAATGGTGCTTGAGCTAGGTTATCTAAACTCGCTCAACTCTATGACACTTCCACTATTTCCCCCAAGAACGTGTTCCTTTTCAAGGAACACTATCCTCTTAGCAACAAAGACCTTTTGTTCCTCAGGATGAAAGAAATAATACCCATAAGTTTCCTTGGGGTATCCCACGAACTTGCACTACTCTATCCTTGATTCTAACTTATCGTGGTTGTGTCTTCTAACATGGGTAGGGCAGCCCAAAATCTTAAGAATCTTAGGATTGAACTTTTTCCCTTTCTATATCTCATATGGTGTAGATACTACTGACCTAGATGAAACTTTGTTTAGAAGGTAACTTGCGGTCTCTAAGGCGTATCCCCAGAATGAGACAGGTGGATCGGCGAAACTCATCATAGAGCACATCATGTCTAATAGTTTACAACTTGTTCATCTTATCTCATTTTCTCTTAGATGCACTTCCATTTATGATATATAGAGCTTTGTATAGCATAAATAGACCATTATGCAATGTTCCTCTAGTGATGATCTCATTATCTAAAATCTAAACAACTATTATTCTCAAAAACTAATTTATACCTCTTAACCGTCAAACATAAAATGGAGATAATATTTTTGATGATAAAAGGAACATAATAAGATGCATTTAATACAATAGTAGCTCCGCCAGGTAGATGTAGGTTGACCTCACCAATAACAACAACTACCACTCTTGTTCTATTACCTATCTTGAGATCTCTCTTATCTCTCGCTAGTCTCCTAGGCCTTGTCAGAACCTGTAATGAGTTATAGATATGATAAGCACTCCCGATATCCTATACCCATGTGTTATCATAAAATCTAACAAGTAGAGACTGATCATGAATGTACCTGAAGCTTCTGCAAGCTTCTATTTTGCCTTCTCTATATCTCTTTATAGTTCCGCTTCTAATGCCCATCTGTCATATTAGAAGCACTGGCTTTTTTCCTTTGTTGGGTCCTTCTTGGCAACCTTTTCATTACCCAGTTCGCCCTTGCCCTTGTCCTTAAGTGATTTATTAGCCTTCCTTTTCTTTTTGGTCTCACTAATATAGATAACTAGCTTCTCTTTCTTGATAATGCTCTCAGCCTCCCTCAACATATTGAGGAGCTTAGGGAGAGTCATCTCAAGCTATTAATATTAAAATTCATAATAAACTAAGAAAAAAATCTAGTAGGGACTGAAGTATAAGATCAATGAACATGTTATCCTCTAGGACCATTCCTAGACCTATGAGTTTCTCAATCCACTCAATCATCCTCAGGACATGGTTATGAACCAATGTTTCCTCTATCATCCTAATGTGAAAGAGACTCTTGGATATCTCATATCTGTGAGTTTTTCCTTATTCGTCAAATAATTGGTGAAGATAAAGAATGATGGAATTGACATCCATGCTTTTATGTAGATAAAGAAGGATGAATTGACATCTATGCTCTCATGTTGCCTTTGTAGCTCAAGAGTTATAGAGGCTAACATATAACACTTCACTAAAGTAGAATCATCTATATACTTCACTAGTGAGCAATCGTATCCTTGCTTGTCCCTTCCTCTAGCGTCGGTAAAATCATGTCAAGGACATACGATTTTCTCTGCTGTGAGAATGATTCTCAGGTTGTCGAGCTAATCTGTATAGTTTAGACCAATGAGGTGGTTAACAAACAAAATGTAGCATAAATGAATAACATACAGATTTTATAGAAAAAGTAAACAATTAAGATATAAACTTCTATCTTAATCTACTCTAAGTATTTTTCTGACAAATCATGCGACACCCTCGATATATGAAATGGAAGTCTCCGACAGACTTCTAGTGGGGATCAGGATCCACAACATCTTAGTGTAACCTCAAGGGACTCGACCAATCACACTAAGCCTAAAAAGGTAGGCAACTCTTGCCAATCACAACTTCTTATGATTCTCGTCCTATTCGGCCTCTAAACCATTATGACCTTGAGGGACTCGATTAATCATGATGTTCAGTTAAGTCATCACCATCGTTGTAAGATGAATCTGGTTTAATGATATGCCATCGAGGGACTTGACCAAGTATACCATGTCCTTAGGTCACGGTGACATCTTTATGTCATAGGCAAGATATCAAATCATGAAGATAGGTGAGCCTCGAGAGACTCGACAAACTTAACTTATGTCTGGATTCAATTTCTTCCTATAACGATGGATGACCATATGAGTCAATCTAATTGCCTCATGCTTATCGACTTAATATTATAGTAGGAGGAGGTTTTGATTCGGTCTCATAATATATCATGTCACTCATATACATATTTAATATATATCTATAAATATATATATATATATATATATATATATATATTTATAAATATATATTAAATATGTATATGAGTGATATGATATATTATGAGACCGAATCAAAAACCCCTCCTACGATATATATATATATATATATATATATATATATATATATATATATATCATGTCACCTAGAAACAAATGTAATTTTTGTGGTAGAATTAGACTCTATACTTACAGATGTTCATTTAAGAAGTATAGTCTATACAAATTAGTTTGGGTTCCTAAAGGAACCATAAACAACTCGATGTCATTAGTTAAATTTGGTAGAGCTTTTCATGAAGGACCCAAAGTAAAATGGGTACCTAAACCAAACCCTCCTTTCTTGTAGGTATGTCTCCAAACAAAAGCTTGGAGCAAAAAATGATATCTTGACAGTGGATGCTAAAGGCACATGACCATATATCCATCAAACTTCTCTAAGCTCACTAGCTAAGACAAAGGATGCGTCATATTCGGAGACACGGCAAGAGAAAATATTGGTAAAAGGAACCGTAGGTAACAAGTCAAATCTCTTGATTCAAGATTGCTATTAGTAGATGGTTTAACACATAATCAATCTACTAAGCATTAGTCAATTATGTGATAAATGATATATCATTAAATTTGAATCTAATGGTTGTATAATTGAAATACTACACAAAAATAGATATATGATTACCTTAAAAAATAATAATGTGTATACTATTAATATTGATGATTTTTGTGATGAAATGTATTTTTCAGCCTTAAATGATAATGCATAGCTTTGGCATAGGAGATTGGTCATGCTAGCATGAAACTCATAACTCAAATTTCTACTAGAGAACTTGTAAGAGGATTGCCTAGTATCAAGTTTATCAAAGACAAAGTCTGTGATGCATGTCAAATAGAAAAACAAGTAAAAAGTAGTTTCAAATCAAAAAATCAAATAGGCACCTTTAGACCACTACAATTGATCCATATGGATTTATTGGACCAATTGATACAACAAGTCTAGGAGGTAGCAAATACACTTGTAATTATAGACGATTATAGTAGATCCACTTGGATATACTTAGCATATAAAAGTGATTACTTTAAATATTTTTTAAAATTTTACAAACTTTTTCAAAATGAAAAGGGTTTTATGATTTTCTTCTATACGTAGAGATCACGGTGGTGAGTTTCAAAACTATAATTTTTAAAATTTTTGTGAGTCAAATGGGTACAACCATAATTTCTCTACCCCAAGAAATCCATAAGAAAATGGAGTAGTTGAAAAAAAAGGAGCTTACAAGAAATAACAAGAACTATGTTAAACGAACATAGCCCACCCAAATATTTTTGGGCCGAAGCTGTTAACGCGACATGCTATGTCAAGAACAAGGTTCTCAGAAGACTATTACTTTCTTAAACTCCTTATGAATTATGGAATAAGAAAAGACCCAATATTTTATATTTTAAAGTTTTTGGTTATAAATGCTTTATTTTAAATGAAAAAATGTCTTAGGAAAGTTTGATGCAAAATCCGAAGGCATATTTCTTGGTTATTCCTCAAGTTCAAAAGCTTATCATGTTTTTAATAAAAGAACATTAGTTATTGAGGAATATATTCATATCATTTTTAATGAGATTCTCAAATTAAAGAAAGTTGATTTTGATGATGATTTTTAAATAAATTGGATGCATCTACTTCTAAGAAATTCTTACCTAAGGAATAGAAGTATGTAGATGCTTATCTTAAGGAGTTAATAATTAGAGATACATCAAAAGACGTTCAAACTTGTTCATCATTTAAATTTTTTTATGCTAATGCCACTTTTCTATTCATATTGATAATGTATTGATGATGCTTTAAAATATGATTCTTGGGTTGTTATAATGCCTGAGGAGTTGAATCAATTTAAGAGAAATAAGGTGTGGACGCTTGTCCCTAAACCTAGTGACCAACTTATAATTGACACTAAATGTGTTTTAGAAATAAGTAAGATGAATATGATATCATGGTTTGAAACAAGACTAGATTAGTAGCCAAAGTTTTCAACCAATAAAAAGGTATTGATTATGAAGAAACCTTTGACCTAATGACAAGACTTAAAGGCATCAGGATGCTCCTTGCCTATGATTCTTTTGAAAATTTCAAATTATTTCAAATGAATGTTAAAAGTACATTTTTTAGTGGTTTTATTTATGAAAAAGTTTAAGTTGAACAACCACTAGGGCTTTATGGATTAAAGCAAGACCCTAGGGCTTGGTTTGAAAGACTTAGCTATTTTCTTATTCAAAATAATTTTTGAAAGGGTGGATACCACATTGTTTATTAAATATTTTAAAAATAATTATATTATTATTCAAATTTATGTTAATGATATTATTTTATGTTCGACTAATGAGTCTTTATATGAATCTTTCGCCAAAAATATGAGCCAAGAATTTGAAATGAGCTTGATGGGTGAATTAATATTTTTCTTAGGACTATAAATTAGGTAATTAGATGATGGTATTTTTATAGGTTAAACTAAGAATATTTTGTATTTGTTAAAATTATTTAGCATGGATAGTGATAAGGTTATAAACATACCTATGAGCACCTCTACAAAATTGGATTTGGATAATGAAGAAGAAAGTTTTGATCAGAAAGCCTATAGAGGAATGGTAGGTCATTTGTTATATCTAACTACAAGTAAACCAAATATAATGTTTAATGTTGGATTGTGTACAAGATTTCAGTCCAATCCTAAATAATCTCATTATAAGGTAATTAAAAGGATATTTATATATTTAAAAGGAACTTTGAATCTAGGATTATAGTATCCTAAATTCAAAATTTTTGATTTAATTGCCTATGCTGATGCCGACTTTGGAGGTTGTAGAATAGATAGAAAGAGTACATATGAAACATGCCAAGTCCTAGGACATGAACTTGTTTCTTGGTCTTCCAACAAGCAAAACTATATCACATTATCCACAGCCGAGGCTAAATATGTAACGGTAGGTGTATGCTCTGCATAAGTAGTCTAGATGAACACTTTAGAGGATTATGAACTTACATGTTATACTTTTCTACTTTTTATTGATAACAAAGGGAGAGAAATTATGATGATTTAATCATGCATGAATGATGCACTTTAAGGGAGAGAAGTTATAATAATAATCTAAAATTTGAATAATGCATCACATGATATAATTTGATGATTTAAAATTATGCATGAAATACTTACGATGTTATGTTGCATGCAAAAAATATTTCATTTATGATTTGGATTGTTTCGTCTTGAATTTAAAAGTTATCACTCCTTTTGAATTCGAGTTTTCTTTAACTCAATATGACATATATATAGGGGAAGTTTAGTTAAAACTTCATCATCAATTGGTTGTCATCATAAAAAAAGGCGAGATTGTTGAATCTCAGATTTTGATGATGAAATCAATTAATAAAGTTATGATCTAATCTATGTTCAAGAAAAGTAATGCAGGTCTATCGTTGATCATAAAAAGACAAAATGATTGAAATAGGAAAATCAGACGTTGGGCTGGAGTCAAAGAATGGGCACCGGGCTGGAAAATCTGATATTCCTTCAAGATCAAATGTTGCGGGAGTCAACATATCGATAGATCGAGCAATATGCCAAAAGAGAGCATGATGCTCTAAGGGTTCGAATGAACAAATAACATGCCGGATAACATGATTAATACTTTGTAATCATTTAACGTCATGATCATCATAGTTTAGGTATTGATTAAGTTAGTTCAAGGTGTAACCTAGTTAACTTAATCAAGGGGCTATTGGGCCTTAATTGAGACTGTTTTGGATTATTGGAAAGTCCATTTCATGAACCGAGGTTAGGTCTGGTGGTGGCATCGCCCAGACCAGGCGGTGGTACCACCCATATGACACAGTCTTCGAAGACACAATCTCAAGAAGATAGTGTTCAAGACTGTGTCAAGCGGTGGTATCGCCTAGGCTGGTAGTACTATTACCAAAACATAATCTTTAAGACTGTAAGGCTGCCACACCTCAAAAACCCTGATCATTTAAATTTTGGCTCCATTTTGGAAGCCAATTGGAGCCCACAAATACCCTGCCCATCCTTGCTTGAGGATGTAGGAAAAGTGAGCAAAAACTTATGAAAACGCTATTGTAATTTCTTGAGAGTTCCCCTTCTTTTCTTTAAGTGTAGTTTCTGTTTAAGGGAGAGCTGAGAGAACTATAAAGGTTGTCTCCTAAACCTATGAAAAGGAGAATAGTGGTGTGAGAAGGTAGTTGATCTTCACCCATTTAAAGAAGATCAATAAGTAAAGCAAGCAAAACCATTGGAGACTATTAGGATCGAATTGGCACTAGGAGGGGGGTGGGAGAGAGAATTAGTGCTTTTGAAAAATCTTTAAGGAGAGTGAGAAGTGTAAGGGTTTGGTCTTCACCAGAAGAAGATCAGTAATAGACATCGATGGCCCTCGACGAAGAGGACTCAAGAAATGGACGTAGGCCAAGTTGTGGTCGAACCACTATAAATTGTAAGGCAGTAAAGTGTATCATCATATACTTGAGAAGAACTAAGGATCTTTTACTAGTATATGGAGAAGGTAGCCTCTAGGTTGAGGGCTACACAAACTCGAGTTTCCAATCCGACATTGATGATAGCAAGTCAAACTCAGGGTATGATTTTACCCTGAGTGGAGGAGCAGTAAGCTGAAAGAGTTCCAAGCAAGATACTACTGCTGACTCGACCATAGCGGCGGAATACACTACTATAGCAGAAGTAGCAAAAAAAGGGATGTGGATGAAGAAGTTCATCAGGATTTAGTAGTCGTATCGAGCAGCGTAAAGTTGATTCCCATATATTACGATAATGACAGGGCGGATAGCTCTAGCAAGTCTCATCAGAATTATTCTGATGAGGTTCCATCTGATTAGAGAGATCACAACCCATAAAAATATAGCAACGGAAAGAGTCTCATCCGAAGATAATATTACAGATCCACTGACAAAGCCATTGGCTCATATTGTATTTGAGTATCATAGGGGCCTGATGGAGATCAGACACATAGGTGATTGGTTTTAGGTCAAGTGGGAGATTGCTGGTTACAGGTGCCCTACAAGTCACTCACATGAATGATGGCACGTGTGACACACTGTGCAATCTTTTTACTAATGATTATTATTAGTATATTCTTATTTTATATTATCTATTATATATATATATATATATATATATATATGTATATATATATGTATATATATATATATATATATATATATATATATATATATATATGTATATATATATATATATATATATATCCTTGGTTCTATGTAATGGGAATGAGATCGTGATGAGATCACGATAATGAGATGGATGCATCTTTAAACACAAATCATAAATAATCCTAGTCATAGGTTACTTGAGAGGGACATCGAAATAACCGGATAGACCGGTGTACTATATACCCGTTCATATGATGGAGGTGGCTCGTCTCATAGCCACTTGTGTGGAGACACTTAGGATGTATAAGTGCTCATTGTAGAATGAGAATGAGTTAACTGATTGATCACTCAAATGAATTTCGTATGTGACCTGACAGTACCATGTCCAATATACAGTCTCTGGGATATTAGTTGGATAAGGGATTATAGATACACAGTAACTATGGACAGACAGGTCCGATGGATTTGATCCCTTTGTACCGTTTGGGGACTATTATCTAGTGGCTTAGTACGTCTATAGTCAATGAGTCGAGTGAATTATTACAAAGATAATAATTCACTATATCAGAAGGAGTTCTAATGGGAGTGACTCACGGCCAGCTCGGTATCGAGCCTAGAGGGTCACACACATATGGTGGATGCTTTAGTGAATAGAAGATTGGATGGCGATCCAATTAGCCTATATTCTCATTAGATGAGAACTTGCACTTATGGGCTTCTTGCATGAGGTCCAATTAGAGACCAAAGGAGATTATTAGATAAAGATCCAATAATGCAAGGTTAGTGGGTAATTGGATGAATATCCAATACCCACTAAGGAAGGACTCCTAGGTTTTTTGATGACTCTCTATAAATAGAAGGTGATGTACATAGTTGATAGGATGCAGCTTTGGCCGCCCCCTCCTATTATCCTCTCTCCCTTTGTGTCA
Source organism: Ensete ventricosum (assembly GCA_029747655.1). Taxonomy (NCBI): domain Eukaryota; kingdom Viridiplantae; phylum Streptophyta; class Magnoliopsida; order Zingiberales; family Musaceae; genus Ensete; species Ensete ventricosum. The sequence goes on along the minus strand of JAQQAF010000003.1, from coordinate 32,670,735 downwards.
GAGTTACAAGACCTGAGATTATGATTGGAGGAGTATCGCTATAGCGATCCATCGTGTGGTTACCGCTAGAGAGGAGGATGCTTGACCTCCTTCATCCTCTTCATTTGGATATGAAAAACAAGGATATATGATCTCTCTAGGTAAACAATCTCTCACACGATGCAGTTTTTCAATTTGCGGCTTTCTAGCGATCCAAACTTTTGCACGATAATTTAAACTGCATGGAAAACCTATTTTGTTTTGATCGTCCACTATGCATGTGATGCTCCTGCTTGGTTTTCTAATAAAAACTTATTAAAACACTGTTGTAATTTCATAAGAGCTCCCCCTCATTTCTTCTTATGTAGTTTTCATTTAAGGGAGAGCTGAGAGAATTGTAAAGAATATCTCCTAAACTTGTAAAAGGAGAATAGACCTGTAAGAGGGGTGTTTGATCTTCGCTCGTTAAAAAAGATCAGGAGTGGAAGTCAATGGCCTCGAGTGAAGAGGAATTGAGAATGGACGTAGGTCAAGGGAACTGAACCACTATAAAAATATGGTGTGCATCTCTTTCTTGCTTTTTATTACTATTGCTCGTGGATTTAATTGCTTATTAACTAGTTCTAAGTTAAAGTACTTTCAATATTAGTTTTCTTCGAATTAAAAGTTTTTTAAATCAACGTTTTTCACTTAGCACTAATTTACCCCCACCCTCCCCCCTTTATTGCCAACTCAATCCTAACAATTTATATCAGAGCAGGTTTTACTCAATCAGATTAACATCCAAGTAAGTAAATGGCTTCTTTTGGCATAAATGAGTGATACTCTATCACACATCCTCCCATGTTTGATAGGACAGATTACACATATTGGAAAACTCGAATGAGAATTTTTTTACTTTTTATGGATTTTGATTTATAGTATATTGTCGAAAATAATTTTTTGAAATCTTCCAATCTGATAAATGATTGGAATGATCATGAAAAATAAATATTTTCCTTAAACGCCAAAGCTATAAATGCTTTATTTTACCCTTTAGATAAAACTGAATTTAATCGGGTTTCTGCATGTGTTTTGGTTTTTGATATATGACACATATTAGAAATCACACACAAAAGCACAAGTAAAATAAAAAAATAAAAATTAATTAAAATGACTTATAAAGATAAACAAGAATATCTTTCAAAGAACAAGAAGGATACTGAATTGAGAACACAAGAACAACGCCTTTCAAAGAACATGAAGGAAATTGAATTGAGAACAATAGATGACTCCTTGAGTGAAACCTCGAGCGACGAGAACTATGAATTGGAACTTATGACAAAAGAACCAAATAAATTAATATAAATAAATAAAAAATATAAAAATAAACTTAAATTGGCCAAAACCTCTTGGTATTAACGCAAGAAGCCGATGCACTCCGAAGATAAAAAGCACAACCAAGAAGAAGTGGAGAATCTCATACTCATGGCCATCCACGATGAGGTAAGTAACTCACCTGAAGCTTCCTTTACTTTTGACAAGTTATTAAATGCCTTTCATGAATTCTTTGATGAGTTTAAAAAGTTTAGCAAAACTTATAAATTACTCCAAAAAGATCATGCATTACTTTCTAGTAAATTTGAAAATATGAATGATGTCAACACTATGTACTTCTTGCTCGATATGTAAAATGTTAGATGATAGTAAAAAGGAAAATGTCATATTAAAACAAACCTTAGAAAAGTTTAAGATAGGCAACAAGTCTCTAAACATGATTCTTGCTAATAAGGGCCATATTCATAAGGAAGGTATCGGCTTTATGGGTAATACTCATCAAAAGCCAACTATCTTTGTTACCATACCTACATTATACTCTTCTCTAAAACTCAAATGTAATTTGTGTAGCAGATTAGGACATTTTGCTTATAAATATTCATTTAGAAAGTATAGTCTATATAAATTGATTTGGGTTCCTAAAGGAACCATTAACAACCAAATGCCTTTAGTTAAATTAGATATAGCATTTCATGAGGGACTCAAAGTCAAATGAGTACCTAAACCAAAACCCCCCCTCTTTTTGGTTTGTCTCCCAATGAAGGCTAGGATCCCTAAATGGTGTTTTGATATTGGATGCTCAAAGCACATAACTTGAGATCTAAAACACTTTTTAAGCTCACTAGCCTAAACAACAACAATAAGAAAAATTATTGGAATTAAAATTATTGGCAGTAAATATTTTGATAGTTAATGATTGTTTTTCGATGATGTATGACTTATGTATAGTTAGAGCATACTAGAACAAAAATGAACTATAATAAAGAACCTTAGTTATTGTTAATAAAAAATTATCTACGGTTGAAATTTTTCAGAAAGGGGACCCAAATGATATTATATTGGTTGATTTAAATGTAAATGCTAATATTGAATGATTGACTTGTAAAGGTTGAATGATGATTGATTTTAATGTTTTGAAGATTGTATATTGAAATATGTTGTTTGTTGTTGAGTGTTAGATTCATTTTGAATTTGAACTAAAAATAAAATAAAAAAGGAGAGAAAAATCATGCTTCATCTTTTAATATTTTTAAAAAATTAAAAATATTTTAAAATGAGAATAAAAATTGCATCATAACTCATTTCACTAATTCTAAAGAGTTAGACTCACTTAAGAAAGAAAAATCACTAGAATTAAAAATAAATCGAAGTTGTTGCTTGAAAATGTTTTATGATTTCTTTTAGAAATGATACTTAGTTTTCAGTTTAAAAAAGTTAAAAATGCTTTACTTTTTTGAAAATAATTTATTATAATAATGTTGATGATTTAAAATAAAATTAGGTTTTAAATGACAATCAATATATGAATTTGGCATAGAAGTTAAAGGAATTTTTATATAAAACAAATCACATGGATTGAAACAACTGAAAAGAAAAGTTTTTCTTTGAAAACTTCTCAATCAAATTTTCAATAAGAGATAGAGTGATACATTATTGTTGAATCTCTTGAACTACAAAAATGATTTTGATAATTAAAATTTTATAACCAAATCATGAACTTTCCCATGATTTTTTGACTTGAGGCATTTTTATGGAAATCAACTTTTTACTTCTATACTTTTCTTTTTACCAAAGAAGAGACTTATGATCTTATAACTTAATATTTTCATTAAGACCTATGATCATGATAACTTAAAATTTCCTATATATAAATCAAGATTTTTATCTTTTCTCCATGCAACTTACTATAGAAAATGTCTTATCATGATCTTGACATCTTGAAAATCATAATATGATATCTTTATATAAATCAAGATCGTTCACTAGGACTCTTTCGTTTCATTATAGAAAACTATCTATATGAAATAAGATACTTCTTATTATTTGATCTCATATATTTTTTGATTTAAAAGAAAATTTATCAAATTAAATCATATCTTTTGGTATTTATGATTTGATATTAATATCCTTCATAACATGATTTATTTATGACTTTTTTTTATATTCATGAATGGTATACCTTATCACCAAATTAATATTTCTTAAATTTGTGATGAGTTAAAAATTGAATGAGATTTTTTTCATGAACTTTTCGTTGACTTCTTTACTTGACTTATCCTTTATGAAATTTATTTTTAACCTCTATGATTTTTTCTTTTTAATAAAAAAAGAGATTTATGATCTTAACAATTATAACTTGAGATTTTTAATCAAGATCATTCTTCCATTTTATTAAGAAGAATTATCTGAATGAATTATATGTCTTAAGATTTATCTTGAATAAATCAAGATTATTTACTCTCGTTGGACTCATTTTTATTATTTATAAAAAAGGGGGAGATTTATTAAAATAAATCATGTCTTTTGATACTTGTGAATTAATCTTTCATATTATATCCTTAATGACATGATTTTCATTATATAATCCCTTTATATATATTTATCAATGACTTGAAAATTAATTTTATACTATAATATTCTTCCCTTATTTTTGCCAATGACCAAGGGGGAGATAAAATTGCTATCTTGTAATAAAATCATTAAATGAAGAATAATTTGCATTAAGAAAAATTAGATATAAAAAATCTTCCAAATGCATGATTTGCTATCATAACTTTGAGGATTTCTTGATATTTTCATGAGATGATATGAGTAGCTCTTTTATTTTTCTCAAATTTCTTGACTTTTTTAGCTCTCTTTCGAAATGGTTTCACTTGATTTTTTCTTCTTGACTCATTAGGTCTCCTTCAATATTTTTTATTCTTAGATTCATAAATATTTTTTAAATATATCCGCCCCTCTTGATATTTGATTTTTGGTGGGACACTTGATTTTTGGATCTTTGATCCTCCCTCACCCCTTTCTTCTTCTTCTATCTTATTTACAAAGTGGGAGAAAATAAATTTGATGTCGCATTTGTGATGCATAAAATTCTATCTTTATCCTTCTTATTTTACAAAGGGGAAAAATGAATCAAATTATATCTTTACTCTTCTTCTTATTTTACAAGCAATGGACTAACTTCCTCACTTTATGTGCTAAATATTGTGATAAATGTTTAAAATAATTGTTCAAATATAATTAAGCATTTCTCCTTTTTATTGATGACAAAAGGGGAGAAATGACATAAGAGAGATATTTGTTTTGAGATCTTTGAAATGGTTGAAATGGATGATGTATCATGATTGATGACATGGTTATCTTGTAAACATAATGATTGAAATTTTTATATAATACCAAGAAGATGAATATTTAAAAATTTTATTATGTATGGTATCATGTATGGTTAAATTATGAAAAATTATCAAAATGCTAGAATTCAAAAGTGGTGGTGCTTTTGAATTCAAGTTTGTTTTATTTATCATATGACATGTATATAGGAGGAGTTAAGGTTAACTCCCATCATCAATTGGTTATCATCATCAAAAAGGGGAAGATTATTCAATTTCAGATTTTGCTGATGAAATCAATTAATGAATTTTATGATCTAAGTTGTGTGTTAAAGAAAGTGATGCAGGATTAACTACGATAGTAAAAAGGCATTACAATTAGATGTTGGGCCGAAGTGAAGTTCGAGCATTGGGTTGAGTTTCGGACGATGCAGTGGGGCTCGCCGAGAGTTCGTCGGAGGTTGGTTGAGGTTCGGACGATGTTGTCAGGAGCTCATTGAGAGCTCACTAGAGGGTTATCGGGAAATTCATCGGGAGCTCGTCGACAGGTTATCGGGAGCTCAATGGGAGTTCACCGGAAGGATGCTGGAGCTCGTTGGGAGTTTACCGAAGGGAGTCGGAAGCTCATCGAGGGTTTACCAGAAGGATGCAAAGAGTTCACCGGGAGTTCACTGAGAGATCAATTGATAGTCGGACAATAAAGATTCTGTGCTAAGTGTCATAGTTAGCATCATAATGAGAGTTAGTTTTACTAACTCAATTAAGATATTATTAAGCCTTAATTGGGGCTGATTTGGACTTATTAGAAAGGTCATTTTGATATCCCAATATTATGTAAGGTACGATCTTCGAAGATACAGTCTCCGAGATAATACAGTCTCCTAGAAGATAGTCTTCGAGAAGACATAGTCTCCTAAAAGACACAGTCTCCGAGAAGATAATCTCCTAGAAGACAGTCTCCGAAAAAACACAGTCTCCTAGAACACACAATCTCCTAGAAGATATAGACTTCAAGAATTTTGGCTCTATTCTTGAAGCCATTTGGGGCCTATAAATACTCCACCCATTCTTGCTTGAGAATGCAAGAATCAAGAGTGAAAAACTTATGAAAAAGCTATTGTAATTCCTTAAGAGCTCCCCTCATTTCTTCTTGTGTAGTTTTTGTTTAAGGGAGAGCTGAGAGAATTGTAAATATTATCTCCTGAACCTATAAAAGTAGAATAGAGTTGTAAGAGGGGTGTTTGATCTTCGCCATTGAAAAAGATCAAGAGTCAAAGCCGGTGGCCTCGAGTGAAGAGGAATCGGGAGCGGACGTAAGTCAAGGGGACTAAACCACTATAAAAATATGGTGTGCATCTCCTTCTTATTTTTCATTATTATTACTCTTAGATTTAATTATTTATTAACTAGTTTTAAGTTAAAGAATTTTTAATATCAGTTTTCTATGAATGAAAAATTTTTCAAATCGAAGTTTGTCACCTAGCACTAATTCACCCCCAACCCTCCCCCCCACTCCCAATTGCCAACTCGATCCTAAAAGGTAGTCCTTAGAGTTCCTCTTATAATGCCCGTCTTTGCCACCTTAACTGGGTCTTTCTTGGCAACCTTTGCCTTACCCAGTCTTTCTTGTTCCTTGCCCTTCTTAAGGGTCTTACTAGCCTTCCTTTTTTTCTTAGTCTTACCAATATAGAGAACTGGCTTCTCTTTCTTAATGGCACTCTTAGCTTCCTTCAACATATTGAGGAGCTCAGAGAGAGTCATCTCAAACTTGCTCATGTTAAAATTTATGATGAAGTGAGAAAAGGAATCTAGCAGAGACCAAAGTATAAGATCAACGTATAAGTTACCCTCTAGGACTATTCCAAGACCTGTGAGTTTCTTGATCAACTTTATCATCTTTAGGACATGGTTCTGAACTAATGCTTTTTCTATCATCCTAGCTCTAAAGAGTCTCTTAGATATCTCATATCTTTGAGTTCTTTCCTGTTCCTCAAATAGCTGGCGGAGATGAAAAAGGATGAAATTGGCATCCATGCTCTTATGTTGCCATTGTAACTCAGGAGTCGTGGAGGCCAATATATAGCCTTTTGCCAAAGTGAAATCATCTATATACTTCACAAGTGAGCAATCTCATTCTTGCTTGCACCTTCCTCTGGCGTGGGCACAATCGTATCAAGGACATACACGATTTTCTCCGTCAAAAGAACAATTCTTAAATTATGGAGCCAATCCATATATTTTGGATTAGTGAGGCAGTTGGTATTAAGCATGCTAAAAAAGGGGTTTGCAAGCGACATATTTCTGGCAAACAAGATATAACATAAATAAATAACATACATATTTTACAAGAAAACTAATTAAGATATGGACTTCTATCTTAATGTACTCCCACTATTTTCCTAGCGAATCATGTGACACCCTCGACACGTGAAACAAAAGTCTCTGACAAACTTCTACTGGGGATCAGGATCTAATTAGTATCTTAGTGCAATCTCGAGTGATTCAACCAATTATATTAAGCCCAAAAAGGTAGGCAACTATTGCCAATCATAACTCCTTGTGATTCTCGTCATATTTGGCCTTCAAATCAACATGGTCTCGACTGCTCGACCAACGATGAAGTTCAGTTAAGTCATCACCATCATTACAAGATAAGTCTGATTTGATGATATGCTCACGAGTAACTCGACTATACATACCATGTCCTCAGGTCACCGGTGACATCTCTATGTCATAGGCAAGATCTCGATCATGTAGATAGGTGAGCCTCGAGTGACTCGACCAACTCAACCTATGTCATGATTCAATTTTTTCCTATAATATGTTAGAATGTCACAGGATTTTAAGCTTGGGTTGACCTTTGTAGGGGATCAGACCTCCTTGGAACTTCATAAGGGTTCCTCCCTCCTTAGAAGTCGGTCAAAATGGATGAAAAAAAGATGTTGATTACTTGATAAAATAGTGGTAGCTACATGCTTTATATAGGGTCTCAAAACCCTAAGTCCTAATAGGACTCCTACTCTATGAAGACTTCTCCCTAATGGAAAACTCCAACTCCTAGTGAAACTCTTCCTCTTACTCTAAGTGAAACACTCCAATCTCAAACCCTAGTCGCCTCCTCTCAACCCTAGCCAACTTCCTACTGGTTACAGGTGCCCTGCAAGCCAATCACGTGAGTGATGGCATGTGTGACATGCTGTATGATCTTTTTGCTTATGATTAGTATTGGCATATTGTCACATTATCTATTATATATATATTGTAATGTCCTTGGTTCTGTGCAACGGGAGTCAGATCGTGATGAGATCACGATAATGAGATTGATTCACCTTTAAACACAGATCCTAAATAATCCCGGTCAGAGGTTACTCAAGAGGGACATTGAGATAACCAGACATATTAGTGTACTATATACCCATCCATATGATGGAGGCGGCTGGTCTCATAGCCACTTGTGTGGAGACACTAAGGACATAGTACAAGTGCTCAAGTGCTCATTGGAGAATGAGTTCACTGATTGATCCGCTTATAGAATGTTGTATGGTTAATGATACATAATGTCAGACAGCGATTCCATAGTCCCAGTTGTGTATCTGGTCCTTAGACTTGAGACACCAAGGATGCCTTGTATGAGTACTCCTTTCTTTGACGCCAGACTTATAGGTTTGGAAAGCTCCAGATCTAGTACAGTTGATTATAAGGATTGATAACCAACCTTACGAAGGCAATTGAGTGTTAATAGAGGATCATCCACTCTCGCTATCACGAGAGGAATATCTCATATGTGCTTGCTTAAACAAATCCCTGGCCAGGGTCATTCATATTGAGAGAGAAGAAGTTCTTCAGTAGAATTCGATTAGAGCAAGACAAATTGATTCCGTTTGTGACCAGACAGTACCATGTCCAATATCCGATCTCTGGATATTATTTGGATGAGTGATTATAGATATATGATAACTGTGGACAGACAGGTCTGATGGATTTGATCCCCCCTGTACCGTTTGGGGACTATGGCGTAGTGGCCTAGTACGTCCATAGTCGACGAGTCGAGTGAATTATTATGGGGATAATAATTCACTATATTAGAAGGAGTTCTGATGGGAGTACTCACGGCCAGCTCGGTATTGGGCCTAGAGAGTCACACACATATGGTGGATGCTTCAGCGAATAGAGGATTGGATGAAGATCCAATTAGCCCCTATTCTCATTAGATAAGATCCTATGTTGATGAGCTCTTTGATTAAGGCCCAATTATAGGCCTAAGGAGATTATTGGATAGAGATCCAATAATGCAAGGGTTAGTGGGTTATTGGATGGAGATCCAATACCCACTAAGGAAGGAGTCCTAGGGTTTTGGTGGCTCTCTATAAATAGGAGGGGAGACTCAGGGTTGATAGGCTGCAACTTTAGCCACCACCTCCTATTCTCCTCCCTCCTTCTGCGCAAGAGTTACGAGATCAGATTGGAGGAGTTTCGCTGCAGAGATACATCGTGTAGATACCGCTAGAGAGGAGGACGTTTGACCTCCTTCATCTTCTCCACTCGGATCTGGAATATAGGGATATACGATCTCCCTAGGTAAAATCAATCTCTCTCACATCGCGGTTTTATCGATTTTTATGATTTTTCTCACGACCCCAATCCTTTGCACGATGATTTGATCTGCGTGAAAAATCAATTTTTTATTTTGATTTTTACTGCGCATGTGATACACCCGCTGAGGTTTTCCAACACTTCCCCTCATCAAGGTAGGTGACCAATTGGGTTTGATTACAAGCTTGACTTGGTTGACTTCGACCCGAATCCAACTCCGACTCCTAACTGGACTCCAGTTCAGCTGAATCCTAACCCTCCTAGGATTTGACTGATTTATTACAATGGACTTAAATCTCCTCATAGCTGTCTTAATGTCAGGTCTAGGCTGGCAAACAAGACTCAATCTAAGGACTTGACTTAATCGACTAGGACCAAACTTAGCTGTGGTCCTAACAAACCACCCTCTTCAAATAGCCTTATCCTCAAGGTTAAGACTCCATGACTCTGAGTCCTGATCTATAACTCCTTATGAGGCTCCCTCGTGGCTCCTATAATAGGCGCATTTTGCTCCTATAGTCCAATATCAGTAGTAGTGTCTAGACGGTGATGTGTTGCGATCTTGCGATCTCATGTGATCTCTAGCTTGAACTGGGCATCTTCATCAACTTAGGTGTCGGGTGCATGAATATGGCTAGGTCATCCTCTCTTTAATAATAGCCAAGCTTTCCTCTGAGAAGGTGGCTACCCTCTGGTAGACTCCATGGTAATGTGAACCTGATCTGAGTTTAGAGTAAGTAGAAGCTGTAATTTTCTAGGGCTTATATTTGTCTCTCCTTTGTGTCATTGACCTGTATCATGTCAAGCCACAAATTCAACAATGGTCAGTATTTCCTCGTCATAGATTAATAGCTTCAAGTAATATGGAGAGAGGGCTTTGCCGATGCAGGCTATGGGTCAGCCATCTTACATGAGGACAACACTAATTCCGACTCCCGACATGTTAGATTTGATCACGAACACTTTGTCAGAGTCGGGTAAGGCTAACACCGATGTAGATAGGATCGCAACCATGAGGGCATCAAAAGCTGTTGTAGCTTTATCCGGCTAGAGGAATACATCTTTTTTCAGCAATGTCATGAGGGGAGCGCTGATCTTACTATCGTCCTCCATGAACTTGCGGTGGTCATGCGGTCGGGTAGGGGGTAGTTTTGTCAGTAAACTCATTTGAAAATTCAGCAAGCAATTAGGGGAGGTTTGGATCTTCATTCATCATTGATTCCTCTATCTGTAGCCTTTGAAGTTGTATTAAGAAGTCGATATGTGATTTGTGCAGCACCCTCTCCATGTGTTGTGTAGAAACAGTCGATACTGTGCCCCCACGCTTTCCTTATAGGATCACCTATTTCCTATGGCTAAAAAATTTCATGATTAATTTGGAAAAATTTCAAGAAACATCACCTAGAGTGGGCAGCCATTCCACACTGAGCACTACTTGATAATCATTAAGTGGTAGGAGGAAGATGTCTGTGTGATTTCTTGGCCCTACAAAACTAGTTTCACCCGAGGGCACTTTCGGTTACAGTTGAGGATTCGACCATCTATGACTTTTACATCGAACTTGCTATAATCTTCAATCCAGAGAGTTAATCAAGCAACAACCTTGCTATTCATGAAATTATTGGTGCTTCCGGTGTCGATGAGAATGGTGATTGGCTTGTGTTCCAGGAATTCATCGATCTTCATGGATTGTGGGTTAGCGTAGCCGACTAGGGCATGTATGGTGCTGATGGTCGATTGCGGTTCTTCCTCTGCATCTTCCTTCTCGAGTTTGGGATCTACATCCTTCGGTTCTAGATTCTCGATTGGTTTAATCACTAAAATCTTTCCCCTTTTGCAGCGGTGATATCTACTTTATGGTTCGTCATAGTGCCAACATAACCCTTTCACCGATCTTTCTCGGAGTTCTTCTCGGGTAAGTTCCTTAGGCTGAGATGTTTGGTTGGTAGCAGGGGAGGCTGAAGGCTTGATGGTTGCTAGTCGGTTCATGATCTTGGTCCTTTGGGCATTATTGTTCAGTCGTTCCTCATGGATGCGGGCGAAGGAGATGACAGCCCTCAATGTATACGGTTGTCATGCCTTGACTTTGCATCTGATCTCTAGCTTTAATCCTTCGATGAACGTCCCTAACAACTACTTTTCAGACCAATCTTGAGTTTGATTTGAAAGATGCTTATCTGGTTTGATATTCTTGCATGGTTGAGGTTTGGCGAATCTTAATGAGTTGGTCATTCGTGTTCTCGTACTCTATCGGTCTAAAGCGAATTAGCAGCCCACTCTTGAATTGCCTCTATGTGGGGACTCCATGGGTGTTCTTTTACCAATCATACCATTGAATAGCTTCTCTTCATAGATGGATAGCAACAATATCAACTATAGAAGCCTCCGAGGTCCTGATAGTGAAAGTATCGCTCCGCGCGCGAAATCCATCCGGTCGGGTCTCCGTCTTCCTGTCGAGGGTAGCCCACCCTTATGCATGGATACAATGAGTCTGTCACTTGTTCCTCTTTCTCTGGTGGGTTCTCCTTGCGATTAGAACTCTCAACATGTTGTGATCTTCTTGGGCTTGGTGATCGACCCAATCTAAACTCCGCAAAGAGAGCGCATAGTCTATCCTCCATACGCGTCTTGAAAGCCTCTAACTTGGCACCGATCAGATCAACTGATGCCATAGCGTAAGACTCCAAATTTGTAATGTCGAGGTCCTACCTTTACTGTTTGGTTAAGAGTATGAATTAGTTGGATGACTAGGTGGTCGAAAGAGATGATAGATCATAGGATGGCTACAGTTTGAGGCTGATAGGTTGTTATTTTTTTGTCGCTATTGGGGCTATTGTTTGGAGCTACTATAAGTGTCATATAGAGGTTTAGGGTTAGAGGGGTGGCTTAGGATTATTGTTGATGGCAGCAACTGGTTTGGTAGGGATTGATGGCCAAAAGGGTGATGGATCAAGGTTACGATTTTGGATTGATAGTTGTGGTTTAGGTTGTTGTTGGTGCTACGGTTTAAGGGTGTTGTGGGGGCTAGAAAAGGTTTCAGTAGCAATGGTTTGAGGCTAGGAATGAAGGTGTAGGGTTAAAGGTGTTAGGTTTAGGGTGTTATGGGGGCTGGAAAGGGTTTCGGTGGCAATGGTTGCTGTTGGAAAGTGCCAAAAGATGTTGCTACAGAATTCTTTGTTAAGAATAGTAGTTTTGCGACAAAAGGATTCCAGCAGTATATGGATGATTTCGAAGTAAGAAATCAATGAAGATGGCAGCAAGATAGATGAGAATAGTGATGGCAATATGACAGTAATAAATTTGACAGATACCAGTTGTGTATATAACAAGAAACACCGAAAAGTATGACATTTTTGGTCAAAAGATAGTAGTTTTATGATGAAAGTTTTAGCAATATTATAGTAGTATTTTGAGGAATATGACAGCATGAAATCAACAAGGATATCAACAATATAGATGATAGAAAATATGACAGCAAGATCTAATGCAGTAGATGCATCAGCAGAATTTTATGTCGAAGAATAATAGTTTGACGAAAAGTTTTCAGCGATTTTGTCTAGGATTTAAAGGAGAATTCAAAGAGAAACCACTAATGAATAAAGCTAAGCTGTTGCAAAATACGGAGAAGAATTTGATAGCAAAATATTGGTAGAAAGATCGGTGATATGGTAGCACGTATGTGGCTGAAATCTTATAACGTAACTTTCATCATAAAGATGATAACTTTGTGACTATCCATTTTTACAATGAGATTGCAAAAGATTACAAATAGATGATGATGAAGGTTAGATCAATGTAAAGTGTTGAAGAAAATATGGCAGCGAACTTTTGTCAAGAAACATGATAATAAAGTGGTATGCGATCGAAAACTACATCAACGACAAAGATCGTTGTAGCGATTTTTTGCAGCAAGATAGAGGCAACTATTTTTTTAGTTTTTTGGATAAATATATTGTAGTGATAGTAAGGTAGATACTAGAACCTAATGTAATTTACTCCATGAAGACTCCTCCCTAATGGAAGACTCTAACTCCTAGTGAAACTCCTACTCTAAGTAAACTAAGACTCCAACTCCTAATCAAACTACCACTCCAAGTGAAACACTCTCATCTCAAACCCTAGTCGCCTCCTTTTAGCCCTAAATGACTTCCCCTTATCAAGATGAGCGACCAAATGAGTTGATTACAAACTTGACTTGGTTGACACTGACCTGAATCCAACTCCGACTCATAACTAGACTCCAATTCAGTTAAATCCTAACCCTACTAGGATTTGGGCTGATTTATTACAATGGACTCAAATCTCCTCCTAATCATCCTAATGTCTGTTAAATCTCAGATTTTGATGATAAAATCAATTGATGAGTATTTAATCTAACTTGTGTGTTAGATGAAGTAATGCAGGTCTAACTACGATAGAGAAATTGAGTTACAACCATATAATGGGCCAGAATCAAGTTTGGGTATCGAGTTAACGTTCGGACGATGCTGTGGGAGCTCATTGGGAGTTCGCTAGGAGTTCACCAAAGGAATCGGAAAACTTACTGGGACACCAGGAGATCGCTAGAGGAAGACCGTAAGACTCACCACAAGAATGTCGGAGGCTACCGGATTAGCGTGTTTAGCTTCATAATCATTATAGTTGTAATTAGTGAGTCATAGTTAGAGATCGCGTCCTAATTAAGTTTGATTTGGAAGGAATCCAAATCAACTCAATGTAAAGCAACCGGGTCGACTAAGGGGATGGATTGAGTTCAATTGGTTGACCTAAAAATTAGCCAATATGAGGTATAAGTCGGGACTAAAAAAGTGAAGAAAATCATTTTTTCGAAAATCCCGGTGGTTGTATAGCTAGTGAGCGGCGGATGTACCATCGTCGGTAGCAGGCCGACGATTGTATCACCATCGCCCAGGATTTCGGGCAACAGGCGACGGTTGGACCACCCAAGCCGATGGTTGTACCGCCCGTACTCTATTTTTAGGATAGCTTTTGATGGTTGTACAGCTTGCATCGGCGATTGTACCGTTGGCATCTGCGGTTGTACCGTTGGCACCAGCGATTGTACCACCCATACCCAGTTTTTTCTGATGTGTTTGAATTTTGGCTCTACTCTTCTAAAGCCAAATGGGGTCTATAAATACCTTAAGTTTCCTTACATTTAGCACAAGCATTCACATAAGTCATCGGGCAAAAAATTTATGAAAATTTATGCTAAAAGTGTGCAAGAAAAAGAAAAGAGGCAAGGGAGTGATTCAAGTGTTGTATTTCTTGTAAGAGGTCTCCCTTGCGAGTTGAGATTGAAAAGCTTGTAAGGGTTTGGTCTTCACCGAAAGAAGATCGGTAGTGGACACCAGTGGGCCTCGACGAAGAGGACTTGAAAGTGAACATAGCCCAAGATAGGGGCAGAATCGTAATAAAATTATGAGTGTTCTTTACTTATCTTATTTGCTACTTTCAGTTGTTCTTAATTAGAAAGGCAAGAGCATCATCTTTCGATTGTGTTTCAAATCATTTACTTATTCGCCTTCAAGTCCAAGAAATGCTTCTGATTTTGGTTTAACTTGAATGAAAAGTTTTCTTTAAAATGTGATTTTACACTTGCACAAATTCAAGCCCCTCTTAGTCCAATTGATCCTAATAATTAGTATCAAAGCAGGGTACTTACTCATTGGATTAACACTCACTTGAGTAAATGGCTTTGTTTGGTATGAATGAGGGACATTCTATTTCATGTCCTCCCATGTTGAATGGGACGGATTACACGTATTGGAAAACAGGATGTGTATTTTTCTTATTTCTAGAGATTTTCATTTTATGGCATATTGTAGAGAATGGATTTGAAAAATTTTCCAAACCAATGAACGAATGGAATGATTTGGAAAGAAAGATTTTTTTTAATACAAAGGCTATAAATACCTTATTTTATGCTCTTAATAAAAATAAATTTAATCATGTTTCCATTTGTGAATCCGCTTATGATATTTGGCATACACTAGAAATCACACACGAAGGCACTAGTAGAGTTAAAGAATTAAAGATTAATATTTTAGTTCATAGTTATGAATTATTTAGAATGAAATCAAGTGAGTCCATTGGAGACATGTACACTCGTTTCACGGATATCGTCAATGGCCTTAAAGCACTTGAAAAATATTTTTTAAATTTTAAACTTATGAGTAAAATTTTAAGATCTTCACCTAAAAATTGGGATCCTGAAGTAACAGCTATAAAAAAAGCCAAAGATTTAAATAAATTACCTCTTGAAGAACTTATTGACTCACTCATGACGTATGAACTGAACTATAAAGCTCATGATGAGTTTGATGAACCCCTTCCAAAGAACAGGAATGATGTAGCACTAAGAACTACAAATAACTCCTGGAGTGAAACCTCGAGTAATGAGGACTATGATATTACACTATTATCAAGAAAGTTTAAAAAAATTATGAAAAAGAATAAAAACTATAAAAATAAAAGTAAATCGAAAAAGGGTAAAGTCATATGCTTTGAATGTAAAAAACTGGGACATTTCAAAAATGAATGTACACAATTGAAGAAGAAGGCATCCCATAAGAAGAAAGCTCTTTCGACATCTTGGAATGACTTAAGCTCTTTGGATGAAGGAGACCACTCTAAAGAAGAAGTTGCTAACTATGCTCTAATGATAATTTAAGATGAGGTTAGTGATTCTTTAAGCATTTCCTTTACCGAGTTATTAAATATATTTTTGATGAAATTAAAAAAATTAGTAAATCTTATAAATTGCTTAAGAATGAACATAATTTATTAATTAGTAGACTTAATGAAATGCATGATTCATTAGTATCACACAATCATTGTTCTAAATGTGAAATACTAAATAATGTTAAAGATGAAAACATCATGCTAAATCAAACCTTAGAAAAAATTGAAATAGAGAATAAATCCCTTAATATGATTCTTGCTAATAATGGTCATATTAATAGAAGAAATGGTATAGGCTTTGTGGGTAATACCCAACAAAAGCCAACTACCTTCATTAAAGGACCTACTCTAAACTTGCCATCAAAAATAAAATATAACTTTTGTGGTAGATTAGTGCATATGGCTTACAAATATTCATTTAAGAAGTATAGTCCACATAAATTAATTTGGGTTCCTAAAGGAACCATAAACAACCAAAAATATTAGAAAAGAAAAATAAAGTTTTTCATAAATGACCCAATGTAAAATTGGTACCTAAATTAAAACCATTTTTCTTGTAGGATTGTCTCCAAACTAAAGCTAGGAGCATCAAATGGTACCTTGATAGTGGATGCTCAAGGCATATGACCGAAGATCCAACTTATTTTTCTAAGCTCACTAGCTTAAGTGAAGGAGTTATCATATTCGAAGACAACAACAAGGGTAAAATCATTGGAAAATGAATCATAGGTAACACATCTAACCTTTTGATTGAAGATGTGTTGTTAATTGATGGCTTAAAACATAATTTGCTTAGTATTAGCTAATTATGTGATAAAATTTTAACCTAATGCATGCATAATTAAATTGCTACGCAAAAATAAATCTTTTATTGCCTTAAGAAACAACAATATGTATAATATAGATATTGAAAAGTTTTACAATGAAACTTGCTTTTTGGACTTGAATGATAATACTTGGATTTAGCATAGAAAATCAAATAAGCACCTCTAGGCCACTACAATTGATCCATATGGATTTATTTAGACCACTAGACATTAAAAGTTTAGGTGGAAGAAAATATGCATTTGTTATAGTAGATGATTATAGTAGATATATTTGGACTTATTTCTTGGCAAACAAAAGTGATACATTTAAATATTTTTTAAAATTTTATAAAATTATTCAAAATAAAAAAGAATTTATGATTTTATCAATATGTAGTGATCATGATGGTGAATTTCAAAACAATGACTTTCAAAATTTTTATGAATTATATGAGTACATCTATAATTTCTCTACTCCAATAAATCCATAATAAAATATAGTAGTAGAAATAAAAAATTGAGTTTATAAGAAATGGCTAGAACCAAGTTAAATGAACATAGCCTACCCAAATATTTTTGGACCAAAGCCGTTAACACAACGTATTATGTTTCAAATAGAGTTCTTGTAAGACCATTTCTAAAACTTCATATAAATTAAAGAATAGTAAAAAACCCAACATTTTATATTTTAAAGTTTTTGGTTGTAAATATTTTATTTTAAATGAAAAAGATGCCTTAGGAAAATTTGATGCAAAATCCGATGAGGGCATTTTTCTTGGTTATTCCTTGATTTTAAAAGCCTATCATGTTTTTAATAAAAGAACTTTAGTAATTAAAGAATTATTCATATTATTTTTAATGAGTTTTCTGATCTTAAGAAAATTGATGTTGATGTTGAATTTGATCTTGGTACTTTGAAACTTAGATGAATCTACTTCTAAATCCTTACCCAAGGAATGAAGTATGTCAATGATCATCCTAAGGAGCTTATAATATGAGATACATCAAAAGAAATTCAAACTCGATCTTCTTTTAATAATTTTTGTGCAAATACTGCATTTCTCTCAAGTCTAACCAAAGTACATGGATGAGGCCCTGAAAGATGATTCTTGGGTAATGTAATGCATGAAGAGCTTAATCAATTTGAGAGAAATGAGGTATGTGAGCTTGTTTCTGGATCTAATGACCGTATAGTAATTGGTACTAAATGGGTTTTTAGAAACAAGCAAGATGAAAATAATATCATAATTAGAAACAATGCTAGATTAATGGCCAAGGATTTCAACCAAAAAGAAGAAATCGATTATCAAGAAACTTTCGCTCGTGTGGCTATACTTGAAGCCATGATGCTCCTTGCCTTTGCATCTTCTAAAGGGTTTAAATTATTTCAAATTGATGTTAAAAGTGCTTTTCTTAGTTGTTTCATTTCCGAAGAAGTGTATGTTAAACAACCCCCTGGTTTTGAAAATAGTCTTCTTCCTAATCATATTTTTAAACTTTCTAAAGCTCTTTATGGATTAGAATAAGTCTCTAGGGCTTGGCATGAAAGACTTAGTTCTTTTCTTATTTCAAATAATTTTTTGAAAGGCAAGATTGATACCATATTATTTTTTTAGTATTTTAAAAATAATTTTTTTTGTTATTTAAATTTATGTTGATGATATCATTTTTTCTTCTAAAAATGAATCTTTGTGTGAATCTTTTGCCAAGTGTATGAGCCAAAAATTTGAAATGAGTTTAATGGGTGAGTTAATATTTTTCTTAGGATTACAAATAAAATAACAAGTGATGGTATATTTATTAGTCAAACTAAATACACCATGGAATTGCTAAAACATTTTGGTATGAAAAAATGCTAAAGCCATAAACACTCCCATGAGCACATCTATAAAGTTAAACTTAGGCAATGAAGGAGAACATTTTGATCAAAAAACTTATAGAAGAATGATAAGTAGTTTGTTATATTTAACTGCTACTAGACCGGATATCATGCTTAGTGTTACATTGTAGGATTTCAATCCAATCCTAACCTTTCTAACCTTAAAGCAGTTAAAAGAATATTTAGATATTTAAAAGGAACTTTTAAGTTAGGATTATGGTATCCAAAATAAAAAAACTTTGATTTATTTACTTATGCTAATGCCGATTTTGGTGGTTATAGAATAGATAGAAAAAGTACTACCAGGACATGTCAATTTTTAGGCTTGTACTTGTTTCTTGGTTTTCTAAAAAATAAAATTTGGTTGCTTTATCTACTACTGAAAGTTGAATATATTGCAGCTAGTGCTTGTTGTGCTCAAGTCATTTGGATGAAAAACACATTAGAAGATTACAAAATTTATTTGAAAAATATCTCTATTAAACGTGACAATACAAGTGCAATTTGCTTAACCAAAAATATCATTCAACACTCAAGAACTAAGTATATTGATATTAGACATCACTTTATTAGGGATAATGTGAACAATCAAGATATTTCTTTGAAATTTATTGACACTAAGCATCAATTAGTGGATATTTTTACTAAGCCATTAAATGAAGAGCAATTTAACTTCATTAAAAGAGAGCTAGGAATGCTAAACTATGAGAATGCTAGGAATGTTTGATTTACTATTTTAAATCAAATTACAGGAATGATTAATTTATACATTTGTTTCAAATGTATGAATAATTCCTAACTTTGGATTTCAAAATTTACTAGATTAAGATATATTTTTGTGATGATGCTTTTCAAATCCCCTTCCTTATTTTTACCTTCTTGTTTACAAAAAGGAAAGAAAATAAACATGAAGATTATTATTTACTATTTTTTGGATTTATTTGCTATGTTTGCTTAAAATTTACATGAGATGATGAATAAGTAGCTCCTAAATCATTGTTGAATCTTCCTAGATTTCTTGGATTTTTTAGCTCATCGTTGAAATATTCTTTTCAAAATTCACTTCTATAAGATTGAGAGCTCTTCTTAATGATGTAATGTTTTCACACTCCTCCCTTGTTTCTTTTTCTTCTTTACTCACAAAGAAGAGAAAATCTTTTATGGCTCATATCCTATTTTACTAAGGGGGAGCAATGACACATGTGGCTTGAAATTATTAGTTCTATATTTAACCTTTTTGTTGATGAAAAAGGGAGAGAAATAGATATTGATGACTTATATAAAATTGATGCATAATTTTTGAAATTTATGAAAATCTTTGATGAGTCGATGACTTGATAATTTAAAGTAAAATTTTCTTGATGTATGAGTGTCTCGTTGCATCCTTAGAAATATTATTTGCTTAAAATATTAATTGCTTCATGATACTTGAATTCAAGAGTGTGTGATTCTTTTGAATTTAAGTTTTTCTTATTATAACATAGATTTAGAGGGAGTAAGGTTTAACTCTCATCATCAATTGATTATCATCATAAAAAAGGAAGAGATTGTTGAATCTCAAAGTTTGATGATGAAATTAATTTATGAGTGTTTATAACTTGTGTGTTAGAGGAAGCAATGCAGGTCTAACTATGACAGAGGAATTGAGTTACAACTAGATAATGGCCAGAATCAAGTTTAGGCATCTAGTTAAAGTTCGGACGATGTTGTGGTAGCTCATCGGGAGTTCGCTAGGAGTTCAATGAAGGAATCGGGAAGCTCGCTGGGAACATGTCTAGAGATCGCCGGAGGAAGACCATAAGACTCACCGTAAAAATGTCGAAGGCTATCAGATTGGCGGGAGTTAGGTCATTGTTTAGCTTGATGGTCCTTATGATTGTAATCAGTGAGTCGTAGTTAAGGATTGAGTCCTAATTGAGTTTGATTTGGAAGGAATCCAAATCAACTTTTCAATGGAACGCAACCGGGTCTACTAAGGGGATGGATTGAGCTCAAGTTGAGCTCAATTGGTTGACCTAAAAATTGGTCAACAAGAGATACAAGTCGGGATTAGAAAAGTGAAGGGAATCACTTTTCCAAAAATCTTGAGAGGCGGTTGTACCACTGCCGCCCATGAATACGGGCAGGAGGCGACGATTGTACCACCTAGGCTGGCGATTGTATCGCCATCACCCAAGATTTCTGGCAGCAGACGGTGGTTGGACCACCCAAGCTAGTGGTTGTACCACCCATACCCTGTTTTCAGGGTAGCTTTTGGCGGTTGTATCACCGACGGTGGTGGTTGTACAATCGGTACTCGATTTTTTCGGGTGCATTTGAATTTTAGCTTCATTCTTCTGGAGCCAAATGGGGTCTATAAATACCTAAATTTTTTTGCATTTAGCATAAGCATTCACACAAGTCATTGGGCAAAAAATCTATAAAACAGTGTGCTAAAAGTGTGCAAGAAAAAGAAAAGGGTCCAGGGAGTGAGTCAAGTGATGTATTTCTTATAAGAGGTCTCCCTTGTGAGTTGAGATTGAAAAGCTTGTAAGGGTTTTGTCTTCACCCAAAGAAGATCAGTAGTGGACATTGGTGGGCCTCAACAAAGAGGACTCATAAGTGGATGAAGGCCAAGAGTGGGGCTGAACCACTATAAAATTGTGATTGCTCTTTACTTGTCTTATTTACTACTTTCAATTGTTCTTAATTAGAAAGGCGCAATAGAATCATCTTTCAACTGTATTTTAATCGTTTACTTATTCACCTTAAAGTCCAAGAAACACTTCTGATTCTGGTTTTACTTAAATGAAAAGTTTTCTTTTAAACATGATTTTACAATTACACTAATTCACCATCCACCCCCCCTCTTAATGCCAATTGATCTTAACAATGTCAAGTCTAGGCTGGCCAACAAGGCCCAATCTAAGGATTCGACTCAATTGACGAAGACCCAACTCAATTGGGGTCCTAACATAATGATGGAAGGCCACGTGGGTTAATCTCATTACCTCATGCTCACTAACTTAATATTATCGTAAGAGGAGTTTTTATTTTATGTTGGTCTCCTAATATGTCATGTCACACACATACATATTTTAATATATATCTACATCACATTGATATATATATATATCTAGTAGGTGTGTAACCCATATCATATATGCAAGCCACACCGGATGATCATTAGTCATCATATAATATGATTAAGCCCGAACCAATGGGCCTAATCATTCACAATAGGATCTATGTGTGCATCAACATATCTTCATGCCCTATGATTGTTAATATCTCCATGCTCCCACCATATCTCTCTATGTAATTACAAAATAATCACAAGCACACAAGCCCGATAATAAACGAGAAAAATAAAGGCCCTCAAGCCTTAATAAGAATAATAATAATCACAATTACACACATCACAATATAAAGCTCTCGATTATCCGTCCACATTATATACCACATGTACACACCATCATGTAGGATTACTGGATAACTAATAATTAATTAAACTATTTAATTAATTATTTTTCTGGAAGTCAGGATATATCAGTAATTTTTATAATTGTTAAGGACTTTTTTAAAATTTTGAATAAAAGGATAGACCTCAGAATTCTCAAATTCTGAGGGGCATTATGATCATTTTGCCACCAAAAAACCCAAACCCTTATTGCCCTATTTTGAGGTCGTCGCCATTGCCCCTGTGGAGGCGACAGAACTACGCGCCACCGGCGACCGCCTCTGCCCGTGGGCGGTGCCGCATTATACGGCCACTTGGCCTGCAGGAGACATCGCATCGCACGGCTACCTAGTTCGCAAGCGGCTCACCCGTAGGCGCTGTGCCCTCAAGCAGCCCCTGCCACTAGTGGTCGCCCTTGCAGGGACCTTGGTCGCAGCTGACCACCCCTGCAAGCATCCTGGTTGTGACTTGGGCACCCTTACAGGGGGCTTGGCCATGGGTGGCCACCCTTGCAGATAGCTTGGTCACCCCTTAAAAGGGCTTGGGCATGGCCAATGATCCCGTAGGCAGCCAGCCCGCAGGTGGCTGCCCCTCGCCCATAGGTAGTGCTGCCTTCACTCCTAATCGTTGCAACAAACGCGTCAAACTAGTCTACGTGATTCAATCACATCACACATAATTTAAAGGCTAATCTTTTACATAAGCAACCTGGCTTTGATACCACTATTATGAAACTAAGCGAGAGCATCACATGCTTAGCGCAAGATAAAAAAAAAAAAACCTGATTTCCCACGTATATCAAATCATCATGCAAAGATTAGTACACGAAAAACCCTTAAAAATGAAAACTACGATATATGACAGATTGATTACCTAGGGAAATCATATATCCCTGAAAATCTAGATCCAGATGGAGAGGATGGAGGTCAAATGTCCTCCTCTCTAGCGGTAGCCACACTATTGATCATTGCAGCGATACTCCTCCAATTACAATCAAAATCTTATAACTCTTGCGCAGAAGGGGATAGAGGAGAATAAGAGGTATAGCCTATCACTAATATGCCACCCCTACCTCCTATTATAGATAGCTACCAAAAACCCTAGGAATCCTACTTAGTGGGTATTAGATCTTCATCTAATTATTCACTAACCTTGGATTATTGGATCTCTATCCAATAATCTCAATTGGCCTCTAAGTGAGCCTCATGCAAGGAGCCCATTAATATTGGGTCTCATCCAATGAGAATAGGGGCTAATTGGATAACTCATATATAATCCTCTACTCCCTGAAACATCTATCATGTGTATAACCTTCTAGGCTCAACACCAAGCTGGCCATGAGTCCTCCGTGTCAGAACTCCTTCTAACTCAATGAATTGTTATCCCATAACAATTCACTCAACTCATCAACTATGGAAATACTAGGCCACTACGTCATAGTCCCCAGACGATATAGGGGATCAAATCCGTTGAACCTATCTTTCGTCAATTATCGTGTATTTATAGTCCCTCATTCATTTAATATCCTAGAGATCGTATTTCGAGCATGCATATAGAATTCGTCCTAGTTTCGCTCTAATCGGATTCTCCTAGAGAACTCCTCTCTCAATCTGAACGATCCTGGCTAGGGATTTGTCTGAGCAAGACCACACGGGATATTCCTCTAATGATACCGAGAGTGGATGATCCCCTATTGACACTCAATTATCTTCGTAAGGTTGGCTATCAATCCTGATAACCTATTGTACTATATATGAAACTTTTCAAACCTATAAGTTTGATGTCAAAAACAGGGATACAGAAACAAGACATTCTTGGTGTCTTAAGTCTAAGGACCAGACATGCAATTAGGATTACGGAATCACTGTTTGACTTTAGGTATCATTAACATATAGTATTTCATAAGTCGATTAATCAGTGAACTCATTCTCCAATGAGCACCTGTACTATACCCTTAGTGTCCCCACACAAGTGACTACGAGACCAACCACCTCCATCATATGGACGGGTATATAATACACTAGTCTATCCGATTATCTCGATGTTCCTTTCAAGAAACCTATGACTGAGATTATTTAGGATCAGTGTTTAAAGGTGAATCGGTCTCATTATCGTGATCTCATCACGATCTGATTCCCATTGCATAAAATCAACGACATCATAATATATATATTTAGTAGATAATATAATGTAAGAATATGCTAATAATAATAATGTAAAAAGACTGTGCAGCACATCACAGTGCCATCACTGATATGATTGGCTTGCATGACACCTGTAACTAACACTTTTCTTTGAAACATGCTCTCCTCACTAGATGCAGGTCTGCCTATGATCACATCGATCAGTTTCTCTATAGGGCCATAGAATGGGGAGACAATTCTCGAGTTCTCTAACGATATTGCCTAAGACATCCTTTGTGGAAGAGATCCTTGATGTGGTATTGTAAATCTCGATATTCTTCGATATCGTGGTAATAGTCTCGGTAGTATTTGTATGATAGGACCCCAAAAAGAGCTCTATAGATTTTGATCTTTGAGAGGGATCAACCCTTGGAACGCTATAGGGGTTCCTCCCTCCTAGAATTCGACACAAGACTGAATAAAAGATTGATCTTGCTTGATAAAAGAGAGGGGGCGGCTACATTATTATATAAGGTTCTAAACCCTAGCCTATTGGGTGCTTGCCTAAGTAAAATTTCCCCTTTGTCCTCCTATAGTCGACCTAGCTGAGGGAAACCCTGACCGACCAGCCTAGTAAAGGGGGTAGCGGCCACTAAGCCCTAAGGCCCTAATATAGACCTTATCCATACTTCTTTATATTATAGAAGTGGCTAGGTGGGGTTTTATTATAATCCCACAGGGTTTATATTGACTACTTCTAGGATGATTAGGACTCAACCCTGCTGGAGTCCTATCAAGCCCGCCCTCTTTGAATCAGCCTTGTCCTCAAGGCTGAGGGTCCATAAATTCTGAGAACCGAGTCTTCAACTCCTCGTAAGACTCTCACGTTGCATCTTCAGATGGTAAATTATTCCACTTCATGAGTACTTCAGTTGAAGGGCATTGACGGTACATCACGATCCTCTGATCAAGTATAGCTTCAGGTTGAGCTTGAATCTCACCATCATTAGTAGTGCGATAGCTGAGTCTGAACCAACTCATGTTCTCCCAATTTCGGCTTAAGCAAGGATACATAGAAGACGTGATGGATCTTAGCATCATCTGGGAGTTTTCATCTATATGACATGACCCCAATACGCTCTAAATCTAATATGGTCTATAGAATCATGGAGATAGCTTCATCAATGCTCTGGTGTTGATTGACAGCTGCTTGTATGGTTGTAGGCGAAGGTAGACCCAATCTCCTACCAAAAATTCTCGCTCGCTTTGGTGAATGTCTGTTTGTTGCTTCATGCGGGCTTGGGCGATAGTTAGGTTGTCTTTGAACAGCTGCAGAAGCTTGTCCCTGTCAATTAAGTTTTGGTCGACCTAATCCACTTTGGCCGCACCAATTACATATTTAGGTATTACAGGGGGCAGTCAGTCATACAATATCTCAAAGGGGGTACATTTAGTTGATGAATGATAAGTTGTGTTGTCCCACCATTCGGCCTAAGGAAGCCACCTTGTCCACTCTTTGGGTTGGTCACTAGTGAAGCACCATAAGTAAGTCTCGAGGCATCTGTTCACCACTTCTGTTTGGTCATCCGTTTGTGGATGATATGCTGTGTTCATCTTCAATTGGGTGCCTTGTAGTTGGAAGAGCTCGGTCCAAAATTTACTTGTAAACACCCGGTTACGATTGCTCACATTTGACTTTGGCATCCCATGCAGTTTTATAATATTCTTCATAAAAAGTTTAGTAATACTAGCAGCATTACAAGGATGTCTCACAGCATAGAAATAAACATATTTGGTGAGACGATCTACCACCACAAAGATCATGCTTTTACCTTGAGATGGTGGTAGCCCTTCGATGAAGTCCATGGAGATGTCAGTCCATGCTGAGTCTGGTATAGGTAGTGGCTGTAGTTTTCCCGGACTTGCCACCGTTTCACCTTTTTGCTGTTGGCATACATCACATTTAGATACATAATCTTAAATCGATCTGTTTTTGCCTCTCCAAAAGAAGTTTTGCTTCACCCTCTAATATATTCTCAGAAATCTAGAGTACCCTGCTGAATGTGAAGAGTGCAACTCATGCAAAATAATTTTGATACAAGGGGAAGAACGAACAATCACAATTTGGTCTTTGTAGCGCAGGTCCTTCGAATCCCAAGTGTAGTGGCCCATGGAACCCAGATTCTTCTCAAATTTTTCTATGACACCTCGGGTTTCTAGGTCTCTCTTCCACTCCTCTCTAATATCTTTGAGGAAGTCGATGGAGGGAAGGGAGATGGCTGAAATTTTGGCTTGTCCCAGTAGCAGAGATAAAACATCTGCAACAACATTCTCTTTCCCCTTTCGATAAATAATTTTATAATCAAAGCAAGAAGTTTAGTTACCCATTGTTATTGCTCTGCGAAAGATATTTTCTGCTCCAAAAAATACTTGAGGCTTTGGTGATCGGTCTTAATTTGGAAGCATTGGCCGATCAAGTAGGGTCTCCATTTCGTGACGGCGTATACGATGGCAAGCATTTCTTTATCATATACGGATATTTTAAGATGGGAGGGAGACAAAGCTTTGTTGGTATAAGCAAGAGGTCAGTATCTTGCATTAAAACAGCCCCCATTCCAACTCCGGGCGCGTCGGCCTCAATCACGAATGTGCAACTAAAATCGGGTAGTGATAGGATCGACGTCGTCGTCATGGCTGCCTTGAGTCATTAAAAGGCTATGGAAGCTTTATCTGACCATAAGAAGGAGTCTTTCATCAGTAAGGACGTGAGTGGGGCACTGATCTTGTCATAATCTTTCACGAATTCGGTAGTAACCCATGAGTCCAAGGAAGCCACGTAGCGATTTTATGTTTGTAGGTTTCTACCATCCTTGCATTACTTCGATCTTTGTCGGGTCTACTGCCACTCCATCATATAATGTGCCCTAGATACTCCACTTTACGTTGTAAAAAGCTACATTTTGATTGTTTAATATAAAGAGTATTCTCCCGAATGATTGTTAAAATAATTCGCAAGTGCTGAAAATGCATATCAAGTGTAGGGCTATAAATAAGGATATCATCAAAAAATATCAACACGAACTTGCATCATTCATCAAGCTTTAAAAAGTAAAAGGTGCATTCATAAGCCTGAAGGGCATTAACCAAAACTCATAGTGGCCGTTATATGTGTGGAATGCAGTTTTCGGAACATCGTCAGTGTATACCCGAATCTCATTATATCCGGAATGGAGATCCAATTTAGCGAAGACTCGGGCTCTTTTTAGTTCATCCAAAAGCTCATCTACTACTGGTATAGGGTATTTGTCTTTGACGGTGATGGCGTTCAAAGCCCGGTAATCAACGTACATCTGTCACGTACCATCCTTCTAATGCACTAGCAATACCGGCAAGGAGTAAGGGCTGCAGCTTAGTCGAATCACTCCGGTGTCAAGCATCTCCTTAACAATGTTCTCAATCTCATCCTTTTGCAAGTGAGGATAGTGGTCTGGTCTCAAATTTGCTGGAGGTTTGCCCGACAATATAGGGATGCGATGATTATGCGGCTGGTTAGGGGGCAGCCCACGCGGCTCAGTGAAAACATCCACAAATTTATCCAGCAATAGGGCAAGCTTAGGATCTGAATTTTGCACTTTTTCCTCCTTTGATGGCTGTTGGATATGCATCAAAATCCATCATTTGTTTTGTGTACCACCTTCTCCATTCACTGAGTCGAAACAGTGGAGATATGGCTCCTGCGCTTGCCTCGCAATGTGACCTGTCTCCCTTTACAATAAACTTCATAATTAATTTAGAGAAATTCTAGGAGATGTCACCTAATGTTGTGAGTCATTCAATCCCAAGTACAGCTTCCTAGTCATCGATGGGTAGGAGGAAGAAATCGGCTACCACTTCTTGGTCTTGTAGGAGCAATTCTACCCGCAGGCACCGTTGGCACAATTGAGGATTCGGCCGTTGGTGACCTTTACGTCAAACTTGTTGCAACATTTGATTTGAAGTGCCATATGTGCAGCAACCTTACTGTTGAGGAAGTTATTGGTGCTGCCCGTATCTATAAGAACGATGATGGATTGATGTTTAAGGAGTCCTCCAACTTTCATCGTATGCGGGTTAGAGTAGCCGGCCAGTGCGTGCACTGCATAGTCAGCAAGTTGGGGCTCTTCCTCCGTAGCTTCATCTTTGGGTTCAAGACTTTCTTCAGATAATTCGCTGTCCTCATCCTCTACTGGTTCAATCATGAGGAGCCAGCCCTTTTTGTAGCGATTTTCTCAGCTCCACAGTTCATCACGGTGCCAACACAACCCCTTGGTTGATCATTCACGAAGCTAGTCTCTTATTAATTTTTTTGGTGCGGGGGTTTGGATGACATTAGAGGGGGCTGAAGGCTTCAACATGGCTCATCGGGGAGTGACCCTTGTCCTTCGTACTTCATGGTTCAATCGTTCTTCCTCGATTCTTGTGAAGGAAATTTCCGCCATAAGAGTGTACGGTTGCCGCGCCTTTACTTCTCCTCGAATCTCCGACTTTAGGCCCTCAATAAAAGTTTCTAAAAGTTGCTTTTAAGACCAATTTATAGTTTGGTTAGATAAATGTTCAAACCTTGTTTGGTATTCACGTATTGTAAAAGTTTGCCATATATTCGCTAATTGTCCGTCGATGTTGTCGAAATCGATTGGTCCTATGCGATTTAGTAGTCCTTCCTCGAATTGCTACCAAGAGAGACCTTCATGGGTGTGCTTAAACCAATTGAACCATTGAATAGTGTCTCCCTTGAGGTAGATGGCAGCAATCTCCCCCCTTATAGCATCGACGGTTCGGTAGAACCGAAAATACCGCTCCGCGCATGAGATCCATCCGATCGGGTCTCCTTCTTCCTATCTATGAAAGTCAACCTTCATGCATGGATTGTTTGGATCAGGGATGATGTGACCATGCTCTTGAGGATCATCACGCCAATCTGAAGTTTCTCCTTGTTGTAATTTCTTCGGGCTAGGTGGTCAGCCCATGCTGAATTCGGCGAAAAAGGATCGCATCTTCTCCTCCATACGGCTTTTAAAGGCTTTAATGGCCTCCACCGATGTCATGGTGTAGGCCTCTAGATCTGTAATGTTGAGGTCCTTTTTTTGTTGTCATGTTAGGGGCATGAGAGGTTTTGAGGAAGAGGTGGCCGATTAGGTAGGTGGATCGGTTTGATGGAAGTAGGTTATGATTTAAGGCTGATTTGGGTGGCTGTTTGGGATCGGTTTAGGGTGGTTTAGAGGGGTTCTTAGTGAGGATGGTACAGTTTATAGATGAGAGAAAGGGAGTCCAAAAATCTGCAAATGACATCACTCAAATCTGATGAAATTTGACAAAGAAAAGTGCTGCGATATGCTATCCTGCTGAACAGATTTTACATCAAAGAAATAATGAATTTTAGACTAAATCTTAGAGGAAAACTCAAGAAAAATATGCAGAAATTCTCAATTCAGATGTGGTTCATATCAGTAAAAAGTTTAACAAAATTTTGGCAAAGTAACGGTAGGGAAATAAGGGAAAAGACGAAGGGCAGATTCTTCGTTGTAAAATTCCAACAATACGTGATGAAGAATTAGAGCACAATAGAAACAGTTTCAGAGAGAATTCTTTTTAGAGATCAATCTTAGATGAGGGCTAAGATGATCTATGAAATCATATAAAAATTTTGGCCAAAATAAGGGAGCATAAAACCAGTTTCAAGAGGCAAATAAATGGCTGAAAATTTCTGTAGCGTTTCACCTTCGCAATAACGATAATGTTTGCGACAATTGAAATTTGTAGCAATGGAAGTATGGGAAAACCTCTTCAACATGAAAGATAAAGGAGTAGTAGTAGCAAATAGGCGTGGGTGATGAAAATATACCAGATCTCCAATTTTAAACATAAGGGGGAGCAGCATATTGATTTGATCTGCGGCTTGGGTGGAAGGTGAAGGCGCGTGTCGCAGCGATTATAGGAATTGCTTAAAAAGGTGGGGACGACAGAGAGGGTAGCAAGGGCAGTAGAAACACTGCTCTGATACCCGATGATAGAACCCAAGTAGGATCTCTATAGATTTTGATCTTTGAGGGAGATCAACCGTTGGAATGCTATAGGGGTTCCTCCCTCCTAGAACTTGGCACAAGGCTGAATAAAAGATCTATCTTACTTGATAAAAGAGAGAGGGCGGCTATATCATTATATAGGGTTCTAAACCCTAGCCCATGGGGTGCTTGCCTAAGTAAAATTATCCCTTTGCCCTCCGATAGCTGACCTAGCTATAGGAAACTCTGGCCGACCAGCCCAATAAAGGGGGCGATGACCACTAAGTCCTAAGGCCCCAATCTAAACCCTAGTCATACTTCTTTATAGGATAGAAGTGGCTAGGCGAGATTTTATTACAATCCCATAGGGTTTTTATTGACTACTTCTAGGGTGATTAGGACTCAACTCTGCTGGAGTCATATCATTGTAGTATCTTATTTTTGTTAGGATCGAGTTGGTACTAAGAGGAGGGAGTAAATTAGTGCAAGTGCAGGGAGTGCTCGATTTAGAAAATTTACTTTAAGTAAAGAAGAAATCGAAAGCATTTCTTGAAATTCATTAAATTCAAGTAAGTAAATGATTAAACTTAAGACCGAATAAAGAATCTCGATTTAGCTATGGAATGCTAAAATAAAAAGCAAGTAAAAGAAGGCTTGCAAATTTATATTGGTTTTGCCAAAAGCTTGACCTACATCCACTTTTCGAGTCCTCCTTCATCAAGGCCCGTCGGTGTCTACTAATGATCTTCTTCCATGGGTGAAGATCAAAACCCTTTATACTTTTCTCCTTTTCCCAATCATAGGAGAAGAACCTTTACAATTTTCTCTCTTGTCTTAGACTCACTTTGCACTTTGTAGCACTTGGGGGAAGTCTCAAGTTTTACACAATTTTGACTAAGATTACAACCACTTTTCTTGCACTTTCTTATCATTTTCTTACTATCTAATATAAGAACACTTTGGGTATTTATAGACCCCAATTGGCTTCAAAAAATAGAGCCAAAATTTAAGCTTTACCAAAAAACCTAGGTACGGGCCATACTACCGCCAACAACCGCCCGAAAACCTGGGCGATGACAGTACTACCACCACCTAGGTCGTACCACGCCGCCTGGGCAATACTATCATCGCCCACTAGTGGTACTACCATCAGGCAACTGAAGAATAGTACTTTCCTATACTATTCTATATCCGAGGTGTACCTCTTGTTGACCCCTTTCCAGGTCAACGAAATAAGCTCAACCTGAGCACACATCATAACCTAAAGTGGACCCAATTGCTTCTTATTGAGTTAATATAGATTTCTCCAAATCTAACTAATTAGGACTTAAAACACATGATGCTAACTACGACATACATAAGACACAATTATAATTGTTCTTGTTGTCTGCCACGTCAATCGATCTTCCAAACTCCCGATGAACTTCGCGGCATCCTACGGCGAACTCCCGGTGAGTCTCTCGATCATCTTCCATTGAACTCCCGGCAAGCTCCTAATCGCCTTTGGTGATCCCCGACAAGCTCGCAATCACCTTCTGCAACCTCCCGTCGAACTCCTAGCAAACCCCCGATCACCTTCAGCGTTCTCTTGGTGAGTTCCCACTACATCATCTAAACCCTGACCAGATGCCCGAACTTGACTCCAACATTAGATTGTATTGTCTTTTCACCGTCGTAGTTAATTCTATATCACTCATCTCTAACACACAGGTTAGATCATAAAACCCATCAATTAATTTCATTATCAAAATATGAGATTCAACAATCTCCTCCTTTTTGATGATGACAACCAATCGATGACGAAGTTAACCTTAACTCCCCCTATGTATATGCCATAGGATAAATAGAGCAAATTTAAATTCGAAAGAACCCATCACTTTTGAATTCAAGAATACAATGATTTAAAATTTTTATCATACAATATGCAATACAATATATTGCATATTGTATGATTGAATATTAGATAATTCTTCATTTAATGGTTTGGTTGCAAGATAGCAATTTTATCAAATTTAATTCTTGAATTATCTAATATTCAATCATACAATATGCAATATATTTCAAGTCAACATGGAATCATTTAATCCATCTAATATAACATTCAAATCAATCATTAAATATACACGCTATTAATTTTTATTCAAGCGATCAATCTTATCTAAAGTCAACATACAACCCATTTATCATTTTAATCGTCATATTCAAATCAATCATTCAATATACATGCCAATAATATTCAAAAGATCATAGTTTATTTAGATAGATATTTTCTTTGCTCAAACTATAAAGAATCGTAAAAAAAAATCTTAGACTCATAAAAAAGTGTTTGTTTGGATAAATATTTTTAAGAGTCAAGAATATTGTTTTATATAAAATACCTCTCAAATCTTAGAAACTAATATATCATCTAAAAGGATATCATATGAAAACACATCAAAGATCATCATCAAAATCATTTTTCGAGGAAATTCAATTGATGCAACATAAATAGTTTCCCACTAGAATATAGCTAAGATTTGAAGTTTTAATTTTTGTACTAACATGCTCTGGTTTTCTATATAATATCCTTCCATTATCGAAAAGCAATAAAAATTAATTATATAATCATGAATCATCAAAAGATTTCTTGCCATTAATTTTAATTCCAAAATTCTTTTATTATTATTGTTGTTTAGGCTAGTGAGCTTGAAAGGAGTGTTAGATCTCAAGTTATGTGTCTTGAGCATCTTTTATCAAAATATAATTTTGTGCTCCTAACTTTGGTTTGGAGACAAACCTATAATAAAGGAGGTTTTGGTGTAGGTACCTCTTTGACTTTGGGTCCCTCATGAAAAGCTCTACCTAATTTAACTAAAGGCATTTGGTTGTTTATGGTTCCTTTAGGAACCCAAATCAACTTATGTGAACTATACTGTCTAAATGGGCATCTATAAGTAAAGTGTCAACATCCACCACAAAAACTATATTTGTTCTCGGGTGAAGAATGTAATGTGGGTCCTCTAACGAAGATAGTTGGCTTTTGTTGATTGTTACCCATAAAGCTAATACCTTCTTTCCTATGAACATGACCCTTATTGTCAAGAATCTTGTTTAGATATTTATTATCTATTTTAAACTTTTCTAAAGTTTGTTGTAGTATAATATTTTCTTTTTTAATTGCCTCTAATGACTCACATTTAGAATAAGAAATGCATGATGTTGGTGTTTCATGTATGTTTTCAATTTTACTAGCAAGTAATGCATGTTCCTTCTTAAATAATTTATAAGTTTTACCAAGCTTCTTAAATTCATCAAATAATTCATGAAAGACATTTAACAATTTATCAAAAGTAAAGGAAGCTTCAAGTGAGTTTCTTATCTCATCGTTAATGGCCATAAGCACATAGTCATCTACTTCTTCTTGTTTATGCTCTTTATCTTCGGAGTGCTTCGACTTCTTGTGTTTATAGCAAGAACCTATGTCTATTTTAAGTTTATTTTTATGTTTTTTATTTATTTTATTTATTTATTTGGTTCTTTTGTCATAAATTCAAATTCATAGTCATCATCACTTGAAGTTTTACTCAATGAGTCATATGTTGTTCTTAGTACCAAGTCCTTCCTGTTCTTTGGAAGGTGTTCATCTTTTGTTCTCAAGACAATATCCTTCTTGTTCTTTAGAATGTGCTTTTTAAGTATATCATTGCAAGTTATTTCATTTGGTTTTGATTCCTTTAATTTATTTATGCTTTCGTGTGTGACTTCTAAAGTATGTCATATATCAAAAGCTGAATCATAAGTGAAAACCCGATTCAACTCATTTTTATCTAAAGCATAAAACAAAGCATTCATAGCTTTGACATTTAATGAAAAGATGTCTTTCATGATCTTTCCAATCATTTATAGGATTGGATGACTTCTGAAATCCATTTTCGACGATGTTCCATAAATCAAAATCTAACGAAATAAAAAAAAATTTGTATTCTAGTTTTTCAAAAGATATAGTCCATTTCATTGAACATAGGAGGATGTGTGATGCATTGCCCTCGTTAATTTCAAAAGAAGCCATTAACTTGCTTAGGTGTTAATCCAATTTAGTGTAACCAATTGTGATACCAACTGTTAGGATTGAGTTGGCACTAAAAGGGGTGGGGGGGTGAACTAGTGCAAGTGCAAGGAGTGCTTAGTTTGAAAATTTTGCTTGAAAAATCAGAAGCATTTGTTAGAATTCGTTGAAAATAAGTAAGTGAGCAATTAAACTTACAATTGAATAAAGAATCTTGATTTAGCAATGAAATGCTAAAATAAAAAGCAAGTAAAAGAATGCTCATAAATTTATAATGGTTTGGCCAAAAGATGGACCTACATCCACTTTCTGAGTCCTCCTTCATCGAGGTCCGCTAGTGTTCACTAATGATCTTCTTCCACGAGTGAAGATCATAACTCCTTACACTTTTCTCCTTTTCCAGGCTCAAGAGAAAAACATTTGTCATTTTTCTCTTCCCTAAGACTCACTTTGCACTTTATAACACTCAAGGGAAGCTCTCAAGTTTTACACAATTTTGACCAAGATTACAACCACTTTTCTTGCACTACCTTATCAATTTCATGTTGTTTACCGGTGCCCTGCAAGCCAATCAAATGAGTGATGGCACGTGTGGCACGTTGTACGATCTTTTTGCTTATAATTATTACTGGTATATTCTCATATTATATTATCTGGTACATATATATATATTGTGATGTCCTTGGTTCTGTGCAAATAGAAATCGGATCGTGATGAGATCACGATAATGAGATTGATTTACCTTTAAACACAGATCCTAAATAATCTCGGTCATAGGTTACATGAGAGGGACATCAAGATAACTGGACAGACCAGTGTACTGGATGTTGGGAAACCTCAGCGGGTGTATCACAGGCATAGTGGAAATTAAAACAAAAATTAGTTTCTCACACAGACAAAATTGTCATGCAAAAGATTGGGGTCGCGAGAAAAACTATAAAAACCAAAAAACTACGATGTGAGAGATTAATTTTACCTACGGAGATCGTATATCCTTGTATTCCAGATCCAGATGGAGAAGATGAACGAGGTCAAGCGTCCTCTCTAGCGGTATCCACACGATGGATCTCTGCAGCGAAACTCCTCAAATCTGATCTCGCAACTCTTGCGCAGAGAGAGGGAGGAGAATAGGAGGTGGTGGCTAAAGCTGCAACCTATCAACCATGAGTCTCCCCTCCTATTTATAGAGAGCCACCAAAACCCTCTAGGGCTCCTTCCTTAGTGGGTTTTGGATCTTCATCCAATAACCCACTAACCTTGCATTATTGGATCTCTATCCAATAATCTCCTTAGGCCTATAATTGGGCCTTAATCAAGGAGCCCATCAACATAGGGTCTCATCTAATGAGAATATGGGCTAATTGGATCTTCATCCAATCCTCTATTCACTGAAGCATCCACCATATGTGTGTGACTCTCTAGGCCCGATACCGAGCTGGTCGTGAGTCACTCCCATCAGAACTTCTTCTAATATAGTAAATTATTATCCCCATAATAATTCACTCAACTCATCGACTATGGACGTACTAGGCCACTACGCCATAGTCCCCAAACGGTACAGGGGGGATCAAATCCATCGGACCTGTCTATCCATAGTTACCATGTATCTATAATCCCTCATCTAATAATATTCCAGAGACCGTATATTGGACATGGTATTATCAAGTCACATACAGAATTAGTTTATCTTGCTCTATTCGGATTCTACCGGAGAACTCCTTCTCTCTCAATCCAAATGACCCTGGCTAGGGATTTGTCTGAGCAAGCACATATGGGATATTTCTCTCGTGATACCGAGAGTGGATGATCCTCTATTCACACTCAATTGCCTTCGTAAGGTTGGCTACCAATCCCGATAACCAGTTGTACCAGATCTGAAACTTTCTAAACCTATAAGTCTGGCATCAAAGAAAGGAGTACTCATACAAGGCATCCTTGGTGTCTCAAGTCTAAGGACCAGATACACAAGTGGGACTATTGAATCACTGTCTGACATTATGTATCATTAACCATACAGTATTACATAAGCGGATCAATCAGTGAACTCATTCTCTAATGAGCACTTGTACTATATCCTTAGTGTCTCCACACAAGTGGCTATAACACCAGCCGCCTCCATCATATGGACGGGTATATAGTACACCGATCTATCCGGCTATCTCAATGTCCCTCTCGAGTAATCTATGACCGAGATTATTTAGGATCTGTGTTTAAAGATGAATCGATTTCATTATCGTGATCTCATCACGATCCGATTTTCATTGCACATAACCAGGGATATCACAATATATATGCAACAAATAATGTAATGTGAGAATATACCAATATTAATCATAAATAAAAAGATTACGTAATGTGTCACACGTGTTATCACTCACGTGATTGGCTTGCAGGGCACTTGTAACTAGCACTGGAGACACTAAGGATATAATACAGGTGTTCATTGGAGAATGAGTTTCCTAATTGATCCGCTTACGGAATGTTATATGATTAATGATACCTAATATCAGACAACAATTTCATAGTCCCAATTGTGTATATGGTCCTTAGACTTGAGACACCAAGGATGCCATATATGAATACTTCTTTCTTTGATGCCAGACTTACAGGTTTGAAAAGTTTCAGATATGGTATAACTGATTATCGGGATTGGTAGCTAACCTTACGAAGGTAATTGAGTGTCAATAAAGGATCATTCATTCTTGGTATTGTGAGAGGAATATCCCGTGTGTGCTCGCTCGGTCAAATCCCTAGCCAAGGTCATTCGGATTAAGAGATAAGTTCTCTAGGAGAATCCAATTAGAGCGAGACTCAAATGGATTCCATGTGTAACCTGACAGTATCATGTATAATATATGGTCTTTGGGATATTAGTTGGATGAGGGATTATAGACGATAATCATGGACATATAGGTCTGATTGATTTGATCCCCTTGTACTGTCTGGGGACTATGGCATAGTGGCAAAGTATGCCCATAGTCGATGAGTCAAGTGAATTATTATGAAGATAATAATTCACTGTATCAGAATGAGTTCTGATGTGAGCGACTCACAGCCAGCTCAGTATCGGGCCTAGAGGGTAACACAAATATGATAGATTCTTTAGCGAATAAAGGATTGGATAGATATCTAATTAGCCCCTATTCTCATTAGATGAGACCCTATGCTGAAAGGCTCCTTACATGAGGCCCAATTAGAGGCCTAAGGAGATTATTGGATAGAGATCCATTAATACAAGGTTCGTGGGTGATTGGATGGAGATCCAATACCCACTAAAGTATGAACCCTATGGTTTTTTTGTGGCTCTCGATAAATAGGAGGGAAGTTCATGGTTGATAGGCTACATCTTTGGCCTCCCTCTCCTATTCTCTTCCCTCCATCTACGCAAGAGTTGCGAGATCTGATTGGAGGAGTTTCACTAAAGAGATCCATCTTGTGGATACTACGAGAGAAGGTGCTTGACCTTCTTCATCCTCTTCATCTGGATCTGGAAAAACAGGGATATATGATCTCCCTAGGTAAAACAATCTCTTACATGATGCAGTTTTTTATTTTTTATGATTTTTTCGTGACCCAATCTTTTGCACGATGATTTTTTCATGACCCAATCTTTTTGTGACCCAATCTTTTGCGCATGTGATGATCCCGCTAAGGTTTCCCAACATTTCTTGCTATCCAATGCAAGAATACTTGGGGTATTTATAGACCCCAATTAGCTTCAAAAAATGGAGCCAAAATTTAATCTTTATTGAAAAACTCGAGTACGGGGGGTACTACCATCGGCAGCTGCCAGAAAACTTGGGCCACGGTGGTAACACCGTAGCCTGGGTGGTACTACTATCAAGCAGCCCATGAATAGTACGTTCTCATACAGTTCTATACCTAAGGTGCACCTCCTGTTGACCCCTTTCTAGGCCAATGAAATAAGCTCAACCTAGCTCAAATCCTAACCTAAAGTAGACCTGGTTGCCTCTCATTGAGTTAATTTAAATTTCTTTAAATCTAGCTCAATTAGGACTCAAAACACATGATGCTAACTACGACATACTAAGACACAATTATAATCGTTCTTGTTGTCCAACACGTTAATCGATCTTTCGAACTCCAAGAAAACTTTCTGGTATCCTCCAGCAAACTCCCGATGAGTCTCTCGATCATCTTCCGGCAAACTCCCAACAAGCTCCCGATCACCTTCGACGAGCTCCTAGGAGCTCCCGGCAAGCTCATAATCACCTTTGACAAGCCCCCAATCACCTTCAGCGAGCTTTTGACGATCTCCCGGTGAGTTCTCACTCTATCATCCGAACCCCGACCCAATGTCCGAACTTGACTTCGGCCCAACATTAGATTGTATTGCCTTTTTACCATTGTAGTTAATCCTGCATCACTTATCTTTAACATAGAGGTTAGATCATAAAACCCATTAATTGATTTCATCATCAAAATTCAAGATTCAACAATTTTGTCTGTAAATTATGATGAGATCCTCATCGGCCTAGGCTTTCTTACTCGTCACTTCTTTTTTATTGGAGGAATATTTTTATGCTAGAGGCATTGAGAGGTGATAGTGGTGGCCTTGCAATCGAAGGTTTTGGCATGTTGAACCTATTCTTTGATGGTTCTGTGGATAGTCTTTGAGGCTTGTTACTGGGGAAGGGAGAAAGAGGAATGAAATTCAGAAAGAAAGATAAATCGATAAGTAGTTCACTACCAAGTTTAATATTACAAGAGGATACAGAAAATTCACCACCTCAATGAAATTAAACAAGGATACAGAACTGAATAAAAAAAAACTTACCACTCAAGGAAGCATCCAAGAGATACAGAGTTTTAAAGAGACTCCAAAGAGCTTTTGCCAATACAAATCAGGTACTAAACTTCATTATAATCCTTAAACACCAAAATAAGTACTAGTGCATGAAACAATCCTTCATGCATAGAGAACTAGGAAATTAAGTGTTTTACATCTGCTAAATAACTTATTTAATATATTTCTTAATCATGAACAAAAGCATCGTGAAACAACTTTAACTTTCTACCTTCTAAACCACCTATTAATGAAGTAGCTTTAACTTTCTCTAGTGAAAATACTCATGAGCTATCATATTTGGGAGGTTTGGATAAAAGGCTGAGACAAGCATTGTGAGTTGTAGAGAATACCATGGGATCAACAAAATTTACTTGAGTTGACTGTAGCAAAGTAAGCACTCCTATGTCAAGGCTATTTTGCGCGGGGTCTATTATTTGTTTCCTCACATGCGATCACCAATGTTTTGGCGACAATAAATTGATGAGCCCTTTAGAAAACCTAAGAGACTATGGTTGAGGATCTTTCTACTAATGACCAAAAGAATCTTGTGGGTCATAATCCTGTTATAAATGTCTGTATAATTAAAGAGAGATGAGCATCAATCACCCTTGAATTTCTATAGCAAAACGAGTGATAAAGAGAGAAAGAGATTCTTCCTCTTTTTGTCTCACCCCAACGAGGGTTGCTGCCGACGACTTGGGTCATACATTGACTAAGAAATGTAACTCAAATTCTTTAGCAAGTTAATCAAAATTTAAAATTGAATAAGGTTGTAGTCGACTATACCACACTCAAGTCGATCCTCGGAGGGTGGTAAAAATACTTGACATATCAGTGTATCAGAAGTGTCGTATAAGGTCATTTAGCATGAAAGGCAGTGACATGCTTGCTGAGAAACCTCGGCGGGAGCATCACATGTGCAGTGGAAATCAAAACATAAAACCAGTTTCTCACAAAGATCAAATCGTCGTGCAAAAGATTGGGGTCATGCGAAAAATATAAAAATAAAAAAAATACTATACGTGAGAGATTGATTTTACCTAGGGAGATCGTATATCCCTTTATTTTAAAATATGGATGGAGAGAATGAAGGAGGTCAAACGTCCTTCTCTCTAGCGGTATACACATGATAGATCTCGGTAGTGAAACTCCTCTAATCTGATCTCACGACTCTTGCATAAAGGGAGGGAGGAGAATAGGAGGGGGAGGCTAAAGCTGTAGTCTATCAACCATGAGTCTCCCCTCCTATTTATAGAGGGCAACCAAAAACCCTAGGGCTCCTACCTTAGTGGGTACCATAATTTCATCCAATTACCCACTAACCTTGCATTATTAGATCTCTATCCAATAATCTTCTAAGGCCTCTAATTGGGCCTTAACCAAGGAGTCCATCTGCATAGGGTCTTATCTAATGAGAATAGGGGCTAATTGGATCTCCATCCAATCCTCTATTCATTGAAACATCCACCATATGTGTGTAACCCTCTAGGCTCGATATCGAGCTAGTTGTGAGTCACTACCATTAGAACTCTTTCTGATATAGTTAATTATTATCTCCATAATAATTCACTCAACTCATCGACTATGGACGTATTAGGCCACTACGCCATAGTCCCCAAATGGTATAGAGGAGATCGAAACCATCGGACATGTCTGTCCATAGTTACCATGTATCTATAATCCCTCATCGAACTAATATCCTAGAGACCATATATTAGATATGGTACTGTCAGGTCATATACAGAATCAGTTTGTCTTGCTCTAATCAGATTCTACCGGAGAACTCTTTCTCTCTCAAGCACATATGGGATATTCCTCTTGTGATACTGAGAGTGGATGATCCTCTATTGACATTCAATTACCTTTGTAAGGTTGGCTACCAATCCCGATAACCAGTTGTACCAGATCTGAAACTTTCCAAACCTGTAAGTCTGGTGTCAAAGAAAAGAGTACTCCAACAAGGCATCCTTGGTGTCTCAAGTCAAAGAACCAAATACATAACTGGGACTATAGAATCGCTATCTGACATTTGGTATCATCAACCATACAGCATTTCAAAAGTAGATTAATCAGTAAACTCATTCTCCAATGAGCACATGTACTATATCCTTAGTGTCTCCACACAAGTGGCTATGAGACCAGTCGCCTCCATTATATGGATGGGTATATAGTACATTAATCTGTCTGGTTATCTCGATCTCCCTCTCGAGTAACCTATGACTGGGATTATTTAGGATCTGTGTTTAAGTGTGAATCGATCTCATTACCATGATCTTATCACGATCTGATTCCCATTGCATAGAACCAAGGACATCATAATATATATGCTACAGATAATATAATATGAGAATATGCCAATATTAATCATAAACAAAAAGATCATGTAGTGTGTCACGCATGCCATCACTCACATGATTGGCTTGTAGGGCATTTGTAGCTAGCAATCACATATGTGTCTGATCCCCATCAGACCCCTATGATGCTCAAATACAATCTGAGCCAGCGGCTTTGACAATGAATCTGCAATGTTTTCTTCGGATGGCACTCTTCCCATTGCTATATCTTTTCGAGTCATGATCGCTCTAACCAGATAAAACCTTCTCAGAATAATTCTGATGAGACCTGGGTTCCCTTGCTAGAGCTATCGCCCTATCGTTGTCACAATATATGGGAATCAACTCCATACGGCTTGGTACGACCCCCATATCATGATGAACTTCTTCATCCATACCCCTTCCTTTGTTGTTTCTGCTGTAGCAAAGTATTATGCCTCTGTGGTCGAGTCAACAGTAGTATATTACTTGGAACTCTTTCAGCTTACTGCTCTTTCATTCAGGGTGAAAATATACCCTGAGTTTGACTTATTATCATCAATGTCGGACTGGAAACTCGAGTCCGTGCAGCCCTCAGCCTGGAGGCTACCTCCTCCATATACTAGTAAAATATCCTTAGTCCTTCTCAAGTATTTAAGGATACACTTTCCTGCCTTCTAATGTTCTAAACCTGGATTTGCCTGATACATGCTCATGACACTTAGAGCATGTGCTATATCAGGCCTGGTACATAGCATAGCATAGTATACATGATAGACCCTATCGCTGAGGCATAAGGTATCTTATCCATGTATGCCCTGTCTTCAGGAGTCTTTGGGGACATACTCCTAGAAAGTGATATTTCATGTCTCATTGGTATGAGACCTCTCTTGAAATTCTCTATGTTAAACCTTTTGACAATGGAGTCTATGTACCTAGACTGGGACAAGTCAAGCATCCTCTTAGATCTATCTACATAGATCCGTAACCCCCAAAATATAGGATGCTTCCCCTAAGTCTTTCATGGAGAAGTTTCTAGATAGCCAAATCTTTACTGTGGAGAGTATTCCTACATCATT
Organism: Ensete ventricosum; assembly: GCA_029747655.1. Classification (NCBI taxonomy): domain Eukaryota; kingdom Viridiplantae; phylum Streptophyta; class Magnoliopsida; order Zingiberales; family Musaceae; genus Ensete; species Ensete ventricosum. Next base: position 32,628,299 of record JAQQAF010000003.1, on the reverse strand, counting down.
CTCAATAATTATGATGTCATCCACATACAATACCAAGAATGTGATAACACTCTCACTTACCTTACTGTATACACAAAGGTCATCTTTGTTCTTAACAAAGTCATAAGATCTGATCATCTCATCAAATCTTATGTTCCAACTTCGGGAAGCTTGCTTTAGTCTATAAATGGACTTGAGCAACCTCCACACTTTATCTGGACTCTCTCTGAATATGAATCTCTCTAGTTGTATCATATACACCTCCTCCTCGAGGTTGCCATTGAGGAATATCATTTTGACATCCATCTGCTAGATCTCATAATAATAGTGTGTTGCAATGGCCAAAAGAATTCTAATAGACTTAAGCATGACTACAAGTGAAAAGGTTTCATCATAATCAACTCTTTGTCTTTGACGATATCCTTTAGCTACTAGTTTTTTCTTATAGGTCTCTACCTTTTCATCTACTCCGATCTTCTTTTTGAAGATCCACTTGCAGTCGATGGGAACGATACCCTCAGGTGCATCCACAAGGTTCCAAACCTTATTACAGTATATGAAATTCATCTTAGAATTCATGATTTCTTGCCACTTCCCAGAGTCTATACTCATAATAGCCTCCTCGTAGGTCTGAGGATCAACATCCTGAGAATCCTCTCCACTGATATGTCCTATATATCTTTCAGGAGGGTGAGATACTCTTCTAGACCTATGTAAAGTTAAAATTTGTTTGTTAGGTACCTGAACAGACTCGGGCTCTAGAATGGTGCTTGAGCTAGGTTCTCCAACATCGCTCAATTCTATCTCACTCCCACTATTTCTACCAAGATAGCTCTCTTGGTAATAAAGACTTTTCGATCCTCGAGATGATAGAAATAATATCCCAAAGTTTCCTTAGAGTATCCCACGAACGTACATCCTTCTGTTCTTGATTCCAACTTATCGGGGTTGTGTCTTCTAACGTGGGCAAGACAACCCTAAATCTTAACCACCTTAAGATTGGGCTTATGTTCTTTCCATATCCATATGGTGTAGACACTACCGACTTTGATAGAACTCTATTCAGAAGGTAAGTTGCGGTCTCTAGGGCATATCCCCAAGACGAGATGAGTAGGTCAGCGAAACTCATCATGGACTGCACCATGTCTAATAGCATGTGATTCCTCCTTTCTAATACACCACTAAGTTGAGGTGTATAAGTAGGCATCCACTAAGATAGAGTCCTATTATCCCTGAGGAAATAGGTGAACTTCCTACTCAAGTACTCTCCTTCTCGATCTGATCGAAGAGTCTTAATACTCTTTTCAATCTGGTTCTCAACTTCATCCTTATATTCTCTGAATTTCTCAAAGGCATCAGATTTGTACTTCATCAAGTACATGTGTCCATACATAGAGAAATCATTAGTGAATGTAATGAAATATGAGTAACCACCTATAGCCTGAGTCAACATAGGACCACATATATCACTATGTATAAGTTCCAATAACTCAGTGGCTCTCTCTCCAGTTCCACTAAAAGGAGAGTTGGTCATCTTCACATGAAGGTAAGGTTCACAAGTTGCATATGACTCATAGTCAAATTGATCTAAGCATCCACCTTTCAGTAACTTTTGAATCTTTTCCTCGTGTATATGACATAACCTACAATGTCATAGGTATACATTATTCACCTCATCTCTTTTCCTCTTAGATATTTATATTCATGATGTGTGGAGAAGTGTCTAACACATATAAGTCATTTATCAATATCTCTCTAGTGATGATCTCATCATCCATAATTATTGAATAACTATTATTCTCAAAAACTAATTTATATCAACTAATTATCAAATAAGAGATGGATATAATATTTTTTTATAATAGAGGAAATAAAACAGCATGCATCTAATGCAATGATACTCCATCAGGCAAATATAGGGTGACCTCCCCAACGGTAACTGTAGCAATTCTTGCTCCATTGCCCATCTTGAGGTCCATCTCACCTCTGGCCAATCTCCTAGGTCTTGCCAGAAACTGAAATGAATTACAAATATGATAAGCACTTCTAATATCCAATACCCATGTGTTATCATAAAAATATGACAAGTGAAGATTGATCATAAATAAACCTGAAGCTTCTCCAAGCTTTTGTTTCGCCTTATCTGTAAGGTAGTCCTTATAGTTCCTCTTCCAATGCTCGTGTTAGCCGTAGTGGAAGCATTGTCCTTTGTCCTTTGCCGATTATTTCTTGGCAACCTTGCCTTACTCGATCTTTCTTTGTCCTTGCCCTTCTTAAGGGTCTTATTAGCCTTCCTTTTCCTATTTTGAGAACTAGCTTCTCCTTCTTGATGGCACTCTCAACTTCCCTCAACATATTGAGAAGCTCAGGTAAAGTCACCTCAAACTTGCTTATGTTAAAATTCATGATAAAATAAGAAAAGGAATCTGGTAGGGACTGAAGTATAAGATCAACACATGGGTTATCCTCTAGGACTATTCCTAGACCTGTGAGTTTCTCGATCCACTCTATCATTTTTAGGACATGGTTCTCAACCGATGTCCCTTATATCATCTTGGTTTGGAAGAGTCTCTTGGATATCTCATATCTTTGAGTTCTTCTCTGTTTCTTAAATAGCTGGCGGAGATGAGAAAGATAGAATTTGTATCCATGCTCTTATATTACCTCTGTAACTTAAGAGTCATGGAGGCCAACATGTAACATTTTGCCAATGTGGAATCATCTATATACTTCATATAGCGAGCTATCTCATCCTCGTTTGCCCCTTCTTCCAGTGTGGGCATAATTGTGTCAAGGACGTATGCGATTTTCTCCACAATGAGAACAATTCTTAAATTACGGAGTCAATCTGTGTTGTTTAGACCAGTGAGGCGATTGGCATCAAGTATGTCGTGCAGGGGGTTTGCGAATGACATGTTTCTGACAAAACAAGATATAGCACAAATAAATAACATGTAGATTTTACAAAAAATACTAATTAAGATATGGACTTTTATCTTAATGTTTTCCCACTATTTTCCTAGCGAATCACACGATACCCTCGACACATGAGACGAAAATCTCTTATAGACTCCTAGTGGGGATCATGATCCAATCGGCATCTTAATGCAACCTCGAGGGACTCGACCAAATACACTAAGCCCAAATGGTAGGCAACTCTTGTCAATCATAACTCCTTATGATTCCTGTCATGTTCGATCTCTGAATCATCATGGTCTCGATTGCTCGACCAACCATAAATTTCGGTTAAGTCATCACCATCATTACAAGATGAGTCTGATTCGATAGATATACTCTCGACTGCTCGACCAAGTCATATCATGTCCTCAGGTCATCGGTGACATCTATATGTCGTAGGCAAGAACTTGATCACATAGATAGGTGAGTATCGAGTGACTCGACCAACTCAACCAATGTTATGATTCAATTTCATCCTATTAGGTGGGTCAATCTTATTGCCTCACGCTTACCGACTTAATAGTATCGTATGAGGGTTTTTGTTTTATTTTGGTCTCCTAATATGTCGTGTCACACACATACATATTTAAATATATCTACATCGCATATAAATATATATATATACATATATCTAGTAGGTGTATAACACATCACATATACAAGCCACACCGAATGATCATGAGCCATCACCTAATATGATTAAGCCCGAGCCAATGGGCCTAATCACTAATAATAGGATCTATGTGTGCATCGGCACAGCTCCATACTCTGTGATTGTTGATCTCGTCATCATCGATTCTGTCGGATCCTTGTTGCATCACCATGTGTCGTGATCTCCCGCCACGACATCGTGGGTCCCACTATCACCTCCATGCTCCTATCGCATCTCTCCATGTAATTACAAATAATCACAAGCACGCAGACCCGATAATAAACAAGAAAATTAGAGGCTCGTAGGCCCTAATAATAATAATAATCACAATTACATACATTACAACACATGGCTCATGATCATCCATCCGCATCATATATCACATGTACATCACATCATATATAGGATTATTAGATATATAATAATTGAATAAACTATTTAATTAATGATTTTTTAGGAAATCAGTATATGCTCAGAATTTTCAAAATTATCAAGGATATTTTTGTAATTTTAGATGAGAGGACATCGAAATTTTTAGAATTATTGAGGGTATTTTAATAATTTTGTACACAAGGATAGTCGTCGAAATTTTCTGAATTCAGAAGGGCAGGATCATCCTTTTTATAAAAGGATTGCCCTAACCCCTCTTGCCCTCTCTGCACCGTCGTTATCGCCCCTGCGCAGGCGACAACTGCCCTTGCTCGTCGGCAGTTGCTCCTGCGGCCAGCACCGCTGCTCCTACTGGCGGCAGCCCTGGCCGCTGGGGCCACCCCTTGCGGGCATGTCATTTGCGACTGCCCCTTGTAGGCTGGTCGTTGGCGACCGCTCCTTGTGGGCACCCTACAGCCGGCCGCCCTTGCAGGCACCGCACTGCAAGTGGCTATGCCCACGGGCGGCTGCCCCCTGTCCTCGCTGCATTTACTGCAAAAACACAACAAGAATGCGTAGAACGATTATATGTGATTAAATCTCATCACACGCAGTTTAAAATCAATCTTTCTCATAAAAATCTTAGCTCTGATACCACTATTGGGAAACCTCAGCGGGAGAATCACATGCGAAGTGGAAATAAAAACAAAAATTTCCCACACAGATCAAATCATCGTGCAAAAGATTGGGGTTACGAGAAAAACACAAAAACCAAAAAATCGTGATACATGAGAGATTGATTTTACCTAGGGACATCATATATCCTTGTATTTCTAGATTCGAATGGAGAAAATGAAGGAGGTTAAGCGTTCTCCTCTCTAGCGGTATCCACACAATAGATCTCTGTAGCAAATATTCTTCAATCTGATCTTGCAACTCTTGCGTAGAGGGAGGAAGGAGAATAGGAGGGGGAGGCCAAAGCTGCAGCCTATCAACCACGAGTCTCCCCTCCTATTTATAGAGGACCACCAAAAACCCTAGGACTCCCACCTTAGTGGGTATTGGATCTCCATCCGATTAACTGTTAACCTTAATTATTGGATCTCTATTTAATAATCTCCTTAGGCCTCTAATTGGGTCTCAACCAAGGAGTTCATCTGCATATGGTCTCATCTAATGAGAATATGGGCTAATTGGATCTTCATCCAATCCTCTATTCGCTGAAGCATCCACCATACATGTGTGACCCTCTAGGTCCGATATCGAGCTGGCCATGAGTCACTCCCATAAAAACTCCTTCTGATATAGTGAATTATTATCTTCATAATAATTCACTCGACTCATCGACTATAAACGTACAAGACCACTATGTCATAATCCCTAGATGGTACAGGGGGGATCGAATCCATTGGACCTATCTATCTATAGTTACTGGGTATCTATAATCCCTCATCTAACTAATATCCCAGAGATCGTATTTTAGACATGGTACTATCAGGTCACAAATGGAATCAGTTTGTCTTGCTCTAATCGAATTCTACCATATAATTCCTTCTCTCTCAATCCGAATGACCCTGGCCAGGGATTTGTCTGAGCAAGCATATATAAGATATTCCTCTCGTGATACAGAGAGTGGATGATCCTCTATTGACACTCAATTACCTTCGTAAGGTTGGCTACCAATCTCGATAACCAATTATACCAAATCTAAAACTTTCCAAACCTATAAGTCTGATATCAAAGAAAGGAGTACTTATACAAGGCATCCTTGGTATCTCAAGTCAAAGGACCAGATACACAACTGGGACTATGGAATCGCTGTCTGACATTTGATATCATCAACCATACAGCATTTCATAAGCGGATCAATTAGTAAACTCATTCTTAAATGAGCATATATACTATATCCTTAGTGTCTCTACACAAGTGGCTATGAGACTAGCCACCTCCATCTTATCGACGGGTATATAGTACACCGATCTGTCCGGTTATCTTGATGTCCCTCTCGAGTAACCTATGACCGGGATTCTTTAGGATCTATGTTTAAAAGTGAATTAATCTCATTATCATGATATCATCATGATCCGATTCCCATTGCATGGAACCAAGGACATCACAATATATATGCTACATATAATATAATGTGAGTATATACCAATATTAATCATAAGCAAAAAGATCATATAGTGTGTCACACATGCCATCACTCATGTGATTAGCTTGCAGGGCACCTGTAATTAGCAATGCTCTATTAGATTGACACCGCCTTCATAGGCTATCGGCGTTAGGAGGTGAAAATTGAGCGGGATAGTTTTGTCTTGAATTTCCTATACAAAGGGGTATCCTTTGCTTATATGGTCACCTTGGTCCTCTTTAATTTTGTGCACCTCCTTCTAGATCATCCAATTAATGTTTTATCTTTCATAGTTGGGCTTATAAGGAGTTTTCTGCTAAGTCAGATTGTAGTATATTTGCTTTAGGAAAGACAGAGGTGGTTTGTCTAACGTCGCATATTGACATTGGTCTAGCATCTTCTGGCAGCCTTTCCTCTAGAGGCTTAGTATTTAGGATCGTAGGTGGTGGGCCTACAGGAGAAGTGTTATGCCTCAGTAGAGTAGAGATCAGCTGAGGTAAGGGTAAAGGTGGCTAAGGAGGAGTCGCTTCTTGGACGAACTAAGGTAAATGGTCTACGATGGTCTACATCATTCCTATCAACGCTTGCATCAGACAGGTAAGGTTAAAGAATACTTTTACATGAATCAACATCCACCTTGTGCTAACCTCTGGGGTGGGCATCCAAGGTCATTAAAGTAATACCAATGGCATGTGGAGGTTTGAGTGGAAGCATCCCATCTATCCATGAAGGAACAAATTGTTGGCCTTCAAGGGAGCAATGAAGGTGAGGAGTGGGCACCTCCTCGAGTGGGCACTCTCCAAAATCATTTACTAGTGGTCGCTCTGGTCTCATTGACCCTCCTTCTAGCACAAAAATGTTTGTATCCCCTCATGCCATGGCTCGTAAGTGCCACGATTTGGTTCAACCTAGATGAGGTAAGAGCGTTCGCATAGCTTTTTGAAGGAGAAAACTTCTTCCAGAGAGGAGGCAGTGATCATTGTTGTCACCTCTAAAGGCATCTACAAGCAAATTTTCTTTGAGGGGTTGTCGACTCTTATTCCCTGCATAACAAGCCAATGTTGAAAGGGGAATTCTGGTGCGATCCCTTCAAAATTTTAATCAGTCTTTAGTGGATATCAAATCCGTTCACTTGGCCTTTGCTCGGGGATGATTTTTATACCTGTAGTGGTGAGTTTGTTTTCCCTGAGCTTGTTTGGCACCTGTTGATATTTTGGGTGGGCAGTTTGCTTGTTTGGAGGTATTTTTCCGTTTTTTTATTTTGTAGGAGGTGCGTCCTTGATGGATAATGTTTGGTTCTGAATGACATGGGCATATCTTGCATCTCTTTGAAACCGAGTGACATCCTTTCAGAACAGAGTTGCACTCGTTTGCTTTGGGGTACCAAAATTTTCTTGCCATAATAGAGTTACCCTACAAGATGAAGGGTACCAAAATTTCCTCAGATGAGTTTGAGAAGAAGTATGAGCGTGGAAGTTGTCCGACATATCTTATTTATTTTTATTATTCAAAAGCATTACCACATCTTGGATATACTTATTTTTTTAGCTACTATCGGTGATGAGGTGCCAACCGTCGGATTTCGTCACAAACTGTGGGAATATGATAGGACTCCAACAGGGTTGAGTCCTAATCTCCCTAGAAGTAGTCAATAAAACTCTGCTAGATTTGAATAAAGTCACTCCTATCTTATAAAGGAGTATGACTAGAGTTTAGATTAGCCCTTAGGGCTTGAAGTCGTCGCCCCCCTTATTGGGCAAGTCGGCTAGGGTTGCCCCCTGCTTAGGTCGGCTATAGAGCCAACCTAGCCGCCCCTTGTTCCTATTAAGGTAGGATGGCTATAGGAGGGGCAAAAGGATAATTTCACCTAGATAAGTGCCCCCTTGGGCTAGGACTTTGATCCCTATTTAAGATGTAGCCGCCCCCCTCTTTGAAAGCAAACAATTATCATCTTCAATTCAGCCTTTGTGTCGAGTCTAGGAGGGAGGAACCCCTATAGCGTTCCAAGAGTTGATCCCCCTCAAGGATCAAAATCTATAGAGCTCCTTCTGGGGTCTTATCATCTGGTATCAGAGCAGCGATCTTGCTGCCCCTGTAGCCGTCATCCATGTCTCCACCTTCCCAAGCAATTCCCACAATTGCTACAACACGCGCCTCCACCTTCCACCCCAGCAGCAAATCAAATCAATCTGCCACTGTCCCCTGCATTCGATCTGGAGATCTGATATATTTTTATCACTCATGCCACTTCAATACTGCAAAATCCTTTACCTTACATGTTGAAGATGTTTTTTGAAAAGTTCCCTTGCTGTAAAATTTTACCGTCGCAAACATTATCATCGTTGCGAAGGTGAAACGCTGCTTTTCAGCCGATTGTTGCTTCTTGGAACTAAACTTTTAATCATCTTTTTTGGCTGAAACTTTTGTACAATTTTATAGATCATCTTGGCTTTCATCTAAGACTAATCTTATAAAAAAAATTCCTTCTGGATCCGGACTTATAGTGCTGTGATTCTTCATCGCACAGTGCTGAAATTTTACGATGAAGAATCTACCTTCCATCGATTGGCCTCTTGAAAACTGAACTTTTGTTCATCCTTTTTGGCTGAAATTTATACACAATTCTTAAGATCAAGTTGGCTTTCATCTGGATTTGATTTCACAAAAAAACTCCTTCTGGAACCGGTTTTCTTGTATGATCTTTCACCATCACGCAATTCTGAAATTTTACGATGAAGGAATCTGCCTTGCATCTTTTGCCCTATTTCCCTACCGTTATGCTGCCAAAATTTCATCAAAATTTCTACTGGTATTGACAATATTTAAACCAAGGGTTTCTGTATAATTTTCTTAAACATTCCACTGGAATTTACATTGAGAAATCAGTGTTTCTCTAATGCAAAAACCAGTTCAGCAGGACAGCACATCGTATCACTTCTTTCCACCGAATTCTATCAGATTTGAGTGCTATTTTTTGTGGAATTTCGGACTCTCCTTTTCTCATCACCAAACCCAACCATCTTTACCAAAACCCCTTCCAAATATTACCCTAAACTGAATCCAAACAGCCCCCAAATCAGCCACCCAAATTAGCCTACTTCCTTATCGATCCACCTATATGTTTTTAGAAAACCTTCCTTACCGAGACACCGACCCTTGCTGCCATCTATCTCAAATCTAAAATTTATTTTTCTAACCTTCATCTACTACTATCACAGCCCTAAAACCATGCCAATTTGCAGCCTAAACTCCACAAAATGGCAGACCCAAATCTGCCCTAAACCGCAGCCTACTTCCATCCAAACCGATTCACCTTCCAACCGGCCACCCCCTTCTCCAAAATTCTCGTGCCACTAACCCAACAACAGAAAAAGGAACTCAATAATACAGATCTTAAGGTGTATAATATGGCATCGGAGGAGGCTATCGATGCAAAGCCTGAAGCCTTTGAAAACTGCATGAAAGAGAAGATGCGATCCTTATTCGCCGAATTCAGCATAGGCCGATCATCAAGCCCGAGGAAGTCACACCATGGAGAGACTTCAGATCAGTGAGATAATCCTCAAGAGCATAGACACATCACCTCTGATCCTAACAATCCACGCATGAGGGTTGACTTCCGAAGATGGGAAGAAGGAGACCCGATCGGATGGATCTCGCGCATGAAGTATTATTTTTGGTTCTATCGAACCGCCGATGCAACACGGGTGGAGATCACTGCCATACACCTTAAGGGAGATGCTATTCAGTGGTTTAATTGGTTTAAACACACCCATGGAGGACTCTCTTGGTAGCAATTCAAGGAAGGACTACTAGACCGCTTCAGACCAATCGATTTCAACAACATCGACGGATAATTGGCAAAGATTCGTCAAACCTCTACAATACAAGAATATCAAACAAGGTTTGAGTGTTTATCTAACCAAACTGAGAATTGGTCTGAGAAACAACTTTTAGGTACTTTTATCGAAGCCTAAAGCCGGAGATCCGAGAAGAAGTAAAGGTGTGGCAACCGTACACTCTTATGGTGGCAATTTCCTTTATGCGTATCCAAGAAGAACAATTGAACCACGAGGTATGAAGGATAAGGGTTGCTCCGCGACCAGCCATGCTAAGGCCTACTGCCTCCTCTACTACCATCCAAGCCCATGCACCAAATAAGTTGATAAGAGACGAGTTTCGCGAACGATCGACCAAGGAGTTGTGTTGGCATTGCAACGAACCATGGAGCAGCGAACATCACTACAAAAAGGGTCGGCTCCTCATGATTGAACCAGTGGAGGATGAGGACAATGAAACATCTGAAAAAGCCCTTAAACCTAAAGAAGAAACCATAGAGGAAGAGTCCCTACCGGCCAACTACGCAATGCACGCATTGGCCGGCTATTCCAACCCGCAGATGATGAAAGTTGGAGGACTTCTAAAACAGCAACCCATCACGATTCTCATCGACACTAGCAGCACCAATAACTTCTTCAATAGTAAGGTTGTTGCACGTTTGGCACTTCAAATCAAAGATTGCAATAAGTTTGATGTAAGGGTCACCGACGGTCGAATCTTTAATTACGACCCGCGGGTGAAACTACCCCTCCAAGACCAAGAAGTGGTAACTGATTTCTTCCTCCTACCCATCAATGATTTTGAATCCGTACTCAGGATCAAATGGCTCACAACACTAGAGATATCTCCTGGAATTTTTCTAAATTAATCATGAAATTTTATTGCAAAGGGAGACAGGTCACGTTACGAGGCAAGTGTGGGAGCCAAATTTCCATCGTTTCGTCGCAACAAATGGAGAAAGTTTTACACAAAGCACATGGAGGATTTTTTATGCATATCCAGCAACCATCTAAGGGGGAGAATATACAAATTTCAGATCCTAAGCTTGTCCTCTTGCTGGATGAATTCGTGGACATTTTCACGGAGCCGCGCGGGCTGCCCCCTAACTAACAGCATGACCACCGTATTCCTATTCTACCGGGCAAACCTCCAGCAAACTTGCGTCCATATTGCTACCCTCACTTGCAGAAGGATGAGATCGAGAACATCGTCAAAGAGATGCTGGACACCGAGGTAATTCGACCGAGTTGCATCCCTTATTCTTCACCGGTGTTGCTAGTGCACAAGAAGGACAGTACATGGCGGATGTGTATTGATTATCGGGCCTTGAACGCTATCACCGTCAAGGACAAATATCCTATACCCATCATAAATGAGCTCTTGGATGAATTAAAAGGAGCCCGAGTCTTCACTAAACTGGATCTCCGTTTCGGTTATCACCAGATTCGGGTATGCATTGAAGACATTCCGAAATCTGCATTCCGCACAAATAACGGCCACTACGAGTTTCTGATAATACCTTTTGGACTTATGAATGCTCCTTCTACTTTCCAAAGCCTGATGAATGACATCTTTCGGAGTTTTCTATGCAAGTTCATATTAATGTTCTTTGATGATATCCTCATTTATAACCCTACGCTTGATATACATTTTCAGCACTTACGAACTGTTCTAACAATTCTCCGGGAGAATACTCTTTATGTGAAACAGTCAAAGTGCAGTTTCTTACAGCGTAAAATGGAGTATCTTGGGCATATTATATTAGAGGACGGAGTGGCGGTAGACTCGACGAAGATCGAGGCAATGCAAGGATGGTCGAGACCTACAAACGTACAATAATTATATGGTTTCCTTGGACTCATGGGCTACTACCAAAATTTTGTGAAAGATTATGACAAGATCAGTGCCCCGCTCACGTCCTTACTGAAGAAAGACTCATTCTTATGGTCGGATAAAGCCTCCATAGCCTTCGAGCGACTCAAGGCAGTCATGGCGATGACGTCGGTCTTAGCACTGCCCGATTTCGGTCGAACTTTGGTCCTTGAGGCTGATGCGTCATGAGTTAGAATTTAAGCTATTCTTATGCAAGATAGTCGACTCCTAATTTACACCGAGGCTTCCCCTACACTTCATCTGAGATTTTTATAGGAGATACTAATTACTACCAAATTTAAAATATGGTTGGATACAGGTCCATGACACGAAAGAGGAGTTAAACTAGAAGAATTGCAATCCATGCTTATGCCAGATTGGGCTCTCATCATCTTGAACCATACCAGAGGGCAGTCATCATTCTAGAAGAAAGATTGGCTATCACTAAAGACTAACCATGTGGCAACCTATGTAAGGAAAAAACTTCCCCCTGACAAACGCCGAAGCAGAAGAAAATTTCCTGAGAAAGATCAAGTTCCCCTACATTTCCAGCTCCACCAGCATGAAATTCAAGTATCAACAAATTGGTCTCCCTATTTCTTTAGGCCTTGCAAAATTGGGGATCATATTGGGGCCCCAACCTAGAGATCAGATCCGTGCACCGGATCAAAATTATAGTTGATCCTCCAAGTATCTCACCTCAAATGAAAATTTAAAGACGACGACTCAGTTCAAGTTTTTTCAATTGACACCCAAGCTGATGAGGAGCTGAAGAGCCGGTTCCCTGAGTTCATGGAACTTCAGCCTTGAGGACAAGGCTGATTTTAAGAGGATGGGTTTGATAAGACTCCAACAGGGTTGAGTCCTAATCTCCCTAGAAGTAGTCAATAAAATCCTGCTAGATTGTAATAAAGTCACTCCTATCTTATAAAGGAGTATGGCTAGAGTTTAGATTAGCCCTTAGGGCTTGAAGTCATCACCCCCCTTATTGGGCAAGTCGGCCAGGGTTGCCCCCTGCTTAGGTCGGTTATAGAGCCAACCTAGCCGCCCCTTGTTCCTATTAAGGTAGGATGGCTATAGGAGGGGCAAAAGGATAATTTCACCTAGATAAGTGTCTCCTTGGGCTAGGACTTTGATCCATATTTAAGATGTAGCCTTAAATTATCATCTTCAATTCAGCCTTTGTGTCGAGTCTAGGAGAGAGAAACCCCTATAACGTTCCAAGGGTTGATCTCCCTCAAGGATCAAAATCTATTGAACTCCTTCTGAGGTCTTATCAGAAGATCCGGTTCTATTGCTGCGATACAGCTGGTGAGAAGAAATTTGGTGTTGTTTGTGATTGATCCTAATATTTCATAAAGTTTATTCATTTTAATTTTGATTGTTGTGTTTTTAGTGGATGTAGGAGATGGTTAATTTCTGTGTTGTAACTATTAACATACCTTGTTACTTAATGTATAAACAAAAGGACGGAGTTATTATAGTATATCTTCTCGTAACCACACCACATTTAATGCTGAATTACTTCATAAGAAGTTTGTTTAAGCAAATGATTGGAGGCACTTGGCACTAGATACAATGAGTAAATTATTGTACCATATAACTAATTTAGGTATATCAGCTGATCAGAAATCTAATTTGTTGCAAAGAGTTCTGTTGCGATTGTGATGCATGACTTCTTTTTTGACTCTGAAAAATCCACTCTGTGCTAACCAGATATGAAACTTATTTTGTAAAACATCATTTTTCCTTCAGCATGTCATTGAATTGTTTCTTGTTAAATGCATCTTAGATGGGCAAAACTGAGTTGTTGATGGAAAACTGCAAAAAATAAGACGTGCCACGATTTCGAGACGACAATAGACAATTGGTAGACACACAAGTTGCTCCATGTCTAGGCCCATACGAGAGATCAAACATTAAGAAGATTACCTTTTCCAGAGGGCTTGCTAAGGTATGTAAATATCTAAATGCTACGTTGGATAATCAAGCAGCATTATGTGATTATCTCCATATACATATCAGATCATAAAGACATTGCATATTAGCCATCGGTTCCTAATCTATTTCGTTATTGAACATAATTGTCAGAAATGCAGGTGGATAAGATAGGATGAATTTTGTTTTAATACGATCCACAGTATACCAATCTGATATAAAAAGTATATGTGATGCAATGTTATGGGAATTTGACCAGTAAATTACAGCAATGAGATTCTTTTTTGGATTTTTAGAACTGGTTGTCCACATTTAAATTGTTCATTCTGATTCGTCTGTTGTGGCAATATTGCTAACCGGCCTTTTTTATGTTAAAGATTATAATTTGAGGACTACATAAAATATTTTGAACTTCTTTTTTCTGCCATTGTGATGTCACGTTGGTACCAATGCAGTAACTGTTTATGTGAACTATGTTGTTTTAAACCTCACTATTCCTATGTTCTGTCTGATAAAAATGAAAAAAATAGTTGAATAAAATAATGTATCGTCACTTTTGTTCATTCACTGATGTCTATTTATACAAAAGAAAAGAGGGATTGAGAGGTTACACATTAAGGATTTTCCCCAATAATCTAACTAATCTGGTACCTACGTGATTCAATCTCATCACACGTAGTTTAAAACCAATCTTTCGCATGAAAACCTTGGCTTTGATACAACTATTGGGAAACCTCAGCGGGTGCATCACATACACAGTGGAAATAAAAACAAAACCTAATTTTCCACGCAGATCAAATCATCGTGCAAAAGATTGGGGTCGCGAGAAAAATATAAAAACCGATAAATCAGGATGTGTGAGAGATTGATTTTACTTAGGGAGATCGTATATCCCTGTATTCCAGATCCGGATGGAGAAGATAAAGGAGGTCAAGCATCCTCCTCTCTAGTGGTATCCATACAATGGATCTCTGCAACAAAACTCCTCCAATCTGATCTTGCAACTCTTGCTCAGAGGAAGGGAGGAGAATAAGAGGTGATGGCTAAAGCTGCAGCCTATCAACCATGAGTCTCACCTCCTATTTATAGAGAGTCACCAAAACCCTAGGGCTCCTTCCTTAGTGAGTATTGGATCTTCATCCAATAACCCACTAACCTAGCATTATTGATCTTATCCAATAATCTCCTTAGGCCTATAATTGGGCCTTAATCAAGGAGCCCATCAACATAGGGTCTCATATAATGAGAATAAGGCTAATTGGATCTCCATCTAATCCCCTATTCGCTAAAGCATCCACCATATGTGTGTGACCCTCTAGGCCCGATACCGAGCTGGTCGTGAGTCACTCCCATCAGAACTCCTACTGATATAGTGAATTATTATCCCCATAATAATTCACTCGACTCATCGACTATGGACGTACTAGGCCACTATGCCATAGTCCCCAAACGGTACAGGGGGGATCAAATCCATCGAACCGGTCTGTCTATAGTTACCATGTATCTATAATCCCTCACCTAAATAATATCCCAACGACCGTATATTGGACATGGTACTATCAGGTCATGTACGGAATCAGTTTGTCTTGCTCTAATCGGATTCTACCGGAGAACTCCTTCTCTCTCAATTCGAATGACCCTGGCCAGGGATTTGTATGTGCGAGCACATATGGGATATTCCTCTCGTGATATCGAGAGTGGATGATCAGGTTGGCTATCGATCCTGATAACCAACTGTACCAGATCTGGAACTTTCCAAACCGGTAAGTCTGGCATCAAAGAAAGGGATACTTATATAAGGCATCCTTGGTATCTCAAGTCTAAGGACCAGATACACAACTGGGACTATGGAATCGCTGTCTGACATTAGGTATCATTAACCATACAATATTCCATAAGCGGATCAATCAGTCAACTCATTCTCCAATGAGCACCTATACTATATCCTTAGTGTCTCCACACAAGTGGCTATGAGACCAACCGCCTCCATCATATGGACGGGTATATAGTACACTGATCTGTCCGGTTATCTCAATGTCCCTCTTGAGTAACCTATGATCGAGATTATTTAGGATCTGTGTTTAAAGGTGAATCATTCTCATTATCATGATCTCATCACGATCCGACTCTCATTGCACAGAATTAAGGACATCACAATATATACGTAATAGATAATGTGAGAATATACCAATATTAATCATAAGCAAAAAGATCATACAGCGTGTCACACGTGTCATCACTCACGTGATTGGCTTGCAGGGCACCTGTAACTAGCACTACCTCCATCACGACTGCCATGACCGCGTCCTCCACCTCGACGTGAAGCCAGAGAACATCCTGCTCGACGAGAACTTCTGGGCCCTAGTGGCGGACTTCGGCCTATCGAAGCTGATGGGGAAGGATGAGAGTACAGTGGTGACCACCATCCGGGGGATGTGCGGCTACCTGGCCCTCGAGTGGATCATCGAGACAGGCATCTCCGACAAGTTTGACATTTAAAGCTACGGGATGGTGCTGCTGGAAATGGTCGACGGTCGACGGAACGTGCGGTTGGTGGGCGGCGGCGTGGCCTCCCAAAGGAAGTGGTCCTATTTCCCCAGGATCGTGAGTGAGAAAGTGAGGCAGGGGAGGATGATAGAGGTGGTCGACGGAAGGCTCAAGAGCGGGGTAGAGCCGCCAGCCAAGAGGGAGGTACAAACCTTGGTGCATATGGCACTATGGTGCATCCAGGAGAAGGCCGAGGCCCGGCCAAGCATGGCACGCATGGTGGACATGCTCGAGGGGAGGATCACCGTCGATGAAGCGTCGCTGCAGACGGAGATGATCATTTCCAGAATCTTAGCCTCCGACGAGCCGAACGTTCTCGAGGAGGGGGCCGCCAGCGGTAGACGTGCGACGGTTGCAGCCGTAATAATAGTTTTAGGGTTAGACAGCCAGTTATCGACATCCTATTCATTGGACATGTAGTTCTTGTCGGGTCGATTAGGACTCACTCCCCAACTATGACTCAATAATTACAACACTTAATGACCAACAAGCTAAACCAAGACCTAACTCCCGCTAATCCGGCAGCCTTCGGCATTCTTGCAGTGAGTCTTCCGGTCTTCTTTCGGTGATCTCCCGGCATGTTCTCGGTGAGCTTCCCGATTCCATCGGTGAATCTCCTAGCGAACTCCCAACGAGGTCCCACTTCATCGTTAGAACCCAGCCCGATGTCCAAGTTTGATCTTGGCCCATCATATGATTGTAACTCCATTGCTCCTATCATAATTAGACCTATAATTCTTCCTCTAACACACATGTTAGATTTAAATACTTATCAATTGATCTCATCATCAAAATTTGAGATTCAACAATCTTCCCCTTTTTGATGATGATAATCAATTGATGACGAGAGTTAATCCTAACTATCCCTAAATTTATGCCATAATAAAAAAGACTTAATTTAAGAGAATCATACACACTTGAATTCAAGTAAATCAAGGCATTCAATATTTCAAGCAAATCATATTTCAAGGATACTCATATATCAACAAAAATTTACTTTTAAATTTATTAAGTCATCAACTCATCAATGATTTTCATAAACTTCAAAACATTCAAAAAAATTTCTCTTAAGTCATGAACTTCAAAACATTTAAAAATTTTCCCTTAAGTTATTACATAAGTCATCAAGATTCATTTAATTACATAAGTCATCAACATCCATTTAATTACATAAGTCATCAATATCCATTTCTCCCCCTTTGTCATCAACAAAAATGGTGAAATGTGGGGCTAAAGATTTTAAGACATTTGAGTTTTTGCTTCCCCTTTTTAAAATAAGATATAAGTCATAAAGAATTTTCTTTCTCTTGAAAATAAGAAGGAAAGAAAATAAGGGAGGTGTTATAAAATATCATTAAACATAGCTCTCAATTTTGTAAAGGCAAATTTCGAAGATAAACTCAAAACTCCAAGACATTCAAAAGTTTAAGAGCTACTCATGCATGCATTTAAATCCATCTTAAGTAATTTCTAGCAAATAGGTTCGTAAAACATCATGTAAATGTTCTCCCTTTTTATGAATAATAAGATAATCATCTTATGGGAACAATAAGATAATTTCAGTAATATTATCACAAAGAAAAATAACTCAATTTCATAAAATCAAACAATTCATATATTTTCATAATTTAGCATTCCAAGTTCTCTTCTAAGAAAATCGAATTATTCTTCATTTAAAGGTTTTGTAAAAATATCCGCTAATTGATGCTTAGTGTCAATAAATTTCAAAGAGATATCTTGACAATTTACATGATCCCTTGTAAAATAATGTCTAATATCAATATGTTTGGTTCTTGAATGCTGAATAGGATTTTTGGTTAAACATATAACACTTGTATTATCTCATTTTATAGGAATATTTTTTAATTTTATTTCATAATCTTTTAGTGTGTTTTTCATCCAAATCACTTGGGCACAACATGCACTAGCTGCAATGTATTTTACTTTCACAGTAGATAAAGCTACTAAATTTTATTTCTTGGAAGTCCAAGAAACAAGTGCATGTCCTAAAAATTGGCATGTTCTGGTAGTGCTTTTTCTATATATTCTACATCCACCAAAATTGGCATCAGAATAGACAATCAAGTCAAAGTTCTTTAATTTTGGATACCATAATCCTAGTTTTGAAGTTCCTTTTAAGTATCTAAAAATTCGTTTAACTACTTTCAAATGAGATAGTTTCAGGTTAGATTGATACCTTGCACACAATCCAACCTAAACATGATATCTGGTCTAGTAGCAGTTAAGTATAATAAACTTGCTATTACACCTCTATAAGTTTTTTATCAAAGTTTTATTATGCATTATCTAAGTCTAACTTTGTAGATGTGCTCATGGGAGTGTTTAATGCTTTAGCATTTTTCATCCCAAATCATTTTATCAAGTTCAAAGTGTACTTAGTTTGACTAATAAAAATGTCATCATCAAGTTATTTTATTTATAATCCTAAGAAGAATGTTAACTCACCCATTAGACTCATTTTAAATTCTTGTCTCATTTCTTCAGCAAAAGACTCACATAAATATTCATTTGTAGATCCAAAAATGATATCATCAATATAAATTTGAACAACAAGAATATCATTTTTAAAATACTTAAAAAATAATGTGGTATCAACCTTGCCTTTTGAAAATTTATTTGAAATAAGAAAAGAACTAAGTCTTTCATACTAAGCTCGAGAGTCTTGTTTTAATCCATAAAGAGCTTTTGTAATTTTGAAAACATGATTCAGAAGAAGATTATTTTCAAAACCAGGGGTTATTCAACATATACTTCTTCGGAAATAAAACCATTTAGAAAAGTACTTTTAACATTCATTTGAAACAACTTAAAATTTTTAAAAGAAGCAAAGGCAAGGACATCCTTATGGCTTCAAGTCTAGCCACGGGAACAAAAGTTTCATCATAATCGATTCCTTCTTCTTGGTTGAAACTTTTGGCCACTAATCTAGTCTTATTTCTAACCACGATACTATTTTCATCTTGCTTGTTTCTAAAGATGCATTAAGTATCAATCACTAAATGAGTATTATCATTTAAATTTAAGTTCCCAAGATTTTATCATCAAAATCAATTTTTTTAAAATTCAAAAAACTCATTAAAAATAACATGCATAGATTCTTCTATTACTAAAGTTCTTTTATTAAAAACACGATAAGCTTTTGAAATAGAAGAATAACCAAGAAAAATGCCTTCATCGGATTTTACATCAAATTTAACTAAAGCATCTTTTTCATTTAAAATAAAACATTTGTAACTAAATATTTTAAAATAAGAAATATTAAATTTTTTATCATTCCATAATTCATAAGGAGTTTTTGTGAGTAATGGTCTTACAAGAACCCTATTTAAAACATAGCATGTCGTATTAACGGTTCCGCCAAAAAATATTTGGGTAGACTATGTTCATTCAATATTATTCTAGTTATTTTTTATAAGCTCCTATTTTTTCTTTCTATTAGCCCATTTTGTTGTGGATTTTATGGAGTAGAGAAATTATGGATATACCCATTTGAATCACAAAAATTTTAAAAATCATTATTTTAAATTTCTCCGCCATGATCACTTCGTATTGAAGAAATCTGTTAGAATCCTTGTGGATTCTAAGCTTGGGGTGATCTCTATAGGGGATCGGCCTCCTTGGAACTCTATAGGGGTTCCTCCCTCCTTGGTACTCAAGCCATTAGCTAAAAAAAAATTGATTTATTCATGATAAAAAGTGGATGATTATAAGGCTATTTATAGGCCTTCAATCCCTAATTCATAAGAGGACTCCTACGACTCCTACCCTCAACCAACTCATAATGCAACTCTAAGTTCAACCACCAACCAGCCCATTTATGGGTGGCTGGTTGCTTTATTATTTTCTAAACATATTCTAATTTAACCCCTCCTCAACTAAATTCTCTTTAACTAGGATAAGATGTAGTTAATTAAGGTAACATGCATCTTACTCTCCCCTTAAATATCTTCCTCGATTAATCCTAACCTAGTTGGCCTCCTTACTTTTCTTAACAGGGGTCGACTAGATAGAATTTATATAAATACCCCTTAGATTTTACATGATTGCCTTCTTTCATGAAACTAAATTAGGACTCCTCTAGCTAAAGTCCTAACAGACACGTCCTCTTCAAATCAGCCTTGTCCTCAAGGCTGAGGCTCCATAAACTTTGGGTCTTGATCTGTAATTCTCCTTGAAGCTTCCTTGTGGTATCTACGGTAGGTGCATTGTGGTTCGAGGATCCAGTATTATCTTGTATCTCTCTATCATGGGTAGTAGTATTTGGACGATGGTGCATCATGATCTTATGATCTCATGCAATCATTAGCTAAACTTAAACTTTCTCATCAGTTGGGATGTCAAGTGGATGGATATGGGCTGAGTCATCCTTTCTAAACTTTCATTTGTGGTGAGATACTTGAAGGATGAGTTGTAACAAGTTCGATCCATAATTTACGGCTCCAATACGATCTCCAATTTTGTAGGGTCCAAAGAAACTAGGAGACCACTTCCATGAGGCTCGAGTCTTCATAAACTCCTACTAGTATGGATGAATATAGAGAAAGACTCGATATTTAATAATAAACTTCCTTCTACTCCGGTATTTATCGGGCGACTGTTTCTTTGTTATGCGGGCTGGCGTGTGTATTGATAGTCAGGTCATCCTTTGTGATGGTAGTTGCCTTCTAGTAAAGTCCATAGTAAGGTGAGCTTGATATAACTTTAGAAAGAGCAGAAGCTATAATTTTTTGAGACTTACTTTCATCCACTCTTCGTGTTATTATCCTGTATCATACCAAGCAACAAATTCGGCAAATATTAGCATTCTCTCATCATTGATTGGTAGCCTCAGGTGATTTGGAGTGAGGGCTTTGCTGATGTAGACTAGGAGTCGGCCATCTTGCATATGGATAACATAATTTTTAGCTCCCGATGAATTAATAATTAGCACTTTGTCGAAGTCGGGTAAAGTTAGTACCGGCAAAGAGTAAGGGCTGCAGCTTGGCTGTATGACCCATGTTTCAAGCATCTCATCTTCAGTCCTCACTATTTTAGCCTTTTGGAGGTGAGGATAATGATATGGCCAAGAGTTTGCTACTGGCTTGCTCAGAAATTATCCCAATCCGAATTCGGCGAATAAGGCGCGCAATCTGTCCACGCATGATTCAAACGTCTCCATCTTGGCATCGATTGAACCTTGAGATGCCATTGTGTGTGCCTCCATATCTGAGATGTCAATATCCTTCTCCTGTTGTTAGGTCAGTGATATGAAACGGTTCGGTGGATTGATGGTTGAAAGAGTTGGTGGATCAAGGGTAGATGACTACAGTTTGGGGCTAAAAGGTTATTATTTTTAGTTGCTGCTGGGGTCATGATTTAGGGCTGCTGTAGGGGTCGTATAGGGGGTATAACAGTCGAGTTTAAGGTTAAAGGAATGGGTTAGGGTTGCCGTTGATGGCAGCAATGGATTTGGTAGGAATTGTGTATGGATGCAATAAGTAGTACCAAAGGTAGTGCAACAAAATTTTTCAGCAAAGAGGATGTTGTTGATGCTGCTATTTGGGGCTGTTGCAGAGGCTGTAAGGGGGGTGCGATGATAGAGAAGGGTGGCTTAGGATTGTTGTTGATGGTAGCAACCAGTTTGGCAAGGTTCATTAGCTGCAGAAGATAAGGATCGGTGGAAGGTTTGGTGGTTGTGGAAGACCGTTGTTTGGGCTACGATTTGGGTTGGCTATGGAAATAAAAAAAAGGCTATTATGGCTACATCTTAAGGCTATAGGGGTGCCCTAAAGACAACATGGGTGGCAACAATAATTTCAGTAAGGATTAGATATAGGCGTAGCAAAAACACCGAAAGGTAGTGCTATAGAATTCTGCATCGATAGGCGGCGATACTCATTATTTTGGGTTGCAGTTATGGGTGCTATTAGAGTAAGCAAAATAGGTTATGAGTGTTGCATCTTAAGGCTAAAGGGATGCCCTAAAAATGTCTTGGGTGGTGGCAGCAAGTTAGTTGTTTTCAGTGGGTTAAGGAGAAGAAGAAAGACAAAGGTGCAGCAGCAGATTTTTCATCGAAAAAATTTCAGTGGTGCAGACATAATTTTTTTCCAGAAATTCTTAATGAAAATTCAAGTGAAAATCAAAAGGAATGTACTGGCAAGAAAAAGATAATATCATCAAAAATTTCATAGAAGGAAACGACTGCAAAAGGTTTGACAAAATCAAATATTACAAGGTGTTGCTGCATAATTTTTTCAGCGAAAGATTTTAGCAGTATAGTCAAAAATTTTTGCAGTAGTGCATAATAAGGAATCGAGTAAAACTTAACGGGAATCCACTAACAAAGGAAAGGTAATGCTATCAAAAAATTTATGGAAGAAATCGACAGCAAAAGTTTTGGCAAGATCAAGGAATACGAGAATGTACTAGGGCAGAATTTTTTCATTGAAAGATTTCAGCAGTATAGACGAGATTTTTTTCCAGCAATTCAAAACATGGATTCGAGTAAAACTCAAAGAGAATCTGCTGATAAGGGAAGGTAATGTCAACAAAAAAATTATGGAAGAAAACGACAGCAAAATGTTTGACAAAATCGAAGATCACGAGAAGGTACTATAGATTTTTATGTCTAAACTGTAGTAGTTTGGACATAAAAGATAAGCAGGTTATCTTGATGATTTTTGATGAAACTAAAGGGAGATATGAGGATAAGAAGTTATAAAGCCGTGATAGAAATTTTGTAGAAATTTGATCAGTAAAAATGCAACAGCAAATCAAACAATAAAGGGTGTGCGGCTAGAATCTTGTGACCTAACTTTCATCGTAACCGTGGAAACTTTATGACGAAAAGTTTATGCAGCAAATAGGAATCAATCTTTTTGTATATTTTATTTTTGAATAGGGATAACTAAATTGCAACAGCAGTAAGATAGGAAACCAGAACCTGTCGTAATTCACGGGGAGATCAAGGGATGATCTACTGTAATGGAGATGACGATGGAATTTAGTGACAATCTTTAAGCAATTGTGAGAATTGCTTTGTATGGCTTTGAAGGGCTGATGGATGGATGTGGAAGGGCAGTGAGACGCCAAGAACGCTGCTCTGATACCAAGTGTTAGAACCCTTACGGATTCCAAGCTTTGAGTGATCTCTATAGGGGATCGGCCTCCTTGAAACTTTATAGGGTTCCTACCTCCTTGGTACTCAAGCCATTGGCTAAAGAAAGATTGATCTATTCATGATAAAAAATGGATGATTATAAGGCTATTTATAGGCCTTCAATCCCTAATTCCTAAGAGGACTCCTACTTCAAGACTCCTACCATCAACCAACTCATAAGCAACTCCTAATGCAACTATAAGTCCAACCACTAACCGGCCCATCTAGGGGCGGTCGATTGCTTTATTGTTTGTTAATCCTATTCTAATTTAACCCCACCTCAACCAACCCCTCTTTAATTAGGATAAGGGGTGGTTAATTAAGATAACATGCATCTTACTCTCCCCTTAAATATCTTCCTCAATTAATCATAACCTAGACGGTCTCTTTACTTTTCTTAATAGGGGTCGGGTAGATAAGATTTACATTAATGCCCCTTAGATTTTACATGATTGTCCTCTTCCATGAAACTAAATTAGGACTCCTCTAGCTATAGTCCTAACAAAATCAGACATCCTTTTTCATTTTGAATAATTTTATAAAATTTTGTAAAACATTTAAATGTATCACTTTTTTGTGTCATGAAATAGGTCCAAGTATATCTACTAAAGTCATCTACTATAACAAATGCATATTTACTACCACCTAAACTTGTAATGTCAATTGGTCCAAATAAATATATATGGATCAAGTGGCCTAGAGGTGTTTATTTGATTTATCAACTTAAAGCTACTCTTTATTTTCTCCTAATTGACAAGTGTCACATACTTTGTCTTTAATAAACTTAAGATTAGGTAAGCCTCTTACTAGTTCCATGGTATAAATTTGGTTTAGAAGTTTCATACTAGCATGACCTAGTCTTTTATGCCAAATCCAAGTATCATCATTCAAAGCCGAAAAATAAGTTTCATTAAAAAAAATTTCAATATCTATGGTGTATACATTGTTGTTTCTTAAGGCTATTAAGGATTTATTTATGTGTGACAATTTAATTATACAAGCATTAGGTTAAAATTTAATCACATATCCTTTATCACATAATTGGCTAATACTAAGCAAATTGTGTTTCAAGCCATCAACCAACAATATATTTTTTATTAAGAGGTTTGATGTGTTACCTATTGTTCTTTTTCCAATGATTTTAACTTTGTTGTTGTATCCGAAATTAACAACTCTTTCACTTAAGCTAGCAAGTTTAGAAAAATAAAATGGATCTCTGGTCGTGTGCCTTGAGCATCTACTATCAAGATACCATTTGGTGCTCCTATCTTTAGTTTGGAGACAAACCTACAAGAAAAATATTTTGGTTTAGGTACCCATTTTATATTGGGTCTTTTATAAAGAACTTTATCTTTATTTTTTAATTGTTTGTTGTTGTATAGAATTCTCTTGGGAACCATACAAGCTGATGTGGGCTATAGTTTCTAAATAGGTATTTGTTTGTCTTATGTACCAATTTTTCATAAAAGTTACACTTGATTCTTGGTGGCACATTTAATGGTCCTTTTACAAAGATGGTTGGCTTTTGTTGAACATTGCCAATAAAGCCTATGTTATTTCTACTATTAATATTACCCTTATTGGCAAAGATCATATTTAAGGATTTGTTCCCAATTTTAAATTTTTCTAGTGTTATTTTAAGCATGATGTTTTCTTTTTTAACACTATCTAGTATCTCACATTTAGAACATGTATTATATGATACTAGTGAATCAAGAATTTCGTCAAGTCTACTAACTAACTATTTATGATCATTCTTAAGCAGCTTAAAAGATTTACTAAATTTTCTAAACCGATCAAACAAATCATGAAACATACTTAATAATTCTAAAAAAGAAATACTTAAAGACTCACTAACCTCATCTTCGATCGCCATTAGAGCATAGTTAGAACTTCATCTTTAGAGTGGTCATCCTCGTCCAAAGAGTTTGAATCGTCCCAAGTGGCCAAAAGTGCTTTCTTCTGGAGTGGCGCCTTCTTCTCCAATTGAGGATATTCATTTATGAAATATCCTGATTTTTTGCATTCATAGCATATGACATTATCCTTGTTCCTTTCATTTTTGTTCTTATAGTTCTTGTTCTTTTTCATAAATTTTTTAAACTTTCTTGATAATAGTGCAATATCATGATCCTCATCACTCGAGGAGTCATTTGTTGTTCAAAGTGTTACATCCTTCCTATTCTTTGGAAAGGGTTTATCAAGCTCATAATGAGTTTTACAATTTAGTTCATACATCATAAGAAAACCAATCAGTTCTTTAAGAGGCAAGTTATTGAAGTGTTTAGCCTCTTGAATGGCGGTTACTTTAGGATCCTAATTTTTAGGTAAAGATCTCAAAATTTTACTAACTTATTCAAAATTCGAAAAATATTTTTCAAGTGCTTTAAAAGCCATTGATGACATCCGTAAAATAAGAAAGACATAAATTAAAATATAAAGAAATAAGATCTTGAGATCGAATAAGAAAGATATGCATCCTTGTAATCCGTCCCATTGAACATAGGAGGACGTGAGATAGAATGTCCCTCGTTCATGCCAAAACAAGTCATTTACTCCGGTGGGTGTTAATTCAGTGAGTAACTACATTGCTCTGATACCAATTGTTAGGACCAATTTGCACTTGGGAGGGGTGAATTAGTGCAAGTATAAAATTCTTATTTTATACAAGAAACTTTTTGTTTAAATTAAAATCACAAATCGAAACTGTCACTTGATAATTTGTAGATAATAATTAAAATCCTGATTAAAATCGTAAGGAAGAAGATTGTATTTCTTAATGAACTAATTTGAAACACTTTTAAGAAGTAAAGAAAACAAGCAAATGGAACACTTGTAATTTATAGTGGTTCGGCACCAACCGGCCTACGTCCACTCCCGAGTCTTCCTTCTTGAGGCACATCGGTATTCACTACCGATCTTTTTTGGGTAAAGACCAAACCCTTACACTTGAGGTTACAAGGGAGACTAGCACTTTACAACTAAGGCTCACTCCCTTCTCCTTTTCTTTTTCTTACAAATCACACGAGTTTTTTATAGAGATTTAATCTTCAAAATTATTATTTTAAATGCAAGAAAACTTGGGATATTTATAGGCCCCAAATGGCTTCAGAATTTGGAGCCAAAAATCAAACTTACCTAGAAAAATTAGGTACAAGTGCTTTACCCGTCGACTTGGGCGGTTTACCCGTCGTTAGCCGCCCGGAAACTAGGTACGGGCAATTTACCCGCCTGTCCTAGGCAGTTCAGTTGCCCTGTTTCCAGGGTACTAGCGGTTTACCCGTTGGCCCCGGGCGGTTTACCGCCATGAGCCGCTCGAAAGCCTAGGCAGCGACGGTACTCCCACTGCTTACCGGTAGTTGACCTGTCGGAATGAACCTGATGTTGGTCAATTCATTGGTCAACTAATTGAGCTCAACCTCATCTCAATCAAACCCCATAATAGACCCAGTTGCCTCATTGAGTTGATTTGGATTCCTTCCAAATTCGACTCAATTCCTAATTATGACTCAATGGTTACAACATTTAATAACCAACAAGCTAAACCAAGACCTAACTCTCGCCAATCCGGTAGCCTCCCACATTCTTACGATGAGTCTTCTGATCTTCTTCAGCCGATCTCCCGACGTGTTCCCAGCGAGCTTCCCGATCCCTTTGGTGAATCTCCTAGCGAACTCCCGGCGAGGTCGCACTGCATCATTCGAACCCGGCCCGATGCCCAAGCTTGATCTTGGCCCATCATCTGGTTGTAACTCTATTGCTCCTGTCATAGTTAGACTTATAATTCTTCCTCTAACACATATGTTAGATTTAAACACTCATCAATTGATCTTATCATCAAAATTTGAGATTCAACATATTTCACTCCCATTGTTTCCATCAAGAAATATTCCTTCTCAAAGAACATAGCCCTCTTGATTCCATGAACTTGGGATGATAGAAATAATACCCACAAGTTTCCTTGGGGTATCCCATGAACTTACACATTTTCATCCTTGATTCCAACTTGTCGGAGTTGTGCCTTCTAATGTGGGACGGGCAGCCTCAAATCTTAACAACTTTAAGATCAGGTTTTTTCCCTTTTCATATCTCATATGGTGTAGGCACTATCGACCTAGATGAAACTATGTTCAGAAGGTAAGCTGCGGTCTCTAAAATGTATCCTTAGAATGAGACAAGTAGGCCAACAAAACTCATCATAGACTGCACTATGCCTAAGAGCGTGTGTTTCCTCCTTTCTGATACACCATTGAGCTGAGGTGTATAACAAGGCGACCACTAGGGCAGAATCTCATGGTTCCTGAGGAAATGGGTGAACTCTATACTTAAGTACTCTCTTCCTCAATCTGATTAAAAAGTCTTAATACTTTTTCCAATATTATTCTCTACTTAATTCTTGTACTCTTTGAATTTCTTAAAGCCTCATACTTATACTTCATTAAGTACATATATCTATATCTAGAGAAATTGTTAGTGAATGTAATGAAATATAAATAACCATCTATAGCTTGAGTTGATATAGGACCGACTATATACATCATTATGTGTGAGTTCCAATAACTCAGTGGCTCTCTCCGGTTCCACTAAAAGGAGAGTTGGTCAACTTTCCATGAAGGCAAGGTTCACAAGTTGCATATGACTCATAGTTGAATAGATCTAAGTATCAATCTTTCAACAACTTTTGAAATCTTCCCTCATGGATATGACCTAGCTTACAATGTCATAGGTATGCCTTGTTCACCTCATCTTGTATCCTCTTGGACATACTTACATTCATGATGTGTGAAGAAATATCTAGCATATATAAGCCATTAATTAATATCCCTCTAGTGATGATCTCAGCATCCAAAATTAATGAACAACTATTATTCTCAAAAACTAATTTATATCCACTAACTGTTAAAAATGAAATAAAAATAATATTTTTGATAATAGAGGGAATATAATAGCATGTATCTAATGCAATGATAGCTCCACTAGGTAGATGTAGGGTGACCTCGCCAACGGCAACTATAGGAACTCTTGCTCCATTACCTTTCTTGATATTCATCTTGCATCTTCTCAATCTCCTAGGGCTTGCCAGAACCTGAAACAAATTGCAAATACTATAAGCACTCTCGATATTCAATACTCATATGTTATCATAAAAATATGATAAATGGAGACTGATCATTAATGTACCTAAAGCTTCTCCAAGCATTTGTTTTGCTTTTTCTGCAAAGTAATCATCGTAGTTCTTCTTCCAGTGCCTGTCTTTGTTGTAGTGGAAGCATTGGCCTTTATCCTTGGTTGGAACCTTTGTCTTACTTGTTCTACCTTTGCCCTTACCCTTCTTAAGGATCTTATCAGCCTTTCTTTTCTTCTTGGTCTCACCAATATAGAGAACTGACTTCTCTTTCTTGATGATGAACTCAGCTTCTCTTAACATATTGAGGAGATCAAGGAGAGTCACCTCAAACTTGTTCATATTAAAGCTCATTATAAACTGTGAAAAAGAATCTGACAAGGATAGAAATATAAGATCAACACATAAGTTGTTCTATCTTATTGGATCTGAAAATTTTAAAGATAAATGATTTCTCTATGTAACACATTTCACATGATTCACAGTTTTTCGATTTTGTGATTTTTCATGCACCAAGCATTACACGACGATATGATAAACGTGTGAGATATTTTGTTTTTTATTTTTTCACCGCATGATATGCTCTCAAGGTTTCCCAATACTCTAAATTTGTACAATTGGCCAAAGGTAATAATAGGAATAAGGTCTTTAGTTCTGTCAAATGGTCCAAAATGGTTGATAAAATTTATTTTTGACGGTTCTTTCAATTCTTATACCGGTAGAGAGGCTGTATTGGTTATTTACTGTGTATTACTGATGGGTCTTGCAGGATGTAAACCTACCCATAGGACTTGTTGCTGCTATAACGAAGCACGAGCTGGAAAGGAGGGATTGATCCAGACTAAACTGGTTGCTGCTATTACTGATGGGTCTGGCAGGATGTGTGGTTGCTGCTATTACTGATGGGTCTGGCAGGATGTAAACCTATCCATAGGACTGGTTGCTGCTATAACGAAGCTTGAAATGAAGTGCATGATCTCACTCTTGCCAACATGAAATAGTTTTCATGTATTAAAACTAAACTGTAATAAAACTATTTCTCATCTCTTGTCTAGTTTTCAAGAGGTAAAGATTTCCCACTTATGAAATAGATCGACCCACTATTTAGTTGTTCGTACTGAAGATTTTTATATCGATCTGATTTGGAGGGCTAATTGATCTCCTTTCCTAAATCCAATTTTGTGCTCTGAATAGAGGGTAACTATCGTGCTCATACTGTTGACCAAAGAGGTCAACCTTGTTAACTTTTAACATATACACGAGTTTCGACACATTGAATGGTTAATTGGGGTAGGATAACAAATTCTGTAACCTTTCGGGAAAGTAGTTTTGAGAGACATATGATGTTATCTTTGCTTTCTGAACAATTGTAAATTTTAATGAAATTACTTTTGTTTAAAAAAACTGTTGTACTCATACCTCGATTTGAGTTAAGTATTTAATTCTTTTGAATAAAACACTTAAAACTTAATCTAGATGACTAGTATTGCAACAATGTGCACGCCAATGTTGTCACCATATCTAGTATTTAAGCTCAACAGTGATAGCTACTGCTACTGCAATTGCTACATGCAACTTCCAGAAAGAGATGGTGATGGAGGTCGATGACCTATGCTGGCTCGAGCTTACCGAGTACCTGACAGAGACCCAACATCGATACCCACTTATTTCGGACAAGTTCAAATCAAGTACTGCATCCTTGTATCGTTTCAAACCATACGATATACTGATTCGCCAGGAGAAAAAGAAGGCTGTCGAGGAACTGAATAATCTGCTGTTGTTTGGTTGGCCAGACGTAGCAGATTTTAGACCTCAATCTGGCACGAATGCACTAAATTTCCATAAAGCTGTTTCCTATCTCAAACAAAAGTTGGAAAATAAACGTAATTATTTATCTAAGATTTTATATTAAAATACAAAATCTCCATCGACTTCTTTCACCACCTCTCGATCTCTCGTTCCTCTTTCTTTCTTCTTGTCGACAACTGCTTATTGTTGGCTTACCAAAAAAATAACAAAGCTGCTACCTCATTCGATCCTCGACGACACACTTGAGAAAGCTTGTGGTGGCCTAATCAGATGCTGCCACGAATTAAAGGAATTAATTAAAGGGCAACAAGGGTTAGGCAACGGCGCCGCCCATCATGGATGGCCATCGCGATGATCCTAACCCCACATGCTTCCCCACCCACCGCCACATTTGACTCCACGGCCGCCCGTCTCACGCCGGCATTTTAGAAAACACCGAGGCGGTCCTCATCCATGCGTGGACCGACCGCCGAAGTATTTGATGATCCAAGCAAACGTACCCTTCTCTACTGATACGGCGGTATAGATTCATTCCAAAGGGGCGCAGCATTTTGCCCCAAGCCAACGAGGCACGTAAGTAAAGAAGGAAAGAAAGCATTGCGCTGGCCCGAACGCGGTACGTCGCGTGTTGCTTGGCCATCCACGTATGGAGGCGCCCGCATCACTTGCGGCGACGTAACGACGCCGTAAGATGTTCTCGCTACGTCTGGTTGAAGCCATGACGGCACTGTCGGCTATGCGACGTTACGACTCAATGCCAGGTCATTGCTTTCGGCGTCTCAAACTATAAATAGCACATTATAAGACCCCATCGTCATCATCAGGGTTCACTTCAGGCCTAAGCTCAAGCAGCACGCAGCAGAGGACGTCAATCGTCGCCTCAAGGCTCGTCTCTAATAATCAAGAAGCAACCAGGCTTGTCTCTTTCCTGTGTTGCTTCATCCGATGACACCAGTGGCCAAGGAGAAGATTTCCATGGCGAGGAACCTCATCACCACCTCTTCTACCCACGCCACGGCCGTATCATTGGCACCCACGGATCACAAAGCCCCACCGTTAAGAGACAACAGTCAAAGCAATAGCAGCAGAAGCGGTAAGAGGAACACCCCGGCAGCTAATTTTGTCGCTCGAGGAGGAGACGCCGGCCTACAGCCGCGGGTCATCGCGGTCAACAAGGTGAGAGAAGGGGAGCGCTTTACAGCGGAGGAAGAAGAGGAAGACATCAACGAGGTGGCCGATGCCTTCATCAGGCGCTTCAGAGAGCAGCTCCGGCTGCAGCGCCTCCAGTCCATCGAGAACTATAATCAAATGCTCGCTAGAGGTCTGTGAATTCAGCACAGAATTTTTCATTCTCCGTTTCTGTAATAAAATCGCCTTTGGGATGTTGGTTTGTGCTATTTCCTTGATCTGTATTAGGGATGAGAAAAGGTTCTCAATTAGACATGGCGGTCATCGTTTAATTCTGTGTGCTCACTATATATTCCACCATGGCAGTATCCATACGTAGGTGCTAATTAAGAGTAGATTAAAACCAGACTCTACTTAAATTATAATGGGAGATCGCCGGTTAGATGGGCATAATTTTAGGGAGGTAAATAAGATTGCAAGTCCCAATACCTCCAATCGGTGCGATGTCTTTTATTCGCACTGCAGGACCAACCCTTCCGTTTCCTCTCGGGCTGCTGAGATATGGTGGTCTCTGTTGCATCACTGGAAATCTCACTACCTAAAACTGGACCAGCAAAATGTTTTATTGGGACCTGGGTTTACAAAAAATGCTCCGAGAAAAGGAGGTCAAAGAACGTCACTTCATGTTCACAATCCTTATTTTGAGTAGAGGCACATCTAGCATGTCTAGTGGAAACATGGAAGAAACTGTCACCCACCACATTAACACAATCAAGCCTAATCATGCTGATTCCAACTTTATACTTTCCGAGCACGTCAATGGCATAGGAATTATATGATCCAGTTACTCAATTAAAAACTAGTAATAAAAGCACTTGAATTTTGACGTTCACAACAGAGATACTGTGGCTTCTGATAGAACACCCAGTGTTACCCTGTTGCAGTTCTATTTATTTGTAACTGATTAGTTTATTCAAGCAAACTCGTAAGAATGACATAGAAATCAATAAAATAATTTGCAACTTAATGACATCTACAGAAACAGATTGTTCCCCATCAACCTGACAAGAATCGGCACGAATAAATAGTCTTCTCATCACAGGGATGGCTGATGCTGGGAGACAGGAGCATCATCTGTTAGTTGTCTATTGTGTTGCTGAAACAAGGGATGAAAAAGTTGAACTCCATCCCTATATGATGGCGTCTGCATTTCGATCAAGCGTGACACCTGCAAATAACGCCCATTACTAATATGAAAATCATGATGAAGTGACTTTCAAAGGCTCAAGCCAACTTAGCTACTAAAATCAAGGGACAACGGAAGATGCATTAAGTTATGACAATTAAATAGCAAACTAAATACAACTCATAAAATTGTATTTACATGACTGTCTCCACAGACATGCTTAGTCACAACTTAGCTACTAAAATCAGCTCATAAAATTGACTTTTACTCAAATTGCTTGTCAAAAAAAGGACCACCCTTATTTTAATAATCAAGATGCTGCTAATTCCAACAAGGTCTTTGGTAACTATCCAACATAGGACCTATCGGACAGAACATGTCGAATAAGAAGAAACAAGTCGCCTAGTAGCCACAACCCACAAATCTGTCTTCCTATATTTATTAGTTGTACTTTTTTACTCCAATTACTTCAGTTTGTCTTCAGGGAGACACCTCAGTGATTAGGGTACCAGAAAAGGACTTTGATTCACATTGTCAGTATATAGTGTCATTGTCAAAAAGGAGTGAAAATTTGCCTTGGCTTATTGCTTTCCCGCTAGAAACTATCTTTCTGAGGGTATATGTCCAAATACCCCAACATTTCTAAGCCAAACCAGAAAGGACTTTGATTCACATTGTCAGTATCTAGTGTGCATTGTCAAAAAAGAGTAAAAAGATTTAAAAATTTGCCTAGGCTTATTTCTTTCCTGCTAGAAACTATCTTTCTGAGGGTATATGTCCAAATACCCCAACATTTCTAAGCCAAACCTATCTATCAACTGAACTTTTTGGAAAATTGCTTGTACTTAGAAGGCAGAAATCCTTCAAGAAAACCTACAAAAGTTCTCATACATTTTTTCTAAGTCTATGAAAAGTATAGTAAGATAGACCCATTTAAGCTGATAATTGTATGTATCATTGTAGATCTAATGTATTAATAAAAAGCATTTACTTCAAGAAGTTAAACTAGATTTTCCCATTATGACCATCTTTAACCACACAAAATGCTCGATAATTGGCTACATAATTGCCTATTCCCACTTCACAAGATTCTTATAACAGAATCCCCACTCTCATAAGCTTAAAACACTTTAGGAATTCCTAACAAAAAGAGTGAAAAGAAAAATGATGCAGGTACTTACTGCTCTACGGAAAGCAAACATCTCCTCTTGACCAGACAATAAAGATGTGATTCCAGAAGGGGCAGGTCCCAAGCCAACACTACCCGCTACTAAAACATCTCGACGCAGTTTTCCACCTTCTGTTTCAGTTTCAAACTGAAAACTGCAAAGTCACAGGTTGAAGAGTTTTCTGCTGATTCCATCTGTAAATGTGTTTGTAACAGGACTATGGTAATACATTGACAAGTACCTCTCAAGGTCAAAAAGAGCTCCTTCATCTGTCCCCTGAAAGAGATCATCAATTGAACAAGCCGCTAAACAGAAAATACAGCAGTGATGATTGTATAACTCATCAATCAAAGTGATAAATCTCCGTGCCTGAAAGTGCCAAACAGAAAATTATTAGTAGAAACAGTAAAGGAAAAGGAAGACTGAAATAGAAAGGAAGGGATATTCTTTAATGCCCTCGGAGAACCTTGATAATTGACACTTTAAAAAAAAAAAGCAAATTCTGAAAAAAGATTGGAAGAAGAGCATATCTCATTAACCGAAACTGAAGTTGCAGGAAACTAGAAATTTCAGAAACCAAATTAAACTATCATGCAAGTGTTGTGAAGGAATCTTGAAAAAAATAATATAAAGAGTATATGCAAAAAGAATACCTTGTCACGTATCCTCATACTCATGACCGGAATATCCGATAAGAAAACTGTATGGTAATGTCTAGCTACTGCAATATAGTCTGATGCCCCAACCTGATTATAATTGAGACAGGAGCATAACTGATTACATGAATTATTTAAATATATCCCCAAAACAATTAGCATTTTCTAATAAACAGTAAAATTTAAAGAAGAAACTTCTAGGCCTATCTAAATTAAAAAAGAAAATCAAGTATGAACTAAACATATTATCAATCTCCAATGAGAGAGTGGCATAACTCATTTGGAAAGAAATACATGGATTATTTAAATATATCCCTGAAAAAATTAGCATCTCTAATAAATAATAAAATCTAAAGAAGAAACTTCTAAGCCTATCTAAATCAAAAAAGAAAATCAAGTATGGACTAACCAGATTATCTAGAAAGTTGTGGGACCACATTGGTTCTAAATCTCATGAACCAGTGCTACTTTCAGGCAAACAAATTTTACCACCTGATCAATTAGCAAGTCATCAGAAAACTTTGATGAGTGCATTTGTAAGTTCTAGTTTATGTTTATTTCCATATCTTATATGAGTTTCACCTAGTAGTTTGGAAATTAATTTGGCAGTTAATAATTCTTGAAAAAATAAAAACAAAAAAGCCTCCAGTTAATGTTCTGTTTCTAGCAAATCCTCTAAAATCAAAATCATGTACCGTCATCCCTAATAATGAGTCATTTGATGGTCAAGCTATCATAAAATAAACAAATCAAAATGAAAAATATGTATTTCAAGTAAAAAGTGTTCCATCATTAAGGAACTTTACACTCACAAATTGAAATAAAATATTACCGGGCGGCCACATATATACTCGAAGTTGAATCTCGCTATTCCATTACAGCTTTCAGGAACTTCCAGATATCTGTTCAGGAAATTATTTACACTTGAATTGGCATAGAATCATATCTTTATCAAGTATAAATATGGCAAACGACACATACCTCCCAAACATCACAGGAATAACAGTGGAAGTAATTGTCCCTCCAGCTTTCCTGGTGACCTCAAACCACACTCTTTCATACTCTCTACAAGCACCAGTGCTGGAAGGCCAAAAAAAGGAAACCTGCAGGTGTATGTCAAGATGCCTAAACTTCAATTTTTGAACTCCTCAATAATAACTATGCACAAAAATGACCACTATTGAACCACAAGATGTTCCATATGCAGGATTTTAACAATGACATTTTGATAGTACTCCAGCAGGGTTGAGTCCTAATCTCCCCGGAAGTAGTCAATAAAACTCTGCTAGATTGTAATAAAGTCACTCCTATCTTATAAAGGAGTATGGCTAGGGTTTAGATTAGCCCTTAGGGCTTAGTGGCCGTTGCCCCCTTACTGGGTTGGTTGGCCAGAGTTTCCCCCTGCTTAGGTCAGCTATAGAGCCAACCTAGTCACCCCATGTTCCTATTAAGGCAGGTTGGCTAATAGGAGAGGCAAAGGGATAATTTTACTTAGGCAAGCACCCCCTTAGGCTAGAGTTTTGATCCCTCTATAATGATGTAGCCGCCCCCTCTTTTGAATCAAATAATTATCAATTTTATTTCAGCCTTGTGCCGAATCTAGGAGGGAGGAACCCCTACAAGCGTTCCAAGGGTTGATCCCCCTCAAGGATCAAAATCTATAGAGCTCCATCTGGGGTCTTATCATCTGGTATCAGAGCAGCGATCTTGCTGCCCCTGTAGCCGTCATCCATGCCTCCACCTTCCCAAGCAATTCCCACAATTGCTACGACACGCGCCTCCACCTTCCACCCCAGCAGCAGATCAAATCAGTCTGCCGCTGCCTCCTGCGTTTGATCTGGAGATCTGGTATATTTTTATCACCCACGCCTCTTCAATACTACAAAATCCTTTACCTTACATGTTGAAGTTCTTTGAAAAGTTTCCTTGCTGCAAAATTTTACCGTCGCAAACGTTATCATTGTTGCGAAGGCAAAACGCTACAGAAATTTTCAGCCAATTGTTGCTTCTTGGAACTGAACTTTTAATCATCCTTTTTGGCTGAAACTTTTATACAATTTCGTATATCATCTTAGCTTTCATCTAAGGCTAATATCATAAAAAAACTCCTTCTAGATCCGGACTTATAGCGCTGCGATTCTTTGTCACGCAGTGCTGAAATTTTACGATGGAGAATCTGCCTTCCGTCTATTGGCCTCTTGAAACCGAACTTTTGTTCATCCTTTTTGGCTGAAATTTTTACACAATTCTCAAGATCAAGTTGGCTTTCATCTGGTTTTGATTTCATGAAAAAACTCCTGGAATTTTTTGTGCAATCTTTGATCATCACGCAATTCTGGAATTTTACAACGAAGGAATCTGCCTTTCGTCTTTTGCCCTATTTCCCTACTGTTATGCTGCCAAAATTTCGTCATACTTTTTATTGGTTTTAACAACATCTGAATCAAGGGTTTTTGCATAATTTCCTTGAACTTTCCTCTAGAATTTACATCGAGAAGTCATCGTTTCTCCAACGTAAAACCGGTTCAGCAGGACAGCACATCGCAGCACTTCTTTTCATCGAATTCTATCGGATTTGAGTACTGTTTTTTGTGGGATTTCGGACTCTCTTTTCCTCATCACCAAACCCTACCATCCTTACCAAAAACCCTTCAAAACCCTACCCTAAACCGAAACCAAACAGCCCCCCAAATCAGCCTACTTCCTAGTCGATCCACTTACCTTTTTAGCTAACTTTCCTTACCGAGACACCTACCTTTGCTGCCATCTATCCCAGATCTAAAATCTATTTTCCTAACCTTCATCTACTGCTATCACAACCCTAAAACCACACCAATTCGTAGCCTAAACTCCACAAAACCGCAGCCCCAAATCTGCCCTAAACCGCAGCCTACTTCCATCCAAACCGATTCACCTTCCAACCGGCCACCCCCTTCTCAAAAATTCCCATGCCACTAACCCGACAACAGAAAAAAGATCTCAATATTACAGATCTAGAGGCATATACTATGGCATCAGAGGAGACAATCGATGCAAAGCTTGAAGCCTTTGGAAACCGCATGGAAGAGAAGATACGATCCCTTTTCGCCGAATTCAGCATTGGCCGACTGTCGAACCCGAGGAAATCACAACACGGAGAAACTTCAGATCGGCGAGACGATCCTCAAAAACATGGCCACATCACCTCTAATCTTAATAATCCACGCATGAAGGTTGACTTCCCTATATGGGAAGAAGGAGACCCGATCGGGTGGATCTTGCGCACGGAGCGCTATTTTTGGTTCTACCGAACCGCCGACGCCACACGGGTGGAGATTGCTGCCATCCACCTCGAGAGAGATGTTATTCAGTGGTTTAATTGGTTTAAGCACACCCATAAAGGACTCTCTTGGCAGCGATTCAAGAAAGGACTACTAGACCGCTTCGGACCAACCGATTTCAACAACATCGAAGGACAATTGGCAAAGATTCGTCAAACCTCTACAATACAAGAATACCAAACAAGGTTTGAGCATTTATCTAACCAAACTAAGAATTGGTCCGAGAAACAACTTTTAGGTACTTTTATCGAGGGCCTAAAGTCGGAGATCCGAGAAGTAAAAGCGCGGCAACCGTACACTCTTATGGTGACGATTTCCTTCGTGCGTATCCAGGAAGAATAATTGAACCACGAGGTACGAAGGACAAGGATCGCTCCCCGACCAGCCATGCCGAGGCTTATTGCCCCCTCTACTGCCATCCAAGCCCTTGCACCAAAAAAGTTAACAAGAGACGAGCTTCGCGAACGATCGGCCAAGGAGTTGTGTTGGCATTACGACGAACTGTAGAGTCGCGAACATCACTGCAAAAAGGGCCAGCTCCTCGTGATTGAACCAGCGAAGGATGAGGACAATGAAACATCTGAAGAAGCCCTTGAACCTTAAGAAGAAGCCATGGAGGAAGAATTCCAACCGGCCAACTACGCAGTGCACGCATTGGCCGGCTATTCCAACCCGCTGATGATTGCGCCCACTAAAGAACCCAAACTTGAAGATACGACTCTCGAGCCCAAGGAGAAGGATACACCACAACCGGCCACCCGCACGGTCCCTACCTTAGCCGGCTACACTAACCTGCAAAAATTGAAGATCGAAGGGTTTCTCGAGCAACAGTCCGTCATCATCCTCATCGACGCCGAGAGCACACACAACTTCATGAGTAGTAAGGTTGCTGCCCACTTAATGCTCCAAAAAGAAGATTACAACGGGTTTGAAATCAAGGTAGCTAACGGCCAAATTTTGAAGTGCAACCAGAAGTGCCCGCGGGTAAAACTGATCCTACAGGAGCAAGACGTAGTTGCTGATTTTTTCCTCCTCCCTCTTGATGGTTTTGATATAGTGTTTGGCTTTGATTGGTTGTCCACGATTGGAGATATTTTCTGAAATTTTTCGAAGCTAACCATGAAATTTTTTAGAAAAGAAAAGCAGGTGATTCTACGAGGGAGCCCAGCGGCTACAACCACAACACCACACTTGGAGGAGGTACCAAAAGAAGAATCCAATGGTTTCCCAATTCAAATTCAAGAGTTTCATGAGATTTAAGATAAAAAACCACTCCCACAGCTTACTGAATTTTTGGGCGTCTCCACCCAACCGAGCCGACTAGCCGACCCCCCTATGCTGAACAGGTTGAAACTTCTACCAGTTGTTGCTCGACCAGATTACTTCATACAACCTCAGAAGGTCAAAGATAAAAGGGTCGTCCAAGAGATGACAGAGACACGAATTGTTCGGCCATGCTTATTTCCCGCTATGACACGTCCCTATATCCTTTTCCCTGGAGATAAGCTACTTCTAAAGTGTTACATCCTGTTGAACTCACCATGGTTGCTGATGCAGCACTTCCAGATCTCAGGTGACTTCCATGACTTTCCCCAGGATCGGACCATGATGCTTAAAGACTTCCTTGATTATGACCTCCGATCTACGGCACAAGACCGTGAAAATATTGAGCCCTCCAGTGGCAAAATCAAAAAAGGGGAAGGATCATTCGCAGGACTCAACGAAGCATGAACATCATCCCTCTCATTATAAAGAAAGATGCACCACCTTAGCCGAGTGGAACTATAGCCCTCACGACCACGATGTCGTCCACACCAAATCGTGGCCATGTGTTCATTATTGGAGCAGACACATCCAGAGTGGGGGTCAGCACTATCCTCATGCATGATGGTCAACAGCACGAAGAAGTAAAAATGGGCCCTGAAAAATCACCACTCCTACCCACCTCAAACTCAGATCGGGCTCACACCACTAGAGATTTTAATAAAGGACAGCCCTCACTCCAAAAGAAGACACGACTACTATTACAGAGCAACCACGTGGTAGCCCATGCAAGGAAGAAACTTCCCCCTGACAAACGTCGGAGCAGAAGAAAGTTCTCTGAGAAAGATCAAGTCCCCCTTCATCTCCAGCTCCACCAGCACAAAATTCAAGCCTCAAGAAAGTGGTATTCTTATTTCTTTGGGCCTTGCAAAATTGGGGATCACATTGGGGCCCTAACTTGGAGATCAGATCCGTGCACCAGATTAAAATTAACGTTGATCCTCCAAGTACCCCACCTCAAATGAAAATTTAAAGCCGACGACTCAGCTCAAGTTCTTCCAACTGACACCCAAGCTGATGAGGAGCTGAAGACCCGGTTCCCTGAGTTCATGGAACTTCAGCCTTGAGGACAAGGCTGATTTTAAGAGGGCGGGTTTGATAGGACTCCAGTAGGGTTGAGTCATAATCTCCCTAGAAGTAAGTAGTCAATAAAACTCTGCTATATTGTAATAAAGTCACTCTTATCTTATAAAGGAGTATAGCTAGGGTTTATACTAGCCCTTAGGGCTTAGTGGCCGTCGCCCCCTTACTGGGTTGGTTGGCCAGAGTTTCCCCCTGCTTAGGTCAGCTATAGAGCCCACCTAGTCACCCCCTGTTCCTATTAAGGCAGGTTGGCTATAGGAGGGGCAAAGGGATAATTTTACTTAGGCAAGCACCCCCTTAGGCTAGGGTTTTGATCCCTATATAATGATGTAGGCAAGCACACTGTCACGGATTTAGCTGAATTTGCCTAAGCCGTGCAGCACCCTTGCGGCACTCTCGAAGACTTAGCTGAAATTGCCTAAGTCGTGAAGCAACCTTGCCCACTGTTCTGGACTTAGCTGGGATTGCCTAAGTCATGAAACGCCCAAAGCATTATCTGTCCGCACAGGGTCAGCCCTCTTACAACCTCTTAAGGTCCCGTAGGACCTGCAAAGAAGAAGTTGATTAGCTTAGAAGCGAGCGACGGACACGTCCCGGCGTCTCGCAAAGCGGAAAGCTATACAAACAATTTGTCGAACACCTTGAGTGCAGCTGAGAAAAGAAAGAAAGAGAGCAAAATAGGACTTTGGAGGGTTGTAGGAATCTTGAATCAAGCAATTATCAATTTTATTTCAGCCTTGTGCCGAATCTAGGAGGGAGGAACCCCTACAAGCGTTCCAAGAGTTGATCTCCCTCAAGGATCAAAATCTATAGAGCTCCATCTAAGGTCTTATCACATTTACATAAACATAAAGTATCACCACATGGCAAACGATGACTATTTGGTTTACAAGTATGCTCAAAATTTTAGTATGTATAGTAACAGTTGTACATAAGAAGAACAGAAATAGTGACGTTAAGTGACTTGTAATGCAGTTGTTTTGTGGCTATTAGCATTATCATTACTACAGAGAGGGATTATTATACACCTTGAATATTCAACAATAAAGAATTTAAAACAATTACAAATTTAATTGTCAAGATGTCTGAAGTGAACTATTCTATAACAAAGGATTATTGCCCAAAATTAGGCAAAGTTTGAGAATAATTGGGGTCAAACAATTTAACAAGGCATCAACTATGTAATTTACACTCACAGATCTTTACTCTATACAAAATGTCAATGGCCCTTTATGAAGCCAATACAAGTGTGTTTGGCAACTCTATGCAAATACAGGGCTGCTTGCAGTCAGATTTAAGACTTTTGTAGTCCTAATAATCTTATAAGTCACAATGAAGGGTGATCTATCATAACCAGATTTACAAGTTTAGACAAGTACTCCATGCACATTTGAAAATTAACAGATGGCAGAATTGATGAGAGTCCCACCTTTTCTCTCTTTTATGTTTGATCACACACCACTAAACATCCTCCAAGACCACAGGTGTGGTATGCCTATTTATTAGACATTAAAATCCTTTCTATGCTAACCCATGAACCCTTTTTGAAAATTGTGGCACTAGTGGTTGAACATAATATAATCAGATGATTTGCTGGTATTAGTTCTTTGAGATAGAACAATTATTCTATTTAGAGTCAAAAGCTTTAACAGCAATATCCGGTCAATCAATGTGTTTAGTACATAGTAACTGGAATTTAACTGGTAATTGACTGGACCATGCTTCGTTTCCCTAGGTACTTGCTGAACTAGTGGGTCAACTGATTGGAGCTTAAATTTTATTTTTTTCCTTTTTAATTTTATTTTCCTCTTTACTCCTTCCCCTCATCTCCACTTCTCCTTTTTCCTCTCATTTTCTTCTCCCCTCTTCCTTTGCTCAAATTTCTTCTTCCCCTTGTTCTCCTTTGCTTCTCTTCTCCACTCCTTTCATCCTTCCTCCTCTTCACTCTTCCTTCCTTTCTTCTTATTTTCCTTCGTGCTCTTCTTCTCTTTCCTCTTCCTCCTAATCCTCCAATCGTTGGGCATGACAGTAGGTGTCCGCACAGCTGTGCAAGACAAGCAGGAAAATTAACAAGCGGGACTGCTGGAGAAGATTGCAAATGATTTTCTTTTTTCAATTAATTAGCGAAATGCAGCTTATTATAGTTCAATTTAATTTAGAAAATAAGGGTATAATAAATTTTGAATAAAAAATATTAGAAAACCGGCCAGTTCTTACGTACTCAACTTGAGCAGATTCCATGGTTCATTAAAGATACAACTGAATTGATCAGTCCAGACTGGTTCCTTTTACACTTCTGGTCTTTGGGTAGAACCGGACCAGTCACAAAACTGGATCATGGTTTTCCTGACCGGACCGGCCAGTCACTTTTCTTAATTGTGCTTCTGTTAGTCAACTATAACCTCTATGTTCTAATGACAACAGCTTACTGCCAGGTAAATATGTTAATAATAAATATCACCTTTTGGCCACAAATTTCAAGGATCTATATTTGAGTACATCTACTATGTAAAAGCTTATGACACCTTAAATTTTCTCATGTTTAGTATCCTAAATAAAATTCTAAACTTTAACAATCACTTGAAAATCTATAAAAGTTCTGCTGCAAGTTAGTTATATTGTGGAAGACACCAACCAAACTTGTATGGATCATCTTACTTCTATCCAAATTAACATATATATTATGGAGGGTAGAAGCTAACGAAATATGTTATTTCTACATAGAGAAAAAGGAGCCAGAATTTGTGGCAAATTAGGTTTTTTTCTTTTTTGGGGTAACATAAGGTTATAATAGTCACCATAAATTTTGAGTTCAAAAGGCAACCTTGTCAAGATTTCTCTTAGCAATAAAGATATATCACCTAGAACTAACCAGCTGAAGTTTTCCAATTTAATATATAGAATGGAAAAGAAGCCAGTATATACAGATGTTGCCAGGTATTACGTTGACAGAATAATTCATCATACAGTTGTAGTGACATAAACAAATAATCAAGGGACTTTGACAAGCAGTATGGTTATAATAACTCCAATGACTGGCAAAGGCTAAAACATCACATTTTAAAAGGCCACTTGTGATTTCCCAACCTATTTTCTCATGAATTAGATTGCAAAACTAGGACCAATCTATAATGAACCCATTTATCATTTAAGTGGGCCAACATCTAAGGGCCATGGGAGACAATTCAATGATCAAATTCATTCAATTTACAACTCAATTTGTAGTCACTGTCCATACATAAAGATTCTTGGAAACCCTAAAATCCCTAAAATAATTCTTTGAATGTTTATCTTGTTAATCTCCATTAGTGACTCATGCATGATCTTCATAAAACCAAGATCCACTAGCCCATACTTGGCAAGCATGTTGATGCAATAAGAACAAATGCCAATCCTATAGTATGGCAGTCAAAAAGGCCATATATGGCCATGTATTGACACACTCACATGCATGCCTTGTGCAAATATGCCTCCTAAGTAATGCAATGGACCATCAGGATGGGGCTGCACACAGCAGGCAAGTTGGCTCAGTTGGTTCATGGATGACGTTTTAAATCAAGGATTGTCATACGAGTCTGTACCAGCATACCGAGCTCGGTATGGTATAGTACCCGGTACTGAGCGGTACGTATAGGGCATACCGCTCAGTATAAAATAAAATAAAATAATACAATACGTCGCCTCGTTCCTTCTCCCCAAGCCGAGGACGTTTCTTCTTCCCGCGTGGGGAGAAGAAATCACCGGTAAGCGACGGATCGCGCTACGGATT
Organism: Ensete ventricosum; assembly: GCA_029747655.1. Taxonomy (NCBI): domain Eukaryota; kingdom Viridiplantae; phylum Streptophyta; class Magnoliopsida; order Zingiberales; family Musaceae; genus Ensete; species Ensete ventricosum. The sequence goes on along the minus strand of JAQQAF010000003.1, from coordinate 32,584,283 downwards.
AGGTGAAGAAATCTCCAGGTTCTCCTCGGTGATGTCACCTCATTCCTTCTCCCTACGCAAGGAGACGTTTCTTCTTCCCGCACGGGGAGAAGAAATCGCCCGCGAGCGACAGATCACGCGAAGAAATCTCTAGGTTCTCCTCTTCTTCTTCTCCCTCTTCTTCTTTCTCCCTCCCTCGTTGATACCGCTCGAAATCGACCGACGACGATTGAAATCGATCGTTACCGCCCGATAGTGGTCGGCGACAGTCGAAATCGACCGTTACCGGTTGATTTCGCGTGGTAACGGATGGAAACAACTGCTACCTGGCGGTACCACCCCATAGTGCACGATTTGCATACCGATCAGTTGGCCGGTATGTACCGCCCGGTATGGGCGGTACCACCCGGTATGGAAAATCTTGTTTTAAATTCTATACGTTCTATCAGGATGAATCTGATCTTTCATTGAATACCTTACAAGTTATTAGTAGAAAAAAAATTACGCCACCAATAATCCAATATTCATTTGGGGTACCATTATAGTCGATCGAACTTCATTAAGCAATTAGATGATCCACATGATAAGCATTAATTTGAGGATGCATATGACAGAAGCAAAGGATAAAAAAAATCTTCAATAACATGGATTATAGTTACTCCAAAAACATCAGATGTAATGGTAATCTAATTTTAGCTTACTTGGTCCATTCTTTTATTTGGTATTAGGCGACGATAGTCAATATCACTTCCAATGAGGATTTTCTGGCAATTCTCCTCCAACTTGTATAAAAAGGATAGAAATATATCTTTCTGCATACCATCCTAGAATTCCAAAATGAAGTGTTTCATAAGAAGTTCAAGATAGAATTCCAAATATAATAGACATTGATTAAGTTAAAAAATACCTACTTCTCCACCAATGATGTATCCAAATAATTAAAATAAGATGAATTAGAAATTGATTGAAATATACAAACTCATATTTTTAAAAGACTTGAGATATTTTAGAAAGATGGTGCATGCATATGAGATGCAGGAAACACAATAACCTCTTTCTACAAAGATTGCAGTATCTAACATTATTTCTTACTTAAAGAAGCGAACTAACTAAATTGTTAAATGCAATGCTTCTCAATTTATCACCCTAGTCACTGGAATAACAAAAATTTATACATTTTGGTCAATGTTTCAAATTCACATTCATAATGTTGAAGTGAAGACGCAGATCTATCTTTCCTTTGTTTGATTGAGCTCTCATTTGATTAAACTGATTCTCAACCATAATATTTTTAATCATAAGTGAAGGATGTGAAACAGGTAATATAAGAATAACAAGATTTAAGAATGTTTCTTAAAATTAACTATTAAACAAGACATGATAAAATATTCCAAAAAGATACCAAAGGAGTAAATTATGGAGAAAAGGTAGAAGACATTATTGGTGAAATTATATAAGTTTGTGTTAAATATTTGAAAAATAATATAGTATTGCAAATATACAAGATAGAAGTCATCGCCCGCTCTTTGCTGTGAAGCACTTAAAGTGTTTACACTCCTTGCATTGAGTTAGCTACTGTGATTCGCTTTCCCACTGCTATTGAACTTATGGAATGCAAGAAGTTTCGCTCGAAAAGAGCAAAAAGTTTACCCCAACTTGGAGTAAGTCTTTGATAGTTCTGGTCACCTATGGGATTGTACCGTCTTCTCCATCACCTTTGCCGCCTACTCCTCTGAGTAGAAAAGGTACAGTACTGTATACTTCCTATTTCGTTCCTTGGTCGAGCACTGCTGCATCAACCCGAAGTCCCTCACTTTCGGCTCTTGATGAGAAGCCCATCAACACCGGTCTTATGAAGTTCCTTGGCCATTGCCCTTCCGCCCTGTCTTGGTATTTGGAGTTTGCCTCTGCATTCTCCACCTCCTCGGCCCCTTTTCGACTAATGCTCTCCCTCTATGAAAGCAAGGGATCGATGACTCCACAGAAGTCCCGCCTCTGTAGTACCATGGTGCTGCCAAGCCCATGGCCCTACTATCCGTTGCCTTGCATCTGCATCCCTTCCTTCGCGATTGGTAGATCCGCCTCTGCAGCACTGTGGTGCTCCTCCGAGTCCACCTCCTTTCTAACCAACGCTTTGATTCTTTTGGTAGCTGAGCCCCATTGGACTCGTCGTCGCTTCCTTACCCCTTTCGACCACCTGCTTCAACACCACTGTGCCTTCCTAGCAGTTCTCCTTGGTCGATGGAAAGACAGACTACAAATCTCATGCATGGCCTCTGCCATCTTGTTGCAGGGCTCGCGCCGATTCTGTTCTCCTTAGCTTCCATGGTAGCAACGTTCGCTTACTCGGCCTTGTCCTCTGACTTGTCGGGCTCCCTTAAGCGAATGTGAGCACTGAAGCAGTCCAACTCTCCAGTCACTCTAACCATACCTCTATGTGATCAAGCCCCCTCTATGGGACTCACGGGTACTTACAATCTGACTTCTCCCTCGGTGGTACACAGCCCCCATATGCTGATGACCAAGGTTTTCATCTGATGCAAGCTTCGTTGCGCACATACGAAAGACCCGCCTCTACGGTACCATGTCATTCACCCCTTGAATCCACAACCCTTCTTGTCATTGCTTTGTTCACCGAAGTGGAGCTCCCAGCAGCTCCTGATCATTTACATGATCACGTCATCCTCCATGGGACTCATTGGTACTTGCACTTGGACTTCTTCCTCGGTGGTATACAGCCCCCATATGTTGATGATTAAGGCTTTCATCCAATGCAAGCTTCGATGCACACACACGAAGACCCGCCTCTGCGGTACCATGGCATTCACCCCTTGAATCCATAGTTCTTCTTGTTGTGTCGTACACCAAAGTGGAGCTCCCAGTAGCTCCTAATCATACCTCCGCATGATCGTGTCCTTCACGGGACACGATTGCCTGTATTGCATTGCCACGAACTATTCCACCACGATCCGCTACACCATGTCGCCTCCTGGTGATATCTTCATTGCATACAGATTCTCGTGTGATGAACTCGGACTACGACTTCTCCACGTGTGGCCTCTGCCAACACATCGTAGGGCCTCCGCCATCTCCGATTTTTGGTTCGCTCCCTTGGCAATTCACTTTCGTCCACCCACTCTTGGGTCACACTTGGACGAAGCATAGCTCTAGGACAATCCGTCGCCTAGTAGCTCCTAAAGTCCCCTGACTTCGCTAGAATTAGTGTGTCATTGTCTGGATCCTGGGCCTCTATCCCCTACCAGCACAATCTCCACTATGCACCACTTGTTCCTGACAACTCGAATGACAACACTATGGCATATTCTTCAAGAGTACTCGCCTCTGCGTCCTCTTTCCCCGTGCTAAGGTCTCATGATCCCAACATCGCCTCCGTAAGTTGAATCACCTTAGTTACTCCGTCAAATGCATCTCTGAGGTAAGGTGCATGTGCCTCGAAGCTCCCTTCGTCTTTGGCACCATGCAAGAGAAGTCCGCCCCATCAGAATGAAGAACCCATGGAACGATATAATTTCACTCTTGTCTCTACAAGAGTTCATGCCTTTGACCTCTATCCAAGGAAAGCTCTGTGCCTCCGCTCTATGTTCCATCTTCTATGTCGACTCCCTTCATGCAGCTTGGATACTTCACCAAGTTCCACCCAAGTCGCTCTGCTCCTCGATTTGCATTGAGTTGATAGTGGCCCTCGCGTCCACCATTCCACGGGTCAGCCATTCGTTGAGTTCGATTTCCACATCGACTCTAAGTGTGCCTTCATATGATGTTGCCTTGGATTGCTCCCCCATTTGATCTCGAAATGCATCCACCAATGCATTACCTCATTCGAGATCATGCGACAACTCCACGCCACTCGTTTGGTCTATTGAACTTTGTGAAGATATAGCCTTGAGGAACTCTTCCTCAATATATGTGGTCCGTTGCACATGATTCTCCCTCTAGAGAACTAGAACTTATCCCTCCTGAATATCTATCCTGTTGGAGCAACTTTCCTCTTCCATTCTTCCCACTGGATGTTCCGAAGACCACCATCCCCTTTGGACTACTCTGTCTTGCTGAACAACTTGTGCCTTGTTCTGCCGCGTAAATGCACTTGCTAGATTGCGACCCTTCGCCAATACAGTCTCCACTGCACCCTTCAAGGTCTAGCAACGTGCTGAACTTGTTGCACACTTCAGCCGCCTACGGATGTATCCTTTCCATGCCGAAGAGAAAGTTCTGATGCTCCATGGCACGGAGTTCCGATCGCGCCTTGGGATGGGCACGAACACTCTGTCGTCCGTGTACAAGCCCTTGCATGAGTACCGAATCCTTCGATTAGTAATTCGCTCACCTCGGTGAGCTTTGCACAACTCATACGGTCATTGAGCAACATATCCCACTTTACACGGTCTCATCTTTCACCAAGCGCCCCGCTTTGCCTTGAGCACTGTCAAGTTTGGTTGCCAACGTCGAGCCATAGCTCGAACTCAACCATCTCAATCTTTGTGCGCTACACATTCTTCTTCGCTTGCTTGTCCTCGTGGTGCCTCTCGCGCAAAGGGTTGACCATTCCTCTGAATGCCAAGCCTAGATGCCCGCTCCTCTGAGCGACACCTATCCCTACATCTCAATGTCCGTTTTCCCCCAAACAGCTATACGTGCTGGCTGTCCCCCACACAGCCCAGCTAGGTCCCTTACGTTTGTATGGCGAGTGTTTCTGCGTGTGCTTGTCCCGCTCTGATACCACAATGTCAGGCACCCATGCATATCCGTCCGCAAAGGTCAACCTTCCCCGAGATCTCCTAAGGTCCCTTAGACTTACAAAGGAGAAAACGGGTCAGAAGAAGCAATTCCAACGGGATCCACAAGCAACTTCTCAAGCAAACACTTTATAAAGTCAATACAAATTACACCCATGAAAATTACAAACTCAGAAAGGTTGCACACAAAGGATAATGGTCATTACAGACCGAAGTCACCATAAGTGCTTACAAGACACTCGTATTTACAAGCCAAAATCAGCTACAAAGCAAACCAAACTAGGGCTGCTAAGTCTACTGCAAGCCCACTACTTGCTGTACACAAACCGAAGGACACGGACAAACATGAGCATTTCATCAAACACCTTTTTACATTGTTGTCCGTGACAAACCGGCCTACGTCCACTCCCGAGTCCTCCTCCTTGAGGCACACTGGCGTCCACTACCGATCTTCTTTGGGTGAAGATCAAACCTTTACACTTGAGTTTACAAGGGAGACTTCAAGAATTTTTATAACTCTAAGCTCTCTCCCTTTCGTTTTTTTTTTTCTTACGATTCACACAATTTTTTTCACAGAATGTAATCCCTAAAATTATTGTATGAAATGCAAGAAAACTTAGGGTATTTATAGGGCCCTAAATGGCTTCAGTAATTGGAGCCAAAATTCAAATATACCCGGAAAATACAGGTACGAGCGGTTCAGCCGCAGGCCTGGGCGGGTCAACTGCCGAAAGTATCCAAAATCCAGAGTACGGGTGGTTCAACCACCCAACCTGGGCGGTTTAGCCGCTGACAGCAGCCCAAAATCTTGGTACGGGCGATTTACCCGCCCGTCCTAGGCAGTTCAGCCGCTCGAAAACCTAGGCGGCGCCGGTTGAACCTCCGCTCACCGATGGTTCACCCGCCGGGAATCCCAAAAAAATGATTCCCTTCACTTTTCCAATCCCAAATTGAACCACACGTTGACCAATTCTCTAGTCAACCAATTGAGCTCAACCTAAGCTCAATCAAACCCTTTTAGTGGACCCGATTGTCTCTTTGAGTTAATTTGGATTCCTTACAAATCACACTCATTTCGGACTCAACATTAACCTACGACTTAACAATCATACATAACCACCAAGCTTAATGAGCTCACTCCTGCAATCCAGCAACCTCGGGCATTCCTTGCGGCAAGGATTGACATACCGGTCCGTACCGGTGTGCTGATATTTTATCGATACCGGTACGGTACCGGTACCGGGGGGTACACACAGTGCGTATCGCCCGATATATTAAATATATTATAATATTTTTATAATATAATATAATATATTATTAAAATATATTAAAAAATAAAAAGGGGTGACGTCGCCTCGAACTCTCTCCCGCGCGGGGAGACGAGGGAGAAAAAAACCAGTGGGCGACGAGGGTAGCGACGGCTCGCGGGCGACCCCCGGGCGGAGTCGCCGCTAGGGCGGCGCGAGGTACTTCTCCTCTTCTTCTTCTTTTTCTTTTCCTCTTCTTCTTTCCTTTTTCTTCCTCAATTGACCGCAGACGGCAGAAATCGACCGTCGACGGTCGATCATAGTGGTACCGCCCGGTAACGGCCGGTCCGCGTACTCGACTCTGGCCAAACCTCTGATTGTAATCTTCTCTCTATCGTAGCTAATCCTGCATCAATCAACTCTAACAACCTTGTGACATCAAACACTCATCAATTGATTTAATCATCAAGATCCAAGATTCAACAATCTCCCCCTTTTTGATGATGACAATCAATTGATGACAGGAGTTAATCCTAACTCCCCATAAATCCATGCCATAATAAAGAAAACTTAAATTCAAAAGAACCGCACCCTCTTGAATTCAAGTATCACGAAACAAATCTTATTCCAAGTAAATTTCAACAAGAATTTGCATCAAGTCGTCGAATCATGAATTTAAAAAAAAATTATCCATCCATATCCAAGATATCCAAGTATATTATCAATATCATGTGTCATCAATGTATATCATTAATATCATGTGTCATCAATATATATTTATCCCCCTTTGTCATCAACAAAAAGGTGAAATGTATAGCTAATAATTTCAAAGCACATGGTAACATTACTCTCCCTTAGTAAAATAAAATATGCATTATAAAATTTTCTTCTCGTTCGTGATCAATAAGGAGAGAAACAAAGGAGTTTTGAAATCATCATTAAGAAGATCTCTTAATAAATTTCAAAAAGAATATTAAGATGAGCTCAAAATTCAAAGTTGAAACTATTTTAATCACATCATATACAATATATCATATCATAATAAAATCATGATTATTATTTCATCATCATGTATATTTTTAAAATCAACATGTATTATCACTATACATGATTTCACATTATCATATCTTCTCCCCCTTTTTCATCAACAAAAAGGAGAAGTGCAATTAACAAGTTTTTTATATATGAAAACGTAGCAATTTAGCAAATTTTTCATCACTTTAGATCATGCAAGCTAGTGAGTTCTTTCTTCTCTTTTGAGAAGTGCAAGCTAGCAAATTTTGCTTCCTTTATAATATTCAAGCTAGCAATTTTACATCATGCAAGCTAACAAGTTGGCAAGTGTTACTTCTCTTAGCATGTTTTTTTTTTCGAAAATGTGAGGTTAAGCAAAAATTTTCCTTCTCTTGAGATAGCACTTCTTGCTTCTCTTTTGAGATGAGCAAGCCAGCAAGTTTTGCTCCCTCTTTGTCATTGTCAAAAAGAAGGGATAATTACAATGGTGTAAAACTTTTTCCATTACATCATTTTTCAAATCATCACATGAAATATATCAAGAAAAATTAACATAGTGATGAGATATATAATTCATGAAGACAAATTGTGAATATCAAAAGACAAATCATAGGAGAAACAAATAAAATATCTTGATTCATGCATAAGAAATCTCAAGTTGTCAAAATCATGATTTATATAAAAAATCTCCTTTTCAATAATACGAGAACAAATAATAAAAGATTTGATTCATAAAGGATTTCAAGTTATAATTATGAGGAATCAAAATCATGATATATGTAAAGAACTCATTCAATTTTAAAATCATCAAAATCACTTCTATAGATCAAGAGATTCATAAAATATAACATAATTGATTCATTAATCTTTTTTTTTATTTCATATAAGCATGCCTTCGTCTTTTAAGTCAAATAAAAACATACATTTTTATTTAAAATGGAAAAATAAATTTTTATTACGGTAAAGATCAATAAGTCATAAATCATAAAAATCATGATACATAATTTTGAAATATAAACTTATTAAGCATGATCACTATACATCATTAAATTATCAAGCATGATTTTATTGAACATAAAGCATCTTCAATCAAAATCAAAAAGCAATACGAAAATCATCAAGATATACATTATTGTTTCTTAAAAGAATACAAAGGATTTATCTTAATCATTAGATTTAAGTCTAACACTTTATTTCTTTATCATAAATATGCAGTTTTTATGATCAATATCATTTTTCAAAATCTAGAAAATGAAGCACAATTTTTCTCTCCTTTTTCTATATTATTTTATGCTCAAATTTTATCATTCAACAATAATCATTTATCATATAACCCACACATTATCCTATAATTTAAATCATGTAACATTTAAATCAATCATTCAACAAGTACTTTTTACTTAGCCAAAAACACCATAATATTTAGGTCATTCAATGATAGCCTTTGCATTTAAATCAACAAATATTCAAGCCAATGATTTTGAACCTATCATAAAAATCTTTCTTTCATAAATTTGAGTTTAGATAAAGTTTCTAATTCATTTTTGTACTAGCATGCCAAAGTTAGAGCAATCAAGATTAATGAGTTATCCAAAGATTCTTTATCATTGATTTTATTTCAATAATTTTTGTTTTTATTTAGGCTAATGAGCTTTGAAAGAGTATTATATCTCAAATCATGTGCCTTGAGCATATATTTTCAAAACATTACTTAGTGCTCCGAGCTTTGTTATGAGGCAACTTTATATTATGGGAGGTTTTGATTTCGGTATCCATTTGAGTTTGGGTCCTTCATGATATATTCTTCTCATTTTCTCTAATGGTTTTAGGTTGTTTGTGATTCCTTTAGGAACCCAAATTAATTTATGTGGACTATAATTTTTAAATGGACATTTGTAGGCTTTATGTCCTAATTTTTCACAAAAATTACACTTAATTCTTGGTGGCACATTAAAGGTAGGTCCTTTAACAAATATAGTTGGCTTTTGTTGAATGTTACCAACAAAGCCTATACCATTTCTTTTATTAATATGACCTTTATTTACAAGGATCATATTTAGGGATTTGTTCTCAATTTCAATTTTTTCTAATGTTGTCTTAAGCATGATATTCTCTTCCTTAATATTATCTAGCATATCACATTTAGAACATGGTTTATGTGATACTAATGAATCATGCATTTCGTCAAGTCTGTTAACTAACTATTCATGATCATTCTTAAGCAACTTAAAAGATTTGCTAAGTTTTCTAAATTCATCAAACAAATCATTAAACATATTTAATAACTCCGAAAAAAGAAACACTTAATGAATCACTAACCTCATCTTCGATCGTCATAAGTGTGAGATTCTCCAATTCTTCTTGATTATGTTCTTCATCTTTAGAGCGCCTCGACTTCTTGCGTTCATAGCAAGAAGTTTTGTCCATCTTAAGATCATTTTTACAGTTCATGTTCATTAATTTATCTAGTTCATTTATCAAATGTTTAAAGTCCTCATCACTCGAGATTTCACTCGAGGAGTCATATGTTCTTCTCAGTCCACATTCCTTCCAGTTCTTTGGAAGGTGTTCTTGAGTTCTCAACGTCAAATTCTTAGAAAGTTATTCTTCTTATTCATTTTTGCAAGATATTTTACTTAATGATTCTTTTTTATTAATTGTGCTTTCATGTGTGATTCCCTTTACTTTTCCAATCCCGAATTGAACCATACGTTAACCAATTTTTTGGTCAACCAATTGAGCTCAACCTAAGCTCAATCAAACACTTTTAGTGGACCCGATTACCTCTTTGAGTTTGATTTGTATTCCTTCCAAATCATACTCATTTTGGACTCAACCTTAACCTACGACTTAAGGATTACAATCATACATGACTACCTAGCTTAATGACCTCGCTCCCGCAATCCGGCAACCTAGGGTTCTATCGTGGAGGAATAGGCTGGAAAAGAGGGATAAACGATCTCTTCGAGGGGATCGGGCCTCCTAGATCACTTCGGGGGGATCTGCCTCCTAGATCACTTTGAGAGGATCTGCCTCCTAGAGTTTCTGCCTATTGGCTAAAACTAAGATTCTTCATTCCTTGATTGTGGAAAAGAGTTTACAACCTTATTTATAAGGCTTTACCAAGAGTCTCACTAATCTTTGACTCTTGATAGACTCCTAACTAAAAATAATAACGGACCTCATCCTAACCGAAGATAAAAACCAACTCATAACTGACTCGATTGGGCTGACCCGTCTTATAACTGACTCCGACTGGACAGACTAACATGACTCGACTTGATTTAATCATGAATGGATGGACCCGACTTACTAGGGTCCTAATAGACCCGCCCACTTCAAATCAGCCTTGTCCTCAAGGCTGAGCAATATCAGATTTCGAGAGCACTTCAATATTTACCACGCATCACGACTCTTTGATTAATTAAGTAGGATCTCCACTTGGTGTAAGCAATTGTTTGGACTTCTTGTGCAATTGTCATTTTAGTCTTCTGGAGAACCCTTTTCATCCGATGGCTAGTGGTAGTATCATGTCTTCTTCTGAAGATCACCACTTCGAAGTTTTCTTAGGGCATCAAAAAGAAATCGACAAGTAGTTGTTTTACCTTTGAGCATCTTTTATCACAAATTAGGGTTTGCCCATTAGCAATCTTATCTTCAGATTTGGCACAACCTTCGTGATCGGACTTCACATTATTCATTTTTTATTCCTCCTTAGCTGGTCCAATCATTAGAAGTTTGTCACGGCCTTCATATTCGAGCTCCACATTGTTAGTTTTTATTTCCTCCTTAATTGTCTCAACCGTCAGAAGTTGCTCTTGTTTGCGATTGTCTATGTTGACCACCTTGAAGTCCTGTCTATTGAAGTTTCTGTTTCGACGAATGTCCATAATGATTTTTCTTTCATGTACACTAGCAAATGATACGGCTACTATCATGGTGCAGGGATGGCGAGCTTTAACTTCGCACCGAATCTCCGGATTAAATTTTCTCACCAAATGTATCTCGGACCAATCTCGGGTTTGGTTCGACAGGTGCTTAAATCTGCTCTGGTACTCCTGTACTGTAGAAGTCTGACGGATTTTAGCGAGCTGTCCATTAATGTTCTTGTACTCCGACGGTCCAAAGCGCCTCAAGAGCTCTCTCTTGAACTGTCCCCACGAAGGGACTCCGTGATAGGTCTTGTATAAATCATACCACTGGATCGCACCACCTTCGAGTTGTGTGGAAGCTATCTCCACCATTGATTCCTCCGGAGTCCTGTGAAAATGAAAAAACTTTTCAACACGTGAGATTCAACCGATGAGGTCTCTATCTTCCCATCTAGGAAACTTCATCCTCATGCATGTGTATCTTGTGTCCTGCCCGTGGTCATACTTTCCGAATCGACTCCCTTTGAAACTTTCACCATGTTGAGTTTTGTTGGTGCTCTCTGATCGACTTCTTCTAATTTCACAGAGAAGCTCTTCAAATCTGTCTTCCAAGCGAGCTATTGAGTCAAGGTCATGAGTTTGGGTCGTAGGGAAGGGCAAGGGTTGTGGAGATGCGATTGTGGAGATGCTGACAACAAGGAGGGGCTGCGAGTTCCGACGAGGGGTCCGGCGAGGAAGAAGTGGGAGCAGCAGGGTCCGGCAAGCAGCGGGGTCCGACGAGGGGTGGCTGGCGCGGCTGTGTGGCTGAAGAACGGGTGTGCGCCGGCGGGATGGGGCTGTAGGCGGCAGATAGGAGCGGCGACAGCAACGATAGAAGCACGGATGCGCTGCGGCAGCAGGAAGCGGAGGCGACGCTACTGTGCGTCAACGGGGAAGAAGGAGAGGGCGGCAGCAGCAAAGCAGAGGAGGCAGCGGGGAAACAGCGACAGCGGGAAAGAGTGGCAGGCAGCGGCCAGCGACGACAGGTGAGGAGTAGGGAGGAAGGCAGCACAGAGGGCGTGCGATTGAAAAGGAGGAGAAGGCAGCGGCGATGCGCGGCTGCTGCAGTAGGAGAGGAGGAGAAGAAGAGGCAGAGGAGGCAGCGTCTGTGGCGACGCTGGCCGACGACAGGAGCAGGGGAGATGGGGCAGCTGCAGAGGCGACGCTGGCCGACGGCAGGAGCAAAGGAGATGGGGAAGCAGCAGAGGCGGCGCTGGCCGGCGGCAAGAACAGGGGAGGAAGAAGGGGTGCGACGGCAGGAGTAGGGGAAGAAGTGCGGGGCCCTTTTCTTCCTTCCCTCTCTCTCTTTATTTCTTTCTCTTTCTCTTTCTCTCTCTCTCTTTTTTTTGCTGTTGCTTCTTTTTCTTCTCTCCCTCTCTTTTTTGTTTTTTTTTTTGGGAGATGAGGAGAAAGGAGGGTTTGGCGCTTCTATTTTCTTCTCTTTTTTTTTTTTTAACAAGATGGCCAATATGACGATGATGGCAGCGACGACGACGTTGACGACGATGGCGATGACGGTGATGATGAGTGGAGTGACCGCGGAATCACAACAAGAACGCCGAGGATCTCTGCTCTGATACCAGATGATAGAACCCTAGGGTTCTATCGTAGAGGAATAGGGTGGAAAAGGGGGATAAACGATCTCTTCGAGGGGATCGGACCTCCTAGATCTCTTTGAGGGGATCTGCCTCTTAGGGTTTCTGCCTATTGGCTAAAACTAAGATTCTTCATTCCTTGATTGTGGAAAAGGGTTTATAACCTTATTTATAAGGCTTTAGCAAGAGTCTCACTAATCTTTGACTCTTGATAAACTCCTAACTGAAAATAATAACGGACTTCATCCTAACCGAAGATAAAAACCAACTCATAACTGACTCGATTGGGCTCACCCGTCTTATAACTGACTCCGACTTGACAGACTAACATGACTCGACTTGATTTAATCATGAATGGATGGACCCGACTTAGCTAAGGTCCTAACAGAGTCTTATAGTCCTCCGGCAATCTCCTAGCGTGTTCCTAGCAATCTTCCTGATACCTTTGGCGATAGCGAAGTCCTAGCTCCCACCGTATCGTTCAATCCTTGGCCCGATGCCTAAGCTTGAACCTAGGCCCATGTCTGATCTGTAAATCCTTTTCACCGTCGTGGTTAAACCTACGATGCTAACTACAACTTGATTAATTACAATCAACATGGACACAATCCACTTAAAGACCTACCCAACTCCCGGCAAGCCTTTCGACTACCCCCGACAATCTTCCGGCGAGTCTCAGTCTTCTTTCGGCGAACTCCCTTGCGCCATCCTGGCAAGCTCCCGATACCCTCGGCGAGCTCCCGACGCACTCCAAGCGACTTCCCAACCGCATCGTCCAAACCCCGGCCCGATGCTTGGACTTGACTCTGGCCAAACCTCTGATTGTAATCTTCTCTCCGTCGTAGTTAATCCTGCATCAATCAACTCTGACAACCTTGTTAGATCAAACACTCGTCAATTGATTTCATCATCAAAATCCGAGATTCAGCACAAATGTGTTCCCTATCAGATCCCAACATTCACCACCATTATTGACTGCTCCCCTCAGTATTGCATCAATGTTGTCCCTCATTCATTTGATATCATTTTCTATTGCCTCTTGGATGCTTAGGAAGAGTCGATGCATCACCTTATGAATGACATTTCGAGTGGCATCAGGAATTGTGTATCCTCTACAAAAACCACCAAAAAGTCAATCACTACAAGAACAATTGCATAATCAATGACATCTAGCTTGATTCACTCAAAATCAATAATACAGTAAAATGTTGCTCCTCAATGAAGACCACCATGATGTTAATCACTACATGTTTACAATTGCTTCTTCATCAAAGACATCTAGCTTGACTCCATCGAAATTTTTAACACAATATATGAAAGTAATCTCCTTCAAGCTAATCAATTCAGTTATAAACAGAAGTAGACATCAGTCAAAAGCAATTAAAGAAAATTTATGACAGCCATCACATGTCAGTGGTGGTCGAACTGAAACCACTTCGAACGAGAGTGTTCCATTTCTTTTCCTCTTATTTCTCTCAACAGTTTGTTGCTACATCTCTACATAACATATCCGCTGGGTATACCACAGTTCTGGTGGTAAGATCCACATGTTGACTTTGACCTTGTGGAGGCACTGAACATACTTCTAGTGGTGCCACTCCAGATGCTACATCACAGCATTGAAGCCCATGCTGCTGATAAATAGTGTGATAACAACCACGAGCTTAACCCACAAACAGCAAAATTGAGCTTTAGGCCATTCCTGACTGTAAGTGCCACAACTCCCAAAAAACAGTTGCACCAATTACAAGATCAGCACCAATATCACTAGATTCACCATCTGTTCTTCATACTCATCCCATCAATTCAGATGCTCACCCATCAAATTTTACCTTATATAGATATATTGATGCTTCAAAATGCACATCATACTCCACATTCACTACAGACCTTATTTCATTGGCATGTTGCACACACACAGACCTACGAGCTATATGCTTCTTTCTTCTGAAAAGGTCACCAACTTCACCAATCACATGACAAGATAGACATATTTAATGCATTTATTTTGATATTTTGGAAAAAAGAAGGCAAAGGGTTACCCATAAGTGAAAAGGCATATGCTAAGGATAGTAATTAGCACCAAAGACCAGCCTTGTCTAGTAATTAGCACTAGCAGTTGATGAACTGAATAGGTACATTTGAAATAAAGTTCCACTATGTTATTTGATAATAACATTGTTTCGATCAGTAAGCGCTAGTAATATCTCAGGTAGTGCTATTTTGTTGAACTCTAAAATCCATAGGGTTTAGATCAAGGATATGAACTTGAACAATATGAAATAGAGTGGAGTATAACTGAAAAAATATGGCCAAAAGATTTTGACAAATAAAACAAGAGGGATGATTGAAGGTATACTTCATAGATTTCAGGATGGTTGAAATCGACAGAAATCTTACAATGTTAAATAATTACAGAACAACCTATCTGAAAGGCTAGGGTCCATCTTACCTCCTGTCATCCTTTAAGAGTAATATGGTGTCACTATTGTTAATTGCGCACTTTTATGAAGAGTTCAAAATCATATGGATTCAACTTTTTTTGTTTTTTCAGTACATCTGTTAATACAAACCTCAACCATTTACACAGCAACAAGAAAGGAACGATAGGACAAGAAATTAATATATGAGATAAATCAAATATTAGATATTTTAGAAGCAATAATAAGATTTACATTAAAAGTTTAATTAATCACAGTCAAGAATCATCAAGAATGAGTTCTTATTTCCTCAAAAGCTACTATAGCAAAAATTAGGATATTGAGATGAACCTCTGCTGTTTTCAAAAGTTATGCATAGCACTAACTGAGCATAAAATTAAGGGAAAAAAAATTAAGGTGCCTGAGGTATACTATACCCGATAACTAATTTGGTGAATCATTTTATATTATAGAAATGAATAAAATCAAAATGTCTAGGCCACAAAGACTAAGAAAATATATTATTATCCTCTTAGATTATCTTGTGGCAATAGCCTCCGTATAGCAAAACGCAGGACAGAGATTCATGTAGTGATTTCATATAGTTCGAAACTTTTCCTTATTGACATTAATTCACAAATGTCTACTTATGTTGTAAAGGTAGAAAACAACTGTACCATGACTGCAGGCAGGATGAGTAACTACCTGATTCAGATTCTCAGGTGCCTTGTTACTCGTAGCCACAAGAACGGTTCCCGTGCTCAGTAATTTGCATACAATTCCAGATAAGGCCACAATAGCAAAGATATCAACGGTCTGTACATAAAGAAACATCAGTTGAAGTTTCATAAGGCCTTGCTTGCCAATCTGATAGATATATTACTAATGAATAATCAATGACTAAATAAAAGCTAAGATATACATTTTGTTGTTTAGTTAGTCATGTAGAGATTCTTCGGCTGTAAACTTCACACCATAGATTAGACAAATTGGCTAGATGAAATTGCCTGTCCAAATTTCAAAATATTTTGTAATGGTAAACTAAATATATTTTTTTTAATTTTATAAACACTTCGATCTTGCTTACCTAATCTAATGGTCAATTGTTAAATCCAGGGTTCGTCGTACCGACCCGTAATGCTTAGTACGAGCAGTACGTACCGATCCGTTAGGGGATCGATACGCTGACCATGCTCTATCGAACGATACCATAACCTGACCCCGTATCGAGTGATGTGGGGTCCGTACCAGGTGGTAATGGTCGAAATTCGACCGTTACTGACATGTACCGGTCAGTAATGGTCGGATTTCGACCATTACCAATCAAGGGTTGCGACCACCCTATTTTAAACAGTCAAATTGACCGTTTGAACCATTTTTACTCACATCTCTCTCTCATTCTCAACTTATATCACTGTCTCAATCTCTTCAACTCCCAAACTCATTCTTATTCATATCTCTATCTCATTCTCACATTTTCACTCTCATAAACTCAACAAAGCTACGATTTATGGATTGAATAAAATTTAGGAGGATTAAGAGGAAGATCCCCCTCAGCCAGAACGTGATGGAAGGAGTCGAACAACATTGAGTCAGACTACTTGAGGAACTAGAGATCCCCAACTGTCACAGTCGTCCACCCAGCGTGCAAAGGCAAAGGCAAAGTGGAAGCCAATAGCATCAGCCGCACCATTAGAAAGAATCGCGTCACGCGTCAGGCAACGAAACACCTTCTCAATTGCATTTAACCTGCTCAATCCATATACATGGCAATGATGTGGAGAACAATGCCTCAACCGATGATGGCGACAATGTCAAGGAGTCAATGGTCCCGTCTACACAATTTGAGGGTAGTGCATGGACCAAGCGGTATATTACAAGATGCCACCCGAGATTCAAATCATGGAACTCGAAGAGGTATTGGTCAAGTATATACACGAACGAGGAAGGGGAAGGCAATTGATGATTTTGAGCAGATGCAACAGAGCCTACACGACGTAGACACTCAGTGAAGCTCATCGTATTCATAGTCATCATATCATAGAGAATCTTATGGCCAACGACCATACGATGATGGTTATACTTCTCCGAGCAATAGAACGGTGATCGATCTTATGATACAGAACAACATATTAATCGGCAAAAGTAGAAGTTCTGCCAATGTCTATGCTTTGCACCAATACATGCCACAATCATACTTGACTCAAGAGTTGCCTCGGACTTGTGTGATTCATGACCATCACTACATTGATGTACCAATAGTATACAGTTTATAAGTATCCTATGTCATGGGATCAATTTCAAGATTGGGTCCGACAAACATATCAAATTGATCTATAAATACATATGATCGAGGACACTGATCCACCACCTGTAGAGTCCTATAGTTCTTTTGGTGATAAAACCATGTATATTCATCGATCGATACTTGATTCATTTAAATATTAAAGTTTAAGTTATTTAAAAAACATAATTCAAATCATTTCTTTGTAGATAATTCAATATTAACGAAAGGATGATTCAGAACGTATCAAAAGGCTACTTCTCAAAAAAGTTATCAATATTCTTTCTTAATTTAGATTATTTTCGTTAAAATTATACTAAATTTATATTTATTTCCAACTTAGAAACCTTAATCTAATATTTTTAAATTTTTCAAATTTTTTTGGTGCTATTTTTTATTTTTGAGCGTACCATCTACAGACCCTAGCATACAGTTGGTACATCTCGATACGTAGCATACCGACCATTGGTCGGTGTATTGGTCCGGATCGAAATTGCGAACCTTGGTTACATCTACTCAAAGCAAAATCCAATATATTTGCAAGATTTGACTTACCGGACCGTACCGATGTACCGACATATTGTCGGTACCGGTACGGGACCCGTACCGGACGGTATGCACAATGTGTACCGCCCAATATTAAAATATAATAATATTTTTATAATATAATACTAAATAATATAATATTAAAATATTAAAAAAAAGGGAAAAGGGGGCGACGTTGCCTCGATCTGTCTCCCCGCGTGGGGAGACACTCCATCTTCTCGCACGGGAGAAAAATCGGCCGCGGCCGCGGGCGGCGACTGCCCACAAGCGATCGCGGGCGGCGACGGCAGGCGGGCGAGGACGGCACGCGGGCGAGGTATTCTTTCTTCCCCTCTTCTTCTTTTTTTCTTTTCCTCTTCTTCCCTTTTTCTTCCTTAATCGACCATCGACGGTCGATTTCTTCTTCAATCGGCCGCCGACGGTCGATTTTTAACGGAACTGCCCGGTAGCGGGCGGTCCGCGTACCGGTAACCTGGCGGACCGGTATGTACCGACCGTACCGAAAGGTACAGGTCAAAATTGCAAACCTTGCATATTTGATCTCATAACATTAAATAATCTAAGGTTTGCAATTTCGACCTGTACCGCTCGGTACGGGCGGTACATACCGGTCCGCTAGGTTACCGGTACACGGACCGCTCGCTATCGGGCGGTTCCGTCAAAAATCGACCGTCAACGGTCGATTTTGGCCGTAAGCGGCCAATTGAAGAAGAAATCGACCGTCGGCGGTCGATTGAGAGAGAAATCGACCGTCGGCGGTCGATTGAGGAAGAAAAAGGGAAGAAGAGGAAAAAAAAAAGAGGGGAAGAAAGAATACCTCGCCCGCGCGCCGTCCTCGCTCGCCTGCCGTCACCGCCCGCAGGTCGCCTACGCGTCGTCGCCCCTCGCGGGTCGCCCACGGCCACGACCGCTTTTTCTCCCGCGTGAGGAGACGGAGCGTCTCCCCGCGCGGGGAGATAGATCGAGGCGACGTCGCCCCCTTTTCTTTTTTTTATATTTTAATATTAAATTATATAATATTATATTATAAAAAAATATTATATTATATTATATTTTAATACCAAACTGTACACACTGTGCATACCGCCCGATACGAGTCCCGTACCGGTACCGACAATATGTCGATACACCGGTATGGATCGATAAGTCAAACCTTGAAATAATCTATAAGAAAAGTACTTGAAATAAACACAAGCTCAATTCGTAAGGCTGGGATATTATATAAATGAAATTAATGCGTAAAAAAGAGGTTAGGTAATTACAATAGGTAATAGAATCTTGAAGAAAAAAAAGAAGCCCAAGTCATGTGGTCCATAAACTTCAATTATTCTCGCCTAATTTGTACATTAGTATTATTTAAGCACATTAAAAGGATAGTTGTCAACCAAAAGAATTTATTAGATAATGACAAAATAAAGAAACATTATTAAAGTTCACTAGTAAAAAAGTATTATTGAAGTTTATGCATTTCCTACTATACAAGAAAAACCTTTAGTCGAGCCCATGGTCACATTAAGAAAAAAGGTTGAGTACAGGAAAGATGATGTTATAGTCATTATATGAGTCCATTTAGGGTTCTAAGTTGAGTGATATGCAGTCAGACCTTCCTTTTTCATTTATTTTTCCTTTGTCTTCAATGTGTTTTTCGCAAGGTTCGCCTTATCGGTCCGTACCGACATACCGAGTTTATCTTGGTATGGTACCCAGTACCGAGCGGTACACATAGTGCATACCGCTCAGTATATAATATAATATTATATTATATAAAATTAATTTAATATATAAAAAAACAACGTCACCTCGCGGGAAAACGATGCTACGGGAGAACGAGGTGGCGCCTCGTCCTCCCGAGCGGGAAGACGAAGCGGCGCATCATCCCACATGGGTAGATGAGGCTCCTGCACAGGAGAGGAGACTGATAGGACTCCAGTAGGGTTAAGTTATAATATCCCTAGAAGTAGTCAATAAAACCCTATGAGATTGTAATAAAACCCCACCTAGCCACTTCTATCCTATAAAGAAGTGTGGTTAGGGTTTAGATTGGGACCTTAGGGTTTAGTAGCTACCGCCCCCTTTACTGGGTTGGTCGGCCAGGGTTTCCCCCTGCTTAGATGGGCTATAGAGCCAACCTAGCCGCCACATGTTCCTACTTAGGCAGGTCGGCAATAGAAGGGGCAAAGGGGTAATTTTACTTAGGCAAGCACCCCATGGGCTAGGGTTTAGAATCCTATATAATGATGCAGTCACCCCCTCTCTTTTATCAAGCAATTATAAACTTTTATTCAGCCTTGTGTCGAGTCTAGGAGGGAGGAACCCCTACAGCATTCTAAGGGTTGATCCCCCTCAAGGGTCAAAATCTATAGAGCTCCTTCTGGAGTTCTATCATCTAGTATCAAAGCCGTGTTCCTACGGCCTATAGCCATCTCAGCCGCCTCCACCTTCCCAAGCAATTCCCACAATTGCTTTTGACGTCGCCTCCACCGTCACCCACCAAGCCGCAGATCCATCAATTTGCTACCATCCTCTGCGTCAACATCTAGAAATCTGGTATAATTTTATCACCCACGTCTCTTCAATACTGCAAGATCTTTTACCTTACACGTTGAGGAATTTTCTCAAATTTTATCCGCTGCAAATTTCGTTCGTCGCAAACGTTATCGTTGTTGCGAAGGCGACGCTGCACAAATTTTCAGCCACCTTTTTGCCTCTTGAAACCGGTTTATTTCTTCTCCTTTTTGGCCGAAATTTTTATACAATTCCATAAATCAACTTAGCTTTCATCTAAGATTGGTTTTTGAAAAAAATTCCTTCTGGAACCGGTTTTATTGTGCCTTCTTTCATCATCACGCAGTGCTGGAATTTTACGACGAAGGATCTGCCTTCCGTCTTTTGCCCTAATCCCCTACTGTTACGCTGCCGAAATTTTGTCAAACTTTTTATTGGTATTGATCACATCTGAACTGAGGATTTCTGCATATTTTTCTTGAATTTTCCTCTAGAATTTACGTCGAGAATTCATCGTTTCTCCGACGTAAAATCTGTTCAGCAGGACAGCACCTCGCAGCACCTTTCTTCGTCGAATTCTATCGGATTTGAGTGCTGTCTTTTGTGGGATTTTGGACTCTCTTTCTCTCATCTGCAAACCCTACCATCCTCACCAAAAACCCTTCCAAACCGCACCCTAAACCGATCCCAAACAACCACCCAAATCAGCCCTAAACCGCAGCCCACTCCCATCTAAACCGATCCACTCATCCAACCGGCCACCACCTCTCCAAAAATTCTCATGCCACTAACCCGTCAACAGAAAAAAGATCTCAATATTACAAATCTAGAGGCATACACCATGGCATCAGAGGAGGCCATCAACGCCAAGTTCGAAGCCTTTGAAAGCCGCATGGAGGAGAAGATACGATCCCTTTTCGCCGAATTCAGCATAGGCCGACCATCAAGTCCAAGGAAGTCACAGCATGGAGAGACTTCAGATCGGTGAGACGATCCTCAAGAGCATGGACACGTCATCCCTGATCAGAATAATCCACGCATGAAGGTGGACTTCCCAAGATGGGAAGTAGGAGACCCGATCGGATGGATCTCGCGCGCGGAGCGCTATTTTCGGTTCTACCGAACCGCCGACGCTACACGGGTGGAGATTGCTGCCATCCACCTCGAGAGAGATGTTATTCAGTGGTTCAATTGGTTTGAGCACACCCATGGAGGACTCTCTTGGCAACGATTCAAGGAAGGACTACTAAACTGCTTCGGACCAACCGATTTCGACAGCATCGACGGACAATTAGCAAAGATCTGTCAAACCTCTACAATACAAGAATACCAAACAAGGTTTGAACGTTTATCTAACCAAATTGTGGATTGGTCTGAGAAACAACTTTTAAGGACTTTTATTGAGGGTCTAAAGCCGGAGATTCGAGGAGAAGTAAAGGCACAACAACCGTACACTCTTGTGGCGGCGATTTCCTTCGTGGGTATCTAAGAAGACGATTGAACCACGAGATATGAAGGACAAGGGTCGCTCCCCGACCAGCCATGCCGAGGCCTACAGCCCCCTCTACTGCCATCTGAGCCCCCGCACCAAAGAAATTAACAAGAGACGAGCTTCGTGAACGTTCAACCAAGGGGTTGTGTTGGCACTGCGACAAACCGTGGAGCCAAGAACATCGCTATAAAAAGGGTCGGCTCCTCGCGATTGAACTAGTGGAGGATGAGGACAGCGAACCATCTGAAGAAGGCCTCGAACCTAAAGAGGAAGCCACGGAGGAAGAGCCCCAGCCGTCCGACTACGCAGTGCACGCATTGGCCGGCTACTCTATAACCCACAGACGATGAAAGTTGGAGGACTTCTAAAACAGCAACCCATCACCGTTCTCATTGATACAGGCAGCACAAATAACTTCCTCAACAGTAAGGTTGCTGCACGTATGGCGCTTCAAATCGAAGGTTGTAACAAGTTAGATGCAAAGGTCGTCGACGGCCGAATCCTCAATTGCAACCAACGGTGCCCGCGGGTGAAACTACTCCAAGACCAAGAAGTGGTATCCGATTTCTACCTCCTACCCATCGATGATTATGAAGCCATGCTCGGGATTGAATGGCTCACAAAGCTAGGTGATATCTCTTGGAATTTTTCTAAACTAATTATGAAGTTTTAATGCAAAGGGAGGCACATTATATTGCGAGGCAAGCGCGGGAGCCATATTTCCACTGTTTCGACGCAACGGATGAAGAAAGTTTTGCACAAAGCACATGAAGGATTTTCTATGCATATCCAGCAGCTATCCAAGGAAGAGAACGTGCAAAATTCAGATCCTAAGGTTGCCCTATTAATGTTGCTGCACGTATGGCGCTTCAAATCGAAGGTTGCAACGAGTTCGATGCAAAGGTCGTCGACGGCCGAATCCTCAATTGCAACCAACGGTGCCCGCGGGTGAAACTACTCCAAGACCAAGAAGTGGTATCCGATTTCTCCCTCCTACCCATCGATGATTATGAAGCCATGCTCGGGATTGAATGGCTCACAAAGCTAGGTGATATCTCTTGGAATTTTTCTAAACTAATTATGAAGTTTTAATGCAAAGGGAGGCACGTTATATTGCGAGGCAAGCGCGGGAGCCATATTTCCACTGTTTCGACGCAACGGATGGAGAAAGTTTTGCACAAAGCACATGAAGGATTTTTTATGCATATCCAGCAGCTATCCAAGGAAGAGAACGTGCAAAATTCAGATCCTAAGGTTGCCCTATTAATGGACGAATTCGCGGATGTTTCTACGGAGCCACGAGGGCTGCCCCCTAACCGGCCGCATGACCACCGCATTCCGATTCTACTGGGCAAACCTCCATTAAATTTGAGACCATACCACTATCCTCACTTGCAGAAGGATGAGATTGAGAACATCGTCAAGGAGATGCTCGACACTGGAGTAATTCGACCAAGCTACAGCCCTTACTCTTCGCCGATGTTGCTAGTGCGCAAGAAGGATGGTACGTGGAGGATGTGCGTTGATTACCAGGCTTTGAACGCCATCACCGTCAAAGATAAATATCCTATACCAGTCGTAGATGAGCTGTTGGATAAATTAAAAGGAGCCCGAGTCTTCACAAAATTGGATCTCCGTTCCGGTTACCACCAGATTCAGGTATGCGCTGAAGATGTCCCGAAAACCACATTCTGCACACATAACGGCCACTACGAGTTTCTGGTAATGCCTTTCGGACTTACGAATGCTCCTTCCACTTTTCAAAGCCTGATGAATGACATCCTCCGGAGTTTTCTACGTAAGTTCATGTTGGTATTTTTTAATGATATTCTCATTTATAGCCCTACGCTTGATATGCATTTTCAGCACTTACGAACTGTTCTAACGATTTTTCGGGAGAACACCATTTATGTTAAAGAGTCAACGTGTAACTTTTTATAGCGTAAAGTGGAGTATCTAGGGTACATTATATCAGAGGATGGAGTGACGGTAGACCCGACGAAGATCGAGGCGATGTAAGGATGGCCGAGACCTACGAATATAAAATCGTTGCGCGGCTTCCTTAGACTCACCGGCTACTACCGAAAATTCGTGAAAGATTATGGCAAGATCAGTGCCCCACTCACATCCCTACTAAAGAAAGACTCCTTGTGGTCGGATAAAAGCCTCCGCAGCCTTCGAACGACTCAAGGCAGCCATGATGACGACGCCGGTCCTAGCGCAGCCCAATTTCAGCCGCACCTTCGTCATTAAAGCCGACGCGTCAGGAGTTGGAATTAGAGCTATTCTAATGCAAGATGGCCGACCCCTTGCTTACACCAGTAAAGCTTTATCTCCCTCACATCTCAAAATATCCGTGTATGATAAAGAAATACTTGCCATTGTACACGCCGTCACGAAGTGGGGACCCTACCTGATCGGCCGACGCTTCCAGATTAAGACCGACCACCGAAGCCTTAAATATTTTTTGGAGCAGAAAATGTCTTCCCCGGAGCAACAACGATAGGTAACTAAATTTCTTGGATTTGATTATGAAATTACTTATCGAAATGGGAAAGAGAATGTTATTGCGATGCTCTATCACGGCTACCGGGACAAGCTAAAATTTCAACCACTCCCTTCCTTCCACCGACTTCCTCAAAGACATTAGGGAGGAATGGAAGAATGACTTAGAGACCCGAGACATCATAGAAAAACTGGAGAAGGATCCGAGTTCCATAAGTCACTACACGTGGGATTCGAAGGACTTACGCTACAAAGACCAAATTGTTGTCGTTCTTTCTTCCCCTTACATTCAATTTATTTTGCATGAGATGCACGCTTCACCTTCGGCAAGGCACTCTGAATTTCTGAGAACTTACAAGCGGGTGAAACAAAACTTTTGGAAGGGCATGAAAAAATCAATTTATCCAAATGTGATGTATGCCAACAATAGAAAGGTGAAACGATGGCAAATCCGGGCAAACCACAACCACTACCTATACCGGACTCAGCATGGACTGACATCTCCCTGGATTTTATCGAAGAGCTGTCATCATCTCAAGGTAAAAGCATGATTTTGATGGTGGTAGATCATCTAACTAAACATGCTCATTTTTGTGCTGTGAGATATCCTTATACCGCTGCCAGCATTGGTAAAACTGCATGGGATACCAAGGTCGATTGTGAACGACCGTGATAAGGTGTTTACAAATAAATTTTTGATCGAGCTCTTACAACTACAAGGCACCCAACAGCCTACCACCCACAGACGGACGGCTAAACAGAAGTGGTGAACAAATGCCTCGAGACTTACTTACGGTGTTTCACCAGCGACCGGCCCAAGGAGTGGACAAGGTGACTTCCTTGGGCCAAATGGTGGTACAACACAACTTATCATTCATTAACCAAATGTACACCTTATGAGGCATTGTATGGCCGACCGCCCCCTGTAATATCGAAATATGTAATTGGTACGGCCAAGGTAGATCGGATCGACCAAAATTTAATTGACAAGGACAAGCTTCTGCAGCTGCTGAAGGACAATCTAACTGTCGCTCAAGCCCGCATGAAGTAACAAGCAGATACTCACCGGAGCGAGCGAGAATTTTCAGTCGGAGATTGGGTCTACCTTCGCCTACAACTGTACAAGCAGCTGTCAATCAACACCAGAGCATCGATGAAGCTATCTCCATGATTCTATGGACCATATCAGATTTTGGAGCGTATTGGAGCCGTGGCATACAAATTAAAGCTTCCAGATGGCGCTAAGATCCATCCCGTCTTCTACGTATCCTTGCTAAAGCCGAAATTGGGAGAACGAGAGTTGGCACAGACTCAGCTGCCGAACACTACAACTGATGGTGAAATCTAAGCCCAACTTGAAGCTATACTTGATCGAAGAATTGTGACGCCCTTCAACTGAAGTACTTCTGAAGTGGAGTAACTTACCATCTGAAGATGCAACATAGGAGTCGCATAAGGAGCTGAAGACCCGATTCCCAGAGTTTATGGACCCTCAACCTTGAGGACAAGGCTGATTCTAAGAGGGCGGGCTTGATAGGACTCCAGTAGGGTTGAGTCCTAATCTCCCTAGAAGTAGTCAATAAAACCCTGTGAGATTGTAATAAAACCCCACCTAGCCACTTCTATCCTATAAAGAAGTGTGGTTAGGGTTTAGATTGGGGCTGCCCCCTTCACTGGGCTGGTCGGCCAGGGTTTCCCCCTGCTTAGGTCAACTATAGAGCCAACCTAGCCGCCACATGTTCCTACTTAGGTAGGTCGATAATAGAAGGGGCAAAGGGGTAATTTTACTTAGGCAAGCACCCCATGGGCTAGGGTTTAAAACCCTATATAATGATGTAGCCGCCCCCTCTCTTTTATCAAGCAATTATCAACTTTTATTCAGCCTTGTACTGAGTCTAGGAGGGAGGAACCCCTACAGCGTTCCAAGGGTTGATCCCCCTCAAGGGTCAAAATCTATAAAGCTCCTTCTGGGGTTCTATCAGAAGCGGCGCCTTATCCTGCACGGGGAAGGAGTTGGCGCCTCGTCCCGCGTGGGGAGAGGAGGCATCGCCTTTTCCCGCGTCGCCTTGTCCCGCACAGGGAGACGAAGTGTCGCCTCGTCCCTGCGCTAAGAGACTCCGGTTTCAACGGTACAGCCCTGTAGCGGACGGTCCACGTACCGGTATCCTATCGGACCAGTACTTGCTGCCCGTATTGGGCGGTACAACTCGAAGCAGAAAATCTTGGTTTTTCGTACTATTTCTTACTGACTCTAATATGGTCTCAAATTTGTCTCACGTAAATATTCCTCTAAATCATAAAAGAAATGCAAGTACCGTGAGAAAGTTTATCATTTGGATATTCTAGGAGTTGACTTCATATTGTTTTCATTTCCTTTTATGGAGTCCAAACTCCAAAGTCCAAACCAAATAAGGATGACTTCTAACTTGATGTAATATGCTAGGGATTGATCCTATTTGAATGTACATCAGATTTGAGAGGTAATAAAGAGGCAGTTTGCTTGTTTTATAGTAGAGTATTTCCTATTATTATACTATCTGACAGATTTGAGAATGTACAATAGATTGGTTTTATCCTCTCTTCTTATGATCCAATCTTATTCATTTTCCCTATAATCTAAAGCTCTATGACTTCCTTCTCTTAACTAACGAGTTACATCAGTTGCCATGTATTTTCTGGAATTTATCCTTAGACCGAAATATAGCTAACTTATTCTTTACAAAATATCTGAAATACAGAAGATCTCATTTTAGTTCAAATCTATGTTGAATTACATCTATTGCTGACTAGACTAGCTATTTTCAAACAAACGCATTGTTCTGAAAACCATATCAAGGTTCAAACGAGTGAAAGCTTGAAAAAAGAGGCACTAATTCATCCATAGCAACCTGGTCTGTAATCTACAGGCCTCTGCTACACCACTCTCTCATCCTCAGATCAATATTCATATAAGTTATATATATATATATATAAGTTATTTTTCTTTCTTACTAAACAGTCTAAAATAGTGGAACTCATTCAGAAGTCCCAGGATGCTCCAAAAGAATAGGTAGCTTAAACTTACCAAAAAAAGAATAGGAAGCTTAAAACTCTAGAACACACACACACACAGCAAAATAAGGAGGTTCGGGTCAAAATATCAAATGGCAATAGCAAAAAAGGTGAGAAATTTAATAATGAAAATGAGATGGCTACTATCATATCTGCTTTCCTCATTTTGAGAAGATAAGACTACTCACATATAACAAAGATATTATATTTAAAATTAAGAGTTGCGTCACTATCTTTTATCAGAAGACTACTATCAGAAGGCTATGACATTTCTTGATGATGGAAAAAATTAAGAGCATATATTCATGGATCATTCTCACAATACCTGTATCTCATCAAAGCAAAGAATGCTTGCTCCAGTCTTATCTGCTTTCCTGTCAATAAGAAAATTGTCTGCTACAGCGGCAAGAATATGCTTTGAATGCAGTTCTTGCTTATATCTCTCTTCTCCAACCAACCATTCTTTGACTTTTGCATTGAATGGAAGACTATCTATCCAA
The DNA here is from genome assembly GCA_029747655.1 of Ensete ventricosum. NCBI lineage: Eukaryota > Viridiplantae > Streptophyta > Magnoliopsida > Zingiberales > Musaceae > Ensete > Ensete ventricosum. The sequence goes on along the minus strand of JAQQAF010000003.1, from coordinate 32,556,477 downwards.
CTAAAAACACTGGATTGGTGAGATTGTTCCTCAGCCTGGTTCTTCCATATCTCATGCATATGCTCATGTATTTTAAGCATTGCCTGCATATGAAGAACGCAAATAGCAAGCTTATCACATATAAACATAAAAACCACAGAAAACACAAAATATGATAAAGAATATAGTAAATTTTTAGTAGGCAACAACATGCGATGACAGAAACGATTGGATATCTTTGGGCTTAACCATATTTTCTTCTCATAAAAAGGAATAATGAAAAAGATATATGATTATAATACCATCAGTTCTCAAGCAGATACATTCATCTCACTCATCTAGTTAAGCTGTCCCAGACATGGATTCGTCTGAAATATTGATTATCTAACCAAAGTTTACACTGTATTAATGATGATTTGATGTGCACAAGGATAGCCTTATTGGTCCATACCGATGTATCGATCAACCATCGATATGGTACATACTACTCTCTATTGACATACTGTGTCAATACGGCGAGATGTGCCGACAACACGAAAAAATGATTGAAAATAGATCCAAAATTTCCTAAAAAATTAGATTAGATTTTTTTGAAGTTAAAAATAAAAATAAATTTAGTATAGTTTTAGCAAAAATAATCTAAATCAGAAAAAATAATGGCATATATCTTTTTTGGGTTTTGAAGAGTAGCTATGTGGTACGTTCTGGACCGTCCTTCCATTAATATTAAATTATCTACAAAAAAATAATTTAAATTATTAGATTATTTGTTAAGCAACTTAAACTTAAGGTTCAAATGAATCAAGTAATGAATTGATTGTTATACCTAGTTCTACCACCAAAAGAACAACGGGACTTCACGGGCAGTGGATCAGCGTCCTCAATCCTATGTATCTGTATATCAATTTAATATATTTGTCGGACCCAATACTGAAATTGATTCTATGATCATCGTAAACCACACCTGTCCAAGGCAACTCATGAAGAAAGTACAATCGTGGCATGTATTAGTGCGAAGCATGGAGAATGTCATAACTTCTACTTTTGCCACTGATTTGTTAAGATTAATTACCGTACTACTGCTCGGAGAAGAATAACCATCACTGTACTATTGTTGGTCGTAAGATTCTCTATAAGATGACGATTGCAAAAACGATGAGCTCCACTCTGTCTCTATGTCGTGTAGGCTCTATTACATCTGCTCAAAATCATTTACTACCTTCCAATTCTCCTCCTGTGTATAAACAAGACCAATACCTCGCCGAGCTTCATGATCTAAATATTGGGCAGCATGTTGGCACGGACTTAGCTGGTTTTGCCTAAGTCGTGCAGCACCCTTGCGTGTGCATCCATAAAGGGTCAACCTCCCCGAAACCTCTTATGGGCTCTTAAGAACCTGTAAAAGAGAAGACGAGTAGAGAAAGCATTTAACTCGGGATCCAATAAGCAACCATCTCAACAAACACTTAGACAATACAAATTACAAACATATACTTTGCAAGCTTTAAACGGTAATGCAACAAAGGGTCCAAGATGGTCCGTCACAACCAAAAGTCCCCACAAGTGCCCACGACACTCTTGCAGAATAAGATAGCGAACAAACCCTAGACACTACCCCAAAAGCCCATGCAACCATGTGCCACCCGGGTAGTTCCTGAGTGTTGTGCTGGCTGACACTCTGCTCCACTTTACGAAGCTAAAAACCCCCAAAATGGCTACCTAGATGGTCTCTTCTAAGCAATTTTACCTCTATGCAATGACTACACACAACCTGCATTTACAAGACTAAAACAGCCCACAAAGACTAACTAAAATGGGGCTATCAAGCCTACTACAAGCTCTCTACATGTTGTGCAAAGCAAGAACAAAATCGAAAGACATTGACATACATAAGCATTACATCAAATACCTTGTTTACAACTTTGTCTATCTCATTCTCCCACACTTATTCCTTCAACGACCTTGTCGAAGCCTTTGCAGATACTGCATCTCCTCGCCTTTGTTGAATCTTCAATCTTATGCTCCAGTTACAATGCTCCTCTTGGCATCTACTCTCTGCTACTGTTATTGAGTAGTCAAACTTTGATCTGCCATGCTGCTTCAACTCGCCAATATCTCTAACTCTAGTATGGAGTCAATAGAGTTGTGTTGATCTTTGTTGGTTCCTACAGGTTCTTCTGATAAAGGAAAAGACTTTTTGTTAGGACCCCAACTAAGTCGGGTCTTAGTCCATTGAGTCAAAGTCCTTAGATTGGGGTTTGTTAGCCAACCTAGACCTGACAGTAGGTCGGCTAGGAGAAGATTTGAGTCTATTGTAATAAATCAGCCCAAATCCTAATAGGGTTAGGATTTGACTGAACTGGAGTCTGATTAGGAGTCGGAGTTGGATACGGGTCAGAGTCAATTGAGTCATGAATGTAATAAACTCTAATCTAGCCACCACCCCCTAGTAAAGAAGTGGTTGGCTAGGGTTAGGGAGGAGTCCTTATGGGATGGGAGTCTCCTAGCCGCCTCCTCTTAAGAGAGGTCAGCTAGGGCAAGAGGGGGAGAGTCCCACTTAGCTTGGACTGTCTCTAGGGTAGAATAAGAATAAAATTGAGAGTTGGAGACCCCTATAACCATCAGCCACATCATGGTTAAGAGTTGGCTAGGGGTTAGGAGTTGAAGGGAAGAGGAGTCTTAGTTTAGTAGGAGTCTTGGTTTACTTGGAGTAAAAGTTGATTAGAAGTTTGAGTTTGTTGGAGTAAGAGTCCTATTAGGAGTTAGGGTTTAGAAGCCCTATAAATAGCTTGTATTCTCCCTTCTTTTTATCATCAATAGATCAATATTTTTTTTTATCCTTTCTGCAGAAACCGAGGGAGAACCCCTATAGAGTTCCAAGAAGGGCGATACCCTATAGAGACCACCCCAAGCTTAGAATCTGCGAGGGTTCTAACACTTGGTATCAGAGCAGTGTTCTTGGAGTCTCGCTGCCCTTCTATAGCTACTCATCATCCTTCCACAGCCGCCCAAGCAATTCCATCAATTGCTTAAAGATCGTCGCCGAACTTCGCCGTTATCTCCACTACCGCAGATCATCCTTTGATTTCCCCGTGAATTCCAACAGGTTCTGATTTCCTACCATACTGCTACTGCAATTTATCCTTATTCCAAAAAACCAAAAAAATTATTCATATCTTGCTGCATAAACTTTTCGTCGCAAAGTTTCTATCTCGATGACGAAAGTTGTGCTACAGAATTCAGCCGCATAGCACTACCTATTTGATCTTGCTGCTGCGATTTTTCTGTCCAATCCTCCACGAGTTTTTAGACAGCTTTGGCACTCTTTATCAGCAGATTTCCTTTTGGTTTCGTCGAAAAATTCTCAATATAAACTACTGATCTTCTACGTCCAAACTGTTGCACTTTAGACATAAAAATCTGTCGCAGCACCTTTCCGTAATCTTTGATCTTGTCGAATCTTTTACTATCGTATTCTTCCATAAAATTTTTGTCGACATTACATTTTCCCAATGGATTCTCATTGAGTATTACTCAAATCCTTATTTCGAACCATTGGAAAAAATTGCATCTATACTGCTGAAATTTTTTCGACGAAAAATTCTACTGTTGTATCTTTGTCATTCTTCTTCTCACAACCCACCAAAACCCTACCAATCTTGCTACCACCAACCACGTCGTCATTAGGGCACCCCTCTAGCTTTAAGACACAGCCATCGTAGCCTTTTTTCAATTTCCACAGACAAACCAAAACCGCAACCAAAAGCGTAGCGCAAACAACGATCTTCCACAGCTATTAAACCTTCCACCGATCCTTATCTTCTACAGCCACCGAACCTTGCCAAACCAATTGCTACCCCCAACAGCAACCCTAAACTTTCCTTCCCAACCTCAAACCACTGCCACAAAAATCCTTTGCAGCCTCCGCAACACCCTCAAACCGCAGCACCAACAACCTAAACCGCAAACTATCAACCCTAAATCGCAACCTTGATCCAACATCCTTTTGGCCACCAATCCCTACCAAAACAATTGTTGCCATCAACAACAACCCTAAGCCACCCCTCTAACCCTAAACCTCTATCACCAAACCCCCCTTACAGCCTCTACAACAGCCCCAAATAGCAGCATCAACAGCACCCTCTTTGTCGAAAAATTTTGCTGCATCCACACCCGATCCCGACCAAATTTGTTGTTGTCATCAACAGCAACCCTAAACCAATCTTTTAACCTTAAACCTCGACTATTATACCCCCCTATACGACCCCTACAGCAGCTCTAAATCACAGCCCCAACAGCAACCTGTCAGCCCCAAACCGCAGCCATCTACCTATGATCCACCATCCTTTTTGGCCACCAATCCATCCAACCGTTTCATACCACTGATCCAACAACAGGAGAAGGATATTGACATCTCAGATCTGGAGGCACACGCAATGGCATCTCAAGGTTCAATCGATGCCAAGTTAGAAACGTTTGAATCACGCATGGAGGACAGATTGCGCGTCTTATTCACCGAATTCGGATTGGGCCGACCTCCGAGCCCAACAAAATTCCAGCAAGATGAAAGTTCAGAGAGGCCTCCCAAAAAGGAAGAACGAGCCACCGATATGATGCAGTCACACATGAGGGTGAACTTCCCTCGACGGGAAGAAGACTCGACGGGATGTCAACCACCTCGAAGGAGACGCTATATGGTGGTACAATTGGCTTGAATACACCCATGGGGCTCCGACGTGGATACAATTCAAGAACGCGCTGCTGAACCATTGTGGGTCGACCAAGTACGAGAATATCAACGGACAACTTGCCAAGATCCAACAAACCTCCATGCGATAGATCGGTGAAGGGCCTTTGTTGGTAATGCAATGAATTTTGGAGTCGCAACCATCGATGCAAAAAGGGGAAGCTTTCCATGATAAAATCTATTAAAGAATCTAAAGAAGAGATCCAAGAACCTAAGGAAGAGAACACAAAGGAAGAACCGCAATCGGTCAATTGCACAACTCACGCTTTAGCCGGCCATACGAACCCGCAAGCAGCAAAAGTTGAAGAATCTCTTAAGCCGCAGCCCGTCACCATCTTCATCAAGACTAAGAGCACCAACAACTTTATGAACAGCAAGGTTGCTGCCTAATTGATGCTCCAAAATGAAGATTGCAGCAGGTTGGATGTTGAGGTCGTTGATGGCCAAATTTTGAAGTGCGACCAAAGATGCCCGCGGGTGAAATTGTTGCAACAGACCAAAAGATACTTGTTGATTTCTTCCTCCTTCCTATTGATGATTATGAGGTCGTGCTCAACATCAAATGGCTAACTATGCTAGGTCATGTTCCCTGGAATTTTTCTAAATTTATCATGAAATTTTGAGAAACAGGATATCCTACACGGGAAACTCGAGAGAGACGTAACGACGATTTGCACGCAACAAACGGAGAAAGTTTTGAACAAAGTGAACAACTGCTTCTTGATCCAACTTAAACAGCACTCTATGGGGGAGCCAACAAAAATTGAAGACCCAAACCTTCTCCAATCGCTTGCTGAATTTTCAGACATTTTCGCCGAACTGTGCAACCTACTTTTTACCCGCCGGAATAACCACCAAATTTTGATTCTCCCGGGCAAACCAATAGCAAACACTCGCCCATGTCGTTATCCTCACCTCCAAAAAGCTAAAATAGAGAGGATTGAAGAAGAGATGATGGAAACAAAGGTCATTCGGCCAAGTTGCACCCCATACTCTTCGTCGGTGCTAGCTTTATCCGACTCCGACAAAGTATTTATTATTGACGCATCGGGAGCTAGAAATTGTGTTATCCACATGCAAGATGGCCGAACCCTAGCGTACCTCAGTAAGCCCTCACTCCAAATCACCTTAAGCTATTAATCAACGACGAGGGAATGCTAACCTTTATTGAATTTGTAGCTTGGTATGATATAGGACAACAGCACAAAGAGGAGATAAAATTAAATCCTGAAAAATTGCAACTTCTACTCCCTCTAAACTCAGATTGGGCTCAGCTTACCATGGACTCTACTAGAGGGCAACCACCATCACAGAGGAAAGCCTGGCTACCATTAAAGAACCACACGCCAGCCCGCATAAGAAAGAAATAGCCGTCCGACAAGCGCCGGAGTAGAAGGAAGGTTGCTATTAAAGATCAAGTCTTCCTTCATCTTCATCCCTACCAGTAGGAATTTATGAAGACTCGAGCCTTACGAAAGTAGTCTCCTAGTTTCTTTGGACCCTACAAAATTAGAGATCACATTGGAGCCATAACTTGTGGATCGGATTGGCACACTAATTCAAAATTACAATTGATCCTCCAGGAATCTCATCGCAAATGAAAGTTTAGAGAGGATGACTCATCCTAGATCTATCCACCCAACACCCAAGTTGATGAGGCTCAGGTTCAGCTAATGATTGCATGGGATCGTAGGATCGCGACACATCACCGTCCAGTCACTACTACTGACGTTGGACAACAGGAGCAAGATACGCCAACATAGGGTCCACGAGGAAGCCTCAAGAGGAGTTGCATATCAGGACTCGGAGTCATAGAGCCTCAGCCTTGAGGACAAGGCTGATTTGAAGAGGGCGGCGGGTCTGTTAGGACCCCAGCTGAGTCAGGTCCTAGTCCATTGAATCGAGTCCAAGGCCCAATCCTAGACCTGATAGTAGGTCGGCTAGGAGAAGATTTGAGTCTATTGTAATAAATCAGCCTAAATCCTAGTAGGGTTAGGATTCGACTGAGCTGGAGTCCGATTAGGAGTCGGAGTTAGATCCGGGTCAGAGTCAACCAAGTCATGAATGTAATAAACCCTAATATAGCCACCAACCCTAATAAAGAAGTGGTTGGCTAGGGTTAGGGAGGAGTCCTTATGGGATGGGAGTCTCCTAGCCGCCGCCTCCTCTTAAGAGAGGCTGGTTAGGGCAAGAGGGGGAGAGTCTCACTTAGCTTGGACTGTCTATAGGGTAGAGAATAAAATTAGGAGTTCGAGACCCCTATAGCCACCAGCGACATCATGGTTAGGAGTTGAGGGGAAGAGGAGTCTTGGTTTAGTAGGAGTCTTGGTTCACTTGGAGTAGAAGTTGATTAGAAGTTAGAGTCTTCTGGAGTCTGAGTCATATTAGGAGTTAGGGTTTAGAAGCCCTATAAATAGCTTGTATTATCCCCGCTTTTCATCATCAATAGATCAATATTCTTTTTAGCCTTTGTGCACAAAACTAAGGAGGGAGGAACCCCTATAGAGTTCTAAGTAGGCTGATCCCCTATAGAGATCACCCAAGCTTAGAATCCACAGGGGTTCTAACACCTTCCTTGTTGTGCACCAAACTCTCAAACCTCTCGTGCTAGGCAAATTTTACGGAGGAAAGACCTCAAAGGGTGATCTCTATAGGGGATCAGCCTACTTAGAACTCTATAGGCTTGAGAGCTCCTCTGCTGTATACTCTCGTTAGAATCAATCACCATTGGTGAGGATTTGATAACTGTTGTATTCCACTAAGTTTATTCTACGGGTCTTTGAACACAGAGCTCCTCTGCTAGATAAATAAGAGAACGAGGGTACTTGATTTCGCCTCTTCTCTTTAAGACTTGAGAAGGCAAAGGTTACTTGACTTCACACGCTTCCTCGAGGGTTGTATTTCGTGCATCAAGCTGGTTACTAGTCATTGTCTACTCTTTGCTCACACTTCTGAAACACATGAAGCATTCACACTCTTTACATTGAGTTAGCTACTGCAATTCACTTCCTCATTGTCATCGAACTTCTGAAATGTAAGCTTTTCCCAAAAAAAATAAAATTTCACCTAGACCTAAAGCAAGTTTCCAATAGTTTTGGTCGTATCTGGGATTGTACCATCTTCTCCATCATTTATGTCGCTTACTCCTCTGAGTAGAAATGATACAACACCACATATTGCCTACTTCATTCCATGGTCGAGCACTTCTGCATCGATCCAAAATCCCCCACTTTCGGCTATTTTAAGAAAAAAACCCATCGACACTGGTCTTCTGAAGTTCCCTAGCGTCTGCCCTTTAGCTTTGTCTCAACACTTGGGGTTTGCCTTTGCATTCTCCACCTCCTCGGCCCCTTTCATAACCAAGCGCTCTCCCTTCATGAGAGCAAGGGATCGATGACACCACGGAAGTCCCACCTCTGCAATACTAACACGCTACTATGCCCATGACCCTACTATCCATCACCTCGCATATATATATATATATACACACACACACACCAAGCAGTATGCCTAGGCATACCGCTCGATATCGGCGTACCGTACCGAGTAAAGCTTGACACGTCAGTACGGTACGAAATGGCGAACCGTGATAATCACTTGTTGGCCCTATCTAACTATCACACATTAGTGTCACCACGTATTCGTCTCGCTACCTCTTGATGGATTTAATCCAATCCTTCACTTCTGCCACCTCATCATCTAAACACACATAGTGGATCTTCTTCGGTGTTGGAGATTAGATCCTCTTACCAGCCTTTTGAATATAAGAGACCATGCTTTGATAATATGGATCTTGGGTTGTATTCGCTGAAATCCTATAGAAATTAAACCATTTAGCTATTACCTTCTTAATATTCCGCTTCTTTTCTTTTATATATGCATCGTCAATCCATGTTTGCTTCGTTGTTTGTAGAGAATAAGCTTACAGATCAATATAAATAATATATGATGTTGACCTCTTGCCAAGTCCTCTGATAAAATCACAAATTCTACCCTGCCTCATGCTACCAATCCGGCTCAGCTAAGGTGGGGCAATAGGCTACATCATGTTAGCCGACCTCTAGTCTTCATATGTCTTGAAATAATAAATCGATCACTGTGTAGCCCTGTGGTATTCTGTCTTAGTTATGGCTTTCTTTTTAATTGTATCTTCCTTTGTTTCATGTTACTTGCCTTAAAATGATTTACGGACCTCCATCAAAACCTTCTTGTATTTTATAATATCGAGATACCCGCCGATTAAATACATCTTCTCCATAGTGATTCCTCCACTCTTGCCAATGTAGTCATAGTACATGTATAGCCAATGATAACCATTTCAGGCATGATCCTAAGCGTCATCATATGCTTGTTCATTTAGTGTTATATTTCTACCAAAATTGAATCAAATAAGCAAATTACGGTTAGCCCTAATTTGAAATAATAATGTGAGATTATACATAATGAACCCTACTTTGTCACTATAAATATGTCAATTAACCTATATGTTAATTGAACCCTAATTAGTTATATTTTACCACAATAAATGTCAAACACCTTAAGAGGCATTAAATATGTAAATTTAATCCAATATAGATCTAATAACGATGAAATCATCATTAAATACACTAATCACACCATTAAAATAATTAATTACTTCCTAATTATTTCTCTTTCACCACTATAAACATGTCAAACATTCTAATAGATATAAAAGGCATTTAATTAATCCAATACGAGTCAAATTTCAATATCATTATAATTAAATATAATATTATATTATATTATATTATATTATATTATATTATATTAATATATTAAATATATTAAAAAAAAGAGGCGACGTCACCTCGATCTTTCTCCTCGCGTGGGAGAAAAAGCGAGCAAGGGCGGCGAGGGCACGCGAGCGACGAGAGCACGCGGGCGACCCGCGAGTGAGGACGACGATGGCGTGCGGGCTACGACAGCACACGGGCGACCTGCGGGCGAGGATGGCACTATGTATTTCTTTCTTCCCTTTTTCTCTTCTTTTTTCTTCTTTTCTTCTTCTTCTTCTTCTTCCCTTTTTCTCCCTCAATCGATCGTCAACAATCGATTTTTGGCGGTAGCGAACGATCCACGTACTGGTAACCTAGCGGACTGGTATGTACCGCCCGTACCAGGCGATACAGATCGAAATTGCAAACCTTGATTAAAACCACTAATCACAGCATGAAAAACTTAATTAAAACCTAATTAAACCAATTATGCCATCACAAACATGTTAAACACCTTAATATATATGAAATACAAAGGTTTGGTCCATTAAGTGTCTAATTTCAAAAAAAATCAACATTAAAAACACTAATCCCAATATTAAAGGCCTTAATTACTCCTTAATTAACACTATTTGACCATCAAAATTATGTCAAACAACATATTAAACATTAACCACAAATAATTCATTAATTAATAAAAATCAAGAAAGAGAATACATATCAATTGATTAGAGTGTCATTCCTCTAACTTAATTGTTAATGCTCCTAAATTAGCCTCCCAAATTTGATTTAATCCACAAATTACAGATTTATTGAGTTTAGTGAAAATGTAAAAATAAAAGAGAGTTTCAGTAATAAAAAGTTTAAGAGGGTTGAAGAGCTTGAGAGAGTGAAAAGGGTTAAAAGAGGAGGGAGAAAAGGATTTAAAAATCCTTCCTTTGGTTTAAATGGTCAAATTGACCATTTAAAGCAATGCAATCTCAGCCTTTGATCTGTACAATCAAAATTTGACTATTACCAACCGGTACAAGTCGATAATGTTCGGATTTGGACCATTCCTACCAATACAAACCCCGTATTGAATGATACCGGGTCATGTACCATATATCACCCAGTACGGGTTGTTCCACATATTAGTCCCAAATCAGCTTGTTACGTATTGCTTGTATCAAGTAGTATACCATGGTATGGCGATCTTTGGATGTGCATATTGAAAGTATGGGTAAAATTTGCCTTAGAAAACTAAATGCTAATAGCTTTTAACCAAAATTAACATACCATCAATCTTAGATTGATTTACAAAACAAGATATCATCCTAGTGCTCCTTGTGGCATTGAAAGACACCTTAGTATACCTCTTGTTCAAAAGAATCTTTCATAAAAGAAAATTGTTGTAAGCATGTTTTAACTGATTTTATGTTTGTTTTCATCAAATTGCAATTTCGGTCTGTACCGGTATACCAAGCCCTGCATGGTACGTATCGAGGCGTATTGACAGTATGCCCAAAATCAACAAAAAAACTCATAAAAATACCTAAAAAATAAAAAAAAAAATATTAGGCTTTTTAAGTCAAAAATAAATATAAATTTAGTATAATTTTAGTAAAAATAATTTAAATTAAGAAAAAATTATATTACATATCTTTTTTGGGCTTTAAAGAATAGCTTTGTGGTACATTCCAGATCATCATTCGATTAATGTTGAACTATCTATAAAAAATTATTTAAATTGTTAGATTCTTTTTATACAACTTAAACTTTAAAATTCAAATAAATAATTAATCAATGAATATACCTGGTTCTACCACTAAAAAGAATGATGGGACTCCACAAGCGGTGGATCGAGGTCCTCAATCTTATGTATCTTATCAATATGATATGTTTATCAGACTCAATCCTGAAATTAATCCCATGACATAGTGTACTGATACACCATATGCCCAGTGATTTAAAAAGCATCAGGCACCAAGGTCCCAAAACGCCCAAGGCACTAGGCACTCGCCTGAGCGAAGCAAGACACTAAAATATAAAAAGTATATAATACAATTAATAAAAATGATGATTATTTAAATAAAAATATAATATTTCATTAAAAAATCTAAAATACAAACTATAAAGTCAAAATGTCATTGGAGAATCTATTGAGTTGCTTTGTACACTTGTCATTTATCTTGGAATCCTAACAATAATTTTAAATAAATAAGGATTAGTATTACTAAAATTTAAAATCGAAATAATATATTAATCTAATAAATAAAAAATACTGTTAGCAATAAGTTAACAATATATTGTTAACAGTACATTAATAGTATATTGTATATTAACAGAATATTGTTACTACTTAATATACAGTATAAGGTTAATATACTGTTAACAGTGTACTATTAACAGCATACTATTAATAATAAGTTAACATTATACTGTTAAGATACAGTATACTGTTAATATACTGTTAACAGCATATTGTTAATAATTAGTTAACAATATACTGTTATCAATAAGTTAACAGTATACTGTTAACAGTCGAGACGAAGCGAAGAGCTGACTTGACCGAGAGCGAAAGCAGCGATGGCGACGAAGAGCAACAACTGCAACCATGACTGCGAAGAGCAGCGACAGCAGCAACGGCAGCAGAAGAGGCAGCGACGAGATGTCGGTGGCGTAATTGCGATTCGTGAGTGAGATTGGGGTCGAAGAAGAATACCTCGCTGCATTAGTTGGTTCGATTGAACCAACTAACGCGAATGCGACCAAACCAGAGCTACAAGCCTAGTTCGATCGCCTAGTTTAACGCGGGTGCTTGCTCGAAACGCCCGACACTTGAGCTCGAGCGAGCGACCAGGCGGTGCCTCTTCGAAGCGCGCCGCCTTATCACTGACTTAGCGAGTTTTGCCTAAGTCGTGAGGCACCATCGCGTGTCGATCCGCAAAGGTCAGCCTCCCCGAAACCTCCTATGGTCCCTTAGGACCTACAAAAGAAAAAACAGGTTAGAAAAAGCATTTCACATGGGATCCACAAGCACACACTTTATATAGCCAATGCAAATTACAACCATTGACTTTACAAACTCTGAAAAGTTGCACACGAAGGATCAAGGTCCATTACAGACCGAAGTCCACACAAGTATCCACATGACACAATTCTCATTTACAAACCGAAACCGGCCACGAAAGCTAACCCAACTAGGACTGCCAAACTTACTACTAGCCCGCTACTTGCTGTATAAAGTATGAACAAAACCCAAAAGACATGGACATACATGAACATCACTTGAGCAACCACTTTATATTTTTGTCCGTGACATTTTCCCCCACTTATTCCTTCGACGTCCTCGTCGAAGCCGCTGTAGACGCTACATCTCGCCATTTGCTAAATCTTCAATCTTTTCCTCTGACTACAACACGCCTCTCGACTCCCAGCTGTTCTCCGCCACTGTTGTTCAGTAATCGAACTTTGATCCGACATACTGCTTCAACACACCAATAAATGACTCTGGTGTGGGGTCGGCTAAGTTGTGTTGATCCTTGTTGATTCTTGCAGATCCTTATGATAAAGGAAAAGACCTTCATTGTTTTGCGCCAGTATCTCAAACATCTCATGCCGCTTAAACTGGGTGGATGCTTGTTGGAGCGTTAACGAACATCGCCTCGCAGACTTTGAATTTTTTTTAGGTCCTTCATAAAATTTGTTCATCGATTCTTCTTCAATTTAGTTGTTGCTTCTAAGTAGGTTCGCATCATTTCCACTTTCGATTGACATTCTGTTGGGAAATGAAGCAGACAATCTACTCTCAGTAGCATCGATCACCAGTGGTGAGGATTTGGCTACTATTAGGTTTCTTCAAAGGGTCTTTGAACTTTTGCAGAGCTTCTCTGCAAGATAAATAAGAGAACTAGGGTACTCGATTTCACCCATTCTCTTAAGAGTTGGAAAGGCAAAGTTACTTGACTTCGCCCGCCTCCTCGAGGTTGTACTTCATGCATCGAGCTGATTACTAGTCTTTGCCTGCTCTTTGCTCACACTTCTGAAGCACCCGAAATGTTTGCACTCCTTGCGTTGAGTTATCTACTATGATTCACCTTCTCTCTGCCATCGAACTTCCGGAATGTAAGAAGTTTTGCCCGAAAAGAGCAAAACTTCACCCAAACTTGGAGCTAGTCTTTGATAGTTTTGGTCGCCTTTGGGATTATACCGTCTTCCCCATCATCTTTGATGTCTACTTCTCTGAGTTGAAAAAGTATAAAACCACGTAGTACCAACTTCGTTCCTTGGTCGAGCACTCCTGCATCAGCCCGAAGTCTCCTACTTTCAGCTATCTTGATGAGAAGCCCGTTAACACCAGCCTTATGAAGTTCTCTGGCCTCTGCCCTTCAGCCTTGTCCTGGTACTTGGGGTTTGCCTCTGCATTCTCCACCTCCTCGGCCCCTTTCACGACCAACACTCTCCCTTCATGAGAGCAAGGGATCGATGACTCCTCAGAAGTCCCGCCTCTTCAGTACCATGGCGCTGCTAAGCCCATGGCCCTACTATCTGTTACCTTACATCTGCGTCCCTTTTTTCGCGATTGATAAATCCGCCTCTGCAATACTGTGGCACTCCTCCGAGTCCATGTCCTTTCTGACCGATGCTTTGCTTTTGGGTAGCTGAGCCCCTCTAGATTCGTCGTCGCTTCCTCGCCCCTTTCGACCACCTGCTTCAACACCCTTGTGTTCTCTGAATAGTTTCCCTTGGTCGATAGAAAGACAGACTGTAACTCCCATGCATGGCCTCCGCCATCTTGTTGTAGGGCTCGCGCCGATTTTGTTCTCCTTAGCTTCCTTAGTAGCAACGTTCGCTTGCTCGACCTTATCCTCTAACTTGCCGAGCTCCCTTAAGCGAATATAAGCACTGAAGCAGTCCAACTCTCCAGCCACTCTAATCATACCTCTGTATGATCAGGTCCCCCATGGGACTCGCTAGTACTTGCAGTCTAAATTCTCCCTCAGTGGTACATAGCCAACATACTCTGATGATCAAGGCTTTCATCCGATGCAAGAATTGATGTGCACACACAAAAGACCCACCTCTGTGGTACCATGACATTCAATCCATAGCCATTGTGTTGTTCACCGAAGTGGAGCTCCCAGTAACTCCTGATCATACCTCTACATGATTACATCCCTCACAAGACTTCTCCCGCGTGTGTTGTATTGCTTCAAACTATTCCACCATGATTTACTGCACCATGTCGCCTCCTAGTGACATATCCATTGCATTCAGATTCTTTTGGGATGAACTCGGACTACAATCTCTCCATGTGTGGCCTCTGCCAGCATACGTAGGGCCTCTGCCACCTTCGATTATGTTCGCTCCTTTGGTAATTCACCTTCACCCACCCATTATCGAGTCATATCCGGACGAAACATCACTCTAGGACAGTTCGTTGCCTAGTAGCTCTCGAAGTTCCCAAACTTCGCTAAAATTGGTGCACCATTATCTGGATTCTGGGCCTCTATCCCCCATCAGCACAATCTCCACTACGCACGACTTTCTTCATGGCAACTCGAACGGTAGAACTATGAAATATTCTTCAAGAGTACCCACCTTTGTGTCCTCTTGCCCATGGTAAGGCCTTATGATCACAACTTCGCCGTCGCAAGTTGAATCACCTTAGTTCCTTCATCAAATGCATATCTGAGACAAGATACATGTGTCTCAAAGCTCCCTTCGTCCATGGCACCATGCAAGATGAGTCTGTCATATCATAATGACAAACCCATGGAATGACATGATCCTACTGTTGTCTCTACAAGAGTTCATGTCCTTGACCTCTGTCCAAGGAGAGCTTCGTGCCTTCGCTCCATGTTCAATCTTCTACGTCGACTCCCTTCGTGCGACTTAGATACTTCATTAAGTTCCACCCAAGTTGTTCCACTCCTCGATTTACATTGAGTTGATGGTGGCCGTCACGCCCACCGTTCCACGGGTCAACCCTCCGTTGAGTTTGATTTTCACATCGACTATAAGTGTGCCTTCATATGATATTGTCATGGATTGCTCCCTCACTTGATCACAATGCATCTACCATTGCATTACCTCATGCGAGATCATGCAATGACTCCTCGCCACTCGCTCAGTCCGCTGAGCTTTGTGAAGTTGTTGCCTTGATGTAGTCCTCAACATGTGCGGTCCACTACACATGATTCTCCCTCTAGAGAACTAAGACTTAATCCTCCTAGATATTTGTCCTGTTGGAGCAATTTTCCTTTTCGCATCCTTCCATCCGGAAGTTTCAGAGACCACCATCCCCTTAGACTACTTCATCCTGCTGAATAGACTGTGTATTGTTCTGCCCTTACAAACGCATTTGCTAGATTGTGACTCTTCGCCAATATAGCCCCCGCTGCACCCTTCAAGGCTAGCAACATGCTAAACTTGTTGCACGTTTCAGCCTTGGACGGATATATTCTTCCCATGCTGAAGAGAAAGCTTCAATGCTCCATAGCCCCGAGTTTCGGTCACCTTGGGATAGCCGCGAACACTCCATCGTCCACATACAAGCCCTTACATGAGTATCGAATTCTTCGATTTAGCAATTCCCCTCACATCTGTGAGCTTTGCACAACTCTTTCGGTCGTTGGACAATACATCCCACTTTGCACGGTCTCATCTTTTTACCAAGCGTCTCGCTTGCCTTAAGCACCATCAAGTTTGGTTGCCAACGTCAAGTCGTGACTCGAAGTCAACCATCTCAACCTTTGTGCGCTACGCATTCTTTCTAGCTTGCTTGTCCTCGTGGTGCCTCGCACGAAGGGTTGGTCATTCATCTGAATGTCAATCATAGATGCCCACTCCTCTAAGCGACTCCTTTCCCTACATCTCAATGTCTGTTTCCCCCAAACGGTGGCGCGTGCTGGCTACCCTCCACGTAGCCCAGCTAGGTCCCTCACGTTTGCATGGAAGTGTTTCTACATGTGTTTGTCCTGCTCTGATACCAAATGTCACGGACTTAGCTAGTTTTGCCTAAGTCGTGCGGCACCATCGCATGTCCATCCGCAAAGGTCAACCTCCCTAAAACCTCATATGGTCCCTCAGGACTTACAAAAGAGAAAATGGGTTAGAGAAAGCATTTCCCATGGGATCCACAAGCAACCACTTTAGCAAACACTTTATATAGCCAATGCAAATTGTAACCATGAACTTTACAAACTCTAAGCGATCACACACAAAAGATCAAGGTCCATTATGGACCGAAGTCCACACAAGTGTTCACATGACACAACTCTCATTTATAAGCCAAAACCGATCACGAAAGCTAACCAAACTAGAGCTGGCAAGCTTACTGCTAGTCTGCTACTTATTGTACAAAGCATAAACAAAACCCAAAAGACACGGACGTACATGAGCATCACATTAAGCACCATCTTTATATTTTTGTCCATGATAGCCTAGTGATTGAGCGAGGCGCTCGGGCGAGCACCTCGCCCGAGCGCCTTTTGCAATCATTGAGTATGCCATTGGTGCATCAATGTGATGATGGTCATAGGTTGATGGTCGTGAATCACGTGTCTGAGGCGGCTCCTAAGGCAATGACGAATATGGCATGTATTGGTACGGAGCATAGTAAATGTCAAAACTTCTACTTCCGCTACTGATTTATTGCTCCGTATCGTAAAATCGATCATCATACTTTGCTCAGAGAAGTATGACCAACTATCACCATACTACTGTTGGTCGTAAGGTTCTCCATACGAAAACTATAAATATAATGAGGTTTTCTCTATGTCTACGTCGTGTAGGCTCTGTCGTATCTGCTCATAATCATCTACCGGCTTCCCCTTCTATGTATAATCTTGACTAGTATCTCGTTGAGCTCCATGATATGAATCTCAAGTGGCTTGTATAAAATATGGCTCCTCGATCCATGCACCCTCAAATTATGCAAACGAGACAATCGACTCCCCAACATAGCAGTCATCATCGGTCGAGGCACTACTGTCTGCATCGCTGCCATGTCTCTGGACCAGGCTGGTTTTTGAATGTGATTACGAAGGTACCTTGTCGTCTAATTCCAACGATGCAGTTGATGCTACTGGCTTCCCCTTTGCCTTTGCCTTTGCCTTTGTACGTTGGGCGGACGACTGTGATGATTCAGTGAAATAAGTTGAAAGAAAGGGGAGGAAAGGGTTTAAAAACCTTTTACCAAGCCTCAAACGATTAAATTAACTGCTTAAAATAGAGCAATCTCAACTCCTGATCAGCAACGATCGAAATTCGACCGTTACCGATCGGTACAGGTCAGTAACGGTCAGATTTTGACCATTACCACTAGGTACAGACCCTGTATAACCTGATACGAGGTCAAAGGTACTACCTGGTAGAGGGCAGTCCACGTATTGGTGTCCTGTCGGACCGATACATATCAGTACAGCAAACCTTGGTTTTCATTACATGAATAGACAATATCATCAAATGCAAGCAACAAACTAATAGTGGAAGTGAGGCGAGGAGATAACAGACAAGGTTTGACTTACCGGTCCGTACCGGTGTACCAAGTTCATCTCGGTACTGGTACGGTACCGGTGTACCAAGTTCATCTCGGTACCGGTACGGTACCGGTATCGGGCGGTCCGCGTACCGGCAACCTGGCGGACCTCGATCTTTCCCCCCTCGCGGGAGAAAGAGCACCCGCGACCCGCGGGCGGCGACGGCTCGCGAGCGACGATGGCACACGGGCGAGGACCGCGCGCGGGCGATAGGTATTTTTTCTCTTTTCTTTTTCCTCTTCTTCTTCTTCCTCCCTTTTTCTCGCTCAATCGACCGCCGATGGTCGATTTCTCCCTTCAATCGACCGCCAACGGTCAATTTTTGGTGGAACAGCCCGGTAGCGGGCGGTCCGCGTACCGGCAACCTGGCGGACCGGTATGTCCTGCCCGTACCAGGCGATAAACATCGAAATTGCAAACCTTGATAACATATTCATCTTGTCACGGAAAAAAACATGAATCATAAGCAACATATATAAGAAACAAAAAATTCTTTCACACCCTTGCACACCCAAAATAATTAGGCTTCTAACAGCATTGACCAATTCAAACATTCAAAATCAGATTCTAATAAGATAAGACAGGATATTTGTCTCCATAATTCCTATAAGGACCAGCATGTTAAAATTCAGAATCATTCCTTTCTTTTCCAATATAAAGCCCCAATCAACTATTAATTTATCTGGCTAAATGAGATCAATCAATTGTTTCAGCCTAATTTAAACTATTTAGTCAAATCTAAGTCTGACCTAGTCTAGTTCAGTTCAATCAAACTCAACTAGGTTACAGTTGAACTTGACAAATCATATGAAACAAACTCACAGCCCCAATAAGACCCCAAAAATTTGGAGTTGCACCAGGCTCTCCTACACCCATTCTTCTGTCAAGTCTTTTCAGCCATTTTTACCCACTTTAAGGTCTTTAAAAATACTAAAGTTCATTAATCTCTGTGTAGACGTAACATACACAAACTACAATCATAAATCAATAAAATAACAAGTGTATATGCTTACCAACACACTAATTTTTTTCCAAGTAAACACATATGAATGTCAAAGAAAGATCAGTATATAACGGTCCAAGAAAGAAAAAATATCACCTCATGAAAGTGAAATCGCCTCCTATGCTTAACAATACCTTTGGTGGCAGAGTAAAACATATCCATTAGCATGGTCTTTCCTGCATCCATCATGGATACTTAGTTAGATACAACTATCCAGAAAACCATATAGAATAACAACAAGAGCTCATAAACTGCTATACAACTAAATTCATGTAGCAGAATACTCCCAAATGCAGAATATCTTCCAAATGATCCATTATGTCAATGAAAACAACAGCAAAGGTCGGATAATGTCAATTATAACTATAGACAACATGGAAGATACAAAATGTTTAATTAGCCAGAACTTCTTGTTTAAAAAGCTATGAGGAATATGTTAAAAACATACCACTTCCAACATTTCCATACAAGTATAATCCTTTTGGAGCTGTGGGTTGAACTGGTTGGACACCAACTACTGAGTCTAGCTTTTTTTCACGATTAAGATATGAGACCATCTTCCCAGCACCTGGTTCTACGTTCTGTCGTATCCTCCTCCTAGATCGACAACAGATATGAAACAACAAGCATAATTCCTCAAGTTGTATTATCAACAAAAGCATATGCAGAAGACACAGAGCAAGAGCTGGAAGTTCCACAAGGAGATGCCAAAGAAGATAGGGAGGGGAGGAGATACAGATGCAAAAAATCCTAGAACAATATCCATGATAACTTGACGAGAAATACTATCATTCAATACTCCGTTCTTTGAAAAATTAAAGAAATGCAAGTCAGTTCCATCCCAGGAGCCTTCTTTGTACCACAGATTATGTACCAATTAGCTTTCATCTAGTATCAAACTGAATTTTCCACTTCGAAAACACAATAACAATTTTCATTTATCAGCTTAAAATAGTCAGCTGCATAGTTTGATATTCATCACTACAAAAGGACAAAGTAGAAGAAAGGCATAGCTTTTGTCGTATGCATATGCTTATATATATTTAAATGGTGTACCCAATACACGAGACTCCCACCAACTTGGGGTCTAGGGCAATGATAGAACCCCAGAAGGAGCTCTATAGATTTTGATCTATGAGGGGGGATCAACCCTTGGAACGCCATAGGAGTTCCTCCCTCCTTGAACTCGGCACAAGGCTGAATAAAAGATTGATCTTGCTTAATAAAAGAGAGGGTGCGGCTACATCATTATATAGGGTTCCAAACCCTAGCCCATGGAATGCTTGCCTAAGTAAAATTACCCCTTTGCCCTCCTATAGCCGACCTAGTTGAGGGAAACCCTGGCCGTCCAGCCCAGTAAAAGGGGCGACGGCCACTAAGCCCTAAGGCCTCAATCTAAACCCTAGCCACACTTCTTTATAGGATAGAAGTGGCTATGTGGGGTTTTATTACATTCCTACAGGGTTTTTATTGACTAACTCCAAAGGTGATTAGGACTCAACCCTGCTGGAGTCCTATCAAGCCCGTCCTCTTTAAATCAGTCTTGTTCACAAGGCTGAGGGTCCATAAACTCTAGGAACCGGGTCTTCAGCTCCTCATAAGACTCCCACGTTGCATCTTCGAATGGTAAATTATTCACTTCACAGTACTTCAGTTGAAGGGCATCGACGGCGTATCACAATCCTCCGATCAAGTATAGCTTCAGGTTAAGCTTGAATCTCGCCATCATTAGTAGTGCTCGGCTTTAGCAAGGATACATGGAAGACGGGATGGATCTTAGCGTCATCTGGGAGCTTTAATTTGTATGTCATGACCCTAATACACTCCAAAATCTGATATGGTCCATAGAATCGTGGAGATAGCTTCATTTACACTCGGGTGTTGAGTGACAGCTGCTTGTATGGTTGTAGGCGAAGGTAGACCCAATCTCCTATCGAAAATTCTCGCTCGCTTCGGTGAGTGTCTGCTTGTTGCTTCATGCGGGCTTGGACAATAGTTTGGTTGTCTTTCAGCAGCTGTAGAAGCTTGTCCCTGTCAATTAAGTTTTGGTCGACCTGATCCACTTTGGCCGCACCAATTACATATTTAGGTATTACAAGGGGGGTCGGCCATACAATACCTCATAGGGGGTACATTTAGTTGATGAATGATAAGTTGTGTTGTACCACCATTCGGCCCAAGGAAGCCACCTTGTCCACTCTTTAGGTCGGTCACTAGTGAAGCATCGTAAGTCTCGAGGCATATGTTCACCACTTCTGTTTGGCGGTCCGTCTGTGGATGATAGGCTGTGCTCATCTTTAATTGAGTGCCTTGTAGTTAGAAGAGCTCTGTCCAAAATTTACTTGTAAACACCTTGTCACAGTCGCTCACAATTGACCTTGGCATCCCATGCAGTTTTACAATATTTTCCATAAAGAGTTAAGTAAGGATGTCTCATAGCACAGAAATGAGCATATTTGGTTAGACAATCTACCACCACAAAGATCGTGCTTTTACCTTGAGATGGTGGCAGCCCTTCGATGAAGTCCATGGAGATGTCAGTCCATGCTGAGTCCGGTATAGGTAGTGGTTGTAGTTTTCCCGAACTTGCCACCATTTCACTTTTTTTCAACTGGCATATATCACATTTAGATACATAATCATAACTCGATTTTTTCATGCCTCTCTAAATGAAGTTTTGCTTCACCCTCTTATATGTTCTCAGAAATCCGGAGTGCCCTGCTAAAGGTGAAGAGTGCAACTCATGCAAAATAATTTTGATACAAGGGGAAGAAGGAACAATCACAATTCGGTCTTTGTAGCGCAGGTCCTTCGAATCCCAAGTGTAGTAGCCCATGGAACCTGGATTCTTCTCCAATTTTTCTATGATGCCTTGGGT
This sequence comes from Ensete ventricosum, assembly GCA_029747655.1. Lineage (NCBI taxonomy): Eukaryota > Viridiplantae > Streptophyta > Magnoliopsida > Zingiberales > Musaceae > Ensete > Ensete ventricosum. Next base: position 32,534,609 of record JAQQAF010000003.1, on the reverse strand, counting down.
TTCTAGGTCGCTCTTCCACTCATCTCTAATGTCTTTGAGAAAGTCGGTGGAGGGAAGGGAGATGGCTGAAATTTCAACTTGTCTCGATAGCCGAGATAGAGCATCTGCAACAACATTCTCTTTCCCCTTTTGATAAATAATTTTATAATCAAAGTCAAAAAGTTTAGTTACCCATCGTTGTTGCTCTAGGGAAGATATTTTCTGCTCCAAAAAATACTTGAGACTTCGGTGGTCGGTTTTAATCTGGAAGCGTCGGCCGATCAAGTAGGGTTTCCACTTCGTGACAGCGTGAACGATGGCAAGCATTTCTTTATCATATACAAGCATTTTAAGATGGTAGGGAGACAAAGCCTTGCTGGTGTAAGCAAGAGGTCGGCCATCTTGCATTAGAACAGCCCCAATTCCAACTATGGAAGCATCGGCCTCAATCACGAAGGTGCGGCTGAAATCGGGCAGTGCTATGACCTGCGTCGTCGTCATGGCTGCCTTGAGTCGTTCAAAGGCTGTGGAAGCTTTATCCGATCATAAAAATGAGTCTTTCTTCAGTAGAGACGTGAGTGGGGCACTGATCTTACTATAATCTTTTACGAATTTTTGGTAGTAGCCCGTGAGTCCAAGGAAGCTGCATAGCGATTTTATGTTTGTAGATTTCGGTCATCCTTGCATTGCTTCGATCTTTGTCGGGTCTACTGCCACTCCATCCTCTGATATAATGTGCCCCAGATACTCCACTTTACGTTGTAAAAAGCTGCACTTTGATTGTTTAACATAAAGGGTATTCTCCCGAAGAATTATTAAAACAATTCGCAAGTGCTAAAAATGCATATCAAGTGTAGGACTATAAATAAGAATATCATCAAAAAAATACTAATACGAACTTGCGTGGAAACCTCCGGAAAATGTCGTTCATCAAGCTTTGAAAAGTAGCAGCATTCGTAAGTCCGAAGGGCATTACCAAAAACTCGTAGTGGTCGTTATGTGTGTGGCAGTTTCCGAAACATCTTCAGTGCATACCCGACCGGAACTCGGGCTCCTTTTAGTTCATCCAAGAGCTCATCTACTACTAGTATAGGATATTTGTCTTTGACGGTGATGGCGTTCAAAGCCAAGTAATCAACGCACATCCGCCACTACCATCCTTCTTGCGCACTAGCAACACCGACGAGGAATAAGGGTTGCAACTTGGTCGAATCACTCCGGTGTCGAGCATCTCCTTAACGATATTCTCAATCTCGTCCTTCTGCAAGTGAGAATAACAGTACGGTCTCAAATTTGCTAGAGGTTTGCCCGACAATATAGGAATGCGATGATCATGTGACTCGTTAAGGGGCAGCCCACACGACTCCGTGAAAATATCCGCGAATTCGTCCAGTAATAGGGCAAGCTTAGGATCTAAATTTTGCACTTTTTTCTCCTTTGATGGCTGCTGGATATACATCAAAAATCCACCATTTGTTATGTGTAGCACCTTTTCCATTCGTTGCGTCGAAACGGTGAAGATATGACTCCCGCGCTTGCCTCGCAATGTGACCTATCTCCCTTTACAATATATCTTCATGATTAATTTAGAGAAATTTCAGGAGATGTCACCTAATGTTGTGAGCCATTTAATCCCAAGCACGGCTTCGTAGTCATCGATGGGTAAGAGGAAGAAATCGACTACCACTTCTTGGTCTTGTAGGAGCAATTTTACCCTCGGGCACACCGTTGGTAGAAATTGAGGATTCGACCGTCGGCGACCTTTACGTTAAACTTGTTGCAACCTTTGATTTGAAGCACCGTACGTGCAGCAACCTTGCTGCTGAGGAAGTTATTGGTGTTGCCCGTATCTATAAGAATGGTGATGGGTTGCTGTTTAAGGAGTCCTCCAACTTTCATCGTCTGCGGGTTGGTGTAGTCGACCAGCGCGTGCACTGCATAGTCGGCCGATTGGGGCTCTTCATTCGTGGCTTCATCTCCGGGTTTGAGGCTTTCTTCAGATGGTTCGTTGTCCTCATCCTCTACTGGTTCAATCACGAGAAGTCGGCCCTATTTGCAGCGATATTCTCGGCTCCACGGTTCATCATAGTGCCAACATAACCCCTTAGCCGATCATTCACGAAGCTCGCCTCTTGTTAATTTTTTTAGTGCGGGGGCTCGGATGGCAGTAGAGGGGGCTAAAGGCTTCGACACGGCTGGTTGGGGAGCAACCCTTGTCCTTCGTACTTCGTGGTTCAATCGTTCTTCTTGGATTCTTGCGAAGGAAATCGCCGCCATAAGAGTGTACGATTGTCGCGCCTTTACTTCTCCTCGAATCTCCGACTTTACGTCCTCAATAAAAGTCCCTAAAAGTTATTTTTCAGACCAATCCACAGTTTGGTTAGATAAACATTCAAACCTTGTTTGGTATTCGTGTATTGTAGAGGTTTACCGAATCTTTGCCAATTGTCTGTCGATGTTGTCGAAATCGGTTGGACCGAAGCGATTTAGTAGTCCTTCCTTGAATCGCTGCCAAGAGAGACCTCCATGGGTGTGCTCAAACCAATTGAATCACTGAATAGCGTGTCCCTCGAGTTGGATGGCAACAATCTCTACCCTTGCAGCATCAACGGTTCGGTAGAACCAAAAATAGCACTCCGCGTGCAATCCATCAAATCGGATCTCCTTCTTCCCATCTAGGGAAGTCAACCTTCATGCGTGAATTTTTTGGGTCAGAGATGATGTAACCATGCTCTTGAGGATCGTCTTGCCGATCTGAAGTTTCTCCTTGTTGCGATTTCTTCGGGCTAGGTGGTCGACCCATGTTGAATTCGACGAAAAAGGGATTGTATCTTCTCCTCCATGAGGCTTTCAAAGGCTTCAAACTTGGCGTTAATGACCTCCTCCGATGCCATGGTGTAGGCCTCTAGATCTGTAATGTTGAGGTCCTTTTTCTGTTGTCACATTAGGGGCATGACAGGTTTTGAGGAAGAGGTGGCCGGTTAGGTAGATGGATCGATTTTGATGGAAGTAGGCTGCGGTTTAGGGCTGATTTGGGTGCTGCGGTTTATGGCTGATTTTGGTGGCTATTTGGGATCGATTTAGGGTGCGGTTTAGAGGGGTTCTTGGTGAAGATTGTAGGGTTTGCAGATGAGAGAAAGAGAGTCCAAAAACCCGTAAAAGACATCACTCAAATTCGATGGAATTCGACAAAGAAAGGTGTTGCGATGTGCTGTCCTATCGAATAGATTTTACGTCGAAGAAACGATGAGTTCTAGACATAAATCTCAGAAGAAAACTCAAGGAAAATATGCAAAACTCCTCGGTTCAGATGTGGTTAATATCAGTAAAAAGTTTGACAAAATTTCGATAGAGTAACGATAGGGAAATAGCGGGAAAGGAGGACAGATTCTTCATCATAAAAATTCCAGCAATACGTGACGTAGAATTAGAGCACAATAGAACCGGTTTCAGAGAGAATTCTTTTCAGAGATCGATCTTAGATGAGGGCTAAGACGATCTATGAAATCATATAAAAATTTCGACCGAAATAGGGGAGCATAAAACCGATTTCAAGAGGCAAATAAATGGCTAAAAATTTCTGCAGCATTTCACCTTTGTAATAACGACAACATTTGCAACGATTGAAATTTGCAGTAATGAAAATATGGGAAAACCTCTTCAACGTGTAAGATAAAGGAATAGCAGCAGCAAATAGGCGTGGGTGATGAAAATATACCAGATCTAATTTCAAACGCAGGGGACAGCAACAGATTGATTTGATCTGCAGCTTGGGTGGAATGTGGAGACGCATTGTATCAATTATGGGAATTGCTTGGGAAGGTGGCAGAGATAGCAGCAAGGGCAGCAGGAACGCTGCTCTGATACAAGATAATAGAACCCCAGAAGGAGCTTTATAGATTTTGATCTCTGAAGGGAATCAACCCTTGGAACGTTATAGGGGTTCCTTCCTCCTAGAACTCAGCACAAGGCTGAATAAAAGATTGATCTTGCTTGATAAAAGAGTGGGGGTGGCTACATCATTAGATAGGGTTCTGCATTGCCAAGTCACTGCACATAAAAGAAACATAAGCAATGCCCACCTTGAAATCCACTTGTCGATAAAACTACTTTTACGATTCCTTGTATCTATCCATATACCATCCTTCTGTTTAAGTTGAGCTTCTTCCAATAGAAGTTTCCGCCTTTCGTTCTCTCTATTATTCTCCCAAGTTGCCAATTTAACCTGAGTATTAAGTTAAAAGATGGTATTTTACTAGTTGATCAATCAGAATTCAATAAATTTGACAAGCATGCCATCAAATACTATAGAATGATAAATGCATAAGTACTTTACATGGTAATCCTCCATTTCCTTCTGATAACGCTGTAGCTTTCCAAGTAATTCTTCAAGTTCAAAGGCAACCCTTTCCTGATAAGTATCATATTTAAGATTTCCTTCTCTAACCATGCTCCTATAGCAAGCTAGTGGACCTTTATATCAGTAACCACAAAAGAAAGAAAAAGAAAAAGAAGAGTTAAAAACCTTGATTTAGAAGCAATAATTAAAAAAATGTTCTTTTTATAGCTTGCTTGTCAGATCTCCTATAGATACAATTACATAAAAACAAGTTATCTTAATACGAAAACAAGCAGTTAATGAAGACGCCAACAGTATTTGACTTTATATCTTGAAATATATGCATGAGAACCATAACATAAAGCGACATTAATCCTTGACCATGTATTCCATTTTGCAATTTTGAGATTGTTACACTTCATTGTTCACATAGGATTCAAGCTTTTGTTAAGCCACCAAAACAATTTGGTGTTACAAACAACAAAGCGGGTAAGGATGATTATGCAATTACCAAGTGAAAAAACCAATACATAACCAACATAAAAGAACTTACGAGCTCATTAGAGAAAAAGCCCCTTCTATATCTTAGTTTTAAGCAAGACAAATAACCAAACGAATTAAGTTTAAGATTTATCAAAAATCTTATATTGCTCTAGGATTTTGGTAATCTATTCATCACTATACTCGTTTCAAAGTTGAGTTCAACTTTTCAAGGCCTAAGTTGATCTAATACAGTATGGAAGGCCATTGCACATTGAACAGGAAACTTCTATATTATGTGGAAAATATCAATTTTTTGGTTAGTCAACTTGTAGATTCTACAGTATGTTAGTCAACTTCCCACTTCATATGCGGAAAATATAATACCAATCTTTCGATGAAAATTTTGCACCTGTATTTCCAATGCTAGGATATATGTCCATGTTCAAGCTTCTGGAGCAATATCTTAAGTGTTAATTTTCCTTTACCGAACTTTTGGAAGTCCGTAGAAGTGGACATCACTATGTAACTGTGGCATGACCATGTAGCAATCTGACAAGTAAATATGTCACGAAGGAGTTTCATGCTTCTTGCTTCTGGTTCCAGTGAGTGTGATATATAAAGGCATATTAATTACCGTTGGTTGCTAATCAGAGATGGGTAGAAATTATGATGTCCGCAATATAATCGGTTTACAAAAACCCCTAAAACTCTATAGTAAACGAACGACAAAGCTGAAACGTAACCTAGAAGAAAGAACAGGCTGACAAAATAGTAGAAGAACGGAAGCAAGGGGGTAAACTGGAATTTCCAAGTGTAATCCATTTATACGAAGACCATAAAGAAATCCATGAAACACCTAAGGAGAATTCCGATATGAAAACGTTGATCCACCCAGCGGCCATCCGAACCCTAGAAGTTTTGGGACACAAAAACACCAAGTAGCCAAGAAGGTGATCGACCAAGAATGATGAAGATTTCTGGGTAGTAAGGCCATGTAATTGGGGGGGAGAGAGGCGAGGAAGGATGATGCTGTCGAATTCACCTGGACGCAGACACGCCGAAGTCTGCGAAGGGTCTCCGGAGAAGTAGCGAGCATTGATCAAGGAACGATGACGATCATGATTGGAAAATTCATGCGCTAAGGTTCGTCGACTACGGAAGAGCGTCCGGGAGAAAAGGGAAGAAGAGGAGGAGGAGAAGAAGCCCCTCATCCCTCTAGGTTTCCGGTCGAGGTTGAGAAATCAACGAATAGTGCGAAATAAGAGAAGACAGATCGAACCGACGCGAAGAAGCGAGAGAGGAAGGGGAGACGTTATCGTGGGGGGTGGGGGGTGGGGGGGTAGCAACGGATCGAGCAGCGTTGGCGCTTCAGACACCGGAAACGTGTCGAGAGGACGGGGTACCCTTCAATCGAATTGAACGTCCGCACATAAATGTGACGCATTATGGATGTGAATTGTAATGCACATGTCGTGAGCAAAATAGGCCAAAAAATATTTAAGTGGACATTTAATGGCGAATTCTTGGGTAATTATTAATTTTAAATTTATTTAGAAATTTTTTATTTTTAAAAAATATTTAATTTGAAATTAATATTAATTTAAAAATCACTTATGTTCATATTATTGAATCTTGGATTTTGATGATGAAATCGATTCATGAGTGTTTATCCAACATGTGTGTTAGAGAAATATTTACAGGTCTAACTATGACAAGAGTAATGAAGTTACAACCAGATAATGGGTCAAGATCAAGCTTAGGCATCAGGCCGAGTTTGGACGATGCATTGGGACCTCGTCGGGAGTTCGCCGAAAGGATCGGGAAGCTCGTTGGGAGCACGCCGGAAGATCACTAGAAGAAGACCGGATAACTTACCGCAAGAATGCTGGAGGTTACCGGATTGACGGAAGTTGGGTCTTAGTTTAAGCTTGTGGTATTTTAAGTGTTGTAATCGTTGAGTCGTAGTTAGAAGTGAGTCCTAATTAAGTTGGATTTGGATGAAATCCAAATCAACTCAATAAGGCAATCAAGTCCACTGTTGGGATTTGATTGAGTTCAGGTTGAGCTCAATTAGTTGACCAGAGAGTTGGTCAACATCATGTTCAAGCCGAAATTTGAAAAGTGGAGTGAACCACTTTTACAAAAATTTCTATGGGTAAATCGTCGGTGAGCGACGGGTGTACCGTTGCCACCCAGGCTTTCGAGTGGTTGACGGTGGCTGACCCGCCCAGGCTGGTCGATTGAACCGTCTGTACCCAAGAATCTGGGTACTTTCGGTGGTTGACCTGCCCAAGGCCGATAGGTAAACCACCCGTACCTAGATTTTTCGGGTATGTTTGATTTTTAGCTCTAATTTTTAAAGTCACTTTGGGGTCTATAAATACCTCAAGTATTCTTGCATTCACAATAACTCGTTTTTGGGCGATTAAACTTTGTGAAAAAGAAATTGGGTATGATTTGTAAGAAAAAGAAAAGGGAAGGGAGAAAGCTTAGAGTTAGAAATTTTCTCAAAGTGTCCATTATAATCAAAGTGTAACGGTTTAGTCTTCACCCAAAGAAGATCAATAGTGGACGCCAGTGTGCCTCAAGAAGGAGGACTCGAGAGTGGACGTAGGCTGTTTGCACCGAACCATTATAAAAATTGTGAGTGTTTCATTGCTTTCATTATTTACATATTTTTGTATTGACGCTTCTGATTTAACTCAATTCTTTGAAAGCAAAGCTTCTACGATGAGTTCTTTTCTTCAAATGTTGCTTATCTTAGCAACTTTCTTTCAATCACTCACTTATTTCACTAAAAATGAAAAGCTTCAGATTTCCTATCTTGGTTTAATCGAAAAATTTTCATTTAAACTGAAAATTTACACTTGCACTAATTCAACCCCCCCCCCCCCCCCCCCTCCCAACTTTTAGTGTCAATTGATCCTAACAATTGACATCAGAGCAAGGTACTTACTTGTTAGATTAATACCTACTTGAGTAAATGACTTGTTTTGGCATGAATGAGGGATATTTCATCTCACGTCCTCCAATGTTCAATAGGACGGATTACACGTATTGGAAAAAAAGGATTGCATATTTTTTTTATCTCTTTGTACCTTAAACTATGGAGTATTGTTGAGAATGGATTTAAAAAATTATTCAAGCCAATGAATGAACTAAATGATTTAGAAAGGAAGAATTATTCTTTAAATGCCAAGGCTATTAATGTCTTATTTTGTGCTCTTGATAAGAATGAGTTTAATCGAATTTTAGTTTGCGAATCGACTTTTAATATTTGGCACAATCTAGAAATCACACACGAGAGGACTAGTATAGTAGAAGAATCCAAGATAAATATTTTAGTTCATAACTATGAGTCATTTCGAATGAAACCAAGTGAGTCAATTGGAGACATGTATACCCATTTCACGGATGTCGTCAATGGACTACAAGTATTTAAAAAATATTTTTTAAATTTTGAATTAATTAGTAAGATTTTGATATCTTTACCTAAAAATTAGGATCCTAAAGTAACCGCTATTCAAGAGGCCAAAGACTTAAATAACTTACCTCTTGAAGAATTGATTGGCTCTCTTATGACATATGAACTAAATTGTAAAGCTCATGATGAGCTTGATGAACCCCTTCCAAAGAACAAGAAGGATGTAGCACTTCGGACAACAAATGACTCCTCGAGTGATGAGAACCATGATACTGCTTTGTTATCAAAAAAATTTAAAAAAATAATAAAAAGGAATAAGAACTATAAAAATAAAAAAGAACCGAAGAAGGACAATGTCATTTGATAAGAATGTCTTGTTTTGTGCTCTTGATAAGAATGAGTTTAATCATATTTCTGTTTGCGAATTGGCCTTTGATATTTGACATACTCTAGAAATCACACACAAGGGGACTAGTAGAGTAAAAGAATCTAAGATAAATATTTTAGTTCATAACTGTGAGTTGTTTCGTATGAAACCAAGTGAGTCTATTAGAGACATGTATACATGTTTCACGGATGTCGTCAAATGGCCTAAAAGCACTTGAATTTTTTTTTTTGAATTTTGAATTAGTTAGTAAGATTTTGAGATCTTTACCTAAAAATTAGGATCCTAAAGTAACCGATATTCAAGAGACCAAACACTTAAATAACTTACCTCTTGAAGAATTAATTGGCTCTCTTATGACATATGAACTAAATTATAAAGCTCATGATGAGCTTGATGAACCCCTTCCAAAGAAGAAGAAAAATGTAACACTTCGGACAACAAATGACTCCTCAAGTGATGAGGACCATGATATTGCTTTGTTATCAAGAAAATTTTAAAAAATTATTAAAAGGAACAAGAACTATAAAAACAAAAAAGAACCGAAGAAGGACAATGTCATTTGCTATAAATATAAAAAACTGAGACATTTCAAGAATGAATGTCCTCATTTGAAGAAGCCAACACTAAAAAAGAAATCACTTTTGGCTACTTGGGATGAATCGAACTCTTTAAATGAGGAAGACAACTACAAAGAAGAAGTGGCTAACTATGCCTTAATGACATCGAAGATGAGGTTAGTGAGCCTTTAAATATTTTTTTCAGAATTATTAAATATGTTTCATGATTTATTCAATGAGTTTTGAAAACTTAGCAAGTCTTTTAAATTGCTTAAAGTTGATCATGATTTGTTAGTTAAAAGACTTGACGAAATGCATGATTCATTAGTTTCACATAAACCATGTTCTAAATGTGATTTGCTAGATAATGTTAAAGAAGAGAATATCATAATTAAAACCACACTAGAAAATTTTGAAATAGGGAACAAACCTCTAAATATAATCCTTACAAATAAGAGTCATATTAATAGAAAAAATGGCATAGGCTTTGTTGGTAATGTCCAACGTAAGCCAACCATGTTTATAAGAGGACCTATATTAAACACGCCACCAAGAATCATGTGTAATTTTTATGATAAATTAGGACATAAGGTAAATAAATGTCTATTTAGAAAATATAGTTCACGTCAACTAGTATGGGTTCCAAAGAAAACCTTATACAATAAAAATCAATTAGAAAAAAAAAAAGTTCTTTATGGAGGACACAATGTAAAATAGGTGTCTAAATCAAATATATCATTCTTGTAGGTTTGTCTCCAAACTAAAGCTAGGAGCACCAAATGGTATCTTGATAGTGGATGCTCAAGGCATATGACCGGTGATCCATCTTATTTTTCTAAGCTCACTAGCTTAAGTAAAGGAGTTGTTACATTCGGAGACAATAACAAAGGTAAAATCATTGAAAAATGAACAATAGATAACACATCAAACCTCTTGATTGAAGATGTGTTGTTAGTTGATGGCTTAAAACATAACTTAGTTAGCATTAGTCAATTATGTGACAAAGGATATGTGATTAAATTTCAACCTAATGTTTGCATAATTGAATTGTCACACTAAAATAAATCCTTGATTGCCTTGAGAAACAATAATGTATACACCATAGATATTGAAAAATTTTATGATGAAACTTATTTTACGGCTTTAAATGATGATGCTTGAATTTGACATAAAAGATTAGGTCATGCTAGCATGAAACTTTTAAACCAAATCTCTACCAAGGAACTAATAAGAGATTTACATAATCTTAAGTTTATCAAAGACAAAGTATGTAACACTTGTCAATTAGAAAAATAAATAAATAGTAGCTTTAAGTTGAATAATTAAATTAGCACCTCTAGACCATCTTAATTGATCCATATGGATCTATTTGGACCAATTGATGTTACAAGTTTAGGTGGTAGCAAATATGCATTTGTTTTAGTGGATGACTTTAGTAGATATACTTAGACATATTTCTTAGCATATAAAAATGATACATTTAAATATTTTTATAAAATTTTGTAAAGTTTTTTGAAATGAAAAAGGATACATGATTTCTTCAATATGAAGTGATTATGATGGAGAATTTTAAAATAATAATTTTTAAAATTTTTGTGATTCAAATGAATATATTCATAACTTCTCTACTCCACGAAATCCACAACGAAATGGAGTGGTAGAAAGAAAAAATAGTAGTTTATAAGAAATGACTAGAACAATATTGAATGAACATAGTTTTCCCAAATATTTTTAGACCGAAACCGTTAATACGGCATGCTATATTTTAAATAGGGTTCTAGTAAGACCATTACTCACTAAAACTCCTTATGAATTATGAAATAGTAAAAAGCCCAATATTTTTTATTTTAAAATATTTGGTTGTAAATGTTTTATGTTGAATGAAAATGATGCTTTAGGTAAATTTGATACAAAATCCGATGAAGGTATTTTTCGATGTTATTCTTCTATTTCAAAAGCTTATCATATTTTTAATAAAAGAATATTAGTAATAAAAGAATCAATTCATATTATTTTTAATGAGCTTTTTGAAATTAAGAAGATTGATTTTGATGATGAAATTGATTTTGATACTTTGAATTTAAAAGATAACACTCCTAAAAGTAACTTGGATGTATCTACTTCCAATACCTTACCCAAGGAATGGAAGTATGTGAATGATCCTAAGGAGCTTATAATAGGAGAAACATCAAAAGGAATTCAAACTCGGTCTTCCTTCAGAAATTTTTGTGCAAATGCTGCGTTTCTTTCTCAAATCGAGCCAAAGTGTATTGATGATACCATAAGAGATGATTCTTGGGTTAATGCAATGCATGAAGAACTTAATCAATTTGAGAGAAATGAGGTATGAGAGCTTGTTCCTAGACCTAATGACCATTTAGTGATTAGTACTAAATGGATATTTAAAAATAAGCAAGATGAAAATGGTATCATAGTTATAAACAAGGCTAGATTAGTGGCCAAAGGTTTTAACTAAGAAGAATGAATCGATTATGATGAAACTCTCGCTCCCGTGGCTAGACTTGAAGCCATAATGATGCTCCTTGCCTTTGCTTTTTAAAAAGTTTAAGTTATTTCAAATGGATGTTAAAATTAATTTTCTAGATGATTTTATTTCCGAAGAAGTGTATGTTGAACAACCTTCCAGCTTTGAAAATAATCTTCTTCCTAATCATGTTTTCAAACTTACAAAAACTCTATATGGATTAAAACAAGCCCCTCGGGCTTGGTGCGAAAGACTTAGTTCTTTTTTATTTTAAATAAAATTTCAAAAGGCAAGGTTGATACCACAGTATTTTTTAAGTATTTTGAAAATGATTTACTTGTTATTTAAATTTATATTGATGATCTCATTTTTGGATATATAAATGAATTTTTATGTGGGTCTTTTGCTAAAGAAATGAGTCAAGAATTTGAAATGAGTCTAATGGGTGAGTTAACATTCTTCTTAGGATTACAAATAAAATAAATTGATGATAGTATTTTTATTAGTCAAAATAAGTGCACATTGAACTTGATAAAATGGTTTGGGATGGAAAATGCTAAAACATTAAACACTCCCATTAGCACATTTACAAAGTTGGACTTAGATAGTGGAGAAAACTTTGATAAAAAAACTTATAGAGGTATGATAGAAAGTTTATTATACTTAACTACTATAAGACCGTATATTATGTTTAGTGTTGGATTGTATGCAAGGTATCAATCTAACCCAAAACTCTCTCATTTGAAAGCAGTTAAACAAATTTTTAGATACATGAAAGGAATATCTAAACTAAGATTATGGTATCCTAAATCAAAGAATTTTGACTTGATTGCCTATTCTGATGTTGATTTTGGTAGATGTAGAATAGATAGAAAAAGCACTACCGGAACATGTAAATTTTTTAGGCATGCATTTATTTCTTGGACTTCCAAGAAACAAAATTCAGTAGCTTTATCTACTGTAGAAACAGAATATATTGCAGCTAGTGCATATTGTGCCCAAGTCATTTGGATGAAAAACACACTAGAAGACTATGAAATAAAACTGAAAAATATTCCTATAAAGTGTGATAATACAAGTGCTATATGTCTAACCAAAAATCCTATTCCATATTTAAGAACCAAATATATTGATATTAGACATCATTTTATAAGAGATCATGTAAATTGTCAAGATATCTCTTTGAAATTTATTGACACTAAGCATCAATTAGCGGATATTTTTACAAAACCCTTAAATAAAGAATAATTTAATTTTCTTAGAAGAGAACTTGGAATGCTAAATCATGAAAATATATGAATTACTTGATTTCATGAGAATGAGCTATTTTTGTGATAATGTTTTATTGTTCCCATGATATGTTTATCTTATTATTCATAAAAAGGAGAAAAAAGTTACATGATGATAATTTTATTATTTTACGGATTTATTTGCTATGTTTGGTTGAAATAAATAATTTTTAAATGCATGAGTAGCTCTTAAACATTTGAATCTCCTTGAATATTTTAGATTTTTGAACTTATTTTTAAAATTTTACCTCTACAAAATTGAAGGCTCTTCTTAATGATGTTTTGCAACTCCTCCATTGTTTTCTTTTATTTTTTTTCATAAGAGGAAGAAAGTTCTTTATGAATTATATTGTATTTTAAAAAGGAGGAGCAAAAATTTATTTTAGCCTCACATTTCACCTTTTTGTTGATGACAAAGGGGGAGAAATGGATGTTGATGACTTATGTAATCAAATGGATGTTGATGACTTATGTAATAATTTAAGAAATTTTTTTAAATATTTGAAATTCATGAAAATCCTTGATACATTGATGACTTGATGGAAAATTTTTAAATGTTTAAAATTTATAAAAATCCTTGATGCATTGATGACTTGATGGAAAATTTTTAAATGTTTGAAATTTATAAAAATCCTTGATGCATTGATGAATTGATACTTTAAAAGCAAATTATTATTGATATATACAAGTCTTATTGGTATCCTTGAAATATGATTTGCTTGAAGTATTGATTGACTTAATTCACTTGAATTCAAGAGTGAGTAATTCTCTTGAATTTAAGTCCTTTTTATCATGACATAAATTTAAGGGGAGCTAGGATTAACTTCCGTCATCAATTAATTGTCATCATAAAAAAGGGGGAGATTGTTGAATCTCAGATTTTAATGATGAGATCAATTGATGAGTGTTTATCTAACATGTATGTTAGAGAAAGATTTGTAAGTCTAACTACGACATGAGCAATGAAGTTACAACCAGATAATGGGCCAAGATCAAGCTTAGGCATCGGGCCAGGCTTAGACGATGTAGTAGGATCTCATCGGGAGTTCGCTAGGAGATTCGTTGAAGGGATTGAGAAGCTCGTTAGGAGCACGCCGGGAGATCACCGGAAGAAGACTGAATAACCTGCCATAAGAATGTCGGTGGTTACCGGATTAGTGGAAGTTGGGTCTAAGTTTAAGCTTATGGTTTTTAAGCGTTGTAATCGGTGAGTCATAGTTAGAAGTGAGTCCTAATTGAGTTGGATTTGGGTAAAATCCAAATCAACTCAATAAGGCAACCCGGTCCACTTTTGGGGTTTGATTGAGCTTAAGTTGAGCTCAATTGGTTGACCAGAGGGTTGGTCAACATCAGGTTCAAGTCGAAATTTGAAAAATGAAGGGAATCACGTTCGTGGAAATTCCAACGGGTAAACCGCCGGTGAGCGACGGGTGTACCGCCATAACCTAGGCTTTCGGGCGGTTGATGATGGTTGACCCGCCTAAGCTGGGTGGTTGAACCGCCCATACCCAGGAATCTAGGTACTTTCGACAGTTGACCCGCCTAGGGTCAGTGGGTAAACCATCGGTACCCTGATGTTCGGGTAGCTGAGCCGCCCAGGTTGATGGGTAAACCGCCCATACTCGATTTTTTCGGGTATGTTTGATTTTTAGCTCCAATTTCTGAAGCCACTTGGGGTCTATAAATACCTCAAGTATTCTTGCATTCACAACAACTCTTTTTTGGACAATTAAACTCTGTGAAAAAGAAATTGGGTGTGATTTGTAAGAAAAAGAAAAGGGAAGGAAGAGAGGTTAGAGTTAGAAATTTTCTTAAAGTCTCCCTTGTAAGCAAAGTGTAAGGGTTTGGTCTTCACCTAAAGAAGATTGATAGTGGATGCTGGTGTGCCTCAAGAAGGAGGACTCAGGAGTGGACATAGGTCGTTAGCGCCGAACCATTATAAAAATTTTAAGTGTTTCCTTGTTTTCATTGTTTATATATTTTTGTATTGACGCTTCCGATTTAACTCAATTCTTTGAAAGCAAAGTTTCCACAATAAGTTCTTTTCTTCAAACGTTGCTTATCTTTCTAGTTTTATTAGCAACTTTATTTCAATCACTCACTTGTTTCATTAAGAACGAAAAGCTTCATATTTTCTATCTTGGTTTAATCAAAAAGTTTTCATCTAAACTGAAATTTATACTTGCACTAATTCACTCTCCCCCCTCTTAATGCCAATTGATCATAACACATATAAGATTAAATGGATAAAAAATTAATTTAACTTGAATCGATATTTTTACTGTACACTATATATTCTTGTTTAACATTTATCAATTGAAGTGATTTATATTATATGAACTTGTAGTTCTCTATTTCATTACTATTATTATAACGTACTCCATAGCCTCCAAGCATCATCAACTTTGTACCTCATTATGTTTAGGGTCGAGTTTCGTCACCTACAAGCGTTGAGTTCTATCGTTGATGGCACCTACTCCTTTGAGCTTCTGTTTTATCTTTGCTGTACGGAGTGTTCTACGGTTCTAAATGTTTACGATAAAGCTTCAAGAATTCTTTAAGATACATCTCCATTTATATAAAAATTTATTAGAAAATCTAAATTTATTGTATAGCTAGGATTATAGGTATTTATTGATGTTTACCATTCTGAATAGCTTTTAGAAAACTTATCGTTTTACTATCAATATTTTGAGCATTCTTTATAAAATTAAAATCTTTGTCCATAACATTATGCTATTTTCAGTTTGTTTATTTTATTTTTAATAAATTATAATTTATTATTGTAATTTTTTTATATTTGAGCTTCTAAACATTTGATCTAAAGAAAAATTATTCTAATAAGTGGCGCACTATTAATGAGGAAAATTTGAAGACAATGTATCGCATAGATGCACTACTCAGAATGATTTTAAATTTTTAGAAAAACTATAAATATGACACATATGGACATACGTAACTTGTTTTTATTTTAGAGAATTTTATGGTATTTTTTATAAATTTTTTAGCATCTAAACAATGTGTAATTTTTCTATTTTTTTCTTTTTATTTCTAAAAAATATAAGTTATCCATAAAATGTTTTTTTAGATTTGAGCTTCTAAATAGGTCTACAATATATATAGAAACGTCTAGAAATTTTTTTTCTAATGTGCTGCATTTTTATTGAGAAAAATTTAAAAATGATGCATCCAATAGATGCACTTTTCAAAAAGATCTCAATTTTTTTACAAAAGCTTTGAATATATCAGTTATGGATATATGTTACTGGTTTTTCATTTTAGAGAATTTTTTGATATTTTAATGGATTTTTAAGTATTTGAACAATGTGTTATTTTTTATTTTCTCTTTTTTTTTCTTTTTTTAACAAATTAATAGTGCATCCATGCAATGTTTTTTCACATTTGAGTTTCTAAATAGGTCAACAATATATGTAAAAATTTTGATGTAAAAAATATTTCTAGTATGTGATGTATTATTTTTGAAAAAATAAAAAATAGTGCATTACTTTGAATAGGATGCTTATAGACATGTCACTGATTTTCTATTTTAAATTTTTTTAATATCATTTATGGATTTTTGAGTATATAAATAGTGTATCATTTTTCTATTTTCACCTTTTTTAGTTAGATAATTTTTCATTGAATTATTCATCCTAATCCCTTTTGGCTTTAAATAAGAAATAATCATGCCATTAAACACTTATTATATGTGTAGAATGTTCAAAGTCAACTGTAAAAATGTTGATTTAAGCATAGGTATTCCTATTTAATTTTATTTAATTATCATATATCATTTTTAAAATTTTATCTTTGTAGGTCCATCTGTTGATACTTGTGAATCATATCAATAAGGGTTGAAAAGCCATTGTAGTTTGATAGTTTCAAGATGAAGTTTTATGAATCATTTTCGCCACTTCCTTATTGAACTACTAAGCATAATCGAGCAAGATTAGTCTTATTATCACCAAGATAGTGTCACTTGGATATTATAAGAAATATTATATTTAGTTATTTCATGGATATCCTGATACTCTTGTATCTTGCGGATTAATATCAGCAATTATAGAATGATGGTCTAACAACAAGTTTTTAGTGAATAGAAAGAATGGAACTATCTTTTTCTATGTCTAATATATCTCTTCTACCTAATCAACCCAATACCAGAGAAGTCATTGATTTAAAGACATTTGGATCTAGATGCTATCTTACACAAATATTTTTTATTTAAAGGATCAACCCATAAGGATTTAAAAGGTTATTGATAAATTTACATCTAAGTAATAATGAGGAATGAACTATTATCATGTGTTTAATTAATGATAATTTCTCCTTAATATAAATTAATTATAAATAATATATTACTTTAATTAGATAGTTAACTTTCATATTTGTGTTCTATGGTTAAGGAAATGATTAAATTTGACTTCCTTAATCATGTGGACAAGTTAGGAATTCTACTAATCGATTAATTTATTTGCTAATGAGTGATGTGTTGAATCTCAAATTTTGATGATAAAATCAATTGATAGTTATTAATCTAACAAAGTTGTTAGAGTTGATTGATGCAGGATTAACTATGACAAAGAGAAAATTACAATCAGATGTTTGGCCAAAGTCAAGTCCAGGCATCAGGTTGGAGTGAGGACGATGCGGTTGAGAACTTGTTAGGAGTGCGTCAGGGAGCTCGCTAAGGGTATCGGGAGCTTGCTAGAATACCGCAAGGGAGCTCGCTAGAATAGAGCAAGGGAGCTCGCTAGAAGAAGACCGAGACTCGTCGGAAGATTGTCAAGGGTAGCTGAAATGCTTGCCGGGAGTTTGGAAGGTCTTGATTGGATTTGTTGGTCATGTTGATTGTAATTAATTAAGTCATAGTCAACATCGTTAAGGTTGAGTCATACTTGAGTTAGATTTGGAAGGATCCAAATTAACTCAAGTGAGACTAACCAGGTCCACTATGGAGAGTGGATTGAGCTTAGGTCGAGCTCAATTGGTAGACTTGAGAAGTGGTCAACAAAAGGTACAACTCGGGATTAGAAAAGTGGAGAGAATCACTTTTCTGGGATTTCCAATGGTTGTACCACCGGTGGACGACGATTGTACCACCCAGGCCGACAATTGTACTACCACTATCTTGTTTTTCGGGCTACTTTCAGCAATGATGCCGTTGGCGTCGATGGTGGTACTGCCCGTACCTGACTTTTTCGGGTGCGTTTGAAATTTTGGCTCCAAATTCTGAAGCCAATTGAGGTCTATAAATATCTCAGGTTTTCATACATTTCATACAACAATTTTGAGCTAGAAATTCTAAGAAAAAATTGTGTGTTAAACTTGTAAGAAAAAGAAAAGGGGTAGGGGAGTGAGGAAAGTCTTGTAATACTTGTAAATATCCCTTTTAAGGTTGTAATGTTCATCTCCTAAGCATGATAAAAGGAGAGAGGAAGCTGTAAGGGTTTGATCTTCACCTAAAGAAAGTTGATAGTGGACACTGATGGGCCTCAGAGAAGAGGACTCGGGAGTGGACGTAGGCTAGGTTGAGGCCGAACTATTATAATTGTGAGTGTCTTTGCTTTCTTTGCTTATTACTCTCTATTACTCTCAAGTTGCTTATAGTTAAAACCGACCATCAATCTCTCTACTTCTTTCAAGTTAGCTCTTAATCAGTTTTATCGAAATATCAAAAGAAGCTTCTGTTGTTCTCTTTTTTCTTTACGAAAATAAGGTTTTTAAATCAATCACTATTTCGCTTATACTAATTCACCCTCCTCCCCCACCCCCTTAGTGCCAATTGATCCTAACAATTGGCATTAGAGCCAAGTGTTAAACATTGGACTAAAAACCCAAGTGAGTAAATTGCTTCTGTCGGCATGAATGAGGAACATTCTATTGCACGTCTGCCCATGTTCAATGGCACAAATTATATTTATTGGAAACTAGAATGAGAATTTTCTTGATTTTCATGGATTTTGATTTATAGTATATTGTAGAGAATGATTTTGATAAATCTTCTAAGCCTATGAATGAATTGAACGAATTTGGAAAGAAGACTTTTTCATTGAATGCAAAGGCTATGAATGCATTCTTTTGTGCTCCCGACAAAAATGAATCTAATCAAGTTTCTATTTATGAAACTACTTGTGACATTTGTCATACATTGAAAATCACACACTGGCACTAGTAAAGTTAAAGAATTTAAAATTAATATTTTAATTTATAGTTATGAATTATTTAGAATGAAACCAAGTGAGTCCATTGGAGACATGTACACATGTTTCACTGATGTCATCAATGGTCATAAAGCACTTGAAAAATATTTTTCAAATTTTGAACTTATGAATAAAATTTTAATATCCCTACCTAAAAGTTGGGATCCTAAAGTAACTGCTATACAAGTGTAATATCTCTTATTTCTGAAATATTTGTAATGATATATTTTTAAATTATTTATGAGGATCCATTTGTAAATTTGAGGATTTATTTAATAATTATTTTGATTAAATAATTTTATATTCAAAATTGATTGCTAGGGACCTAAATGTGAATCTTAAAAATATGAAATGAATTGTAAAAGATTCATATTAAGTTAAAAAATAATAAAGAAAATATGGTGAGGACATGTGTCACTACCTTGTTTAAAGTGGTGTCATTTATGCATATGCATAGGTGACAAATAAGCACATTGCATGTATGCTTGCCACCTAACAATCCATATATTAGCTTAAACAATTGATAATTAGAGAAGAAAGGGACTTGGCTGCAATGTAAACTTGAGAAGAAGAAGAAGAAGAGAAGGAAAGAAGAAGAAAAAATTTGGGGGTTTTGAGATTTTAATCTAATCCATACTTTTGAGACAAAATCTTCAAAGGCAAGTGTTTTATCTTTCTCCTGTTGATATTTATCTTTATTTTTGCCTTGATTATGAGATAAAATTTAGAACAAAATCGAAATATCTTTTGTTGGCTGCCTAAGTGTGAATCTGTAATATTTTTGAGATTATGACTTATCTACTTTGTTCAAGTTGTAACTTTTAGTCCAGATATCTGATTTAGACAAAACTTAGTTTACTCAAAAATAGATTCATATATATTTCTTTTGAAACCAAGTTTAAAGAATTTTGAGTTCCTTTGCAATCCCAAATAATTATTTCAATTGAGCATATGAAATCTGTAAAATAGAGTCTGTAGCTCCTGACCTTTCATCACTATATTACTTATATCTTCCCGTTGGAGTCCCTGATTTATGTAAAAATTAATTAATTAAAAAATAGGCTCATAGATTTTTCATTTGATACTAGGATTGAAAGATTTAGAGTCCAAATGATTGTCAAAATTTATATTTTGTTATACCTTATAAATTCTTTAAAATAGTGATCATAATTCTTGACCTTTGGCTGCCAAATCATCTATAACTTTTTATAGAGTTTTAATTTTATGAAACTTATTTTATTTGAAATTATATTGATTTATCTTTCCAATAATACTTTTTTTGAGTAATTTGGAGCATGTTTTACTATCTAAATAACTTTATAATTTGCCTTCTGAATTCTACCAGAATATGGATCGTATTGATTTTGCCTCTACTTGCTTTATTCATTTCAAAACTGAATTCTCTGATGCTCTTGTATTTGATTCCCTTACACATTAATATATGTTAAGTATTAATCAATTTTTACCTCATATTATTTCATATGGTGCATGCATGATTCATTGTTCCGCATGTGCTTTCAGTATATGCCAAATTCAATGCTTATGTCCCTTTATACTATGGTGTTTGTGGGATAAAGTGAACCTTTGTCAGAAATGTTTAGAGTCCGTGATGCCCTACTAGCCTCCTATAACTTCACTCAGATGTGGGTGGATGGAGCTCCCAAACATGGGAGACTTGTGTATGGTGGTTAGTCAGTAATAGATTATTCACATTATGTTTGTGATATGTTATATAAAGTTTTGCTTATGTGTTTCTTATTATACTTTGGATAAGTGTAATATCTCTTATTTCTAAAATATTTGTAATGATATATTTTTAAATTATTTATGAGGACCCATTTAAAAATTAGAGGATTTATTTAATAATTTTTTTGATTAAATAATTTTATATTAAAAGTTAATTGCTAGAGCCTTAAATGTGAATCTTAAAAATATAAAATAAATTATAAAAGATTCATATTAAGTTAAAAAATAATAAAGAAAATATGATGATGATATGTGTCACTACCTTGTTTAAAGTGGTACCACTTATGAATGTGTATAGGTGACATATAAGTGCATTGCATGCATGCTTGCCACCTAACAATCCATATGTTAGCTTAAACAAATAACAATATGTTAGCTTAAATAAATAACAATTAGAGAAGAAAGGGATTTGGCTGCAACATAAACTTGAGAAAAAGAAGAAGAAGAAGAAGAAGAAAAGGAGAGAATAAGAGAAGATTTGGGAGTTTTGAGATTTTGTCCCAAAGGTATGGATTAGATCAAAATCTCAAAATTCCCAAATCTTTTCTTCTTCTTTCCTTCTCTTCTTCTTCTTCTTCTTCTTCTTCTTCTTTTTCTCAAGTTTATGTTGCAGCCAAATCTCTTTCTTCTCTAATTGTTAATTGTTTAAGCTAACATATAGATTGTTAGGTGGCAAGCATAATGTGCTTATATGTCACCTATACACATGCATAAGTGACACCACTTTAAAGAAGATAGTGACACATGTCCTCACCATATTTTTTTTATTATTTTTTTAATTTAATGTGAATCTTTCATAATTCATTTCATATTTTTAAGATTTACATTTAGGTCTCTAGCAATCAACTTTTAATATAAAATTATTTAATCAAAAAATTATTAAACAAATCCTCAATTTTACAAATGGGTCCTCACAAATAATTTAAAGATATATCAGTAAAAATATTTTAGAAATAAGAGATATTACAACAAGAAGCCAAAGATTTAAATAACTTGCTTCTTGAAGAACTTATTAGCTTACTTATGACATATGAACTAAACTGTAAAGCTCCTGATGAGCTTGATAAACTCCTTCCAAAGAACAGGAAGGATGTAGCACTAAAAACTACAGATGACTCGTCGAGTGAAACCTCGAGTGATGAGGACCATGACATTACACTATTATCTAGAAAATTTAAAAAGCTTATGAAAAAAATAAAAATTATAAAAATAAAAATGAACCAAAAAAGGACAATGTTGTATGCTTTGAATGTAAAAAACTTAAATATTTCAAAAGTGAATGTCTTCAATTGAAGAAGAAGGCACCACACAAGAAGAAAGCTTTTTCAGCAACGTGAGATGACTCAAACTCTTCGGATGAAGAAGATCATGGCAAGGAAGAAGTAGCCAACTATGCTCTAATGACAATCCAAGATGAGGTTAGTGATTCATGAAGTCTTTCTTTCACAGAATTATTAAATATGTTTATTGAATTCTTTGATGAATTTAGAAAAATTAGTAAATCTTATAAGTTACTTAAGAAAGAACATGATTCATTAGTTAGTAAATTTGATCAAATACATGATACATTATCATCACATAATCTTTGCTCTAAATGTGAAATGCTAGATGATGTTAAAGAGGAAAATATCATACTTAAACAAATGTTAGAAAAAGTGAAATAGAGAATACATCCCTTAATATGATCCTTGCTAATAAGGGTGATGTTAATAGAAGAAAGGGTATAGGCTTTGTTGGTAACACTCAACAAAAGTTAACCATTTTTGTTAAAGGACCTACCCTAAATTTACCATCAAAAGTTAAATATGGTTTTTGTGAAAAATTAAAACATAAAGCTAACAAATGTGTATTTAGAAATTATAGTCCTCACAAATTAGTTTGGGTTCCAAAGGAACTACAAACAATAAAAAACCATTAGAAAGAAAAGATAAAGTTTTTCATGAAGGACCCAATATAAAATGAGTACCTAAACCTAGACCCCCATATTATACATTTGTCTCCTAACAAGGCTAAGAGCACTAAATAATGTTTTGAAGGTAGATGCTCAAGACATATAACTTGAGATCTAATACTCTTTCAAGCTCACTAGCCTAAGTAATAATAAAAAAATTTATTGAAAATAAAATTATTAGTAATGAATCTTCGAATGATTCATTAATCTTGATTGCTCTCAATGATGTATGACCTTTTGCATAGCTAGAGCATGCTAAAATTAAAACAAAGAAAGTTCAGTGCAAAATTATCTAAGTTGAAATATATAAAAAAGAGATTTTGATTATGCTTGTATGCTTGCATTGACTTGTAATGGTTAAATGAGTGTATATTGTCTTGAGATAAAATTGAATGAAATGATTAAATGCTAAATTTAAACTTAAAATAATTATATATATGAAATCATGCTTCATATTTTAGTATTTTTAAAAAATTAAAAATATTTTTGAAATGAGAATGAAATGTGTATGGTAACTCATTTCACTAAATCTAAAGAATTAGACTCACTTAAGAAAGGAAAATCATTGGAATTAAAATGAATCAAAGCTCTTGCTTGAAAATATTTTATTGTAATGATTTTGATAATAATACTTTGTTTTTCAGTTTTAAAATATTTAAAAAAAATTTACTTGGTTGAAAATATTTTATTATTATCTTGATGTTTTCTTTTATAAATGAAACTCAATTTTTGATGATAATACATAAAGACATTCTTGAAACAAATTACATGAAATAACTAAAAAAGAGGATAATTATTCTTAAAAATATTCTTATACTATCAATCCTTCAACAAGATAAAATGATACCTTTATTGTTGAATCTTTTAAACTATAAAACCAATTTTGATGATTTGAACTTGAATAAGTTATTATTATGATATTGACATCTTGAGAAATTAAAACTTAAAATTCTTATATAAATTAAGTTTGTTCAAAACAGATTATATCAATGAATCATAATTTGTCTCTTCGGAACTATGATTTGAAAATCTTCCCATGAACCATATTATTAACAACTTAAAGTTTCATATATAAATCAAGATCTTTTATCTTTTCTTCTTTATAATTTATTCATGATCTTGATATTTATAATTTGATATGAATGAATACTCTTCTTATTTGATCTTCTAAGTTTCTAAAGATTTGAATCTTATCTAAGAAGAGATTTATAAAAATAAATCATGTCCTTTAGCATTCATGATTTGATGATAATATCCTTCATGACAGATTAATTATGACTTGCTTCTTAGTATAACTTATCACTAAAATTGATATTTATTAAATTTGTGATAAGTTAAAAATTAACTAAGATTTATTTTTATCATGAACATTTCCTTGATTTCTAGACTTGTTATATCCTTAATGGAAATCAAATTTTTAAACATTTATGATTTATTTGTTTTGATAAAAATGAGATCTATGATTTTGATAATTATAATTTAAGATCAAGGTTATTTAGATCTTATTAGATTTTCAATCAAGATGATTAGAAGAGTTATTCAATCATGTCTTTTAGCACTTAAAGATTTAATTTTTCATGACATGATCCTTTGTACTTATGATAATAAACAAAACATATCATCATAATCCTTTTGACAATAAAAAAGGTGAGAAACAAAATTATTATTTTGGTAAGTAGAAAACTAGATATAAAAAATCTTCCAACATTGGATGAAGAGCAATTTCCTTAAAAGAAAATTAAGAACTTTAAATATATAAGATTTGCATGATTTGATTTCTATTTTACTTAAAATTTTAAATACTTAAGATTTCCTGATTACTTATGTTAAAATCCATAAACAAAAAGGAGAGACAAATTTATTAATTTAAATCATATCTTTTAGTACTTAAAGATTTGATTTGATTTTTAATGACATGATCTCCTTGTACTTTTGGGCATAATTTGAATATGGATGTTAAGAAGAAATTATATTATCATATTTCTTTCTTGATAATGACCAAAAAGGAAAATAAAATTACCAATATGATTAGAAGAAAATTAGATATGATGAATCTTATAACATTGAATGAAAAATAAATTTGCTTAGAAGAAAATTTAGAATTCTAAATGCATGCAAAATGCATGATTTACAAATTAAGCTTGATTTAATATCATATTTTTCTTTGGATTTCTTGGCCTTTATAAATTACACTTTTTTTATCAAAATTTGCATGCAAAATGAATGATTTGCTACCTTGCTTGAAATTTGCATAAGATGAATTAAATTGCATGGGTAGCTTTTGATTTTTCTTGGATTTCTCAATTTTTTTAGCTCATTTTAAATAATCATTTCAAAATTTACATCTATAAGATTGAGGTTGATAGCTAGGAATGCTAAATCATGAGAGTGCATGAATTACTTGATTTATTAATTTTAAAATTACATGGATAGTTCCTAACTTTGGATTTCAAAATTTACTAGATTAAGATCTATTTTATGATGATGTTTATCAAATCTCCATCTTATTTCTAGTTTGTTATTTACAAAAAAAAAGGGGAAGAAAGTTTTCACTAGAAAAATAGGTTTTTATCTTATTTTATTAAGGGGGCAAAATAAAGCATCTAGGTACTTAATTATATTTACAAATGATGATATTATGTTTCATAAAATTACTTATTTGTGATTTCACCCTTTTTTTTATGATGACAAAAGGGGAAAAATAGCAAATTGATGACATGACATAAAAATGAAGACATGATATATACATATCAAAGGGGAAGAAATATCATTTTTCTCCAAAAATAATGACTAAAGGGAAATTTGTCATATAAAATAAAGGAGGAAATAACACTTTCTTGAAAAAGTACTTATTTGAATTTGGCATGAAATTCTTGAAAAGGTCTTTGAAATTATTATGATCCTTGAATGACCTTTTAGAAATTCTTGAATGATCTCTTTGAAATTCTAGAATGATGATTTTTTAAAAACAAGAAAAATTTGAAATTAATGTTATATCATGATGATTTTTGAAAGAAGGAAATTTTGCATTCTTAGAATATCTTTGAAAATTTTGGAATAAAAATCACGATGATTCGATATTCATGTTATATCATTTGATAAGTGAATGATTTGTTACTTGAATTCAAGGGTATATGATTCTCTTGAATTTAAGTTGTTTTTAGATGAATCAAGACATGAATTTAGGGGGAGTAAGGTTTAACTCCCATCATCAATTGATTGTCATCATAAAAAAAGAGGAGATTGTTGAATATCGAATTTTGATGATGAAATCAATTGATGGGTTATTGGTATAACAAAGTTGTTAGAGTTGATTGATGCAGGATTAACTACGATAGAGAGAAAATTACAATCATATGTTTGGCCAAAGTCAAATCCAAGCATCAGGCCGGAGTGAGGATAATGTGATTGGGAACTCACCAGGAGTGCGTCGGGAGCTCGCCGAGGGTATCGGGAGCTTGCTAGGATGGTGTAAGAGAGTTTGTCGAAAAAAGATCGAGACTCACCGGAAGATTGTCGGGGGTAGCCGATGCTGGTTACAGGTGCTCTGCAAGCCAATCACGTAAGTGATGGCACGTGTGACACGTTGTATGATCTTTTTGCTTATGATTATTATTGGCATATTATCACATTATATTATCTGTTGCATATATATTGTGATGTCCTTGGTTCTATGTAATGAGAATCAGATTATGATGAGATCACGATAATGAGATCAATTAACCTTTAAACATAGATCTTTAATAATTCCGGTCATAGGTTACTCGAGAGGGACATCGAGATAACCAAACAGATCGGTGTACCATATACCCATCCATATGATGGAGGTGGTTGATCTCATAGCCACTTTTGTGGAGACACTAAGGATATATTATAGGTGCTCATTGGAGAATGAGTTCACTGATTGATCCGCTTATGGAATGTTGTATGGTTAAAGATACCTAATGTCACATAGCGATTCCATAGTCTCAATTATGTATATGGTCCTTTGACTTTAGACACCAAGGATATCTTATATGAGTACTCCTTTTTTTAACACCAGACTTATAGGTTTGGAAAGTTCCAAGTTTGGTACAGTTGGTTTCGGGATTGGTAGCCAACCTTACGAAGGAAATTGAGTATCAATAGAGGATCATCCACTCTCGTTATCATGAGAGGAATATCACATATGTGTTTGCTCAGATAAATCTCTGGCCAGGGTCATTCAGATTAAGAGAGAAAGAGTTCTTCAGTAGAATCCTATTAGAGCAAGACAAACTGATTCTATATGTGACCTGACAGTACCATGCCCAATATATGATTTCTGGGATATTAGTTGGATGAGGGATTATAAATACATGATAACTATGGACATATATGTCTAATGGATTCAATCACCCTGTACCATATGAGGATTATGGCGTAGTGGCCTAGTACGTCCATAGTCGATGAGTCGAGTGAATTATTATGGAGATAATAATTCACTATATCAGAATGAGTTCTGATGAGAGCAACTTACGACCAACTCAGTATCGTGCCTAGAGGGTCACACACATATGGTGATGCTTCAGCAAATATAGGATTAGATGAAGATCCAATTAGCCCCTATTCTCATTAGATGAGGCCCCATACTGATGGGTTCCTTGCTTGAGGCCCAATTGGAGGCCTAAGGAGATTATTGGATAAAAATCCAATAATGCAAGGTTAGTGAATAATTGGATGGAGATTCAATACCCACTAAAGAAAGAGCCCTAAAGTTTTTTGGTGGCTCTCTATAAATAGGAGGGGAGACTCATAGTTAATAGGTTGCAACTTTGGTCTCCCCCTCTTATTCTCCTCCCTCCCTTTGCATAAGAGTTGCGAGATCAGATTGGAGGAGTTTCACTGCAGAAATCCATCGTGTGGATACCGCTAGAGAGGAGGACGCTTGACCTCCTTCATCCTCTCCATCCGGATCTAGAAATACAAGGATATATGATATCCCTAGATAAAATCAATCTCTCACGCATCGTAGTTTTTTGGTTTTTGCATTTTTCTCGTGACCCTAATCTTTTGCACGACGATTTGATCTATGTGAAAAATCATTTTTTTTTATTTTCGCTGCACATGTGATGCTCCCGCTGAAGTTTTTCAATAGCCAAAATGCTTGTCGGGAGTTGGGAAGGTCTTGATTGAATTTGTTGGCCATATTGATTGTAATTAATTAAGTCATAGTTAGCATTGTTAAGGTTGAGTCATACTTGAGTTAGATTTGGAAGAATCCAAATTAACTCAAGTGAGGCTAACCGGGTCCATTATGGAAAGTGAATTGAGCTCAAGTCGAGCTCAATTGGTTGACCTAAGAAGTGGTTAACAAAAGGTACAAGTCAGAATTAGAAAAGTAGAGGGAATCACTTTTTTAAGATTTTTGGCGGTTGTACCGTTAGTGGATGACGGTTGTATTGCCATTGCCCTATTTTCCAAGCTGCTTTCGGTGGCGGCACCGTTAGCGTCGGTGATGGTACCGCCTGTACTCAGCTTTTTCGGGTGCGTTAGAAATTTTGGCTCAAAATTCTGAAGCCAATTGAGGGCTATAAATACTCCAAGTTTTCTTGCATTTCATACAACAATTTTGAGCTAGAAATTCTAAGAAAAAATTATGTGCTAAACTTCTAAAAAAAAGAAAAAGATAGGGGAGTGAGGAAAGTCTTGTAATACTTGTAAATCTCTCTGGTAAGGTTGTAAGGTTCAATTCCTAGGCCTAGTAAAAGGAGAGAGGAAGCTATAAGGGTTTGATCTTCACCCAAAGAAGGTTGATAGTAGATGTCGATGGGCCTCAAAGAAGAGGACTCGGGAGTGGACATAGGCCAGGTTGAGGCCGAACCACTATAATTGTGAGTGTCTTTGCTTTCTCTGCTTATTACTCTCTATTGCTCTCAATTTGTTTATAGTTGAAACCGAGCTTCAATTTCTCTACTTCTTTCAAATCAGCTCTTAATCGATTTTATCGAAATATAAAAAGAAGCTTTATAGTGTTCACTCTTTACTTTATAAAAGCAAAGTTTTTTAATTGATCACTATTTCGCTTGTACTAATTCACTCCCCCCCTTCTTAGTGCCAATTGATCCTAACATGATGCAGTATTTAGGAAGTAAATAATTTATATTCTATTTTCATGTGTGAACTATAAAAAATAAATATTATATTTATCTCTTTATGTGTGAAAGTAAAATAAAATAAATTAAAATAAAAATTAAATTATTACTTATCTTTCGGGGATATCTCATCTTCTCCTATATAAAAGGAGGTTCTTCTTTCTCATTCGATTGAGGAGAAGACTTCTCGAAGAGATAATCCCGAGGAAAGGATAATTGAGGAGAGGTATGATCATTTATTTTTCTTTATCAGCTTTGTTTTATGTTTTGAAATCTTGATATTAGGATTATTATAATTTTATGATGCATAATAATGTTTTAATTTCAAAATTTTATAACTAAATAAATAATGATAATTGATTTATAATGTTAGAATGATTATTTGATTTATATTGGTTTATTAAGCTTAAGTAAATTTTAAGATTGATTTAATTATTAAAATTTTTATTTTTGGATTAACAAATCAAATTTAGTTAATTAGATATATCTGTATTTCAAGAATTATTTATGAATTTTTATAATTTTGATTAGTTTTAAATTTAAGATTATGAATTTAAATGCTTAAATTTATAGATTTGAGCTATTTTTTAATAATTTAAACTATTAAATCTAATTTGATAAGAGGAGTCTAATTGGGATATGACTTGAGTCAGGTTGATTTATCAAACTAGGTTCACCCAACTCATATGGTCATGTATGGCCCAACCCATGTGACCAAGTACAACCCAACACATGTGCCTAAGCATGACTTAGCTTATGTGGTTTGGTATGATCTAACCCATGTGGTTATGTATCACCCAACTCATGTGACAAGATACAACCCGACCCATGTGGTTAGACATAACTTTGCCCATATGGGTAAGTACGACCCAACCCATGTGGCAAGGTACGACCCAACCTTCGTGTCTAAGTAGCATCTAGCTCATGTGGTAAGGTACGACCCAACCCATGTGGTTAGGCATGGTCTAGCTCATACGCCTAGGTACGACCTAATCCATGTGATCAGACACAACCCCAGCTCATATGTCTAGGCACGAGCCAACTTGCAAGCCAAGTATGACCTAGTTTAGTTGTAAGGCTCAGCTCAACTTGTGAGTGAGGCATATCTTAGTTCGTGAAGTTAAGCCTGCCCAACTATGGTAAGGTACGACCCAACCCATGTGGTTAGGCATGGTCTAGCTCATACGCCTAGGTACGACCTAATCCATGTGATCAGACACAACCCCAGCTCATATGTCTAGGCACGAGCCAACTTGCAAGCCAAGTATGACCTAGTTTAGTTGTAAGGCTCAGCTCAACTTGTGAGTGAGGCATATCTTAGTTCGTGAAGTTAAGCCTGCCCAACTATGCTATTAGTGTTAGACACATCATCGCTCCTCTGCCCATCCTATTATACCTTAGCTCAATCTACCACTTAGGACAGACATGTGCGACGCATGTGACCCGTCCAAGACTTATGTGGGTCGATTCGGTTTGAACTAGTACTATAGGACATAGTCTGATTTCCTCCCCCTTTATTGGTTTGAGATAGTTAATTGATTGAATCAAACAAGTGGATCAGTTCAAGTTGGTTTAAGGTGATTCCAAACCAACTAGACTAGTTTAAATATATTTGACATACTCAAGATCAATGAAATCTAAATTAGACTAGATTAGGGTGATTCTAAACATATTATATAAGGATTTGAGGTTAGTTCTATTAGGTTATAATCGAATTAAGTTCTATTTAAGTCAATTAAGCTATTTCAATTAAGATTTGGTTGATTGAGGACTATTGAGAGATTGATGTTTCATGTTTTCTAGTTTGATGAACTTAAAAGTTTAATCTAAAGATATTATTTAAAAATAAAGATTAGTTTTCTATTTTATTTAAGTTTATGATATTAATATGGTTGCTACCATTTAGTATATGTGATTATACTTGTGGTCCACATTAGAAGTACAATCGGTGAAAGGAGCTGTAGGCCCATCATAGTGCGAAGCCACCAATTGATATAGTTTAGCAGATCATACATCAAACATGGTCTTTTATAGTATTTGATCATACGTGAATGAATAAATGAATGTAAATGAGTGATCATGGATATTTATGTATCCCTATTGAGGAGAGGTATGACGATTCCTTTTGGGAATTAGAGTGTCGTCAAACGTTACAACTAGACGGTTTCTCTATCCACTGTTGGGATGATCATGTCTCAACTTCGACGGGTGAGGGATACCACTATATCAATATTGAAAGTGCACTATAGGTTATCTTTATCAACTATTGGGAGGAATCCATCCCATGGAGTTTCTCTCTCGATTCACTGTTGGAAGAGTATATCATTGGGTGTGATGTATGCCTTTGATATCTGATTAGTATATATGTGTTGCACGTGGCTGATGATAATTTTGTTTATTACGTAAGAAATTATCATTATTTTTTTAATGCATCAGTTTTATGATGAATCAATATATTATCATTTTCTATTATATAATTGACATTTATATATGCTTCACGAATATTGAAGATTATTTTTATGATATTTTTGAGGTTCCTACTAGCATGTGTGATTCTTGATATATTTTTATCTTATATTTTTTTTAGAGTAATTTACTACTTTGTAATAGATCTGAAGCTCGGGTGAAAGAGACTTATGACCCTATCAGGAAGATGTGATCTTTTTTCTAGTTAATAAAATATTTTTTATTATAAAAACAACGATTTAAATTCAAGGATGAAGAAAAAAATATATTATATAAATTATAAATAAATAAAATAATAATAGGATGTGAGAATGTGTTAGATATTCCTACATGTTATTTTGTCAAAGCAATTGTAGATTACAGTGTTCCTTAATATCAACCGTTGATTATTTAAAAATTTTAAATAAGTACAAATGGTCAGTAATAATTCATTCATTCAATTAGGAGAGGATTCCAATAGTGAAAGTGAGAGATTCAAGAGAAACAAAGTTTCAAGTTTGACGATAATTTACCTATAGGTATCTAGTTTATAGATTACTGTATTCTATTTTTTATATAATATGATTTGATCGTAACATTTATTTGATATTTGATAAGAGTTGTTTTATAAGCACGTCCCATGCTTTAGGCTATCAAATGAAGTAGAATATCCAAGATTGTGGAAATGGTCTATTCTCACGTTTCATTGAAAAATAATTAATAAAATGATATCAACAATATCATCTGATAAAGTAATTATCTTGTTTTGGAATCAAGTTTAGATTTATTATTATAGCTTCTTTTGGAAAACTATACTAACGATCACTTTTCATTATTTGTAGATCATTATTTGAGAATCTTTTGCCATGTGAGGCATGGTTATATTCTTAGGAGGCACTAGATGTTGAGGTACTAGCAACTGAGGTATCAATAGTCATGCACTATTGAGGTACTAGCGATTGAGGAGCCACGACCTATTCAATGGTCATGCACTATTGAGGTATGTTTCTTTTGTGAGCCACACAAATTGTAACTTTTTTTAAGATAAATAGGTAATAAATTTATTTTTCATTCTATAGCAAGTAACTCAAACCTATAATACTTGTATGAATGATGTCGAAGAAGAACAACCAAAAGCCACACATACGTGAATGTCAACAGTCTGAATGCAAAAATTGTGAGACATATCTTGAAATACTAAGGAGGTTCATGGTGTTAGTGCAGGAACATGATTTCGCTGATACAGTTCATAAAATGGTACCCAAGCAACTTGAAAAATATTTGTATCAATGATACAAATACGTGATCTACAAACCTATACCAACAAAATAGTATATACGTAGTTAGGAGTCATAAGAAGACGAAAGAAAAGGGAAGCTACTATGAAAAGGAGACTGATGATGAAAGTCTAGAAGAAATTAGAGGATAAAGTAGAGAAAGATAAGAAGGTGATCCAGAAAGATTTGTGGATCTTCTCTATGCTAAAGGCACAAGTAAAGGTTAAACCTAAAAGGAGATGACTATCATATTGAAAGTAAATTTTTAATAGATTTTATAAGATATCAAAGATATTATGAAAGAATATTGCTAACTGAAATTTTTTTGATCTTCTAAAGTATTGAGAAAGATGAATATGCAAGTTGATGTTCTTGTTTCGAGTTACTATTTTTTTTACTTAGAGTTTCATTGTCCGTAATTAGTTTTCTCTTTGTCTATTAAATATAAGGCAACTAACTAAGTTCTTTGATTTCTTTGACATTACAATTTATTAGTCAAAATAATTGAAGAGATGATGTATGCCACCTCAGCTTGCGTTGTTTCATGAATGTGAGATTTCAATAATATGGTAGATGACAATGTCATAGATACATATGCTAATATTCTAATAGGGTAGACACGAGCACTGGTATATTACTTAATGAATTTTATGTGTCGTCAACAGTGATGTATTCAGAATTCAAGGTACATTTAATATTCAATATTATATATATATATTTATTTATTTAATATATAATTTATAAGCTATTAATTTTTTATTATTTAAGAAATCCTTTAAGGTACATGGACCTATATTATTTAGACAATCCAGCAAGACTAATGAAAAAAGGCCAACTAAATATACTTTTATATTATTACATAATAAGAAAATAGAGCATTGACATCGTTTGATTGACAATCCGCATAAGAAAATTTGGGACCACTACAATTCAATATCTAATATAAAATATAAGATTAAAAGATATTATAAAATGATATGTGTTCAACGAATTCCTTTTAAATATTTTGTTTAGATAAAAAAAATTAATGAAGCTTGTTTCCAATATTATAGGTCATATTGAAGAATATGAGTGATGCCAATATTGAGTTATTGCATCTTGAAATTACATCAATCATCAAATCAAAGGGATAATCATCTAAAAATATATTCTATTGAAGCCAGTTGCAATGTAATTTAATATAAATATTATGAATATCATAAAGAGTTTATCGTTGATTAATTAGCCAATTAATGACTTTTGCATATTCTAGGAATGATCGTTCTGTATTCATTATAAAATATATCAAGCATTTACTGTTTGGATTTCCTCTGTCATTTTTCCAAAGGCAAATGAAGGGTTACAATTGTAAATTATAGGATTAATTTTGGATGATAAATTTTTTTATGAATAATTCACTTCTTAGTTTTCATAAGAATTGTATGTATCCGATCAAAATCATGCCCCACGCAAGCCATGACGCTCCTTGGAGGCGGCGATCGTGCACTATAACTGTAGTGGCCACAACTCACTATCACGGGCTTAGCTGATTTTGCCTAAGCCGTACGGCACCCTTGCGTGTCCGTCCGTAAAGGTCAGTCCTTTAGGACCTAGAAAAGAGAAAACAGGTTAAAGGAAACACTTCCCACGGGATCCACAAGCAACAGCTTTAGCAAACACTTTATATAGCCAATGCAAATTACAACTATAGACTTTATAAATTTTAAATGGTTACACACAAAAGATAATGGTCAATTACAGATCGAAGTCTCCACAAGTGCATACATGACATAACTCTCATTTACAAGCCGAAATCGGTCACAAAAGCTAACCAAACAAGGGCTGCCAAGCTTATTGCAAGTCCGCTACTTGCTGTACAAACAATGTATAAAAACTGTAGGATACAGACAAACATGAGCATTACATCAAACACCTTATTTATATTTTTGTCTGTGACATTTTCTCTCACTTATTCCTTTGACGTCCTCGTCGAAGCCGCTGTAGACGCTACATCTCCTCATCTTTCGTTGAATATTTAATCTTCTGCTTTGGCTACAATACGCCCCTTGGCTCTCAGTTGCTCTCTGCCGCTGTTATTGAGTAGTCGAATTCTGATCGCCATGCTGCTTCGACTCGCCAATGACTGACTCTTGTATGGGGTTGGCTGAGCTGTGCTGATCCTTGTTGATTTCTGCGGATCCTTTTGATGATGGAAAAGACATTCCTTATTATGTACCAGTATTGCAATGATCTAATGTTGCTTAAACTGGGTGGATGCTTGTTGGAGCTTTAATAAGTATCGCCTTGCAGACATTGAAGTTTTTGAGGTCCTTCCTTCATAAAATTTTTCCATGAATTCTTCTTCAACTTAGTTGTCACTTCCAAGTAGGTTTACATCACTTTCAGTTTCGATTGATATTCTATCGAGAAATGAAACAAATAATCTACTCTCGGTATCACTGATCACCATTAGTGAGGATTTGACAACTCAGTTTTCATTATATTTCTTTGAAGAGTCTTGAAACTTATGCAGAGATCCTCTGCTGGATAAATAAGAGAATCGGGATACTAAGTTTCGCCCATTCTCTTTGAGTTGAGAAGACAAATGTTACTTGATTTTGCCCGCCTCCGTGAGGTACAAGAACTGGGGTACTCAGTTTCGCCCACTCTCTTGAGTTGACAATGCAAGGGTTATATGATTTCACCCACCTCCTCGAGGTTGTACTTCATGCATCGAGCTGGTTACTAGCATTTCACTTGCTCTTTGCTCACACTTCCGAAGTACTCAAAGTGTTTGCCCTCCTTGTGTTGAGTTAGCTACTGTAATTCGCCTTCCCATTGCCATCAAACTTTCAGAATGCAATAAGTTTTGCCCGAAAAGAGCAAAAGTTTACCCCAACTTGGAGTAAGTCTTTGATAGTTCTGGTCGCCACTGGGATTGTATCGTCTTCTTCATCATCTTTGCCACCTACTCCTCTAAGTAGAAAAGGTACAATAATACGTATTACATACTTATTTCTTGGTCGAGCACTCCTACATCAATCTGAAGTCCCTCACTTTTGACTATCTCGATGATAAGCTCATCGACACTGGTCTTATGAAGTTCCTTGGCCTTTGTCCTTCCGTCCTATCTTGGTACTTGGAGTTTGCCTCTCATTCTCCACCTCCTCGGCCCCTTTTACGACCAATGCTCTCCCTCCATAAGAGCAAGGGATCGATGACTCCATGGAAGTCCCACCTCTGTGTTACCATGACACTACCAGCCCATGGCCCTACTATCCGTTGCCTTGCATTTGCGTCCCTTTCTTCGTGCTCGGTAGGTCCACCTCTGCGGCACTATGACACTCCTCCGAGTCCACCTCCTTTCCAACCGATGCTTTGCTTTTGGGTAGCTAAGCCCCTCTGGACTCGTCGTTGCTTCCTCGCCCCTTTCGACCATCTGCTTCAACACCTCTGTGTTCTCCTAGTAGTTCTCCTTAGTTGATGGAAAGATAAACTGAACTTCATGCATGGCCTCCGCCATCTTATTGCAGGGATTGCATCGATTCTATTCTCCTTAGCTTTCTTGGTAACAACGTTCGCTTACTCGGCCTTGTCCTCTTACTCGGCCTTGTCCTCTGAGTTGCTGGGCTCCCTTAAGAGAATATAAGCACTGAAGTAGTCCAACTCTCCAGTCGCTTCGATCATACCTCTGTATGATCAAGTCCCCTCTATGGGACTCTCTGGTACTTGCACTCAGAATTCTCCCTCAGTGGTACACAACCCCTATACGTTGATAACTAAGGCCAACTCTCCAGTCGCTTCGATCATACCTCTGTATGATCAAGTCCCCTCTATGGGACTCTCTGGTACTTGCACTCAGAATTCTCCCTCAGCGGTACACAACCCCTATATGTTGATAACTAAGGCTTTTATCAAATGCAAGATTCAATTTGCACACATGGAAGACTCGCCGCTGTGGTACCATGATATTCACTCTTTGAAACTATAGCCCTTCTTTCCATTGTATTGTTCATCGAACTGGAACTCCTAATAGCTCCTGATCATACCTTTGTATGATTGTGTCCCTCATGGGACATCTCAGCATGTGTTGTATTGCCGTAAACTATTCCACCATGATCTGCTGCTGTGACATCTCCATTGTATTCAGATTCTTATGTGATGAACTCGGACTATGATCTCTCCATGTGTGGCCTCTGCCAGCATATCGTAGGGCCTCCGCCATCTCTAATTTTCGTTTGCTCCATTGGCAATTCACCTTCGCCCACCCATTATCGGGTCACACTCAGATGAGGCATAGCTTTAGGACAGTCCATCGCCTAGTAGCTCTTGAAGTCCCTAGTCTTCGCTAAATTGGTGTACAATTGTCTGGATCCCGAGCCACTTTCCCCCACCAACACAATCTCCACTACGCACCACTTCCTTCATGACAACTTGAATAGCAGTACTATGACATATTCTTTAAGAGTACCTGCCTCTGTGTCCTCTTGCCCCGTGCTAAGGCCTTCTGATTCTAACTTCGCCTTTGCAAGTTGAATCACCTTTGTTCATCTGTCAAATGCTTCTCTAAGATAAGGTGCATGTGCCTCAAAACACTATTCGTCTTTGGCACCATGCAAAATGAGTCTCCCCATCATAATGAAGAACCCATGAAATAATATAATCCCACTCTTACCTCTACAAGAGTTCATGTCCTTCACCTCTGTCCAAGGAAAGCTCCATGCTTCCGCTCCATGTTTCCATCTTTTACGTCGATTCCCTTCACGCAACTTGGATACTTCACCAAGTTCCACCCAAGTTGCTCTGCCTCTCGATTTGCATTGAGTTAATGGTGGCCCTCATGCGCACCATTTCACGGGTCAACCCTCCATTGAGTTTGATTTCCATATCGACTCTAAGTGTGCCTTCGTATGATGTTGCCATGGTCGCTCCCCCACTTGATCTCGCAATGCATCCACCAATGCATTACCTCATTCAAAATTATTGGAAAATCTCAGCGGGTGCATCATATGCGCAGCAAAAATCAAAAAATAAAAATCGGTTTCCCACACAGATCAAATTATCGTGCAAAAGATTGGCATCGCAAGAAAAATGTAAAAACCGATAAAACCGCGATGTGAGAGAGATTGATTTTACCTAGGGAGATTGTATATCCCTGTATTCTAGATCTGGATGGAGAAGATGAAGGAGGTTAAGCGTCCTCCTCTCTAGCGGTATCTACACGATGGATCTTTGCAGTGAAACTCCTCCAATCTGATCTCGTAACTCTTTTGCAGAGGGAGGGAGGAGAATAGGAGGTGGTGGCTAAAGCTGCAGCCTATCAACCAAGAGTCTCCCCTGCTATTTATAAAGAGCCACCAAAACCCTAGGGCTCCTTCCTTAGTGGGTATTGGATCTCCATCCAATAACTCACTAACCTTGCATTTGGATCTCTATCCAATAATCTCCTTAGGCCTATAATTGGGCCTTAATCAAGGAGCCCATCAACATAGGATCTCATCTAATGAGAATATGACTAATTGGATCTTCATCCAATCCTCTATTCGCTGAAGCATCCACCATATGTGTGTGACCCTCTAGGCCCGATACCGAGCTGGCCATGAGTTACTCCCATCAAAACTCTTTCTGATATAGTGAATTATTATCCGCATAATAATTCACTCGACTCATCGACTATGGACGTACTAGGCCACTATGCCATAGTCCCCAGACGGTACAAGGGGGATCAAATCCATCAGACCTGTCTATCCACTCGCGTGATTGGCTTACAGGGCACCTGTAACCAGCAATCTCCCACTTGACCTAAAGGCAATCACCTATGTGACTGATCCCCATCAAACCCCTGTGACGCTCAAATAAAATCTGAGCCAACTGCTTCGTAAGTGGATCTACAATGGTATCTTTGGATGAAACTCTTTCCATTGCTATATCTTTACGGGCTATGATCTCTCTTATCAGATGGAACCTCCTTAGAACATGCTTAGACTTCTGATGAGGCCTGGGTTCCTTCGCTTGAGCTATCGCCCCATTGTTGTTGCAGTATATGGGAATTGGTTCTATACTGCTTGGTACAACTCCCAAATCTTCGATGAACTTCTTCATCCATACTCCTTCCTTTGCTGCTTCTGCTGCAGTAATGTATTCTGCCTCTGTGGTCGAGTCAACAGTAGTATCTTGCTTGGTACTCTTCTAGCTTACTGCTCCTCCAATCATGGTGAAAACATACCCTAAATTTAAATTATTATAATAAATGTCAGATTGAAAACTTGAGTCCGTATAGCTCTCAACCTGCAGGCTACCTCCTCCATATACCAGTAAAATATCCTTAGTCCTTCTCAAGTACTTAAGGATATACTTTACTGCCTTCTAGTGTTCTAAACCTGGATCTGCTTGATACCTGCTCGTAATACTCAGAGCATGTGCTATATTAGGTCTAGTACATGACATCGCATACATGATAGATCCTATTGCTGAGACATAAGATATCTTAACTATGTCTGTCCTTTCTTCATGAGTCTTTGGGGACATACTCATAAAAAGTGATATTCCATGTCTTATCAGTATGAGACATCTCTTGGAATTTTCTATGCCAAACTTTTTGACAATGAAGTCTATGTACCTAGACTGAGACAAGCTAAGTATCCTTTTGGATCTATTTATATAGATCTTGATCCCTAAAATATAGGATGCTTCCCCTAAATCTTTCATGGAGAAGTTTCTAGATAGCCAAGCCTTTACTGTGGAGAGCATTCCTACATCATTCCCAATGATTAGGATGTCATCCACATATAGCACCAAGAAGGTGATAGCACTTCCACTTACCTTCCTGTACACACAAGGCTCATCTTCGTTCTTAACGAAGTCATAAGATCTGATCACCTCATCAAATCTTATGTTCCAACTTCGGGAAGCTTGCTGTCATAAATGGATCTAGGTAACTTGCACACTTTATCTGGTCTCTCTTTGGATACAAATCCTTTTGGTTGTATCATATACACCTCTTCCTCGAGGTTGCCATTGAAGAATGCCGTTTTGACATCCATCTGCCAGATCTCATAGTCATAGTGTGTTGCAATGGCCAAAATAATTCTAATGGACTTAAGCATGGCTACAGGTGAAAAGGTTTCGTCATAGTTAACTCCTTGTCTTTGACGATAACCTTTAGCTACCAGCCTTGTTTTATAGGTCTCTACCTTTCCATCCACTCTGATCTTCTTCTTGAAGATCCATTTACAGCCGATGGGTACAATACCCTCAGGTGCATCCACAAGGTTCCAAACATTGTTAGAGTACATAGAATTCATCTCAGAATTAATGACTTCTTGCCACTTCCCAGAGTCTATACTCATAATAGCCTCATCGTAGGTTTGAGGATCAATATCCTAAGAGTCATCTCCACTGATATGTCCCACATATCTTTCAGGAGGGTGAGATACTCTACTAGACCTATGTAAATTTGGAATTTGTGTGTTTGATACCTGAACAGACTCGGGCTCTGGAATGATGTTTGAGCTATGTTCTCCAACCTCACTTAATTCTATCTCAGTCCCACTATTTCTACCAAGAATATATTCCTTCTCAAGGAACATAGCTCTCTTGCCAATAAAGACATTTCGATCCTCGGGATGATAGAAATAATACCCACAAGTTTCCTTTGGGTATCCCACGAATGTGCACAATTCTGTCATTGATTCCAACTTATTGGGGTTGTGTCTTCTAACATGGGCAGGACAGCCCCAAATCTTAACAATTTTAAGATCGGGCTTCTTTCCTTTCTATATCTCATATGGTATAGACACTACCGACTTTGATGGAACTCTGTTCAGAAGGTAAGCTGCAGTCTCTAGGGCGTACCCCCAGAATGAGACGGGTAGGTCAGCGAAACTCATCATGGATCGCACCATGTCTAACAGCGTACGATTCCTCCTTTCTGATACACCATTGAGCTGAGGTGTATAAGGAGGTGTCCACTGGGATAGAATCCCATTGTTCCTAAGGAAATGAGTGAACTCCGTACTTAAGTACTCTCCTTCTCGATCTGATCGAAGAGTCTTAATACTATTTTCAATTTGGTTCTCTACCTCATTCTTATATTCCCTGAATTTATCGAAGGCTTCAGATTTGTACTTCATTAAGTACATGTGTCCATACCTAGAGAAATCATCAGTGAATGTAATGAAGTATGAGTAACCACCTATAGCTTGAGTCGACATGGGACCACATACATCACTATGTATGAGTTCCAATAACTAGGTGGCTCTCTCTCTAGTTCCACTAAAAGGAGAGTTGGTCATCTTCTCACGAAGGCAAGGTTCGTAAGTTGCATATGTCTCATAGTCAAATGGATCTAAGTATCCATCTTTAACAACTTTTGAATTCTTCCCTCATGTATATGACATAGCCTACAATATCATAGGTATGCATTATTCACCTCATCTCTTTTCCTCTTAGACATATTTATATTCATGATATGTAGAGAAGTGTCTAACACATATAGTTATTATTGAACAACTGTTGTTCTCAAAAACTAATTTATATCCATTAATTGTCAAACAAGAGATAGAAATAATATTTTTGATGATAGAGGGAACAAAATAGCATGCATCTAATGCAATAATAGCTCCACTAGATAGATGTAGGGTGACCTCTCCAACAGCAACTGCAGTAACTCTTAATCCATTGCCCATCTTGAGGTCCATCTCGCCTCTAGCCAATCTCCTAGGTCTTGCTAGAATCTGCAACGAATTATAGATATGATAAACACTCCCGGTATCCAATACCCATGTGTTATTATGAAAATCTGACAAGTGGAGACTGATCATGAATATACTTGAAACTTCTCCAAGCTTCTGTCTCGCCTTCTTTGCAAGGTAGTTCTTACAGTTCCTCTTTCGTGTCCGTCTTGGCCACAGTGGAAGCATTGTCCTTTGTCCTTTACCAGATTTTTCTTGGCAACCTTTGCCTTACCTAGTCTTTCTTTTCCCTTGCCCTTCTTAAGGGTCTTGCTGGCCTTCCTTTTCTTTTTTGTCTCACCAATATAGAGAACTGGCTTCTCCTTTTTGATGGCACTCTCAGCTTCCCTCAACATATTGAGGAGCTCAGGGAGAGTTACCTCAAACTTGCTCATGTTAAAATTCATGATGAAGTGAGAAAAGGAATTTGGTAGGGACTGAAGTATAAGATCAACGCACATGTTATCCTCTAAGACTATTCCCAGACCTATGAGTTTCTCGATCCACTCTATCATCTTTAGGACATGGTTCTCAACCGTTGTCCCTTTTGTCATCCTAGATTGGAAGAGTTTCTTAGATATCTCATATCTTTGAGTTCTTCCCTGTTTCTCAAATAGCTGGCAGAGATGAAGAAGAATAGAATTTGCATCCATGCTCTCATGTTGCCTTTGTAACTCAGGAGTCATGGAGGCCAATATGTAATATTTTGCTAACGTGAAATCATCTATGTACTTCACATAGCGAGCAATCTCATCCTCGCTTGCCCCTTCTTCCGGCGTGGGCACGATTGTCTCAAGGACGTATCTGATTTTCTCCGTCATGAGAACAATTCTCAAATTACGGAGCCGATCTATATAGTTTGGACCAGTGAGGCAGTTGGCATCAAGTATGCTACGTAGGGGGTTTGTTAGCGACATGTTTCTGACAAAACAAGATATAGCAAAAATAAATAATATTCAAATTTCACAAAAAATACTAATTAAGATATGAACTTCTATCTTAATATACTCCTATTATTTTCTTAACGAATCACGCGACACCCTCGACACTTGAGACGGAAGTCTCCGGCAGACTCCTAGTAGGGATCGGGATCCAATTGACATCTTAGTGCAACCTCGAGGGACTCGACCAATTGCACTAAGCCCAAAAGGTAGGCAACTCTTGCCAATCACAACTCCTTATGATTTCTGTCACCTTCGGCCTCCGAATCATCATGGTCTCGAAGGACTCGACCAACCATGACGTTCAGTTAAGTTATCACCATCGTTACAAGATGAGTCTAATTCGATGATATGCCCTCGAGGGACTCGACCAAGCATACCATGTCCTCAGGTCACCGGTGGCATCTCTATGTCGTAGGCAAGAACTCGATCACGTAGATAGGTGAGCCTCGAGGGACTCGACTAACTCGACCTATGTCGTGATTCAATTTCCTCCTATAACGATGGAAGGCCACGTGGGTTAATCTTATTGCCTCATGCTTACCGACTTAATATTATCGTAGGAGGGGTTTTTGTTTCGTATCGATCTCCTAATATGTCGTGTCAAACACATACAAATTTAATATATATCTACATCACATGCAAATATATATATACATATATCTAGTAGGCGTATAACACATCACATATGCAAGCCACACCGGATGATCATGAGCCATGACCTAATATGATTAAGCCCGAGCCAATGGGCCTAATCACTCATAATAGGATCTATGTGTGCATTGGCGCATCTCCATGCCCTGTGATTGTTGATCTCGTCATTATCGGTTCCGTCGGATCATCGCATCACCATGCGTTGTGATCTCCCGCCATAATATCGTGGGTCCCACTATCATATCCATCCTCCTGTTGCGTCTCTTCATGTAATTACAAATAATCACAAGCATGCAGACCGAACAGTAAACGAGAAAAACGTAGGCTCGCAGGCCCCAATAATAATAATAATCATAATTACACATATCACAACACATGGCTCATGATCATCCATCCACATCATATATCACATGTACATCACATCATATGTAAGATTACTAGATATATATAATAATTAATTAAACTATTTAATTAATTATTTTTCTGGAAATCAGGACATGCTCGAAATTTCCAGAATTGTCAAGGGCATTTTTATAATTTTGGATGAGAGGATAGTCCTCGAAATTTCCAAAATTATTGAGGGTATTTTTAGAATTCTGTACACAAGGATAGTCCTTAGAATTTTTTAAATTCTGAGGGGTATTTTAGTCATTTTCTAAAAAGAAGCCCTAACCCTCTCCTTCACCCTCCTGCGCCGTCGCTGCCCCTGCGCAGGCGGCGACGCTACGCGTTGCGGCCAACAACCGCCCTGCCAAGGGGCGGCCACCCCTACGGCTGGCGTCGCCGCCCCTACTG
Organism: Ensete ventricosum; assembly: GCA_029747655.1. NCBI lineage: Eukaryota > Viridiplantae > Streptophyta > Magnoliopsida > Zingiberales > Musaceae > Ensete > Ensete ventricosum. The sequence goes on along the minus strand of JAQQAF010000003.1, from coordinate 32,490,829 downwards.
GCGGTAGCCCCTTGCGGGTGTGCTGTGGGCAACCTCTTGCGGGCTGGCTGCTGGCGACCATCCCTTGCGGGTGCACCGCTGGCAGCCTCCCCTGCGGGCTGGCCGCAGCCGGCCGCACCCGGTGTTGGTCGCCCCTTGCAGGTGGCCAGTAGCCCCCTTGTAGGGGGGCCTTGGCTGCATCCAGACGCCCCTGTAGGGGGGGTTGGCCGTAGCTGGTTGCCCCTTGCAGCCAGCCACGACCAGCCCCTCCTCCCCGCTATTCTTGCTGCGAACGCATTGAACGATTCTACGTGATTCAATCTCATCACACGTAGTTTAAAACTAATTTTTTGCACGAAAACCGTGGCTCTGATACAACTGTTGGGAAACCTCAGCGGGTGCATCACATGCGCAGCAAAAATCAAAAATAAAAATCAGTTTCCCACGCAGATCAAATTATAGTGCAAAAGATTGGGGTCGCGAGAAAAACGTAAAAAATAATAAAACCACGATGTGAGAGAGATTGATTTTACCTAGGGAGATCGTATATCCTTGTATTCCAGATCCGGATGGAGAAGATGAAGGAGGTCAAGCGTCCTCCTCTCTAGCGGTATCCACACGATGGATCTCTGCAGCGAAACTCCTCCAATCTGATCTCGTAACTCTTTTGTAGAGGGAGGGAGGAGAATAGGAGGTGGTTGCTAAAGTTACAGCCTATCAACCAAGAGTCTCCCCTCCTATTTATAGGTAGCCACCAAAACCCTAGGGCTCCTTCCTTAGTGGGTATTGGATCTCCATCCAATAACCCACTAACCTTGCATTATTGGATCTCTATCCAATAATCTCCTTAGGCCTATAATTGGACATTAATTAAGGAGCCCATCAGCATAGGATCTCATCTAATGAGAATAGGGGCTAATTGGATTTTCATCCAATCCTCTATTCGTTGAAGCATCCACCATATGTGTGTGACCATCTAGGCCCGATACTGAGCTGGCCGTGAGTTACTCCCATCAGAGCTCCTTTTGATATAGTGAATTATTATCCTCATAATAATTCACTCGACTCATCGACTATGGACGTACTCGACCACTATGCCATAGTCCCCAGACGGTACAGGGGGGATCAAATCCATCGGACCTGTCTGTCCATAGTTACTATGTATCTATAATCCCTCATCCAAATAATATCCAAGAGACCATATATTGGACATGGTACTGTCAGGTCACAATCAAAATGACCCTGGCCAGGGATTTTTCTAAACAAGCACATATGAGATATTCCTCTCGTGATACCGAGAGTGGATGATCCTCTATTGACACTCAATTGCCTTCGTAAGGTTGGCTACCAATCCCGATAACCAACTGTACCAGATTTGGAGCTTTCCAAATCTGTAAGTCTGGCGTCAAAGAAAGGAGTACTCATACAAGGCATCCTTGGTGTCTCAAGTCCAAGGACCAGATGCACAACTGAGACTATGGAATCACTGTCTGACATCAGGTATCATTAACCATACAACATTCCATAAACAGATCAATCAGTGAACTCATTCTCTAATGAGCACCTGTACTATATCCTTAGTGTCTCCACACAAGTGCTATGAGACCAGCCGCCTCCCTCATATGGATGGGTATATAGTACACCGGTCTGTCCAGTTATCTTGATGTCCCTCTCGAGTAACCTATGACCGAGATTATTTAGGATCTGTGTTTAAAGATGAATCGATCTCATTATCGTGATCTTATCATGATCCGATTCCCATTACACAGAACTAAGGACATCACAATATATATGATACATATAATATAATGTGAGAATATGCCAATATTAATCATAAACAAAAAGATTACGCAGTGTGTCACACGTGCCATCACTTGCATGATTGGCTTGCAGGGCACCTGTAACCAGCAAAGATAATATAATGACTCCTCGCTGCTCACTCGATCCTTTGAGCTTTGTAGAGATACTGTCTTGAGGTACTCTTCCTCAACATATGTAGTTCGCTGCACATGATTCTCCCTCTAGAGAACTAGGACCTATCCCTCTTGGATATCTGTCATGTTGGGTAACTTTCCTCTTTGCATTCTTCCCACTGAAAGTTTCAGAAACCACCATCCCCTTTAGACTACTCCGTCTTGCTAAACAACTTATGCCTTGTTTTGCCCCCGCAAATGCACTTGCTAGATTGTGACTCTTCGTTAATACAGTCCCTACTGTACCCTTCAAGGTCTAACAATATGCTGAACTTGTTGCACACTTCAGCCTCCTACGGACATATCCTTTCCATACTAAAGAGAAAGTTTTGATACTCCATGATGCCGAGTTTTGATCGCCTTTGGATGGCTATGAATATTCCACCGTCCACATACAAGCCCTTGCATGAGTACCGAATTCTTCGAGTTAGCAATTCCCCTCACCTCTGTGAGCTTTGCATAACTCTTTCGGTCGTTGAGCAACACATCCCACTTTACATAGTCTCATCTTTTACCAAGTGCCCCGCTTGTCTTGAGCACCATCAAGTTTGATTGCCAATATCGAGCTGTAGTTTGAACTCAATTATCCCAACCTTTATACGCTACACATTCTTTTTAGCTTATTTGTCTTCGTGGTACCTCTTGCACAAAGGGTTGATCATTCCTCTGAATGCCAAACCTGGATGCCCGCTCCTTTGAGCGACTCCTTTTGCTACATCTCAATATTTGTTTCTCCCAAATAGTTGCGCATGCTAGCCCTCCACACAGCCCAACTAGGTCCCCCACGTTTGCATGGTAAGTGTTTCTGCGTGTGCTTGTCCCGCTCTGATACCAAAATGTCACGGGCATAGCTGACTTTGCCTAAGCCGTGTGGCACCCTTGTGTGTCCGTCCGTAAAAGTCAGCCTTCTCGAAACCTTATAGAGTCCCTTAGGACGTACAAAAGAGAAAACGAGTTAGAGGAAGTACTTCCCATGGGATCCATAAGCAACAACTTTAGCAAACACTTTATATAGCCAATACAAATTACAACTAACAAGTTATGAACGGTTGCACACAAAGGATAATGGTCCATTATAGACCGAAGTCCCCACAAGTGCCTATATGACACAACTATTTACAAGCCGAAACCGACCACAAAAGCTAACTAAACATGGGCTACCAAGCCTATTGCAAGTCAGCTACTTGCTGTACAAAGAATGTACAAAAACCAAAAGACATGGACAAACATGAGCATTATATCAAACACCTTGTTTATATTTTTTTCCGTGACGCCACATAGGTAGTAACCGTGATTAGTGACATCAAACAATGGTTGCCATGCACGACGATAGTTGTGCACAAAGTGATTAGGGTTTTTAAAGAAATGATATTTCACCCTCGAAAAGAAAAAACTATAATATGCATCCCTTTGTTGACTTTCAAATTTTGCCCTTCAAAAATAAAAACATAAATATATATCCTAAGTCAAAATTATAGTTTTACCCTTTTAAAAAAAATTTGATTTATGTCCTCAATTATAAAATTAACTAATTTGATTTATTTTAATCAAATATTTTGTTCGAACTTGATCATAATCATTTTTTATTATTTAACTAGATTTAGATTCGATCAATCAAGTCCTAGTCGAGATTAGGAAAAAAATATTTTTTGATCAATTTTTATTTTGATTGATTTTATTTTTTTGACTGATTTAATTATGTTGATGTTTAACCAAATTCTAGGCTTGCTCAATTAAATAAGATTGATTGGTATAAGGGTTTCATGTAAAAAAATAAAAATAAAACTATAAATTATAATTTCCCCTTATAATTTTCTTATATAACTTATTGATTAAAATTTTACGTATGATAAATAGAATCCAATTATTATTCTTGGATATATATTCGATTATTCACATATATATGTTTGAAATTATGAAATAATATTTATTTTTTACATGAATGTATGATTTATGTTTCATCACGATTACAATTATTACATGAGTTTTTCTTTATACCAATTAATATTTAATAATAATTATAACTATTTTTATTATTAAACTATTTAGGTATAAATTAGATTAAAGAAATCTAGTAAATATTATTTGTAACTTATATCCTTAAGTTTTATATGATAGATAGTTGCCAAAATGGCTTGGAATGATAAACTTATGGGATATAAATTACAATAAAGATTTTACCATTTATAAGATATTTTAAATTATATTTTATATTAGTGTATTGGTCTTGTAGCCGCTAAAGTGGCCTAGACTAATAACTTATAAAATTATATAAAAGAATTAATCATAAATAATATTAAAAAAATAATATTCAAAATGGCACACATGATTAGAAAACTTAGATAATCCTAAAGGAGAGTTTATTTTGAATAATTATATGACGGGATAGGTGTTGAATCTCAGATTTTGATGAAATTAAATTGATGAATTTATGAACTTATATACTTCCAAGATAAGTGACGTAGGAAAGACTTCGATTACGGACATGAATCATCACAAGGCAAATTGTTGAAGCGGGAGAATCAGACATTGGGTCAGACGAGTAACATGTCAGAGATTGGACGTCGAGCTGGAAGGATTAGGTATTACACCAAAAGATAAGATATTATGGGAAGTTAACATATTGATAGATCAGGCGATATGTCAAAGGAAAGGATGAAGTGCCGGAGGTTCGGACGAAGTGTCGGATGATCAGATGACATGCTGGGATGCTGGACAATATGTTGATTGATTCATGATTATGCTAGATATGTGATTGAGTGGTTAGATCTTGATCATGATCGTTTAGAGTCAAATTAAGCTAGTATTAGGTCAAAACCAATGCCCACTTGATTTGGTGCTTATTGGGCCTGAACCATGGTTGAATTGGGCCTGATAAAAGGCCAATTCAATGACTTAGAGTTAACCTGGGAGGTGGTACTGCCAAGTCCAGTCGTGGTACCACCCAGACATTTGGAAAGCACAGTTTGTGCTTTTCTAGGTTTTCGATAATGGTACTGCTAGGGACGATGGTACTACATAGACTGATGGTAGTACTACTAGAGCCCAAATTCTTGGGCTCTATTTGGTGGTAGTACCATCCAGTACCAACGATGGTATCACTAGTACCTTAAAAATTTGGAGATTTAAAAATTTGGCTCCAATTTTGAAGCCATTGGGGGTCTATAAATACCCCACTCATTCTTACTTGATGAAGCACAAATAAGTATGAAAAAAAGGGTAAAAAGAGAAAGAATTCTTGAGATTAAAGTGTTACAAACTCTTGAAAGTATTTGAGTCTCTTCCTCCTTAAGTTTAACGATTATTCTAAGGAGGTGTGAGGTCTTATGTGAAAGAGTTTGTAAAGGTTCTCTCTTGAGCCTAGTAAAAGGAGAAAGATTGTAACAAGGGTAGTTGATCTTTGTCTATTGGAAAGAAGATCCGTAATGAAAGCCAATGGCCTTGAGAGAAGAAGAATCGAGAGTGGATGTAGGTTGGGACGACTGAACCACTATAAATCAGTTTATATTTCCTTCATACTTTTCCTTGTCATTTGCTTACTGATTTACTTTACTCACTACTTCTACTCACACTTTCAAGTTAAATGGATTTATGATTCATATTCTTGTTCGAATGATTTCAAATCAGATCTTTTTTCCATAAGCACTAATTAAACCCACCCCCCATCCTCTTAGTGCCATTACGATCCTAATAGTGTTGGTACAAGTACCCTATAAACTAATCACGTGAGCGATAGCACGTGTGACACGTTGCATAGTCTTTTTATATTATTATTATTGGTATATTCTCACATTATATTATCTATTATATATATTGTGATGTCCTTAGTTCTATGCAATGAGAATCAAATCGTGATGAGATCATAATAATTAGACCAATTCACCTTTAAATACAGACCCTAAATAATCTCGATCATAGGTTACTCGAGAGGGACATCGAGATAACTGGACAGACCAGTGTACTATATACTTGTCCATATGATGGAGACAACTAGTCTTATAGCTACTTTTGTGGGGATACTAAGGGTACATTACATATGCTCATTGGAGAATAAGTTTACTAATTGATCCGCTCACAGAATGCTATATGGTTAATGATACATAACGTAAGACAACGATTATGTAGTCCCAATTGTGTGTTTGGTCTTTAGACTTGAGACACGAAGGATGCCTTGTATGAGTACTCATTTCTTTGATGTCGGACTTACAAGCTGGAAAGTTTCAGATCTGGTACAATATGTTATCGGGTTGGTAGCCAACCTTATGAAGGTAATTGAGTGTAAATAGAAGATCATCTACTCTTGGTATTATGAGAGGAATATTCTATGTGTTATCGCTTAGACAAATCCTCAGTTGGAGTCGTTTATATTGAGAGAGAAGGAGTTCTCCGGGAGAATCCGATTAGAGCGAGACTCAAACGGATTCCATATGAGGTCTGACAATACCATGCCTAATATATTATGATATAATCTATGTTCAAGAAAGTGATGCATTACTATCTTCGATCATGAAAAGATAAAACGATTGAAGTAGGAAAATCAGACATTGGGCCAGGGTCAAAGAACGACCATCAAGTCAAAAATTGGGCATTACATCAAGATCGGATGTTGTGGGAGTCAACATGCCGATGGATCGAGTAATATGCTGAAGGAGAGCATGATGCATCGAGGGTTCAGATGAACAAATGACATGCTATACAACATGAATAACACTTCATAATAATTTATCTAGATCAAAATAATTTACAGTTCTAATTGAGTTGGCTTTGAATGTGATATAACTAACTCAATTAAGAGGCCATTAGGTCTTAATTATAGCTGATTTAGGCTTATTATAAAGCTTATTTCAGTGACATAAGATCAGACAAGACATAGTCTTCGAAGACAGTCTTCGAGAAGACATAGTCTTTGAAATTGTATCAAGCGACAGTACTACCCAGACTAAGCAGTGGTATCGTAGAGATAGTCTCCTAGATTGTGTCAGGCAGAGGTACTGCTCAGGCTAACGGTAATACCACTAGAACATAGTCTCCAAGGGTATGAGGTTGTCAAGACCTTAGAATCTTCAAAAAATTAAATTTTGGCTCCACTTTTGAAGTCATTTGGGGCCTATAAATACCCCACCTATTCTTATTTGAGGATGTAATAATTATGAGCAAAAAACTTGTGAAAATGCTATTATAATTCTTTGAGAGCTCCCCCTTATTTTTTCTTGTGTAGTTTTTATTTAAGGGAGAGCTAAAAGAATTGTAAATATTATCTCCTGAACCTGTAAAAGGAGAATAGAGCCGTAAGAGGATAGTTGATCTTCATCCATTGAAGAAGATCAATAGTGGAAGCTGGTGACCTCAACAAAAGAGGAATCAGGAGTATACATAGGTCACGAGACCGAACCACTATAAATTGGTGTATTTTTTCTTCTCCTATCTATTATTTACTTGCCTTTGTATATTGCTTTACTTAATTATTGTCGTCCTATAAACAATTTTAAGTTTAAACACTTTTCAGATTCAAGCTTTATCGAATGAATACTCAAATCAACATAAATTTTTCATAAGCACTAATTCACCTCCCCCCTCTTAGTGCCACTTTGATCATAACAATTGGTAGCAGAGTCACGTTTCTCTCTATTTAGCTTAAAACCCAAGAAAGATGGCTTTTATCGATAATCAAGAGGGACTTTCTATCACTCATCCTCCTATGTTCAATGGGACGGACTTCACGTATTGAAAAACTTGAATAAGAATTTTTCTACTTTCTATGGATTTTGATTTATGTCATATTGTTGAAAGTGGTTTTGAAAAGTCTTCCAAACTGATGAACAAATGAAATGATTCGAAAAAGAAGACTTTCTCTTTGAATGCTAAAGCGATGAGTGCTTTATTTTATGTTCTTGATAAAAATAAATTTAATTAGGTTTCTATATGCGAAATTGTGCATGATATTTGGCACACACCCGAAGTTACACATGAAGGCACTAGCTGAGTCAAATAGTCAAAAATTAATCTTTTGGTGCATAACTATGAGTTGTTTCATATGAAACCAAGTGAGACCATTAGGGACATATACACCTATTTTACGGATGTCGTCAATGACCTAAAAGCGTTTGGTAAAAGTTTTTTTAACGTTAACCTTATTAATAAAATATTAAGATTCCTTCTACAAAGTTGGATCCTAAGTAATGGTAATACAAGAAGCAAAAGACCCAAATAATTTTTCACTTGAAGAACTTATTGGGTCTTTGATGACCTACGAAATGACATGTACAACATATGATAAACTCGATAACAACCTTCCAAAGAACAAGATGATATGACACTTAGAACAAAGGAAGACTACTTAGGAGAAAACTCGAGTGATGATGATGATGATGATGATGATGATTTGGCACTACTTACAAGAAAATTTATGAAATTCTTAAAATGACCAAAATAAAACAAGACGCTAAAAACAAAAGTGAAATAAAAGAGAACTCAATAATATGCTATGAATGCAAGAAGCCAGGACATTTCAAAAATGAATGTTCTCGAGTAAAGAAGAAGCAACCCAAGAAGAAGAAGATGCTCAAAACTACTTGAGACGACTCAAGTTCATCCGAAGATGAGGAGCCAACCAACAAGAAAGAAGTTACAAATTACACATTAATGGCATTTGGCAATGAGGTAAGTAACCCAAACGAATCTTCCTTATTTTATGATGAGTTATTCAATGCATTTAATGACTTGTTTGATTAATTTAAATTAGTTAATAAAAAGTATAAATTGTTAAAAAATGATCATTCTTCTCTTGCTAGTGAATTTAAAAATAAAAAAAAAGTATAATGAATGTATGTAAGCTCCTTGCATTAAGTGTCAAGGGTTAGATACACTTAAGAAAGAAAATATTTTATTACAAGAAATATTAGAAAAATTTAAAATAGGTAACAAATCCTTAAACATGATCCTTGCTATTAAGGGTCATGTTCATAGAAAGGAAGGAATTGGTTTTATGAGTAACTCTCAACAAAAGCCAACAATCTTCGTTAAAGGATCAACATTACATGTTTCATCCAGAATAAATATAATTTTTTGTGGTAAATTTGGGCATTAAGCCTATAAATGTTCATCTAAAAGGTGTAGTCCATACAAAATAGATTCCTAAAGGAACTATAAATAACTCAATGCCAATAATTAAGATAGGTAGATCTACTTTTGAGGGACCCAAATTTGAACGAGTACCTAAACAAAAATATTTCATATTTTAAAGTTTTTGGTTGTAAATATTTTATTTAAGACAAAAAAGGTGCCTTAGGAAAGTCTGATGTAAAATCTGATGAAGGTATATTTCTTGTTATTCCTCATGTTCAAAAGCCTATCGTGTTTTTAATAAAAGAACACTACTTATTGAGGAATCCATCCATATTATTTTTAATGAGGTTCCCGGATTAAAGAAGGATGATTTTGATAATGATTTTGATTTTGGTACTTTAAATTTAAATAAAAATTCTCATCTCCAAAGCAACTTGGATGCATCAATTTTCAAGGAATCATTACCCAAAGAACGGAAGTATGTAGATGCTCATCCTAAGGTGCTAATAATTGGAGATACATCAAAAGGTGTTCAAATTCGTTTGTCTTTTAAAAATTTTAAGCTAATGCTATCTTTTTATCTCAAATTGAACCAAAATGTATTGATGATGTCCTAAAAGATGATTCTTAGGTTGTTGTAATGCATGAGGAATTGAATCAATTTAAGAGAAATAAGGTATAGATGCTTGTTCCTAGACCTAGTGACCAACTTGTAATGATACTAAATGAGTCTTTTGAAATAAGCAAGATAGATATAGTATTATGGTTCAGAATAAGGCTAGATTAGTGGCTAAATGTTTCAACCAATAATATGGTATTAATTTTAAATAGACCTTTGCTCCTATGGCAAGACTTGAAGCCATCAAGATGCTCCTTGCCTATGCTTCTTTTAAAAATTTTAAATTATTCCAAATTGATATTAAAAGTATATTTTTAATGGTTTTATTTATGAAGAAGTTTATGTTGAACAATCACCCAGATTTGAAAATGATCTTTTCCAAATCATGTTTTTAAATTATAAAAGATACTTTATAGAATGAAGTAAGCCCCTAGGGCTTGGTATGAGAGACTTAGCTCTTTTCTTATTCAACATAATTTTTTAAGAGGCAAGGTGGATACCACGTTGTTTATTAAATATTTTAAAAATAGTTTTCTTATTATTCAAATTTATGTTGATGATATTATTTTTGATTCTACTAATGAGTCTTTATGTAAATCTTTTGCCAAAAGTATGAGCTAAGAATTTGAAATTAGTTTGATGAGTAAATTAATATTTTTCTTAGGATTGAAAATTAAGCAATTGAATGATGGTATTTTCATTGGTCAAACTAAGTTACTTTAGATTTATTAAAATGATTTAGTGTGATAGTGCTAAGGCTATAAGCACACCTTTGAGCATCTTTACAAAATTGGATTTGGATCATGAAGGAGAAAATTTTGATAAAAAAACTTATAGAGAAATGATAGTGCTAAGGCTATAAGCACACCTTTAAGCATCTTTACAAATCCAAACATCGGGCCGGGGTTCGGACGATGAGGTTGGAACTCGCCTGGAGTGTGTCGGGAGCTTGTCGAGGGTATTGGGAGCTGGCCAGGATGGTGCAAGGGAGTTCACCGGGAGAATATCAAGACTCGCCAGAAGATTATCGGGGGTATCCGAAGGCTTGTCGGGAGTTAGGAAGGTCTTGAAGTGGACTTATGGCTATGATTGATTGTAATTAATTAAGTTATAGTTAGTATCGTGCAGGTTAACCACTATAAAGAAAAGGTGTTATAGATTAGACATGGACCTAGGATCAAGCTTAGGTATCAGGCCAAGGACTGGACGATGCGGAGCGAGCTCGTCGGGAGTTCGATAGGAGATTCGTCGAAGGGATCGAGAAACTCGCTAGGAACACACCGGGAGATCATCGGAGGAAGACCATGAGACTCACTGCTGGAGATTCCAGAGGTTGTCGGAATGCGGGAGTGAGGTCATTAAGCTTAGTGGTCATATTTGATTGTAATTTTTAAGTCTTAGGTTAAGAGTGAGTCCGATTTGAGTGTGATTTAGAAATCAACTCAAAGTGGCAACCAGATCCACTATTAGAGTTTGATTGAGCTCAGATTGAGCTTAATTGGTTGACTAGAGGATTGGTGAACATCAGGTTCAAGCCGAAATTTGAAAAGTGGAGGGAACCACTTTTCCGAAGATTTCGACGGGTAAACTGCTATTAAGCGGTGGGTAAACCGTCCGTGCCCTGGAAATAGGGCGGCTGAACCACCCAGGACAGGCGAGTAAACCACTCGTACTAGGATTTCAAGCAGCTGAGTCACCCAGGTCAGTGGGTGAACTGTTTGTACCCAAATTTTTTGGGTATGTTTGAATTTTGGCTCTAAAATTCTGAAGCCATTTGGGTCTACAAATATCCCAGGTTTTCTTATATTTTATAAAATAATTTTTGGGGGATTATATTTTGAGAAAACTTTGTGAGAATTGTAAGAAAAAGAAAAGGGGTAAGGGAGTTATCCAAGAGTTATAATATCATCTCACTTGTAAATATTGTAAGGGTTTTATCTTCACCCAAAGGAGATCAATAGTGGATGCCATTATGCCTCAAGGAGGAGGACTCGGAAGTGGACGTAGGCTGGTTAGTGCCGAACCACTATAATTGTAAATGTTCTTACTTTTTTAATTTACTACTTACAATTGCTAGGTTCTTAATTAATTTCAACAAAACACCAATAGACGCTTCCGATTTTTATTTATGTTTTGAAAGCAAGGCTTCAAAATCAAGCACTTCACTTACGATATTGCCTATCTCCTTATTCGGATTTGCTTGTTCTTTTAAGTCATCTTTAAGCAAGAAGCTTAACACTTCCCTATAAGATTCACTTGCTAAACTTAAACGAAAAGCTTTAGATTTTCTATCTTACTTCAAGCGAAAAGTTTTTTGTTTAAAATGTTAATTTACTCTTACACTAATTCACACCCCCTCTTAGTGCCAATTGATCCTAACAATTGGTATTAGATCCACGTTCTTCTCATTTAGTTTAACACCTAAGAGAAATGACTCTTTTCGACATTAACGAGGGTTAATGCATCACAAGTCCTCCTATGTTTAATGGGATGGACTACATATCTTGGAAAGTATGAATACATATCTTTTTTATTTCGATAGACCTTGATTTGTGGTGTATTATTGAAAAAGGTTTTCAAAAGTCATCCAATCCAACAAATTATTGGAATGATTAAGAAAAAAAAATGTTTTCGTTGAATGCAAGGACTATGAATGCCTTATATTGTGCACTGATACAAATGAATTTGACCAGGTTTCTTGTTTTGATTCGGCTTTCGATATATGGCATGCATTAGAAATAACATATGAAAGCATAACTAATCTAAATGAATCATTAAATAAAAATACTTCTAAAAATAAATTTGAAGAACACATTCCAAAGAAAAAGAAGGAATTTGAACTGAGAACATATGACTCCTTAAGTGATGAGGACTTTGAACCATTGACAAATGAACCGGATAAATTAATAAACATGAACCTTAAAAATGATCTAAAGATGGACAAAAACTCTTGCTATGAATGCAAGAAGCCAAAGAGCTCCAAAGATAATTCACAACCAAGAAGTGGAGAACCTCGCTCTTATGGCCATCGACAATGAGGTTAGTAATTCATTAAGTATTTCTTTTTTGAAATTATTAAACATATTCTATGAACATGATTTGTTAGTTGGTAAAGTTGATGAAATGCATGAGTTATTAGCATCACATAATCCTAGTCCTAAATGTGAAATGCTAGACAACACTAAAGAAGAAAATATTATGCTTAAGTCAACATTAGAAAAATTTAAAAATGAGAATAAATATCTAAATATGATCCTTGCCAATAAGGGTTATATTTATAAAAGAAATGATATAGGCTTTGTTGAAAACATTCAATAAAAGTCAGCTATGTTTATTAAAGGACATATCTTAAATTTACCACCAAAAAATAAAATATAATTTTTATGATAGATTAGGACATAAAGCCAACAAATGTCTATTTAAAAATTATAGTCCTTACAAGTTAGTTTGGGTTCCTAAGAGAATAACAAACTATCACTAACCATTAGATAAGAAAGACAAAGTTCTTCATATAGGTCCCAATGTAGAACAAGTACCTAAATCTTTCTTATAATTTGTCTCCTAACAAAGTTAGGAGCACTAAACAATATTTTAGATGCTCAAGACATATGACTTGAGATCTAACAATCTTTCAAGCTCACTAGTCTAAGTAAATAACAAGAAAAAATATTGAAAATAAAATTATTAGTAATGACTCTTATGGAAGATTTATTAATGATGTACAGATAGAGCATACTAGAATTAGAACAATGAAAGTTTAGCTATCTTTAATAAAAAATTATGAACATGAAAGAGAGATTTTAATGATGATTAATATATTGATTTGTGTGGTTGTATTTGTGTATGTTGTCTTCAGATTGAATGACAAAATATTGAATTTGAACTTAAAAAGTCATATACAAAGTCATTTATCTTTAAAAGAAAAACTTCTTGATAACATGGTAGAATCTTCCAACATATAAAAATTATTGGATTTAAAATAAATCAAAGCTTTTGTTTGAAAATATTTTATTGCAATGATCTTGATAAAATTTTATTTTTGACTTTAAATGACATTGCATTCCTGAAATAAATTTTAAAAGAAGGACAATTATTCTTGAAAATATTTTTATCATATTAATATTTCAGTACGAGATAAGATAATACTGTTATTGTTGAATCTCTTAAACTACAAAAATGGATTAGAGAACTTTAGCAATTAAAAAATAATATATGATGCCGTCATTAAATTTTTTTAAAAAGTGATTTTTGATGATAATTTTAGATAAGTTTTCAAATGATTTTATTTTAAAAAGAGATTGATGAATCTATCCAACGTTATTGATATTTTGATGATTTTATCATAATCTTGATAAGTTAAAAAAATTGTAATTTAAAATCCTTTTATAAATTCATTCAATGAAAGTCATATAAATGAATCATAATTTGTCTCTTCGAATCTATAACTTAAAAATCTTCTTATGAACCATATTCTTGAAAACATAAAGTTATATATATATATATCAAGATCTTCTACTTTTTCCTCGAAATTAATTTATGATCTTGATATTTATAATTTGAGATGAAGACTCTTCTTTGTTATCTTAAGGTTCTATTTTATCATCTAAGAGGATATTTATTAAATCAAATCATATCTTTAATATTCATGAATGAATTTTGATATCAATATCTATCTTAATAAGATTTATTTTAAAACTCATGAATGACATAACTTATCACCAAAATTAGTATTTATTAAATTTATGATAAGTTAAAAATTGAAAGAGATTTGTATTATCATGAATATTTATTTAATTTCTTAACTTGACTTTTACGTTATGAGAATCACGTTATTGATCTATATGATTTTCTCTTTTTAATAAAAAGGAGATTTATGATCTTAACAATTATAAGTTGAAACTTTGTTTCAAGATCATTCTTCCATTTTATTAAAAAAATGGAGGATCTATCTAAATGAATTAAGATTATTTAATCTCCTAAGATTCATGTTCACTATTTACAAAAAAATGAGGGAAGAAACTTATTAAATAAAATAATATCTTTTAATATTAAAAAATGAGGAGGTAGCAGTGGGTGGCCGTGGTGAGGATAGCGACGACCGATGAGAGGAGGAGGCAGCAGCGGGTCCAGCGAGGGCTGCGGGGTCCGGCGAGGGCTGCGGCAACAGAATAGAGGTGGCCGGTGGAGGAAGAGGCGACTGGGGGAGAGGGCAACATCGATGTGGGACTGCTGCGGTAGGAGAGGTGGAGGAAGAGGCGACTAGGGGAGAGGGCAACAGCGATGTGGGACTGCTGCGGTAGGAGAGGAGGAGGAAGAGGGCTGGCAGTAGGTAGGTGGGGAGGAAGAAGGGGGAAGGTGCGGGGCCCTTCTTCTTCTTCCCTATCTCTCTTTACTTTCTCCCTTTCTTTCTCTTTCTCTCTTCTTTTTTTGTTTTTTTTGAAAGATGAGAAAGGAGGGGTAGCTGCGGCTTCTTTTTCTTCTCTCTCTCTCTCTCTCTCTCTCTCTCTCTCTCTTTTACAGCATGATGATAGATATGACGACGATGGCGATGACGATAATGTTTGACGACGATGGCGACAACGATGACGTTTGACGACGATGGCGGCGGCGATGATGATGACGAGAGGAGCGACCACAGAATCACAACAGGAATGTCGGGATCGCTGCTCTGATACCAATTGATATGACCCTAGGGTTTTGCCTTGTGGCTAAAACTAATACTTCTCATTGATTGATTTTCATGAAAAAGTTTACAACCTTATTTATAGGGCTCTGCCAAGAATCCCGCTAATCTTCGACTCTTAACTAACTTGATAAACTCCTAACTAAAAATAATAATTGACTCCATCCTAACCGAAGATAAAAACCAACTCCAACTAACTCATAACTTACTCGATTAGGCTCACCCATCTCATAAGTGACTCTGACTAGACAGACTAATATGACTCGACTCGATTTAATCATGAATCGATGGACCCGACTTAGCTAGGGTCCTAACAGACCCCTTCCCAAGTAAAAAAAATGAGCTCAACCTAAGCTCAAATCTTAACCCAAAGTAGACTCGGTTGTCTCTCATTGATTTAATTTGGATTTCTCCAAATCTAACTCAATTAGGACTCAAAACACACAATGCTAACTACAATATACTAAGACACAATTATAATTATTCTTATGTCTGACACGTCAATCGATCTTCCAAACTCCCGGCGAACTTCCCACCATCCTCCGGTGAACTCCCAATGAGTCTCCCGATCATCTTGTGTTGAACTCCCGGCGTGCTCCCAGCGAGCTCCCGATCACCTTCGGTGAACTCTTAACAAACTCTCGGCGAGCTCCTACTACATCGTCCGAACCCTAGCTTGATGCCTGAACTTGACTCTGCCCAACATCAGATTGTATTGCCTTTTCACCATTGTAATTAATCTTGTATCACTTTCTCTAATACATAAGTTAAATTATAAAATCTATTAATTAATTTCATCATTAAAATTTGAGATTCAGCAATCTTTCCCTTTTTGATGTTGATAACTAATTGATGATATAAGTTAACCTTAACTCCCCCTATATATATGCCATAAGATAAATAGAGCAAACGTGAATTCAAAAGAACCCATCACTTTGATAATATTAAAATTTTTACAATTTAACCATTCATGATAAAATTTTCAAAGCATTCATCTTCTTTGTATCACACGATAAATAATTTCAATGAAAAATATATTTTACATGATAAACATATCATCAATCATGATACAAAATCTATCTTCTTGGTATCATATAAAAAATTTAAACATTTCAAAGATCTCAAAATATTTCTTATGTCATCAATTATGTCATTTCTCCCCCTTTGTCATCAACAAAAAGGAGAAATGCTTAACTTATATTTGAACATTCTTAAACATTTATCACAATATATAGTACATAAAGAAAAAATTTACTCTATTTCTCTCCCTTTGTAAAATAAGAAGGATAAGAATAGAATATTATGCATCACAAATACCATATCAAATTTTTTTTCTCCCCCTTTGTTAATGAGATAAACGAAGAAGAAAGAGGGGGTGCAGGGGGTCAAAGATCAAAAAATCAAGTATCCAAAAAAATCAAAGATCAAGAAAGGGGATATATTTGAAAATATTTCATCAAGGATTTAAAAGATTCATACATCGAAATAATTTTTGAGAGAGATGATGAAAATGAATTTCATCACAAAAAAAAAATTTGAATCACATTTTCTCTTTTGTAAATATCAATTTCAAAAGGAAAGAATTATTTCAAAAAAGAGCTCAAAAAGTCAAGAAATCCGAGAGGAATATAAGAGCTACTCATTGCATTTTAAATTATCATCTCGTGTAAATATCAAGAAGAATCTAAAAAATATAAAAAATAATATGACAAAAAATCATGCATTTCGACATAATAATAAGCTCAATTTGTAAAAATTAAGAAATCCAAAAAAATATGATAGCAAATTAAGCTCAATTTAGAAATCATGCATTTATCATTTATTTAAAAAAATTAAAAATTTTAATTTTCTTCTAAGCAAATTATTTCTCATTTAATGATCTCGATGCAAGATAGTAATTTAATCATATCTAATTCTCTTCATTGTTTATTAAGTCTAATTTAATTATTTTTCATTTGAAGACTTTGTTGTTAATATAGCAATTTAATCTTCCCGTTGGTCATTGTCAAAAAGAAGGGAAGAATATAATAGTATAAAATTAAATTTCAAATTGTTGACAAATATATATAAAGGGGTTATATAATGAAAATCATGCATTAAGGATATAATATGAAAGATCAATTCACAAGTACAAAAAAATATGATTTATTTTAATAAATCTCTCCCTTTTTTGTAAATAACGAAAATAAATTTTAGGAGAATAAATAATCTTGGTTCATTCAAGATAAATCTTAAGACATATAATTCGTTTAGATAATTCTTCTTTATAAAATGGAAGAATGATCTTGATTAAAAAATCTCAAATTATAATTGTTAAGATCATAAATCTCATTTTTATTAAAAAAAATCATAGAGGTTAAAAATAATTCCCATAAAGGATAAATCATGTGAAGAAGTCAACGAAAAGTTAATGAAAAAAATCTCATTCAATTTTTAACTTATCACAAATTTAAGAAATATTAACTTGGTGATATTATATACGATTCATGAATATAAGGAAGTCATAAATAAATCATAACGTGAACAATATTAATATCAATCCATGAATACTAAAAGATATGATTTAATTTTGACAAATCTCCTCTTAGATGATAAAAAAAAATTCTTAGGAGATCAATTAATAAGAAGGATCTTAATTCCTTGAAAAATAATCAAGTTATCAACATCGAGAAGTCAAGATCATGATTAGAATGAAAAAAAAATTTCTCTATAGTAAGTTACAAAAAGGGACATAGGAGAATAAATAAAAGATCACGATTATGGTTCATAATGAAAATATCAAGTTATGAGATCATAAATCTCCTCTTTGGTAAAGAGAAAATTATAGAAGTAAAAAGTTAATTCCCATAAAAGATACCTTAAGAAAAATCATGGGAAAGTTCATGATTTAGTTGGGAAAAAATCTTAGTCAAATTTTAATCATCAAGATCATCTTTGTAGTTTAAGAGATTCAACAATAATAATATTACTTTATCTCTTTTTGAAAGTATGATAGGATAGACGTATTTTTAAGAATATATTTTCTCTTTTTTTTTTCAATTTTTGTGATTTGTTTTATATAGAATTTCTTTATCTTTTATGCCAAATTCAAGCATTGTCATTTAAAACAAAAAATCAAGTTTAAAAAAATCATCAAAATCATTATAATAAAATATTTTCAACCAAGTAAACATTTTCAAACATTTTAAAACTGAAAACTAAGTAACATTTCCAAAGAAAATCATCAAGATTATGCAATAAAATATTTTCAAACAAAAGCTTCGGTTTAGTTTAACTCCAATGATTTTTCTTTCTAAAATGAGTCTAACTCTTTAGACTTAGTGAAATGAGTTACCATGCTCATTTCAAAGTATCTTTTTACTTTATTTTAAGCCCTAATTCAATAATGATCTATCATTCAATCGTATAATATTCAATCATATTTTAAGTCAATCATTCAACATTAGCATTTACATTTAAATCGGCCAATATAATATTATCAAAATCCCTTTTTCAAAAATTTTTGACATAGATAATTTTTTGTTAACAATAACTAAGGTTTTTCAGTGTAGTTCATTTTTGTACTAGTATGCTCTAGCTATGCATGAGCCATGCATAATCGAAAAGCAATCATGAACTATCAAAATATTTATTGCCAATAAATTTTCTTATTATTGTTGTTTAGGCTAGTGAGCTTAAAAAGTGTTTTAGATCTCAAGTCATATGCTTTGAGCATCCACTATCAAGTTACAATTTTTTTGCTCCTAGCCTTGTTCAGAGACAAGTCTACAATATAGGAGGTTTTGATTTGGGTATTAATTTGATGGGTCTCTCATGAAAAACTCTACCTAATTTAACTAATGACATTTGGTTGTTTATGGTTCCTTTAAGAACCCAAATCAACTTATGTGGACTATACTTTCTAAATATGCATCTATAGGCAAAGTGTCCACATTCACTGCAAAAATTACATTTGTTTTTGGGTGAAGAATACAATATGGGTCTTCTAAAAAAAATAGTTGGTTTTTAATGAGTATTAACCTACAAAGCTAATACATTTCTTATGAACATTACCCTTAATAACAATGAACATGTTTAGAGATTTATTGTCTATCTTAAACTTTTCTAAGGTTTATTTTAATATGACATTTTTCTTTTTAATTTTATCTAAAATTTCAGTTTTCGAGCAAGAAATACATAGTGTTGATACATCATTCAAAGTTTCAAGTTTATTAGAGAGTAATGCATAATCCTTTTTTAGTGAGTTATAAGTTTTGCTAATATTTTTATACTCATCAAATAATTCATGAAAGGCATTTACTAACTCATCAAATAATTTGAGCATAATCTACTATCATGTTTTATTTTGGAATTCTTGATGATTATTATCAAAATCTACATGAGATATGATTTGCTTGATTTGCTACATTGCTTGAAATTTGTATAAGATTGTTCCATTGCTGAGATTTTGATTTAACTTGCATGGGTAGCTCTTGTTTTTACTTGGATACTCGAATTTTACATCTATTAAATTAAGCATTTTTTATGATATGATTTTTTTCACTTTTCTTCCTTGTTTCTACCTTCTTGTTTACGAAAAGGGAAGAAAATATATATGAAAGATGATCTACAAAATACATGATTTGCTATTTGTGTTAGAAAATCACATAATTTAAATGCATGAGTGGCTCTTAATTCTTGGATCTTGGAATTTATATCTAAAAGATTAAGCCCTATTTTTGTGATACAATGTCTCTCACCCCCCTCCTTTATTTCTTATTTATTATTCAAAGAAAGGGAAGAAAATTTTTTCATAAGAAAATTATGTTTATATCCTATCAAGAGGAGCAAAACTTATTAGCTTGCATGATATAAAATTGCTAGCTTGAACATTGCAAATGAAGCAAAAATTTGCTAGCTTGCACTTCTCAAAAGAGAAGAAATAACTCACTAGCTTACATGTTCTAAAGTGATGAAAAATTTACTAAATTGTTAAGTTTTCATATATAAAAAAACTTGCTAATTGCATTTCTCCTTTTTGTTGATGACAAAGGGGGAGAAGATATGATGATGTGAAATCATGTATGATGATAATGTATGTTGATTTTGAAAATATACATAATGATTTGGAACAATAATCATAATTTTCTTATGATGATATGATATATTGCACATAATGTGATTAAAATAGTTTCAACTTGAATTTTTGAGCTCATCTTAATATTCTTTTTGAAAATTATTGAGAGCTCTTCTTAATGATATAATATTTTACACCTCCTCCCTTATTTTCTCTCCTTTTTCACAAGAGGAAAAAAAATCTTTATGACTCATGTCATATTTTACAAAGGGGGAGCAAAAACTCATGTGTCTTAAAATCTTTAGCCCTATATTTCACCTTTATGTTGATGACAAAGGGGGAGAAATATACATTGATGACACATGATATTGAGAAATATATATTGATGACACATGATATATGGATATCTTGGATATGGATGTATAATTATTTTTGAAATTTATGATTCGATGACTCGATGTAAATTTGTGTTGAAATTTGCTTTGAACGTTGATTGCTTAAAAATACTTGAATTTAAGAGTGTGTGATTCTCTTAAATTTAAATGACACAGATTTAGGGGGAGTTAAGAATAACTCCTGTCATCAATTGATTGTCATCATAAAAAAGGGGGAGATTGTTGAATCTTGGATTTTGATGATGAAATCAATTAATAAGTGTTTGATCTAACAAGGTTGTTAGAGTTGATTGATGCAGGATTAACTACAACAGAGAGAAGATTACAATCATAAGTTTTGCTAGAGTCAAATCCAGGCATCGGGTCAGGATTCGGACAATACAGTTGGGAACTCGCCTGGAGTGCGCCGGGAGCTTACCGAGGGTATCGGGAGCTTGCCAAGATGACGCAAGGGAGTTCGCAGGAAGAAGATCGAGACTCGCCAAAAGATTATCGGGGGTAGCCAAAAGGCTTGTCGGGAGTTGGGAAGGTATTAAAGTGGACTTGTGGCTATGATTGATTGTAGTTAATTAAGTTATAGTTATTATCGTACAGATTAACCACGATGGAGAAAAGGTGTTACAGATCAGATATGAACCCATGATCAAGATTAGGCATCAAGCTAAGGACTGGACGATGCTAAGGGAGCTTTCTGGGAGTTCGCTAGGAATTCGTCGAAGAGATCGGGAAGCTCACTAGGAACATACCGAGAGATCACCAAAGGAAGACCGTGAGACTCACCGCTGGAGATTCCAGAGGTTGCCGGAGTGCGGGAGTGAGTTCATTAAGCTTGGTGGTCATGTTTGATTGTAATCTTTAAGTCGTAGGTTAAACGTGAGTCCAATTTGAGTGTGATTTATAAATCAACTCAAAGAGACAATCGGGTCCACTATTGGGGTTTGATTGAGCTCCAGTTGAGCTCAATTGATTGACTAGAAGATTGGTCAACATAAGGTTCAAGCCGTAATTCAAAAACTAGAGCGAACCACTTTTCTGGAGATTCCAACGGGAAAACTACCTTTAAGCGATGGGTAAACCGTCCATACCCTGGAAATAGGGCGGCTGAACCACCCAGGACAAGTGGGTAAACCACCCGTACGAGGATTTCGAGCGGCTGAGCCGCCCAGTTCGGCGGGTGAACAGCTCGTACCTGGATTTTTCGGGTATATTTGAATTTTGACTCTAAAATTTTGAAGCCATTTGGGTCTACAAATACCCCATGTTTTCTTACATTCTACAAAATAATTTTTGAAGGATTATATTCTGAGAAAAATTTATGAAAATTGTAAGAAAAAAAAAGAGGTAAGAGAGTGATCCAAGAGTTATAATCTTATCTCCCTTATAAGTGTTGTAAGGGTTTGATCTTCACCCAGAGGAGATCAATAGAGGACGCCAATGTGCCTCAAGGAGGAGGACTCGAAAGTGGACATAGGCTGGTTAGTGCTGAACCACTATAATTGTAAGTGTTCTTACTTTTTTGATTTACCACTTACCATTGCCGGGTTCTTAATCAATTTCAACAAAACACCAATAGACTCTTTCAATTTTTATTTACGTTTTGAAAGCAAGGCTTCAAAATCAAGCACTTCACTTATGACATTGCTTATCTCCTTATTCGGATTTGCTTATTCTTTTAAGTCATCTTTAAGCAAGAAGCTTAGCACTTCTCTATAAGATTCACTTGCTTAACTTAAATGAAAAGCTTCGGGTTTTCTATCTTGCTTCAAGCAATTTTTTTTTGTTTAAAACGTTAATTTACTCTTGCACTAATTCACCCCCCCCTCTTAGTGCTAATCGATCCTAACAATATTATGTTTAGTGTTAGACTGTGTGCAAGATTTCAGTCCAATCCTAAACAATCTAATTATAAGGTAGTTAAACGAATATTTAGATATTTAAAAGAAACTTCAAATATAGAATTATGATATCTTAAATCTAAAATTTTTGATTTAATTGCCTATGTTGATGCTGACTTTGGAGGTTTTATAATAGATAGAAAGAGTACATCTAGAACATGTCAGTCCTAGGACACGCACTTATTTCTTGATCTTACAATAAGTAAAACTCTATCGTATTATCCATAGCCGAGGCTGAATATGTGGGGACAAGTGCATGTTGTGCACAAGTAATCTGGATAAAGAACAATTTAGAGGATTATGGATTTTACTTAAAAATTATTTCTATAAAATGTGATAATATAAGTGCTATTTATTTAATAAAGAATCTCATTCAACATTCTAGGACTAAGCACGTTGATATTAAGTATTATTTTATTAGTAATCATGTTAGCAATCATGATATATCTTTAGATTTTATTAATACAAAACATAAATTGACATATATTTTTACTAGACTGTTAAGCAAGGAATAATTTGATTTTATTAGGGGAGATAGATATGTTGAATCTACCAAATGCATGAACTCCTTACATATATGCTTTAATCATTATCTTGGTTTCTTATTTTTCATGACTTAAAGTTTTTTTTTTGAATCAATATTATTTCCTATGATTCCTCTTCTTGCTATTTACAAAAGGAGAAATTTGTTGAAATGATTCATTTATTTTTTCACGATTTGATCTGTCATGTGATGACGTTGATGTAAATTTTTGCACTATTGAAGCCTTCCCTTCTCTTTCTTTTCGATAATGACAAAGGGGGAGAAAATTTTATAAACTTGCATATCCTAAAAGAGAAGACAAAACTTGTATGTTATACTTTTCTCCTTCTTGTTGATGATAAAGAGGGAGAAGTTATGATGATTTAATCATGCACGTATAATGTACTTTAAGAGAGAAGTTATAATGATAATTTAAAACTTGAATCTTGCATGATATGATATAATTTGATCATTTGAAATTATGCATGAAATACTTATGATTTTATGATGCATGCAATGATATTTCAACTATGATTACAATTGCTTCGACTTGAATTTAAAGCTTATCACTCTTTTTATAGTCGAGTTTTCTTTATTACAATATGACATATAGATAATGGGAGTTTAGTTAAACTCCATCATCAATTGATTGTCATCATAAAAAAGGAGGAGATTATTGAATCTTGGATTTTGATGATAAAATTATTAATAAAGTTATGACCTAATCTATGTTCAAGAAAGTGATGAAAGAATTTGAAGTTGAATCTCAGAATCTCCAAAAATTTGAATTTTGGCTTCACTTTTGAAGCTTTTTAGGGCCTATAAATAGCCCACCTATTCTTGCTTGACGATGCGAGAATTAAGAGCAAAAAACTTGTGAAAACGTTATTGTAATTCTTTGAGAGTTCCCCCTTATTTCTTTTTGTGTAGTTTTTGTTTAAGGAAGAGCTGAGAGAATTATAAAGGTCATCTCCTGAACCTATAAAAAGACAATAGAGCTGTAAGATGGTAGTTGATCTTCACTCATTGAAGGAAGATCAATAGTGGAAGCTGGTGACCTCAACGGTGGAGGAATCGTGAGTGGATGTAGGTCACGAGACCAAACCACTATAAATTGGTGTGCCTTCTCTTCCCCTCTCTATTATTTACTTGCCTTTGTATATTGCTTTACTTAATCATTATTATCCTACAAACTCTTTTAAGTTTAAATGCTTTTCAGATTCAAATTTTATCAAACGAATACTCAAATCGATGTAAATTTTTTATAAGCACTAATTCACCCCCCCCTCTTAGTGCTGCTTTGATCCTAACACAATATATGATCTTTGAGATATTAGATGGATCAGGGACTATAGATATATAGTAACTGAGGATAAACATATTTAATGGATAAGATCCCTTATACCATCTGGGGACTATGGCTACACCTTTGGCTTCCCCCTTATATTTTCTTCCCTCCCTCATCTTTTCAGCCGACCAGCCCTTCCCTACTCTGAGAGGACAACAAAGAAGATATGTGATCTTTTTTCATGAGTATTACGAGAAGGTATGCAAGAGTTGTGAGTTTTGGGCCACAATTGGAGGAGCATCACTGTAACAATCCATCATGTGGATATAACTAGAGAAGAAGATGTTTGACCCTCTTCATCATCTCTATCTATATATGAAATCTCAGGGATATACGATCTCCCTAGGTAATCAATCTCTCATGCATCGCAGTTTTTGATTTTGCGGGTTTTTCATACACTAATATTTACACGATAACTTGATATACGTGTGAAATCTATTTTAGTTTCTTTCTTTCGCTACGCATGTGATGCTCCTGCTGGGTTTCCCAACAGTGGTATCAGAGCCAGGTTGCTCGTGCAAAAGATTGACTTTTAAATTATGCATGATAAGATTGAATCATATAGAACTTTTTTACACGTTCTTATAGTGAAGGCAGCGCTCGCGGGCAAGTTGCTTGTAGGCGGGGATGCGGTCACTTGCGGCTAGGCCGCTTGCAAGGGCAGCCACTCGCAGCTAGGGCCCCTATAGGGGCAGCAACTTGTGGCCAGGCTGCTTGCAGGTGCGGCTGCTTACAGCGGCGGTGCCCATGGGTAGGCCGCCTGTTTTTAGGCGCGGCCGCTTGTAGTGGCGGCGCGTGGCCAAAGGCATCGGTGCCTGGTGGCAGCCCCCGCTAGAAGGAAGCACATGGGAATTAGAGCTTTGTGGAGAAAAGGATGATTCTACTCCTTTGAATTTAAGAAATTTTGCTATAAGCGTGAGATTCTCCACTTCTTCTTTATTATCTTTTGGATCTTTGGAGTGCCTAGGCTTCTTGCATTCATAGTAAGAAGTCGTGTCCTTTTTAAGTTTATTTTTATTTTGTTTATTCTTTTTCATAAATATTTTTGGTCTTTTTGTCATGAGTTCAAAATCATAGTCCTCGTCACTTGAGATTTCACTTGAGGAGTTATCTGTTGTTCTCAATTCAATTTCCTTCATGTTCTTTGGAAGGTGTCATTCTTGTGTTATTAGTTTAGTATCCTTCATGTTCTTTGCAAGGTATTCTTCTTGTTCCCTTTTTATAAATTATTTCATTTATTAATTCCTTTAATTTAATTGTGCTTTTGTGTGAGATTTCTAATATGTGTTATATAAAAAGCGCCGAATCACAAGCAAAAATCTGATTAAATTCATTTTTATTAAAGGTAAATCAAAGTATTCATAGCTTTGGCATTGAAGGAAAACATTTATCTTTCATGATAATTTCAATCATTTATAGGATTGGATGACTTCTGAAATCCATTTTCGACGATGTTCCATAAATCAAAATCCAATGAAATAAAAAAGATATACATTCTAGTTTTTCAAAAGGTGTAGTCCATCCCATTGAACATAGGAGGACGTATAATGCATTGACCCTCGTTAATACCAAAAGAAGTCATTTACTTGCTTGGGTATTAATCCAATTGAGTATAACCCATTCTGATACCAACTGTTAGGATTGAATTAGTGCAAGTGTAAAGAGTACTCGGTTTGAAAATTTTGCTTGAGGTAAAAATTTAAACTAAAAATATCTTTTGTCAAGATTAAGTTAGAGAGTAATTAAACTTAAGACCAAATAAAGAATCTTTATTTATTTATGAAATGCTAAAATAAAAAGTAAGTTTAAAGGAGAACAAGTAAAGGAAGGCTTATAAATTTATATTGGGTCGATCACCATCTTGACCTATGTCTACTTCTCGAGTCCTCATTTGTCGAGGCTCATCGGTGTCTACCAATGATAGTCTTCCATGGGTGAAAATTAAAACCCTTTACACTTTTCTCCTTTTCCCATGCTCAGGAGAAGAACCTTTACAATTTGTCATGTTCGTCATATGTTTTACAAGTCATTTTATAGGTCATTAAAGACCCTATTGCTACGATCGAGTTGGCACTAAGAGAGGGGGGGTGGTAAGCGGTGAATTAGTGCAAGTGCATAAATAACTCAGTTTGAAAAATATGTTTGACGTAAAAATAAAAAATAAAAGCATTTTCATCAAGATCAAGTTAGAGAGTGATCAAACTTAAGACCAAATGAAGAATCTTGATTTAGCTATAGGATGCTAAAATAAAAAGCAAGTAAAGAAAGGTTCACAAGTTTATAGTGGTTCGGTCACCAACTTGACCTATGTCAACTTCCCGAGTCCTCCTTTGTTGAGGCCCGCCAGTGTCTGCTAATGATCTTCTTCCACATGTGAAGACAAAACCCTTTACACCTTTCTCCTTTTCCAAGCTCAGGAGAAGAACCTTTACAAATTTTTTTCTCTCTTCCCTTAGACTCACTTTACACTTTGAAGCACTCAAGGGAAGCTCTCAAATTTTATAGAATTTTAACCAAGATTGTGACCACTTTTCTTATACTTTCTTACTCTTCAATGCAAAAATACTTGGGGTATTTATAGACCCCAATTGGCTTCAAAAAAATGAAGCCAAAATTTAACCTTTACCGAAAAAATCGGGCACCGACAGTACTATCGCTGGCACCGACGGTACTACCACCGAAAGTGCCTCAAAAATAGGGGTGGTGGTGGTACTGCCATTGGGAATCCTGGAAACTATACTTTTTATATATTTTCACACCTGACTTGTACCTCCTGTTGACCCCATTTCAGGTCAACAAAATGAGCCCAACCTAAGCTCAAATCGTAACCCAAAGTGGACTTTGTTACCTCTTATTGAGTTAATTTTGATTTCTCTAAATCTAACTCAATTAGGACTTAAAATACACGATGCTAACTATGACATACTAAGACACAATTATAATTATTTTTGTTGTCTAGCAGGTCAATTGATATTCTGAACTCCCGACGAACTTCCCGGTATCCTCCGGTGAACTTCCGGCGAGTCGCTCGATCATCTTCCAGCGAACTCCTAGTGTGCTCCCAACGAGCTCCTGATCACCTTCGGCAAACTCTTGGCGAACTCCTGACGAGCTCCCACCACATCGTTTGAACCTCGACCCAATGCTTGAACTTAACTTCATCCCAACATTAGATTGTATTACTTTTTAACTGTTGTAGTTAATCCTGCATCACTTTCTCTAACACACAAGTTAGATAATAAAACCCATTGATTGATTTCATCATCAAAATATGAGATTCACCATAGGTATGGACATGTGTACTTGACGAAGTATAAGTCCAAAGCTTTCAAGAAATTCAGGGAATATAAAAATGAAGTAGAGAACTAGATTGGAAAGAGTATTAAGACTCTTCGATCAGATTGAGGAGAAGGATACTTGAGTACAAAGTTCACTCATTTCCTTAGGGACCATGGGATTTTGTCCCAATGACACCTCCTTATATACCTTAGAGCAATAGTGTATCAGAAAGGAGGAATAACACATTGTTAGACATGGTGCAGTCCATAATGAGTTTTATCGACTTACTTATCTCATTTTAGGGATATGCCCTGGAGACCGTAACTTACTTTCTAAATAGAGTTATATTTAGGCTAATAGTATTTACACCATATGAGATATGGAAAAGGAAGAAGCATGATCTTAAGGTTGTTAAGATTTAGGGTTGCCTACCCACATAAGAAGACACAACCCTAATAAGTTGGAATCAAGGACCATGGTGCAAGTTTATGGGATACCCAAGGAACTTATAAGTATTATTTCTAACATCATGAGGGCCATAAGATTTTTATTACCAAGTGAGCTATGTTCCTTAGGAAGGAGCACGTTCTTGGTAGAAACATTGGGAGTGAGATAAAGCTGAGCGAGGTTGGAGCGTCTAGCTCAAGCACAATTCCAGAGCCCGAGTTTGTTCAGGAATCTAGCACACAAATTTCAACTTTGCATAGGTTTAATAGTATCTCACCCTCTTGAAAGATATGTAGGACATATCAGTAGAGAGGACACTTGGGATATTGATCCTTAAACCTACGAGGAGGCTATTATGAGTATAAACTATGTGAAGCTATGAATTCTAAGATGGATTCCATGTATTCCAATAAGATTTATAATCTTGTGGATGCATCTAAGGATATTGTACCCATTAATAGTAAATCAATCTTCAAGAAGAAGATCGAAGTAGATGGAAAGACGGAGACCTATAAAGCAAGGCTGGTGGCCAAAGGATATTGTCAAAGGTAATGAGTTGATTATGACGAGACATTCACCAATAGCTATGCTAAAATCCATCAAAATTCTTTTAGCCATTGCAACACACTATGACTATGAGATCTGGAAGATGGATGTGAAAACTATATTCCTCAATGGCAACCTCGAGGAGGAGGTGTATATGATACAGCCATGAGATTCATATCTAAAGAGAGTCTAGATAAGGTGTGTTAGTTGCTCAGGTCCATCTATGGATTGAAGCAAGCTTCCCAAAGTTAGAACATAAGATTTTGTGAGGCGATCAAATCTTATGACTTTGTCAAGAACGAAGATGAGCCTTGTGTGTACAGGAAGGTAAGTGGGAGCGTTATTACCTTCTTAGTATTGTATATGGATGACATCCTAATTATTGAGAATGATATAGGAGTACTCTACATAATTAAGGCTTGGCCATCGAGAAACTTCTCCATAAAGGACTTAGGGGAAGCATCCTATATTTTGGAGATTTAGATCTATAGAGATTGATCCAAGAGGATGCTTAGTTTGTCCCAGTCCAGGTGCATAAACTCCATCATCAAAAGGTTTGGCATATAAATTTTCAAGAGAGGTCTCATACCATTAAGACATGAAATATAACTTTCTAAGAGTATGTCCCTAAAGACTCGTGAAGAAAGGGCAGACATAGATAGGATACCCTATGCCTCAGTGATAAGGTCTATCATGTATGTTATGCTATGTACTAGGCCTGATATAGTGCATGCTTTGAGTGTCACGAGCAAGTATCAAGCGGATCCAGGTTTAGAATACTAGAAGGTAGTAAAGTGTATCCTTAAGTACTTAAGAAGGACTAAGGATCTTTCACTAGTATACGGAGGAGGTAGGCTTTAGGTTGAGTGCTACACAGACTCAAGTTCTAGTCCGACACCAATAATAGAAAGTCAAACTCAGGGTTTGTCTTCACTTTGAATAAAGGAGCAGTATGCTGGAAGAGCTCCAAGTAAGACACTACTACTTACTTGACCACAGAGGTGGAGTACATTACTACAACAGAAGCAGCAAAGAAAGGGGTGTGGATGAAGAAGTTTATCAGGGATTTGGGAGTCGTACCGAGCAACGTAGAGCCGATTCTCATATATTGCAACAACAACGGGGCGATAGCTATAGTAAGGGATCCTAGATCTCATCAGAATTTTTTTGAGGAGGTTTTAACTGAATAGAGGGATCACGACCCATAAAGATGTAGCAATGGGAAGAGTTTCATCCAAAGATAACATTGTATATCCATTAACAAAACCATTGGCTCAAACTGTCTTTAAGCGTCACAGGGGTCAGATAAGGATCAGACACATAGGTGACTAGCTTTAGGTCAAGTGGGAGATTGCTAGTTACACATGCCTTGTAAGCCAATCACGTGAGTGATGACACGTGTGACATACTGCACAGTCTTTTTGTATTATCATTATTGTTATATTCTCATATTATATTATTTATTTTATATATATATATATATATATATATATATATATATATATATATATATATATATATATATATATATATATTGTGATGTCATTTATTTTGTAGATTGTGATGAGATCACGATAATGAGACTAATTCAATTTTAAACATAGACCCTCAATAATATTGATCATAGATTAATCGAGAGGGACATCGAGATAACCAGGCAGACCGATGTTATTCCTGTCCATATGATGGAGGTGACTTGTCTCATAGCCACTTATGTGGGGACACTAAGAGTACGATACAGGTGCTTATTGAAGAATGAGTTCACTGATTCATCCCCTTACGGAATATTGTATGGTTAATGATAACTAACGTAAGATAATGATTCTATAGCACCAGTTGTGTATTCGGTCATTGGAACTGAGACACCAATGATGCATTGTTTAAGTACTCCTTTCTTTGATGCTGGACTTACAAGTCTGAAAATTTTTAAATCTACTATAGTCAGTTATCGGGATTGGTAGCCAATCTTATGAAGGTAATTAAGTGTTAATAGAGGATCATTCACTCTCGGTATCATAAGAGAAATATCTCGTATGTTATCGATTAAACAAATCCTCGACCGAGGTCGATCGGATTGAGAGAGAAGGAGTTCTCCGGAGAATCCGATTAGAGCGATACTTGGATTATTTTGCCTAATAGTACCATACTCAATATACAGTCTCTAGGATATTAGATAGATGAAGGATATTAGATACATGGTAACTAATGACAAACAGATCCATTGGATAAGATCCCTTGTACCATTGGTGTAACACCCCTTAGTCCTACAATGAAAATGTGGGAACATATGAATGCCTTATAAGGGTTGATGAGTGTACTATTGGTAACTCCCGGCTTGAGCATTTTGGCTAGTGGTTGGGTCAAACTAAAGCTATCAGGATAGTTAGCTCATCAACCCGGGTCGTGACATTTGGTATCAGAGCTAACCTAGTATTCGGGCACAGTGAGGGGGCCCCCGTTGGAAAAGGCTACTTGTGTGTATGGAGTGCTCTGAACTCCCGAGTGCTCTGAACTCAACACAGCGTGGAGCCACCACTGGGCTAAGCCTCACATGCACCATGCTAGGGTTCGATCTGGGATATGTTCGACCTTGACGAGGACGTCAAGTATATGAGTTGGGGAGAATGTAACACCCCTTAGTCCTATAATGGAAATGTGGGAACATATGAATGCCTTATAAGGGTTGATGAGTGTACTACTGGTAACTCCCAGCTTGAGTATTTTGGCCAGTGGTTGGGTCAAACTAAAGCTATCAGGATAGTTAGCTCATTAACCCAGGTCATGACAATTGGGCTCTATGGTGTAGTGGCCTAGTTCGTCCATAATCGATGAGTCGAGTGAATTATTATGAGATAAGAATTCAGTGTCATAAAAAGTTCTAACAAGTAGGACTCACTGCCAACTCATTATTAGGCCTAGAGGGTCACATATGGTGGATATTTTTGCAAGTAGATGATTAGATATGAGTTATCCAATTAGCCTATATTCTCATTGGATGAGACCCAACATTAATGGACTCCTTGCATGAGGCCCAATTAGAGGCCAATGTATATTATTAGATAGAGATCCAATAATCCAATATTAGTGGGTAGATGGATGAAGATCTAATATTCACTAAGGCAAGATCTATTATGGTTTTTGGGTGGCTCTCCATAAATATGAGGTAGAGGCGATATAACAGTGATAGGTTGCACCTTTGGCCGCCCCCTCCTATTCTCCTCCCTCCCTCATCTTCTCAATCGACTAGCCCTTCATTGCTGCGAGAGGGCAGTGAAGAAGATAGGTGATCTTCTTCCAAGAGTGCTGTGAGAAGGTGAGCAAGAGTTACAAGTTTTGAGCTGCGATTGGAGGAGCATCACTACAATGATCTATCATGTGGATACCACTAGAGAGGAGGACGTTTGACCTTATTCGTCCTCTCCATCTAAATCTAAAATCTTAAAGATATATGATCTCCCTAGGTAATCAATCTTTTATGCATCACAATTTTCAGTTTTGTGGGTTTTTAACATATCAATATTTGCACGACAGCTTGATATACATAGGAAACCTATTTTATTTTCTTTCTTCCGCTACATATGTGATGCTCCCGCTGGGTTTCCTAATAAATAGTTGATATCAGAGCCAAGTTCTCTCAGTTAGATTAACACCCAAGTGATTTTAATGGTCTATTTTTACAATCATAAAGTTCACTCTATCACTTATTCTCCTATGTTTAATGGGATAGACTACACTTACTGAAAAACACAAATGAGACTTTCTTAATTTCTATCGATTTCTATTTGTGGAACATTGTTGAAAATAATTTAAAAAATCTTTCAATCCAATGAATGAATGAAATGATTTTAACAAGAATTCTTTGAACGCTAAAGCTACGAACCTTTTGTTTTGTACTTTGGATAAAAATAAATTTAATCGTGTTTCTATTTGTGACACTATACATAACATCTGGCATATACTAGAAGTTACTCATGAAGGCACAAGTAGAGTAAAGGAGTCAAAAATTAATCTCTTAGTACATGGTTATGAACTGTTTAAAATAAAGCTAAGCGAAACCATCAGTGACATGTACAATAATTTTACGAATATTGTCAATAGTTTAAAATCTCTTAGTAAATGTTATACTAACCTTGATATAGTAAATAAAATTTTAGATCTCTTTCAAAATGTTGGGATTCAAAAGTAACAGCTATCCAAGAGGCAAAGGACTTGAACAATTTTCCTCTTGAAGAATTCATAGGATCTTTAATGACCTATGAAATGACCTGTAAAACATATGATGAACCAGAGAAAAACCTTCCAAAGAATATGAAGGATATTACATTAAGAATTAAAGAAGATTCCTCGAGCGAAAGCTCAAGTGATAATGATAATGACATAGAACTCCTTACAAAAAGACTTAAAAAATTCATGAAAAGAAACAAAACTCATAAGAATAAAAATGACCCTAAAATGATACTAAAATATGTTATGAATGCAAGAAGCCTAGCACTTCAAAATGAGTGTCCACAACTAAAGAAAAAGTTACCAACCCAAAAGAAGAAAGCATTCAAAGTAACATAGGATGAATCAAGTGCATTTGAAGATGAATGACAAATAAATGAAGATGACATAACAAAATATGCATTAATGGCCTTCAATGATGAGATATGTGACTCATTTGAAATATCTTTATCTTATGATGAATTACTTGATGCATTTCATGATTTGTATGATGAGCTAAAAAAGGTTAGTAAAAATTATAAATTACTAAAAAAGGATCATGTATCTCTCTTGAATGAATTTAATAAATTGAAAAATAAGTATAACAATTATATGTTAACACCTTACTCTAAATTTGAAGAGTGAGATTCACTTAAAAAAGAAAATATGTTATTACAACAAAATTGAGAAAAATTTAAAATTATAAATAAATTATTAAATATGATTCTTGCTAAACAAAGTAGTGGATTTAGTAAGGAAGGTATTAGATACACAAGTAATGGTACACATCGAAAGCTAACTAGATTTTGTAAAAGGATCCATACTATATATTTCTCCTAAAGATAAATATATTTTTATGGAAGAATTGGTAATTATGCACATGCATGCTCTTTTAAAAATATAGCTCTCATAAATTAGTTTAAGTTTCTAAATGAACAATTAATAATATGATGTCAAAAGTCAAGAAAGGTAGATCTAACCATGAATGATCCAAAGTTAAATGGGTACCTAGAGTAAACCCCTCTTTCTTCTAAGTACGTCTCCATCAAGAGCTAGGAGTAAAATATAATATTTTAATAGTGGATTCTTAAGACACATGACCATAGATCCAACATAATTTTCAAAGCTCACTAGCCAAAATGGAGGATATGTTACATTCGAAGATAACAACAAAGGAAAATTTATTGGCATTGGATATTGGTAACAAATCAAATCTTTTGATTAAAGATGTTCTTTTAGTAAATGATTTGAAACATAACTCATTAAGTATTAGTCAACTTTGTGATAAAGGGATATATTATTAAATTTGAACATAATGCTTACATCATAGACATACCACATAAGAGTAAATCTATGATTGTCTTAAGGAGTAATAATATTTATACTATTAATCTTGATGATTTCTATGATAAAACTTATTTTTTGGTTTTAAACAATGATGAATAGCTTTGGCATAGGAGATTAAGACATGCAAGTACAAACTTAATCTCACAAATTAGAACAAAAGAAGTTTAGTTATTTTCTATCCATATTATTTTTAATAAGTTTTCGAATGTAAGAAAAATGATTTTGAATTTGATTAGATTTTTTTAAAAAAGAATTATGATCTTTCACATGACTTATTGATATTTCTGACTTAAGATCTATCTCATATGAATCATGACCTTTTACTAATTATTCTCGTATGACTCCTTTTGGTATTTGTTAAGAAGGAGATTTATTCAAACAAATCATGATCTTGACTTCTCGATATTTGTATCTTGAAATTTATTTTATATGAATCAAGGTCTTTTATTATTTGTTCTCCTTTAATTTTTTTTCCTAAAGAGAAGATTTATCTTAGATCATTTCCTTGATTTCAAATACATGAATAATGTGAGATTTATGTCATATGACTCTTTTATATTAATATCCTTCATTGTCACATTGATGTAGACAAAGGAAGTAGCACCATGATAAATGATATCCTTCTCTTCTTTTTTGATAATAACAAAGGAGGAGAGAAAAATAGTGGCTTACTCTTTTTTTTTCCTCTTTTTGTTGATGACAAAGGGGGAGAAGTAATGGTAACTTTTTGATGACGTAGCACTCATATGTATATTATATGTGATGACGGTATATGTTTGAGATATGAAATTATTTTAAACTATGGATATGTTGTGAAATTATGCATATAATTTTTAAAATCATCATTTTT
Source organism: Ensete ventricosum (assembly GCA_029747655.1). Classification (NCBI taxonomy): domain Eukaryota; kingdom Viridiplantae; phylum Streptophyta; class Magnoliopsida; order Zingiberales; family Musaceae; genus Ensete; species Ensete ventricosum. The sequence goes on along the minus strand of JAQQAF010000003.1, from coordinate 32,455,621 downwards.
GCAAGTTGCTATGATTTATTGTTTTGACTTGAATTTAAATAGTTAAAAGGTTATCATGTTTCTTTAAAAAATCAAGTTTATTATGATATATAGACGAGAGTTTAGTTAAAACTCTATCATAAATTAATTATCATCATCAAAAAGGGGAAGATTTTTTAATCTTAGATTTTGATGATGCAATCAATTATTGAATTTATGAATTAGTATGTTTTCAAGATAAGTGACGTAGGAAAGACTTCGATCACATACATGAACCATCACAGGGCAAATTGTTAAAGCAGAAGAATTAAACATTGGGCCAGAGGAGTGTCATGTCAGATACTGGACGTTGGGCTAAAGAATTGGTCGACGTGCTGAAGAATGGATTTCGTGCCATGAGTTCGGGCATTAGGCTGAAAGGATATGGTATTTAGCCAAAAGATTAGATGTTGTAAGAAGTCAACATGTTGATAGATCGGGTGATACGCCAAAGAAAAGGATGATAAGCCGGAGGTTCGAACGAAGTGTCGAATGATCAGATGATATGCTAGAATGCTAGATAACGTGCTGATTATTTCATGATTGTGCTATATATGTGATTAAGTGGTTAGGTCTTAATCATAGTCGTTTAGAGTCAAATTAAGTTGGGATTGGGTCGAAACCATGCTAACTTTATTTAGGGCTCATTGGGCTTGAACCAGTAGTTGAATTAGGTTTGGTGAAAGGCTAATTTGATGACCTAGAGTTGACCAAGGCAGTGGTACTGTAATATCACTAATTTATTAAATATTTTAAATGATATATTTTAAATTTGTTTATAAGGACTTATTTATAAATATAAGAATTGATTCATAATTCTTTTGATTAAATAATTTTATGTTAAAAAGCTTATTACTAAGGACCTAAATATGAATATTAAGAATCTAATATGAATTATGGAATATTCATATTAAGTTAAGAAAAAAAGGACATGTGTCACTAGCTAGAAAACCTACCAAATTAAGAAAGAGAAGGCTTGCTGCAACGTATACTTGAGGAGAAGAAGAAAAGAAGAAGAAGAAGAAGAAGAAGAAGAAGAAGAAGAGAAGGAAGAGGAGAAGAATAGATTTAGGGGTTTAGGGATTTTGATCAAATCTACACATTTGGGATCAAAATCTTACAAGTGTTATATCATTTTTCTACTGAAATTTTATCTTTGCTTTTGTCTTGATTATAAAAAATTCAAAATAATTCAAGCCTTACAATCTGAAATCTCTCTTGTTGGTTGTAAAAGTTTGAATCTAGAAAATTATCAAGGTCCTGACACTTCTACATTATTTTGGATATAAATCACTACACTGATTTCTAATTTAAGCAAAATTTATTTTATATGAATATATACTTGTAAGCCTTTCTTTGATAGCTTATTTGAGGAGTAGTTTTGACCACCCAAACATCTAAGTGAATAAACTATAAACATTCGGTAAGATAGAGACCAAATTTTTGAACCTGTTGTTACTAAATTATGTATAATTCCCTATTGGAGAATCTGATTTATGCAAAACTTAATTAATTAAAATTAAACTTATGGACCTTTCTTTTGACACTAAAGTTGACAATTTTGGACTTCAATATCTTGCCCAAACGTTTGTCTCAATTGATCCTATAAATTCTGTAAAGTAGAGATTGCAACTTTTGACCTTTTGTCACTAAATTACTTATAACTCTCTGATGAAAATTTTAATTTATATAAAACTTATTTTCTAAGAAACTAGATTTGTGTATCTCCCTTTTTCTACTAGATTTGAAGGATTTGCTATACATTTGTCTACTTAAACATTTATTTTAGTGGATCCTATCTAATCTGTAAAAACAAGAATCATGGATTTTGACCTTCCTATACTAAATTATTTGGAACTCTCTATTAGTAAAATAAAACTATTACAAAATAGGATTCATATGAAAGTAGACTGATATAGCTTTCAAATAATATTATTTTTGAGTAATTTAGAATATATTTGATTGTTTAGATGATTTATGCAATGTGCCTCTTGAATTCTACCAGAATAGAGCTTTCGCCAATTTTGTCTATTCTTGCTTCATCCACTTGAAAATTGAATTCATTCTAGAGTTCTTTCTTTAATTGAGCTTTATATAATTTCTTTGAATCCTTTTATGCTCTTGTCCTTAAATCCTCTCATACCTGAACATATTATGTGTTGATTTATGTTGCATCGTATAATTTCGTATAGGTGCATGCATATTTTGTTGTTTCACATGTGCTTATGATGCATACCAATTTCATTGTTCATATGTCCTTTTGTACTATGGAGTTTGTAGGATTTGCTAGAAATGATAAAGGAAGTTATATTTAGAGCCCGTGGTGCTATGCTGGTCCCCTATGACTTCACTCATACGTGGGTGGATGGAGCTCCCAAACGTGAAAGACTTATGTTTGATGGTCATTCAAAAATGGATGAAGCATATTATGTTTATGATCTCACTTCATCCTCTTTGTTTTTGATATGATATCCAAAGCATTGCTTTTGAGTTTGTATGTATGCTTTGGATAAGAATATAATGAATGTTATGTCTAATACGATATTTGAACTTCTATTCCTTATTTGTTCATTTGATAAACTCTGAAATATTTCATACACTATTGATATGCTCCGAAATACTTCTTACGTCATTGATATGCTTCAATTACTCTTTATTTTATTTGTTATGAACCAATATGTTTTGAATAAAATGACATTTACAATTTTGTATCTAATAGGCTGGTATCCATGAATACTTGTATCTCTGCCTTGTATTTTGTTATCAAGTTTATTTAAAATTATCCTCCACTGCCTTCATATATTAGTCATTTGCTGAGCTTTATAGCTCAGTCTATTGATTTATAAATTTTTTAGGTTAGCTTACTACTTACTGAAATGTTCGAATTGGGTTGAGGCAATGGAAAGGTAGAAGATTTTGGGCAAATCTTTATTACTTGATATGTTTGGTGTATTATAAGTACACTTTGCTTCTAATGAAATGTTATTGACTAAATTTTGAAGTAATGTGTGATGTAAATATTTGAAGGACCTCTCATGTTTAAGATTTTGGAATGTTAAGTTAATTTGTATAATAATATGAACTTGTGGTAATGTTGGTTTTGTGATCATATAGATTTCCTCTCTTGGGGATTTTATGATATAGTTATTGTTTCATTGAGTTGGTTTGGATTTATGAATCTTGAGTGAAGTGGTGTGTTATAAATTGCACAATTTTATTGATGTATGTGAAAAATAATTGAATGTTTTCTTTTTTGTGTCCTTAAATATTAGTTTAGATTCTGGATTAGACTGTTATTAAATTATAATATTTTTATATTTAAGATAGGTTCACGCCTCTGAATATTCGAGGGCCGTAACAAAGGTGGTATCAGAGCATAATTTGAGGATCACTAAGACATTCTTGTTGATAAGCTAGATGTGTAAGATATCTTGAGGTTTATTGACTTTTATAGAATGATTGACAAAAGTTTCTCTTTTGATGATTTTAGGAATCAAGGATGATGAGGTCATCGGGTTCTCCTATTGCATCTACTTCTAATCAATTGAGCGGGATTATGAGAATCCTTAAGACTATGACATGTGTGATGCAATAACAAATCCGACAAGAAGGAAATGATAAAGCAAGGATATCAAATCAGATTAGACTGGGAATAGAATAATTTAAAAAGCTTAGTCCTCCTAGTTTTAGCAGTGAACCTGATCCAATGGTGGCAGAACAATGGATGATGTGAATAGAGAAGATATTTGACGTCTTAAATTACCCTGATGAACAAAATGTTTCTTTTGCCACTTTTATGTTGGAGGGAGAAGCAGAATATTAGTGGAGAATGGTAAAGAGAATTTTTTAAATCAAAGACGAGACCATCACTTGGAAGGTATTCACAGAAAAGTTCAATGATAAATATTTTTCATATTGTATCAAGGAGCAGAAAGAATTAGAGTTCTTAAATCTCATTTGAGGGAAACTTAATAGTAGTAAATATAAAGCTAAATCTACTGAGATCTCTAGATTTGCCACCCATATGACTGATGATGAATCTAGAAAGGCAAAGAGATTTGAGAGAGATCTAAGGCTGACAATAAGGAGTCGGATATCAGCCTTAAAACTCTAAGCATATGCTGATATAATAGAAAGGGCTTTGATAATCAAAAGAGACTTGGAGGAGATTCAGGAAATAAATAAGGGGTAAGAGCAATAAGGACAAGCTTATCAGCAAAAGTAAGAGAGGAAATGAATATGAAAGTAGCAATAAGAGGGTCAAGACATCTAGATTTGGGAATGGAAAGCCACCACAGAGAACTCAGTCATGTTCAAAATGTGGATTAAATTATGAAACAAGTTAGTGTTTTCGAGTGACTGGAGCCTATTTTGCTTACGGAAAGTTAGATCACAAAGTAAAAGATTGCCCATTAAATAAGAAGAAAGAGTCATTGCCTCCCAAATCATCAGCCCATGCTAGAGTATATTCCATCACTGAACATGATTCCAGAGCTTCTAAATCAGTGGTCAAAGATATTATTCACGTTTCTAATAGAAATACAAAAGTTTTGTTTGATCCTGGTTCCAACCTATCTTTTGTTTCACAATATTTTGCTTGTCACTTAAGCATTCAACCTAGACCACTAAATTATGTGTTATACGTAACTAATGTTGTTGGATTCTTTAACGACAAACTTAATTTATCCATCTTGTTTGATTTCTATCAGAGAACACAAACTTATTACTGATCTAATATTCCTAGAGATTCAAGGCTTTTATATTATACTTGGCATAGATTGGCTATCTTCCTATCATGCTAATATTGACTGCTATGCAAAAATAATCACTTTTTACATACCAGATCAACCCATCTTTTATTTTGAGGGTATTAGGTATGATTCACCTCCTTGCTTGATATCGGTACTTCAAGCTCATCGTCTTATGCAGAAGGGTTATTTTTGCTATATTATATATGTAAAAGAGTATTCAAATCAAAAAGCTCATCTAAGTGAAATTCTAATGGTCAGAGAGTTCCTTGATGTATTTCTAGATGATTTGTCTGGATTACCTCTAAATAGAGAGGGTGAATTTGCTATTGATTTGGTCCCTAAAACAACCTTAATATCTAAGCCTCTTTATAGAATAGCACCACTTGAGCTAGAAGAATTGAAGAAGCAACTACAAGAACTATTAGATAAGGGTTTCATTTGACCCAGCATTTCACCATGAGTTGCTCGGGTACTGTTAGTTAAGAAGAAGGATGAAACGTGGAGGCTTTGTATTGATTATAAATAATTGAATCAGGTGACCATAAAAAATAAGTATCCTCTACCCAGAATTGATGATTTGTTTGATCAATTATAGGGTGAACAAGTATTCTCCAAGATTGATCTGAGGTCGTGTTACTATTAACTGAAGATCAAGAAGGAAGATATCCCTAAAACAACTTTTAGAACTCGATATGGTCACTATGAATTCTTAGTAATGCCTTTTGGCTTGACTAATGCCCTGTAGCTTTCATGGACTTGATTAATATGATATTTCAGCTACTCTTGATGATTGTGTAATTGTATTCATAGATGACATATTAGTGTATTCAAGAAGTAATCATGAGCATGAGGAACACTTAAGAAATGTATTATCTATACTGAGAGAAAAAAGTTATATGCAAAGTTCAACAAATATGAATTTTGGTTAAATGAAGTTGCTTTCTTAGGCCATGTGATTTCAGGGAAGGGTATCTCTGTTGATCCAAAGAAAGTTGAAGCAGTAGTTAAGTGGGAAGTACCAACAAATGTAATAGAAGTTAGAAGTTTCTTGGACATGATGAGTTATTACAAGAGATTTGTAGAGGGATTCTCTCGAATTGCTAATCCTCTCACCAAGCTAACTCAAAAGAATGTGAAATTTAAATGGGGTGATAATTGTGACCAAAGTTTTCAGGAGTTAAAAAGAAGATTAACTAGTGCCCTATTTTCACTATTCCAAGTGGTAACGAGGGATTTGTAGTTTACATTGATGCTTCAATAAAGGGCCTTGGATGTGTTCGGATGTAAGAAGGAAAGTGATTGCTTATGCTTCTAGTCATGAACTGAATTATCCAACCCATGATTTAGAATTAGCACCAATTATTTTTGCTCTAAAGATTTGGAGACATTACTTATATGGACTAACATTTGAAATCTATATTGATCACAAGAGTTTAAAATATATCTTTACTCAAAAGGAGTTAAATATGAGGTAGCGAAGATGGATATAACTTCTAAAGGATTATGATTGTGTCATATGATATCATTCGAGCAAAGCCAATGTTGTAGCTAATGCACTTAGTAAGAAATCTATAAGCTTTATGGCTAGTTTGGTAGTGAAGCATTGGAGGTTATTGGAAGAAAATTATGATGAGAACGTTATCATAAAAGAGCAAGACTCAACGATATTGATGGCATTGGAGGTTTAGTATGATCTCATTTAATAAATTAAAGAAGGACAACTACGAGATCCATGTTTAATCTACTTGAGGAATGAAGTAGAAAAAGGATTGAAGCTTGGTTTTCTAGTTTCAAAGGATGGCTTATTGAGATTTGGGGAAAGAGTATAAATGATCTAGATATCAAGAACCAAATCCTGACGGAATGTCGTAATACTAAGTTCACCATGCATCCTAGTAGCACTAAAATGTATAGAGATCTTAAAAGTCATTATTGGTGGGAAGGCATGAAGAAAGAGATTGCAATTTATGTTTCAAAGTATTTAACTTGCCAGCAAATCAAAATTGAACACCTAAGACCTAGAGGGTTGTTACAACTTTTAGATATTCCTGAATGGAAATGGAAATATATCACCATGGACTTTGTTTCAAGTCTATTAAAAAATTCTAGAAAGCATGATGCTATATGGGTTATCATTGATAGGTTAACTAAATCTACACATTTCCTACCGATCAATTGGCATATTCTCTTGATAGGCTGGTTGATTTATATATTAGTGAAATAGTAAGACTTCATGGTGTTCCAAAAGAGATCATCTCTGACAAAGACTCCATATTTTTTTCTAGATTATGGAGAAGATTACAGGAATCTATGGGCACTAAAGTCAAGTTTAGCACTGCTTATCACCCTCAAACCAATGGCCAATTAGAAAGAACAATGTAAACACTTAGAGGATTTGCTTAAAGCCTTTATCATATATTGGACAGATGATTGGGATAAAGATAATTCTCTTGTTGAGTTTACTTACAATAACAATTACCATTCAAGCATTCAGATGGCTCTTTATGAAGCTTTATATGCATGAAAGTATAGATCGCCTATATGTTGGGAGGAAGGTGGCGATAGGAAGTAGTTTGCACCTGACAAAGTATACAAGAGACCACCGAAAAGATTCAAGTTATAAGAAGAAGGCTAAAAACTACTCAGAGTCATTAAAAGAGCTATGCTAAGATAACAGAAGATGAGAAATTGAGTTTCAAGTAGGGGATTTTGTATTTTTGAATGTCTCTCCTTCCAAGGGCGTGGTAATATTTAGGAAGAAAGGAAAGTTAAGTCCTAGATTTATTGGACCTTTTTAGGTCCTTGAGAGGACTGGTTTTATCGTTTATAGGATTACCTTGCCACCATCTTTGTGTCGTATCCATGATATATTTCATATTTCAATGCTTAGGAAGTATATACCAGATCCCTCCCATATCATTAAGTAAGAGCCGATTATGGTCGACGAAGACTTATTTTATGTGGAAGCACCTATTCAGATTATTGATAAGAAAGAAAAAATACTAAGAAATTAGGTTATTCCTTTAGTTAAAATGATTTGGATGCATCATTCTATGGATTAAACGACCTGGGAGCTAGAGGAGAAAATGAAGAAAACCTATCCTCACTTTTCGTCGATGGAGATATAATAAATTTAGAAGACTAAATTTTTTTTTAAGAGGGTGGAGAGTGTAATATCCCTTATTTCTAAAATATTTTAAATGATCTATTTTAAATTTATTTATAAGGACATATTTATAAATATGAAAATTAATTAATAATTTTCTTGATTAAATAATTTTATATTAAAAAACTTATTGTTAGGGGCCTAAATATGAATCTTTAAAATATGATATAAATTATGAAAGATTCACATTAAGTTTACAAAAAGGACATGTGTCATTATCTAGCTTAAAGATGGTGCCACTTATGTTTGTTATGTAGGTGACACATAAGCATCTTTCTTGCATACTTGCCACCTATCAACCTTTATGTTAGCCAAAACTAAGTACCAATTGGAAGAGAAAACCTACCTAAAAAACTGAGAAAGGGAAGGCTTGCTGAAATGTACACTTGAGAAGAAAAAGAGAAGAATAGATTTGGGGGTTTAGAGATTTTGATCAAATCCACACATTTGAGATCAAAATCTTCAAAGACTTTTTTTCTACTGAAATTTTATCTTTTCTTTTGCCTTGATTATGAAAAATTTAGAATAATTCAAGCCTTACAATCCAAAATCTCTCTTGTTGGTTGTAAAAGTTTGAATATGTAAGATTATCAAGGTCCCCTTCTATCTTATTTTGGCTATAATCACTGCACTGATAATTAAGAAAAACTTATTTTATATGAATATAGACTTGTAAACTTTGTTTGATAGCTTACTTGTAGGATTTGGAGTAATTTTGGCTACCCAAACATCTAATTAAATAGACCCTATAAATTCGGTAAGATAGAGACCAAATTTTCTGACCTATTGTTACTAAATTATATATAACTCCATGTTGTAGTCTCAAATTTATACAAAAATTAATTCATTAGTAATTAGACTTATAGACCTTTCTTTTGACAAAAAAATTTAAAAATTTTAGAGTTAAATAGCCTGCCTAACATTTGTTTCAGTTGATCCTATGAAATCTATAAAATAAAGATTACAGCTTCTAACCTTTTGTCACTAAATTACTTATAACTCTCTGACAAAAATTTTGATTTATACAAAACTTATTTTCTAAGAAATTAGATTTGGAGAATTTTCGATACATTTGCCTACCAAAACATTTGTTTTAGTGGATCCTACCTAATCTGTAAAAACAGGGATCATGGATTCTGACCCTCCTATCCTAAATTATTTGGAACTCCCTATTAGCAACATAAAACTATTACAAAATTAGATTCATTTGAAAGTAAACTGGTATAGCTTTCAAATGATATCATTTTTGAGTAATTTAGAGTACATTTGATTGTTCAGATGATTTATGCAATGTGCCTCCTGAATTCTGCCAATATATAGCTCTAATTTTGTTTATTCTTGCTTCATCCACTTGAAAATTGAATTCATTCTAGAGTTCTTTCTTTTAATGAGCTTTATATAATTGCTTTGAATTCTTTCATATTCTTTTTCTTATATCCTTTCATATCTGAACATATTATGTGTTAATTTATATTGTATAATATTATTTTATATAGGTGCATGTATATTTCGTTGTTTGGCATGTGCTTTCGATGCATACCAATTTCATTTTACATATGTCCTTTTGTAGTCTAGTGTTTATAGGATAATGTGAACCTTTACCATAAATGGTAAGAGGAGTTATGCTTAGAGCCCGCAATGCTCTATCGGCCCCCTATGACTTCACTCAAACGTGAGTAGATGGAGCTCCCAGATGTGGGAGACTTATGTTTAGTGGTCATTTAGAAACGGATGAACCATATTATGTTTGTGATCCTATTTCACACTCTATGTCTTTTATATAATATTTAAAGCATTGCTTTTGAATTTGTACGTGCGTTTTGGATAAGAATATAATGAATGTTATGTCTGATATGATATTTGAACTTTTGTTCCTTATTTGTTCATTTGATAAACTCTGAAATATTTCATACACCATTGACATGCTCTGAAATACTTCTTACGTCATTGATATATCCAATTACTCTTTATTCAATTTGTCATGAACCAAATATATTTTGAATGAAATGACATTTACAATTTTGTATCTAATAAGCTGATATCCATGAATACATGTATCTCTGCCTTGTATTTTGTTATCAAGTTTGTTTGAAACTATTATCCTTTGTCTTCGATATGTTAGTCGCTTGCTGAGCTTTGTAGCTCACTCCATTGATTAATAAATTTTTTAAATTAGCTTGCTACTTACTGAAATGTTTAAACCGGGCTGCAGCGGTGGAAAGCTAGAAGATTTTGGGCAAATCTTTATTACTTGATATGTTTTGTGTAGTATAAGTACACTTTGCATCTAAGGAATTGTTGTCGAATAAATTTTGAAGTAAAGTGTCTTGTAAATGTTTAAAGGACCTCTCATGTCTAAAATTTTAGAATATCAAGTTAATTTGTATAACGATATGAACTTATAGTAATGTTGGTTTTGTGATCATAACTCTTGGAGATTTTATGATGTGGTTATTGTTTCGTTAATTTGGCTCAAATTTATGAATCTTGGGTGAAGTGGTGTATTATAAACTGCACAAGTTTTATAGATAGATGTGAAAAATAATTAAATATTTTATTTTTAGTGTCTTTAAATGTTAGTTTAGATCTTGGATTGGCATACTATTGAATTATAATATTTTCATATTTAAGATAGGTTCATGCCTTTTGAATGCAAATATTCGGAGGGCGTGACAGGTATCGCCAGGTCTAGGCGATGGTACTACGTAGATAGCCAAAAAGCACAGTTTGTGCCTTTATGAGCTTTCTAACGATGGTATTGTCCAACGATAGTGGTACTGCCTAGACCGGCGATAGTACTATAAGAACCCAGATTCCCAAGCTTTGTTCGACAGTAGTACTACCCAGTGTCGACAGTGGTATTATCAGTATCCCGAAAACCTGAGGATTTAAAATTTTGGCTCCAATTATGAAGCCATTAGGGGTCTATAAATATCTCACTCATTCTTGCTTGATGAAACATAAACAAGTGTAAAAAAATATGATGAAAAGAGAAAGAATTCTCGAGGTTAAAGTATTATAAATTTTTAAAAGTGATTGGGTCTCTTTTTCCTTGAGTTTAGCGATTATTCTAAGGAGGTGTGATGTCTTGTGTGAAAGAGTTTGTAAAAGTTTTTCTCCTGAGCCTGGTAAAAGGAGAAGGATTGTAACAAGGGTATTTGATCTTCGTTCGTTGAAATAAAATTGCTAGTGAAAGCCGGTGTGAAACTATTTTAGATATCCTTGTAGTCTTAAAGTATAAGATTATATACCCAAATGTAGCAATACTATTCCACCAGGATGATATCAATCCTTCCTAAATAATTTTGTGATATGTCAATATTTCACCCAAAGGTAAAATAAAGATGATATCAATAGTTCAACATTACTTGAAAAACTCAAAGTATTATATTATTATAGTGGTACATCCTTTATTATATTTTGATAAATGTTTCTATATTTTTGAATTAAATTATTATAAAAGGTTTGAGTATATGTAATATATAATAGGTGTATTAGACCTTAATTAAACTAGTTGAAGTTGAAAGGATCATATACTTCATTAATGAAAGTTATGTAGAATAAATAAGTGAGATAATTGATCAAAAATGCCTAAATGATTCAGATTTATGATAATTATTAATAATATTTAGACTTCATTATATTCTATAATTAGTGCACTGAAATATTTTAAAGATTAATTTAATTTACTACCAAGTCATTGGTTAACATAGTAATGAAAGAATTGAGTAAAATTTAATTTGACGGTATTTGAGAAATTTAATATTGTATACTCAAAATGGCTGATAAAGTTGTAAGTCTCAAGAACATTAAGCATGAAGATTATTAAGTCCTTTCTCGTATAATTTATTTTTATTTTTATTTTTTTAGTTTGATTTATTTAAAATTTATTATAATAAAATTAAGGAGAAATAAAACTTAAATAAGTCGACTAATATATTTGTTTAGAAGGAATTAAGAATAAAATAGAAAAGACTCATAATATTTTTGGTACTAATCAAGGAGTGGGTAACAATAAAATAAAGTTAAAGTATAAATCACATGTTTATAAAAAAAATATTATATAAACCCATAAAAGAAAATTCTTCACAGTAAAGTATTACTTTTGTAGCAAGAAAAGTCATATGAAGAAGGAATATAGAGTTTGGTTTAAAATAAAAAGGCATAAGTCTGACCTTTGTATAATTCAAATCAAATATTTTAAAAAAAATATTCTAATACTTGGTGGATTAATTCTGATGCTTCTAACATATGTTATCAGTAACAAGATTCATTTTAATATAGAAATCAAAAGAGAATAAAATATTCATCATTACAATGAATTATCTTAAAGTGAAAGCGATAGTAGTTGGTATTTATGACCTATGTTTAAAGACGATTCATTTGATATATCTTAAAGATACATGTTATAATCGAGGAAAGAAAGTAGAAAATGCAGGTTAGATAGAAAAATCCAAATGATTGATAGAGATCCGTCCCTTACCAAAGCATAGTAGCTCTCCTACTCTCCAATCGAAGTACAGCGGAAGTCAAAAAGAAAGGTAGAAGTCAAAAAGAAAGGTGGAAGTACTGAATCTAAACTCACTTTTGGATTCCTAATACTGAAACAACGCTTATTGACCTAAACCCGTGCTCTCCCCAATACAAACAAGTATTTCACTCGTTCCGAACCTTTACCGTTAATTACATATCGGCACATTCCCGACTATAACTCTTACTATGCGTTCTGAAACCCCATACTCATATTCTTGCCTATATTGCTAGACTTGCTTTCCCGCCTATCAGTCTGACTTTAATAACCATCATTTTGAATATCCTGTCTTCCATTCTATTCTTCCATTCTATTACTTGCTCTTTGCATTCTTATTGATAGCTCAGGTACGCCTTTCTCAACTCAACTCTTTGACTATGTTGACAGCCTGGCGCATTCTCATGCTTGTAATTCTAATACTTATATTCTTATAATTATAGAAATTTGGTTTATTTACCTAGAATTATTAAGATATTATTTTTCTCTTAATGGTCATAAACTCAGTATGATTTAATAAAAGTTGATCTTTATATTTAGCATGATAGTCTATACAGAATTAATATGAATCTTAAGTTACAACGATCCTATAATCAAATATTAAAATAAAATATAATTTAATGAACTTCTTGAGATTATATATACTTGTATCTACGAGTCACTCCATATTTTTATTTTAGTAAATGAGATATTTTCTCATCTTTATAGATAACCTATTAAGATATGACTATATATATCTGATACATAAATAAAGTTGAGAGATAATTAGATAAAAAAAGTTAAAATTATTAAATATAATAAATTTTATAATATTTATAATAAACTCGATCATAATACTAGCTCTTTTATCATATTCCAAGAAAAGTATGATATTTATGCTTAGTATAATTTATCACATGTGCCATAGTATAATAAGATTGCTGAAAGGTAAAATCATACTCTTATGGATATATGGTTAGGAGTATGATGAGTGATTCTTCTTATCTTGAATAAATATAAAGAGAAGCTTAAAGAACGATTATGTATATCTTGAATAAGATTTCTAGTAAGTTAATTTCATCAACTTCTTTTAACCAATAGACTAATAGAAAATCTAACTCAAAATAATTACATATTTAAGATTATCCTATAGAGATAAAGGGTATTCAATTCACATGAATAAAAATTAAATTCAAGGGCTATTTCTAGATATTTTATTATTTATTTAAAAAAATTCAAAAGGGTGCATATTTTATTGTCCTAATCATAGTATGAGAATAGTTGAATACGATAATGTAATCAGTGGGAGTGAAAATATTAAAATTTAATCTTGACATTGAGGGGATAAATATTGATACTCCTTTATAATTTGAGAGATTGTTGTTATTAAAATCAAATGTTTTGATAAAGGTGAACAACAAAATAACATTAGTGAACTCCCACAAAATAGTGATATTGCTATTAATCATCTTGTAGAACAATCATAATCGATAATTTTAAGAATATTTCAAAGAGAAAGAAATTTTATCATTCTCGATTATTGTGTGGTATATCTACAAGAATCATATTGTGATAAAAAAATCAAAATGAACCCTTATTGTTTTCACAAAAGAAAGTGATTCTAAAAAGTAATATAATATAATAAAAGACTAATTGAAATCAATGACCAGAATAATATTCGAGAACTCATCAAATTACTCAATAATTATAAAATAGTCTGTTATATAAAAATGACTCAAAGGATAATATCTAACGATATAACAATTAAACTTATAATCAAAGGTTTTACTCATAAAGAATACATCAATCATAATGAGATATTTTTTATTTTTAAATGAACTCGTTAAGAATCATCATAACATTAGTGATTCATCATGATTTTGAGTTACATTGTAAGAGTGTGAAAAATAAGTTTTTTATTATAATCTAGATTTATATGTGTTAACATGAACTATTCATCAAAAAGAAAAGAAGAAATATATAATTTTAGTATGCAAATTAAAAAAATTCATTTATAACCTTAAAACAAGTTTCTAGCTAATGAAGTTTCTTGATATCATTTCTTCATTTAGATTTAAGAAAAATATTATTGATCAGTATTTATATTTGAAGATTAATTGGAGCAAGTTTATTGTAGTGGTCTTATATATATGAAATACTTTGCTTTCCAACAGTGATCTTGGTTTATTGTATTGAACCAAGAAATTTCTCACAAAGAATTTTAAGATAATTGATATAAATGAGGCATCTTATATTATTAACATTTAGATATTCAAGAATAGATCTCAAGAATTGTTAGGACCATCTCAGAAAGGATATATTAACCGAGTCTTGGAGAGATTTAGTATACAACTTTATTAAGCAAATGATAAAAGTAAAAGTTGCAATCAAAAGAAATGCTTTTAAAAATGACCTTATAAAGGATCAGATAAAAAAAATTCTATATTCTATATGTATGTATAGTTAGAAGTCTATTATATGCTTAGATATCAGTCTTGCAGTTGAAATACTAGGTAGATACTAGAGTTATGCACTAACGAAAATACTAAAAGACTACAAAGTAATAATGTATCTAAAAGGGACAAAAGAATATATACTAACATATATGAAATTAAATCAACTTAAAATGATGATATTTTTCAAGTGTTGATTCTGTAAATTACCTCGACAACAAGAAGTCCACTTTATAATTTATATCTATATCAATTAGAGGAGCAATTTATATGAAAAAAATAAAGTGATATAGTATTGTATATAAGCTAATTGTGTGGTATGCTTTGAGGCCACTAATCAAGTTACATGACTGTGAAATTATTTTTCAGAACTTGGTATGATTAGACTCAATTATCAAGTCGCTGAAGATATCTTGTGACATATTACACTAGCTTTCTTCTCTAAGAATGATAAATACTATTTCAGCTATATGCATTATAGAATAAAATACTTGACAATTAAAGAAAAGAAACAAGAAACAACTAATGCCAATTAATAACTTAAATTCCACTATATTGATTGTTAATTTATTTACTTAGGATTTATAGCTTAAAGTATTTAAAAGAATATATTCTTATGATTGAGTTTATGAGCAATTAATAAAAGATATGGTGATACATATTTAAGTGGATATTATAATTGATATTTTTGCTTATGTTCTTAAAGTTATTTATTTTTACTATCATATTCACATTTATGTATGTATATATTATGGTTAAATATGATTATAGAATTATCTTGACAAAACAAATTATATGGATTATTTTGGATAGCATTAGCAAAGACTAATGATGCTGTGGTAGATAGAATGAAGTATGACATTGATGACATATAATTATTATAACTCACATTTATAGTCAAAACTTATTATTATATTTATTAGATTTATTGACCTATCTCTTTCAAATTCGCATACATATAAATGTTTTTTAATTTAGAATCTAATTAGATAAAATTATTTTTAAATAAATTTATTTTATTTATTTTTAATTTTAAACCCTTTTGTATCTTACCAATTAATGGGTCAAGTGAGAGAATATTAGATTTTGTAGCTGTATCTAATTTAGTAAGATATATTATGGATATGATTGGATTCTGATGACGGTTATTGGTGAATAAAAAATTTTTCAATTGTGGTAGGATTCTTTAAGAGCTGACCTTGATAGGAGGGACTCTCCTAATTATTTATCTTAGACTCTCTGCTCTCGTCTATTAATATATATGACTTCCTAGGGACTTAATACCAACTGAAACACAATAATTGAATATGCAAACACACAAATATATGAGTATGTGAATGTGTAAACATGTGATATGATTGAGAGATTATAGATCTTTTCTTTTCTCCCATAGTCATGTGATATGATTGAGAGATTGATCTTCTCCTATATTTTTGTCCATAAATCTATCAATCATATTGGTTCTATAAATGATAGGAAAAGAGAATAAAGTGAGTCTAGTTCTTCTTATAGATCAATATCACTACAGATCTCGGATCTAACGATGGTGCGGTTGTAGATCAGAGAAATTTTTTTTAATCTTTAGATCTATTATTATTTAATTTTAGATTTTGATATTAAAGTTTTTTCATAAAATAATAGTATATTATGATTTTTATGCTTACACATTTCTCTTTCTCAATTTTAGATATCCAAATGAAATTTTCTTTATGATATCCCACTTATGGGGGACAACCCGAAACAACTTTACAATCTCTTCCTCTCACACATTGTTCATAAGATTTTTAGATAGGTGAACCATTTCATACAATAACCATGATATGCTACTGAGAATACCTTTCACAACTAAAAGAATTTTTGGATTTTAATTACTGATAATAGTCAAAGTTTTGTATCCCCTTATACATAATCTCAATTGATGCAAGAATCACTTCCATGGATCCCTACACTCAAGTTCCATTGCATCAAATGCAATTAGAAAGAATCTATTACAACTATCAATAGTTGTAGCCATCATCCAAGTAGTAAGATATTTGTTTGATAGATGTGCAGTATTGATATTAAAAACAAGTCACATATATAATTTGAAACTTGTAAGATGAGTTATAAAAACCCATAATATTCCTTGAAAATAATTTTAGATGAAATTGTTATTTGGCCACGAGTCTCATAATCATGAAGTTTTAACTCCCTTATAAATGAAACTATATCGATATATGACTTGTCAAAATCATCACTAACCTCACTAAGTGTAATCTCATGCATAAGATATACCTTCTTGTATGAAACAACTCTAAATCATTTTTGAATATCACTAATAATCATTTTGGAGTATAATCAATAATTATCATAACTTGATCTTGGATTTGATCAGCATAAAAAACTACTACATTTGTTATGATCCCTATTTAATCTTGACAAATTACAATCATGATCTTTATGAAACTTGAAACTTTGAAAACAGCCAGTTCCACCACAAGCTACTATCATCCATCAGCAATTGCAATATGTTTAATCTCAAAATTTCTTCAAATAACATATTATTTCAAGACTTTTTTAAATCCGACTCTATCTGGAAACATTTGTACAAAGACATTATTTAGATTACAAACAAATATATATTAAAAAAAGATAATAAAATAATTTTAATACCATTCAAATATTATACTAGACCAACAAACAGATCATTGTATGAATAATCATCATCTTCAACGAAAGCAACAGGTGTGTTTAACAATACACAATCATCTTAACTACAACCTTATTCAACAAATATTTGTTCAATAGTATCTATCATACATATCCTCACTTAGAGTAACTCACTGATCAACAACATCCAACATCTCATATATTATCAATATTAAGGTTTGTCACCTTTAACTTCTTAAAATAATCTTTCTTCATCCGATTCATGTTCGAAGACATCCTACATCATTTTCATCACAATAAAATTGGTCATTCAAGTTTATAGAAAAAAAATCCCAAAACTTCAGCTATTTGGTAAATTATTTCATCCAATCTTGATTTTTCACTTAATGTTAATATTTGTCTATCAATATCAAAAGTTGAAAATACTTCATCAAAAATAGAATCATTCCTACAATGAAATCATTAGAATTAAAAATATTATTTTATAAAATCAATGAATTAATATAATAATAAAATAAATTATAACACATTAGCTTCTATTATAGTAAAATATAAAATAGATTTTTTTAAAAGATATGAATATATTAAATAGATAAAAAAATAAGGAGATGACAAGAAGAATAACAGCAACTCACTTACGGAAAGGAAGAGAAGCAAACAAGAAAATGGGCAAAAAGAACATCAACAAGATCAGTACTTATACTATGATTTATCATATATTATACCATTCACTTTATTTCTTAAATCAATAGTAAATCATCTGAACTGAACCCATCAATCGGATGGTCTAAAAGTCACTATTTTGGATGAAAAATTAATAATTTAGCTATCAAAACTAAATAAATAAAATAATCCATCAAAAGATATTATTTGAATTTTTTTTTTTTTAAATAGAGACGTTATCTAGAAAAAAAGTAAAAGTTCAGTTTTTTTTTCAAAGATTCATCCAACATTTAATACAAACGATTACATCTGATCCTCGTGAAAATTCCTTAAATATTAGGTACAATCCTAATAAAATTCGAAGTCCAGAGCCCAGATCAGGACTTAATATTTAGTACCCATAGGCTCTTGATAGGTCGTCGAATTTCCCAGTATTAGTAAGACGTTCATACTGTTATGATTCATACCGTTATGCCTCCAACTCAAAACACATGAATGATTGAATGATAAACATTCAATCATTTGTGTTAAGCCAGACTCTCAGTAAAAAAATGTAAACAGCGTAACATTCAATCATATTTATGGCAACCAAATCCTGACGATGCAAGTCTTGATAGAATATAATACTACTCATGACCTTAGAAAAACAAAAGTGAAGTTCGATCAAAAAGACAGTTTAGAGGATCGCAATGCTAATTCTTCTCCCGAAAACGAAACAAAGCATCTGTTCTTCCTCAAGACTTCGAGCAGTTCAGAAAAGCATCCTACGCCACGACAGTGCTCGTAGTCTTTGCATCACTGTGCAAAGCAGTGAGGCTAACATCAGTAGAAAAGCAATGATATATACAATTCTGCTAAATTGTGATATAAAAGAATAATAACAAGAACATATTCCATACTACACAAGATGGAAGAGCAAACAATTCAATATTCATCTCAGCCTACAGGCAAGAACATAGTATTTCATGTACCCTTGTAAGGATTTCAAAATCATACTGACATGTTTTACTTTAAAGAATAAGACTGGAATGCCAGATGACAGGTTGACATATCTTAGGTACAATGTTTAGATCCAAAGCAAAACATCTATAAAAGCATTTTCTCATTAGACCCAAAGATTGTTATACCGAGTACAAGAGGCATAGCAATCTCCTCTTGAAACACTAGACTTAGTGTAAACTATCAATACTGTAAAGCATGATATGATTTATTGGACCGGCTACGTGTGTTGCAACAGCAGTATACAAATTCTTCCTAATGGTTCTGAATGATAGCATACGTATGATACTTCTGTCAAGATATATTGTCACAATTTGACTATCATACATATTATTTAGGAGAAATAGCATATTATAGTATAATATGTCTATCAAAAATATATAATTTAGTAAATCCACAACTAAATTGAACTTTTCACATATCTAAAAGAATAATTACAAGACATGTTAATACAAGAAATAGCATACACGTTTTTCACCCCTCAGGCTTCAATTTTTGCAGAAATAAACATATTAATGTAGATACAATTGGAGACAATGTCTCATTAAATGAAAATATGATAAATATAATAGAATTCATAAGATCAATCTCCAATTAAAAAAAATAAAGGATTTGCATATACATATAAAAGCTAATATCACCAATCCATATATTAAAGATGAAGGTCTGACAGAAAGTTGACGTTCATAAGATCTAAATTATCATTTCTTTATTCTTCTTCCTTGCTGAATTTGAAGTCTATGCCCAAAGTTTTTAATTCCCTACCCTAATTTTACTATTCTCCCTTATCTCCTTACTCCTCCACAGAGTGCAGATGTCACCTCTTTCCAGGACAGTTGCAATTACAGAAGCATCATTCCTCAAGTGGATTAGATTACCTGATCAATGTAAGATTTTAAAATATCAAACAGAATTTTGTTAGGATCAATTGGCACTAAGATGAGGGGTGAATTAGTGCAAGTGTAAATTCTCGTTTCAATAAAAAACTTTTCGCTTTAAACAAGATAGAAAATCCGAAGTTTTTCATAACAAGTGAATGATTCAAAGAAAATACTAAATTTCTTGCTTAAAAATGACTTAAGAAGAAACAAGCAAATCCTAATAAAAAGATAAGCAACGTCGAAGGGAAGTGCTTGACTTGAAACTTTTCTTTCAAAGAGTGAGTAAAAATCGGAAGCATCCATTGGTATTTAGTTTAAAACGATTAAGAACTCGACAATTGCAAGTATTAAATGTAACAAGTAAAAACACTCACAATTATAGTGGTTCGGCATCAACTGGCCTACGTCCACTCCCGAGTCCTCCTTGAGGCACACCGGCGTCCATTATCGATCTTCTTTGGGTGAAGATCAAACCCTTACACTTGAGCTTACAAGGGAGACTTCAAGAATTTTTCGAACTCTAAACTCTCTCCCTTCCCCTTTTCTTTTTCTTACAATTCACACATAACTTTTTCACAGAATGTAATCCCTAAAATTATTGTATGGAATGCAAAAAAACTTAGGGTGTTTATAGGCCCCAAATGGCTTTAGAAATTGGAGCCAAAATTCAAACATACTTGAAAAATCCGGCTACGGGCGGTTCAACCGCAGGCCTGGGTGGGTCAACCACCGAAAGTACCCAGAATCCAGGGTATGGGCGGTTTACCCGTCGATCCTGGGCGGCGACGATGCACCCGTCGCTCACTGGCGGAAATCCCAAAAAAGTGATTCCCTTCACTTTTCCAATCCCGACATGAACCACATATTGACCAATTCTTTGATCAACCAATTGAGCTCAACCTGAGCTCAATCACTCCCTTTTAGTGGACCTGATTGCCTCTTTGAGTTTATTTGAATATCTTTTAAATCACACTCATTTAAGACTCAATCTTAACCTACGACTTAAAGATTACAATCAAACATGACCACCAAGCTTACGACCTCACTCCCATAATCCGACAACCTCCGGCATTCCCTGCAGCGAATCTCACGATCTTCCTCCTGCGATCTCCCTGCGTGTTCCTAACGATCTTCTCGATACCTTCGGGGAAGTCTTAGCGAATCCCAGCAAGCTCCCACCGCATCGTCCAAACCTTGGCCCGATACCTAAGCTTGATCCTGAGTCCATGTCCGATCTATAACTTCTTTTCACCGTCGTGGTTAAACCTGCACGATGCTAACTACAACTTAATTAATTACAATCAACATGGCTATAAATCCACTTCAAGACCTTCCCAACTCCCGACAAGCCTTTCGACTACCCCCGACAATCTTCCGGCGAGTCTCGGTCTTCTTCCGACGAACTCCCTTGTGTCATTCTAGCAAGCTCCCGATACCCTCAGCAAGTTCCCGACGCACTCCAGGCGTGTTCCCAACTGCATCTTCCGAACCCCGACGCTATGCTTAGACTTGACTCTAGCCAAACCTCTGATTGTAATAATCTCTCTGTCATAGTTAATCTTGTATCAATCAACTCTAACAACCTTGTTAGATCAAACACTCATTAATGGATTTCATCATCAAAATCCAAGATTCAACAAATTCTTCAGATGAATTTACTGATTCTCGTTTCACTAATCAATGTAACTTAGCAACTACTTTGCTCATGGAAAAATTAGGCAAACTTGAGATACTATTTCATTGTATATTCTAGAATAGACAAAACATAGAAGCCTATCATGAGGATAAGCTTGCCCATAGAGTCACCAAAAATATATAACAGGGAAGGACAAATTTAGAGTTTTCTCATGCAAATCAGTTACTAAACTTGGTATAATTTTACTCGTTCACCCGCCTCTATTGCTAGAGCAATCCCTCAAGGCTCAAAAGATATGCTAAAATCTTAATCCGTTTCCTTCCTCTTACTGTAATGAACGATTACATCTAGTCACTCATTCTTCCCACTGTAAATAAAAAGGACACTGGGCCAAGAAACATAATTGGAGTTCACTTTAGAGTAGCATGAAGTAACATATTTAAACCATTAAACATCCGAGTATGAAATTAAGAAATATAAGCAGCTATAGAATAATTTATTATCTACTTAAGGCCAAACACCAATTTTGACAGTATCATTTGAAAAGTTAGTGCATATATAAACATGCAAAAAGATGTTTGATGATCCAAAGCCTAAAACCCAATAGTTCTCTAATATTGTATATTATAGTGAACATAACGCAGTATCAAATATCATAATTTGCTAAAAAATCTCTTAAGATTTAATTTTCAATGTCAAAGATGACCAGATATGAACCAAAAACCTGGACAACATTTCTGCAATTCCTTCCAGCATATACAAGTAATAGTCCAATTTGAGAGTGCTACTTGTTACTCTAGGTGTATACACTACGGATTGCTACAACCTGGAAACATTTGGAACCTTACATTCGTGACCAAAAGTCCAAAAAAAAGTAAGATAACGGGAAAAAATTCCATTCTTTGTAATATTAAGTTGTAATTATATAAAAGCATATAACAAAATGGTAAGAGCAACTCACTATTTCCAGGTTGGGTCGACCTTCTTGGTCCTTTTGTAGTATCGGGTCAAGCGGTGGATCCTGCTCTCCACCAGGATTAGTCTGAACTTGGAGTCTTTGTCCTTCCTGTTCCTCTCCAAGTGTTTCCTTATGGCCACTGCTTTCTTAGTCAGGCAGTACAGATCCTCCGGAGTACCCGGCTGAAGACCTTCATCACATCAAATCCAATCGAAAACATAAATCACAAACAATTCATGACAGCACCAAATATGAGTATATAACATATTGAACATACAAATTAATCCTCCGAAGAGGAAGAAAACAAACACATCACTACTATGGAAATTAATAAATACCATGAGCCTTGAGGATCCTGAGGATCTTGCTCCCGGTGATGCTCTTGATCTGGGCGATGCCGTGAGAATCACGAAGAATGACACCAATCTGCGACGGAGTCAACCCCTTTCTCGCAGACTTGCAGATGTTGTCCTTCACCTGAGAAAGAGATCACGCGCATCGACAAGCTTTAGAAGACAAACCCAATAGAGGGAACAACGAGACAGAGATGCCTCACGTCTGCAGCGGATATCTTAAGCCAACTCGGAGGAGTTCGTACGGCAGCGCTGACGATGAGACACCCTTTCTGCGGCAGAAATCATGGACATTAGAAGACGAAAAACAAGCGACGGGGATGGGACGTGGTGCAACGAATTAGATTACCCGCGACTGTGCATGCGACCCATGGCGATGGCCGCTCGGGGCAGCGAGAGTATGCTCTGGTTTTGAAGTGCAAAAAACTCTAATGGGCGGTAGAAACAAGGTGGTAGGGCTTCGATTGACCAGAAATGCCCTTGAATCATATCGTTAGCGCTTGATCACAATCAGACGGATGTGATCCAGTATGATGAATGGTTGAGATCGACGTGACGTGTTTGTGCCGTGATCCAGCGGCCCTGATGCCTCGTTTGATGCGGGATATTTTATCATACAAACGGTTTTTGAACGATTTCTTCGGATTTGAATTTTTCTATTTTTTATCAGCCACGAAGAGGACTTCCCTTTAAAAACAATTATAATATTATTATTGTTAAGAAACGGGCTAAACCAAATTTTGAGGAAAGTACTTGGTGCATGATTATAATGACAGGATTACGTATGTCCATCTCAATATCACATGATTAACATTGTAATAGTATATGATTTACATAATGATATCACATAACAAATATCGGATCAATTAGCACTAAGATGGGATGGATGAACTAGTACAGTGTAAATTTTTTTTTTTAACAAAAAATTTTCGTTTGAAGCAAGATAGGAATGAAATAAGTAAGGAACACTTACAATTTATGGTGGTTCGGCCTCAACCTTGGCCTACGTCCACTTCTCGAGTCCTTTTCATTGAGGCACACCGACGTCCACTATTGATCTCCTTTGGGTGAAGATCAAACACTTACACTCTTATAAGTGAGACAAGAACTTTACAACTCTTAGCTCACTCCCTTCCTCTTTTATTTTTCTTACACTTCATACAAGTTTTTCAGAATTTTTATCCCAAAAGTGTTATATATAATGCAAGAAAATTAGGGTATTTATAGCCCCAAATGACTTCAGAATTTTGGAGCCAAAA
This sequence comes from Ensete ventricosum, assembly GCA_029747655.1. NCBI lineage: Eukaryota > Viridiplantae > Streptophyta > Magnoliopsida > Zingiberales > Musaceae > Ensete > Ensete ventricosum. The sequence goes on along the minus strand of JAQQAF010000003.1, from coordinate 32,431,328 downwards.
TTCAAACATACTTGGAAAATCCGGGTACAAGCGATTCACCCACTAGCACCGGGCAGTTCAGTCGCCCGAAAACCTAGTACGGGCGGTTCAACCGCTCGAAAACCTGGGCGGCGTCGGTTGAATCGCCGCTCACCGACGATTCATTTGCTAGGAATCTCGAAAAAGTGATTCCCTTCACTTTTCTAATTCTGACATAAATCACATGTTGATCAATTCTCTAGTCAACCAATTGAGCTCAACCTAAGCTTAATCACTTCCCTTTAGTGGACCCGATTGCCTCTTTGAGTTGATTTGGATATCTTCCAAATCACACTCATTTAAGACTCAATCTTAACCTACAACTTAAAGATTACAATCAAACATGTCCACCAAACTTACAACCTCATTCCAGCAATCTGATAACCTTTGGCATTCATTGCGACGAGTCTCACGATCTTCCTCCGACGATCTCCCGGTATGTTCCTAGTGATCTTCCCGATACCTTTGGCGAAGTCCTAGAGAACTCCCAGTGAGCTCCCACCGAATCGTCCAATCCTTGGCCCGATGCTTAAGCCTGATCCTAGGTCAATGTCTGATCTATAATTCCTTTTCACCGTCATGGTTAACCTACACGATGCTAACTATAACTTGATTAATTACAATCAACATGGCCACAAATCCACTTCAAGACCTTCCCAACTCCCGATAAACATTTCGGCTACCCTCGACAATCTTCCGATGAGTCTCAATCTTCTTCCGGTGAACTCCTTTGTGCCATCATGGCAAGCTCCTAGTACTCTTGGTGAGCTCCCGACGCGCTCCAGGCGAGTTCCCAATCGCATCATCTGAATCCTGGCTCGATGCTTGGACTTGACTCTAGCTAAACCTCTGATTGTAATAATCTCTCTGTCATAGTTAATCCTACATCAATCAACTCTAACAACCTTGTTAGATCAAACACTCATCAATTGATTTCATTATCAAAATCCGAGATTCAACAATCTCCCCCTTTTTGATGATGACAATCAATTGATGATAGAAGTTAATCCTAACTCCCCGTAAATCCATGCCTCAATAAAGAAAGCTTAAATTCAAGAGAACCACAATCTCTTGAATTCAAGTATCACGAAACAAATCATATTCCAAGCAAATTTCAACAAGAATTTATATCAAGTCATCGAATAATGAATTTCCAAAAGAATATTAAGATGAGCTCAAAAGTCCAAGTTGAAACTATTTTAATCACATCATATCATCATAATAAAATCATGATGATTATCCCAAATCATCATGTATATTTTTAAAATCAACATGCATTATCATCATACATGATTTCATATCATCAAATCTTCTCCCCTTTGTCATCAACAAAAAAGAGAAGTGCAATTAGCAAGTTTTTGATATATGAAAGCTTAACAATTTAGTAAATTTTTCATCACTTTAGAACATGCAAGCTAGTGAGTTTTTTTTTCTTTTTTGAGAAGTACAAGTTAGCAAATTTTGCTTTGTAATGTTCAAACTAGTAATTTTACATCATGCAAGCTAACAAGTTGGCAAGTGTTACTTTTCTTAGCATATTTTTTTAGAATGTGAGGTTAAGCAAAATTTTTACTTCTCTTGAGATTTGCAAGATAACACTTCTTGCTTCTCTTTTGAGATGAGCAAGCTAGCAACTTTTGCTCTCCCTTTGTCATTGTTGAAAAGAATGGATGATTACAATGGTGCAAAAACTTTTCTCATTACATCATTTTTCAAATCATCACATGAATATATCAAGATAAATTAACATGGTGATGAGATATACAATTCATAAAGATAAATTATGAATATCAAGAGATAAATCATTGAAGAAACAAATAAAATATCTTGATTCATGCATAAGAAATCTCAAGTTATCAAAATCATGATTTATATAAAAAATCTCATTTTAAATAATACAAGAACAGATAATAAGAGATTTTGATTCATAAAAGATTTCAAGTTATAAATATGAGGAATCAAAATTATGATATAGGTAAAGAACTCATTCAATTTTAAAATCATCAAAATCACTTTCAAGATATTCAAAATAAAATTAATAGACTTATCGGTCTATTGAAATGCTAATGATTTTCTTTCTCCATTTTGTGTGAACAAGAAGGTAGAACAAGGTGGAGAAGCGAAATATATCACAAAATACTCAATTTTATATATGTAAATTTTATAGATATAAATTATAAAATTCAAGAAAAAATCAAGAGCTACCCATGCAATTTAATTTATCTTATGCAAATTTCAAGCAATATAGCAAATCAAGCAAATTATGCATTTTGTATGTATTTAAAAATTTTAAAATTCTAAATTTTCTTCTAAGCATATTGTTTCTCATTCAATGTTATTATATCTAATTTACTTCTAACCATATTGATAATTTTATCTTCCACTTTTTGTCATTGTTAAGAAAGAAATATGATTACATAATTTCTTCTTAAAATCTATATTCAAATTACGTCCAAAAGTACAAGAAGATCATGTCATAAAATCAAATCTTTAAGTACCAAAATACATGATTTAAATTAATAAATTTGCCCCTCCTTATTATTTGTGAATTTCAACAAAATTAATCAAGAAACCTTATGTATTCAAAATTTCAAGTAAAATAGAAATCCAATCATGCATTTAAAATTCATAATTTTATTTTTAGCAAATTACTCCTCATCCAATAAAGGTTTTTTATAATAAAAATATTTAAATTCGTTATTACAAAATATTAATTTTGTCTCTCCCTTAGTCATTGTTAAAGTAACAATTAAAATACAATAGTACCAACTTTTAAGATTATAACTTTGCAAATTGTGATATGGAAACATAAGATCTCAATATATATATATGTGATTTTAAATCATCAAGATCATTGTTTATAAAAAGATTCATGTTATAATTCGAAAAAGATAAACTAATGATTCATTTATAAACTTCTTTAAACGAACTTGATTTATATAAATATTTCAAGTTACATTTTCTAAACTTACAAAAATCATGATAATAACTTATTCAAGTTCAAATCATCAAAATCACTTTCATAGTTCAACAGATTCATAAAAAAAAAAATTAACATAATCGATTCATTAATCTCTTTTTAAAAAATTTATAAGATATAGAAATTTTCAAGAAAAATATATTCTCTTTTAATTTCATACAAGCATGTCTTTGTCTTTTAAACCAAATAAAAATATATTTTTTCATTTAAAACTGAAAAATAGCTTTCATTATGGCAAAGATCAATAAACCATAAATCATAAAGATCATCATGCATAATTTCAACATATAAATTTATTAAGCATGATCACTATGCATCATTAAATTATCAAGCATGATTTTATTGAACATAAAGCATCTTCAATCAAAATAAAAAATCAATACGAAAGTAATCAAGATATACATTATTGTTTCTTAAAAGCATACATAGGATTTATCTAAAGCATTAGATTTAAGTCTAACATTTTGTTCCTTTATCATAAAACATGCAATTTTCATGAACAATATAATTTTTAAAATCACTAAAAAATGAGGCATGATTTATATCTCCCTTTTCTATATTGTTCTATGATCAAATTCTATCATTCAACAATAATCATTTATCATACTACCCATACACTATCATAGCATTTAAATCATGTAATATTTAAATCAATCATTCAACAAGGATATTTTACTTAGCCAAAAACACCATAATATTTATGTCATTCAATGATAGCCTTTGCATTTAGATTAACAAATATTCAAGCCAATGATTTTGAACCTATCATAAAAATCTCTTTCATAAATTTGAATTTAGATAAAGTTTCTAATTTATTTTTATACTAGCATGCCAAAATTAGAGTGATCAAGATTAATGAGTTATCCAAAGATTCATTACCAATGATTTTATTTCAATAATTTTTTATTATTACTTAGGCTAGTGAGCTTTGAAAGAGTATTAGATCTCAAGTCATGTGCCTTGAGCATCAATTTTCAAAATATTACTTAGTACTCCTAGCCTTGTTAGGAGGTAACTTTATATTATGAGAGGTTTTGATTTAGGTATCCATTTGAGTTAGGGTCCTTCGTGATATGTTCTTCCCATTTTCTCTAATAGTTTTAGGTTGTTTATGATTCCTTTAGGAACCCAAATTAATTTATGTGGACTATAATTTTTAAATGAATATTTGTAGGCTTTATGTCTTAATTTTTCACAAAAATCATATTTAACTTTTGACGGTAAATTTAAGGTAGATCATTTAACAAAAATAGTTAGTTTTTATTGAATGTTACCAACAAAATCTATGTCATTTCTTCTATTAATATGGCCTTTATTGGCAAAAATCATATTTAGGGATTTGTTCCCAATTTAAAAATTTTCTAATGTTATCTTAAGCATGATGTTCTCTTCTTCAATATTATCTAGCATATCACATTTATAACATGGGTTATGTGATACTAATGAATCATGCATTTCATCAAGTCTACTAACTAACAAATCATGATCATTCTTAAGCAACTTAAAGATTTACTAAGTTTTCTAAACTCATCAAATAAATTATAAAAATATTTAATAATTCTAAAAAAATATTAATGGATCACTAATCTCATTGTCGATGGCCATAAGTGTAATATTCTCCACTTCTTCTTGATTATGTTCTTCGTCTTTGAAGCACCTCAGCTTCTTACGTTCATAGCAAGAAGTTTTCTCGATCTTAACATCATTTTTATGGTTCATGTTCATCAATTTATCTGGTTCATCTATCGAATGTTTAAAGTCCTCATCATTCAAGATTTTACTTGAGGAGTCATATGTTCTGCTCGATTCACATTTCTTTATGTTCTTCGGAAGGTGTTCTTGGGTTCTCAATGTCAAATTCTTAGGACGATATTCTTCTTGTTCATTTTTAAAAGTATTTTCATTTAATGATTCATTTAGATTAGTTGTGCTTTCATATATGATTTTCAATATATGCCAAATATCGAAAGCCAAATCACAAGCAGAAACACGATTAAACTCATTCTTGTCAAGAGCACAAAATAAGACATTTAAAGCCTCGATATTTAAAGAGAAAGTATTCTTTTCCAAATCATTCTAATCGTTCATTGGAAGAGAAAACATTTCAAATTCGTTTTCAATAATATTCCATATATCAAGGTTCAAGGAAAGCAAGAAAACTCTCATCCGAGTTTTTCAATAAGTGTAGTCCGTCTCATTGAACATGGGAGGACGAACGATAGAAAAGCTCAATTGAAAGCCGAAAAGCGCCATTTTTCTTTGGTGTTAAACCAAATGCAAAAAAATATGGTTCTAATACCAATTGTCAGAATCAATTGACACTAAGAGGGTATGTGTGTGTGGGGGGGGGTGAATTAGTGCAAGTGTAAATTCTTTTTTTAATGAAAACTTTTCGCTTGAAACAAGATAAGAGAATCAGAAGCTTTTCATTCAAGTAAAGCAAGTGAATAATTCAAAATAAAATACTAAGTTTCTTGGAAGTGTTTGACTTGAAACCTTACTTTCAAGGAGTAAATAAAATCGGAAGCATCACTTGATATTTTGTTGAACACAATTAAGAACCCGATAATTTTAAGTAGTAAATGAAACAAGTAAGGAACAATTATAATTTATAGTGGTTCGGCCTCAATCTTGGCCTACATCCACTTCTCGATTCCTCCTCCTTGAGGCACACCGACGTCCACTATTGATCTCCTTTGGGTGAAGATCAAACCCTTACAATCTTATAAGGGAGACAAGAACTTTACAACTCTTAGCTCACTCCCTTCCATTTTTCTTTTTCTTACACTTTACACAAGTTTTTCAGAATTTTTATCCCAAAAGTGTTATATAGGATGCAAGAAAACTTGGGGTATTTATAGCCCCAAATGACTTCAGAATTTTGGAGCCAAAATTTAAATATACTTGAAAAATCCGAGTACGGGCGGTTCACCCGCCGGCACCAGGCGGTTCACCCACCGGCACCAAGCGGTTCAGTTGCCCCAAAACCTAGTATGAGCGGTTTACCCACCCGTCCTGGGCAGTTCAGTCGCCCGAAAACCTGGGCAGCGCCGGTTGAATCGCTGCTCACCGACTGAACTGCCGCTCACCGACGGTTCATCCACCGGGAATCTCAGAAAAGTAATTCCCTTCACTTTTCTAATCTTGACATGAATCACATATTGACCAATTCTCTAGTCAACCAATTGAGCTCAATCACTCCCCTTTAGTGGACCCGATTATCTCTTTGAGTTGCTTTGGATACTTTTCAAGTCACACTCATTTATATCTCAATCTTAATTTACGACCTAAAGATTACAATCAAACATGACCATCAAGCTTACGACATCACTACCGCAATCCGGCAACCTCCAGCATTCCTTGTGACGAGTCTCACGGTCTTCCTCCGGCGATCTCTCGATGTGTTCCTAGTGATCTTCTTGATACCTTTAGCGAAGTCCTAACGAACTCCCAGCGAGCTCCCACCGTAACGTCCATTCCTTTGCCCAATGCCTAAGCTTGATCATAGGTCCATATATGATATTGTAATTCCTTTTCATCGTCATGGGTAACATGCATGATGCTAACTATAACTTAATTAATTATAATAAACATAGCCGCAAATCCACTTAAGACCTTCCTAACTCTTGGCAAGCCTTTCGACTACCCACGATAATCTTCCGACGAATCTCGGTCTTCTTCTAGCAAACTCCCTTGCGCCATCATGGCAACCTCCTGATACCCTTGGCAAGCTCTCGACACACTCCAGACGAGTTCCCAACCACCTTGTCCGAGCCCCGGTCCAATGCTTGGACTTGGCTCTGGCCAAACCTCTGATTGTAATAATCTTTTTGTCTTAGTTAATCCTGCATCAATCAACTCTAATAATCTTGTTAGATCAAACACTTATCAATTGATTTCATCATCTAAATTTGATATTCAACATATCTCAATATTACATGATTAGCGTAACTTCTATATTCAAATGTTACTTTAGATCTCACTCATGATTATATTATATTTCCTAGATTTGACGTAACATGATTATAATTAATATTGGACAAAATATGTTCTTTAGAGAGACTCACTCTTTTAGTATATTTGGCTCCTACAAATTGGTTATTCAATTGATACCACTGAATCAAAAGTTAAGTTTTAAAGCGATTTTATCGAACATATTTTTTATGTAATTTTATAGGGTTCCATATATTTTAAATCGAACGGATTTGAAAATTGTTAATTTGACACCATCCAGAAATTTGTTAATTTGACACCATCCGGCATTAAGACAATCATAGATTAGGTCTTGAGTTAACTCTGAATCTGCATCCTAATTGGATAAATAAAATTTGCCTTTACATCACATAATATCCTACTTTTTATTCCAATATTATATTTGTACAATAAATGATCACAAATAATATAATTTTTTAAAATATTTACACCTAAATTTATACTAAATGATAAAATTAGAATTATCATTATCGTTTACCTTAAAATATATCAAATCATTCATAATTTGATATAAATAACTTGTATAAATTTGTTATCATAAAAAACTTAAATTTTATATAAATTATTTCATAATATTTCAGAACCTATTATAAAATTAATGACTATCGTTAGAGGCTTTGAATTAATTGAAAATTAGTTAATTTTGATCCAAAAATTAAAAACACTATAATCGATTCAATTTGGCATTGAGTTCAATCCTAACTAGATTTGGATGAAAATATGAAATATTGGAAAATTAATTATGCTAGCTAATAGTATAAATATTTTGGGCAATTTCTTTGCGAAAGCCAAAGATTTGGGATTTTTTGGATCATGCCCATCATTTTTGTATTTCCTATCTAGAGCTTATTCTTTTTATACAAAGATCAAAACTCTTAAAAATTGGTGTCTTGCCTAAGTCCAATTTGGAGTAAAATGGCCTAATATTATAGTGTTTTCGAATAGAGTTATATTTTACTTTTTCATTATAATTTCATTGAAAAATATTATAACTCGATAAAATGTTATTATTTTGTTATCATCCTTCATAAAAATTATTTATAAATATTATAAGGATTTTAAACTAATATTTAGACCTAAATTTAAGATAAAATGAAAACATAGAATTTTTGTCATCGTATATTTTTAAATATGTCAAAACCTTCATAATATTCATAAAAAATCATTCAAATCGTCATTTGTCAAAACTTTCATAAATTCATAAAGAATATTCAAATTCTCATATTAATAATTTTATAACATTCCTGACCCAGAGTTGAATTGAAGCTGAGTTATAATACTTTTTATTAGAGTTGATGTAAACATTGTAAGTTCATCCAAAAAATATCGTAACTAAGAATATCTTTTAATTATCATTTTTAATAAATAAAATAAATATTATAATGTTTTCCAAAAATTATAGGTCTAAATTTAAGGTTATGTTAAAAAAAGAACTTACTATCCTTTATTATTAAATATATCAAAATAATCTTAATTTTCAATCAAAATCACGTAAAAACTCTGTAGTAAAATATTTTATTAAATTTTAATAAATATAATAAGATAAATAATTAATATTTTTGAGAATTTAAATTATTACGATGTTTTTGAAGGTTATGGGGGTATGGGTCATTAACAAAAAAAATCCTGTAATTTTATTGAAAACACTGTAAGTGGTTTGCTTTAACATCGAACAAGTTTTACTTGGGGCTTTTCCCAAGACATCGCCTAAATATTTTTTTGTCATTTAGGAAAATTAAGCTCTCCTTGGCAACATAGAAATGGGACACGATCAGGAAACAAACTAAAAATATAGGACTTTTTCCGTATATATATATATATATATATATATATATATATATATATATATATATATATATATATATATATATATATATATATATATATATATCACTTTAAACTCAAACAAGTTCAGAACTTCCAAAATATTTCTAACATCATTCCTTAAAAGTTATGGTGGCTTTAAGCGGTTGTTGATAAGTTATATAATAGCTATTGAATCCAACTCTACCAAGATCATTCACATCCCATGTCTACTAGTAGCATATAAACCCTCTTTAACTGAAGTTGCTTCATTCAAAACTATTGACCTCTAAGTGGTATATTTGTAACCTACAAACAAAATAATAGCATTATTATCCTAGAACATCTAACATATTTCTAATGTCATTCGTTAATGTTATGGTGGCTTCAAGCAGTGGTTGATAAGTTGTACAGTAACTAAGGAATCCTCCATCAATAACTTGCGCAAAACATGTTTGCTAATAGCATATAAACCCTCTTTTACTGCAGTTGCTTCATTGAAAACTATTTAGCTTCAAGTGTTATATTTGTAATTTGCAAACAAAAGAGTAATATTACAATCCCTAAGGAGAAAACTAATACCTCCCACTTGTTACATTTTACCTGAGCCATTGGTATTGAGCTTATGTCACCCGTGCTCCAATATAGTCCATTAGACTCTAATTATTGAATTTTAGATTTTAATAATAAAATTAATTGATAAACTTATGTATTAATATACTTTCAAAAGTAGTAACATAGGAAAAACTTCGATTATGAACATGAACTATCACAAGGCAAGTTGTTAAAGCAGGAGAATCAAATATTGGACCGAAGAAGCATCATGTTATAGATTAGACATTAGATCGAAGGATTGGTCGATGTATCGAAGGATATACTTCATCCTATGAGTTCAGACAACGAGCCGGAAAAATCGAGTATTATGCCAAAAGGTCAGATGTTGTGAGAAGTCAACATGCCGATAGATCAGGTGATAAGCCGAAAGAAAACACATTATGTTTTAGGCTCCGATGAGGTGTCAGATGATCAAATGACATACCAAAATGCTGGATAATGTATTGATTGCTTCATAATTATGCTAGATATGTGATTGAGTGGTTAAGTCTTGATCTTGTTTCGAGTCAAATTAAGTTGGTATTGGGTCAAAACTATACAAACTTGATTTGGAGCCGATTGTGCCTAAACCAAGGTTAAATTGGACCTGATAAAAGGCTAATTCAGTGACCTAGAATTGGCCTGGGCCGTGGTAACTCCAGGTCCAGGTGGTGGTACCGCTTAAATAGTTGAAAAGTATTATTTATGTTTTTTCCAAGTATTCTGGCGGTGGTACCACCCCTTGCTGATGGTGGTACCACCTAACGATGATGGTATCGCCTAGGTTGGCAGTAGTACAGTCAGAGCCTAAATTTTTATGCTTTGTTCAATGATAGTACCACCCGACGTCGATGGTGGTACCTCCAGCTCTTGAAAACTCGGGGATTTAAATTTTTAGCTTTAATTATGAAGCTTTTGGGGGTCTATAAATACCCCACTGATTCTTACTTGATGCAAGTGTGAACAAGGGTGAATAAGAAAGAATTATTGAGGTTAAAAGTATTATAAACTCTTGAAAGTATTTGAGTCTCTTCCTTCTTGAGTTTAGAGATTATTCTACTAGTTACAGGTGCCCTACAAGCCAATCCCATGAATGATGACACGTGTGACACGTTGTGTGATCTTTTTGCTTATGATTAATATTGGCATATTCTCACATTATATTATCTGTTACATATATATTGTGATGTCTTTGGTTTTGTGCAATGGAAATCGGATCATGATGAAATCATAATAATGAGATTGATTCACATTTAAACACGGATCCTAAATAATTCCGGTCATAGGTTACTCGAGAGGGACATAAAGATAACCAGATAGACCGGTGTACTATATACTCGTCCATATAATGGAGGTGGCTAGTCTCATAGCCACTTGTGTGGAGACACTAATGATATAATACAGGTGCTCATTGTAAAATGAGTTTACTGATTGATCCGCTTATAGAATGTTGTATTATTAATGAAACCTAATGTCAGATAGTAATTCCATAGTCCTAGTTGTGTATCTGGTCCTTAGAATTGAGACACCAAGGATGCCTTGTATGAGTACTCATTTCTTTGACGTCAGACTTACAGGTTGGCAAAGTTTCAGATCTGGTACAACTGGTTATCAAAATTGATAGTCAACCTTGTGAAGGCAATTGAGTGTCAATAAGGGATCATCCACTCTCAGTATCACGAGAGGAATATCTCATTTGTGCTTGCTCGGACAAATCCCTGGCCAGGGTCATTCGGATTAAGAGAGAATCTGATTAGAACGAAATTCAGACAAATTCTATATGTGACCTGATAGTACCATGTCAAATATACGGTCTCTGGAATATTAGTTGGATGAGGGACTATAGATACACGGTAACTGAGGATAAATAGGTCTGATGGATTTGATCCCCCTGTACCGTCTAGGGACTATGGCGTAGTGGCCTAGTACATCTATAGTCGATGAGTCAAGTAAATTATTATAAAAATAATAATTCACTTTATCAGAAGAAATTTTGATGGGAGTAACTCACGACCAGCTCGGTATCGGGTCTAGAGGGTTACACACATATGGTGGATGCTTCAACGAATAGAGGATTCGATAGAGATCCAATTAGCCCCTATTCTCATTAGATGAGACCCTATGCTGATGGGTTCCTTGCTTTATGCCCAATTAGAGACCTAAGGAGATTATTGGATAGAGATCCGATAATGCAAGGTTAGTGGGTTATTGGATGGAGATCCAATGCCCACTAAGGCAGGAACCCTAGGGTTTTTGGTGGCTCTCGATAAATAGGAGGGAGGTTCATGGTTAATAGGCTGCAGCTTTGGCCACCCCCTCCTATTCTCTTCCCTCCCTCTACAAGAGTTGCAAGATCAGATTGGAGGAGATTCGCTGCAAAGATCCATCATGTGGATACTGCTAGAGAGGAAGATGCTTGACTTCCTTCATCCTCTCCATCCAGATCTGGAATACAGGGATATACGATCTTCCTAGGTAAAATAATCTCTCACATGATGTAATTTTTTTGGTTTTTATGGCTTTCTTGCGACCCCACTCTTTTGCACGACGATTTGATCTGCATGGGAAACTGATTTTTTATTTTGATTTTCGCTTCGCATGTGATGCTCCCACTGAGGTTTCCAACAGTTGTATCAAAGCCAATGTTTTCATATGAAAGATTGGTTTTAAACTACGTGTGATGAGATTGCATCGCGTAGAACTATTCTACACATTCTTGCTGCGTTTTTACAGTGAAGGTAGTGAGGAAAGCGGGTGGCCAGCTACGGCTAGGCCAATGCAAGGGTGCTCGGCCACGTCCTAGCCACCTGCAAGGGGGCGGTTGGCTGTGGCCAAGGCCCCTTGCAGGGGCAACCACCCGTAGAGGCAGCCTACAACGCGGTGCCCACCCGCAACGGCGGTCACCTGAGGGCACAATGCCCGTGGGCGAGCCTGCGGACTAGGTGGCCGCGGAAGGGGCCGCCGCCAGCCCGCAGGGGTTGCCGTCCGGGGCAGCGATGCTCGGCCGCGAGCAGAGGGAGCCACTAGCGACGTGTAGCACCGTCGCATGCGCGGCGACGATGACGACCGCAAGATGAGGGTAGAAAGGGAGGGCTAGGGTATCTTTTTGAGAAAAGAATGATTATGCCCCTCAGAATTTGAGAAATTTTGAGGTCTGTCCTATGCACAGAATACAGAAACACCCTCAATAATTTTGGAAATTCTGAGGACTTTTCTCCTATCCAAAATTATAAAAATACCCTTGATAATTCTAAAAATTTTGAGCATGTCCTAATTTTTTAAAAATAATTAATTAAATAGTTTAATTAATTATTATATATATCTAGTAATCCTACATATTATGATTTACATGTGATGTATGATGTGGATGGATGATCATGAGCCATGTGTTGTGATGTGTGTAATTGTGATTATTATTATTATTATTGGGGCCTGCGAGCCTTTGTTTTTCTCATTTATTGTTGGGCTTGCGTGCTTGTGATTATTTGTAGTTTCATGAAGAGGCGCGACGGGAGTGTGGAGATGACAGCGGGACCCATGATGCTATGGTGGGAGATCATGACGCATGGTGATGTGACAATCCAATGGAACCAATGATGACGAGATCAATGATCACAGGGCATGGAGATGTGTCGATGCACACATAGATCCTATTGTTAGTGATTAGGCAGATTGGCTCGGGCTTAATCATATTAGGTGATGGCTCATGATCATCCGGTGTGGCTTGTATATGTGATATGTTATACACCTACTAGATATATGTATACACATATATATTAGCATGCGATGTAGATATATATTAAATATATATATGTATAACACGACATATTAGGAGATCGATACGAAACCAAAACCCCTCCTACGATAATATTAAGTCAGTAAGCGTGAGGCAATAAGATTGACCCACGTGGCCTTCCATCATTATAGGAAGAAATTGAATCATGACATAGGTTGAGTTTGTTGAGTCCCTCGAGGCTCACTGATAGGACTCCAGTAGGGTTGAGTCATAATCATCTTAGTACTAGTCAATAAAAACCCTGTTAGATTATAATAAAGCCACTCCTATCTTATAAAGGAGTATGGTTAGGGTCTTGATTAGCTCTTAGGGCTTAGTAGATGCCACACCTCTTGCTGGGTTGGTCGGCTAGGGTTTCCCCTTGCTTAGGTCAGCTATAGAGCCACTTAGTCGCCTCCTGTTCCTATTAAGACATGTTGGCTATAGGAGGGGCAAAGGGATAATTTTACTTAGGCAAACAACCCCTTAGGCTAGGGTTTTGATCCTTATTTAAAGATGTAGCCGCTCCCCCCCTTTTGAATCAAGCAATTATCAATTTTATTTCAGTCTTGTGTCGAATCTAGGAGGGAGGAACCCCTACATCGTTCCAATGGTTGATCTCCCTCAAGGATCAAAATCTATAGGGCTCCTTCTGGGGTTCTATCATCTGGTATCAGAGCAGCGATCTTGTTGGCCTTGTATGCAACTCAGTCGCCTCCACCTTCCCAAGTAATTCCCACAATTGCTGTGACACGCGCCTCCACCTTCCACCGCAGCCGTAAATCAAATCACTCTGCCACTACCCCTACGTTTGATTTGGAAATCTCATATTTTTTATCATCCACACCTCTTCAATACTGTAAGATTCCTTACTTTACATGTTGAAGATTTTTTTCAAATTTTATCCGCTGCAAATTTCGTTTGTCGTAAACGTTATTGTTGTTACGAAGGTGGAACGCTACAGAAATTTTCAGCCATGTTTTTGCCTCTTGAAACTGGCTTATTCCTTCTCATTTCTGGCTGAAATTTTTACATAATTCTCAAGATCAAGTTGGCTTTCATCTAGATTTGATTTCTTGAAAGAACTCCTTCTGGAACTGGTTTTCTTGTGGAATCTTTGACCATTATGCAGTTCTGAAATTTTACGATGAAGGAATCTGCCTTTCGTCTTTTGCCCTATTTCTCTACTGTTATGCTGCCAAAATATCGTCAAACTTTTTATTAGTATTAACAACATCTGAACCAAGGGTTTTTGCATAATTTCCTTGAACTTTCCTCTGGAATTTATATCGAGAAGTCATCATTTCTCCGATATAAAATTGGTTCAGTAGGATAGCACATCACAACACTTTTTTTCGCCGAATTCTATCAGATTTGAGTGCTATTTTTTTATGAGATTTTGGACTCTCTTTTTCTCATCTCAAAACCCTACCATCCTCACCAAAAACCCTTCAAAACTCTACCCTAAACTGAAACCAAACATCCCCCCAAATCTGCCCTAAACCGTAGCCTACTTCCATCCAAACTGATTCACCTTCCAACCGGCCACCCCCTTCTCCAAAATTCCCATGCCACTAACCCGATAATAGAAAAAAAAAATCTTAATATTACAGATCTAGAGGCATATACTATGGCATCAGAGGAGGCTATCGATGTAAATCTTAAAGCTTTTGAAAACCACATGGAAGAGAAGATGCGATCCCTTTTCACCGAATTCAACATTGGCCAACCATCGAGCCCGAGGAAATCACAACACGGAGAAACTTTATATCGGCGAGATGATCCTCAAGAACATGGCCACATCACCTCTGATCTCAATAATCCACGCATGAAGGTTGACTTCCCTAGATGAGAAGAAGGTGACCCGATCGGGTGGATCTCGTGCGCGGAGCACTATTTTCAATTTTACCGAACCGTCGACGCCACACTGTATGGGCTCAACTGATTTTGCCTAAGCCATGCGGCACCTATGCTTGTCTGTCCATAAAGGTCAGCCTTCCCTGAGATCTCCTAAGGTCCCTTAGGACTTACAAAAAAGAAAACAGGTCAGAAGAAGTAATTCCAACGGGATCCATAAGCAACTGCTCAAGCAAACACTTTATAAAGCCAATACAAATTACACCCATGAACATTATAAAATCGAAAAGGTTGCACACAAAGGATAATAGTCCATTACAGACCGAAGACCCCACAAGTGCTCACAAGACACACTCGTATTTACAAGCCAAAATTAACCACAAAGTAAACCAAACTAGAGCTGCCAAGCTTATTGCAAGCCCGCTACTTGTTGTACAAGGTATGTACACAAACCGAAGGACATGGACAAACACGAGCATTTCATCGAGCACATTATTTATATTATTGTTCGTGACATTCTCCCTCACTTATTCCTTCGACGTCCTCATCGAAGCCACTGTAGACGTTGCATCTCCTCACATTTTGTTGAATCTTCAATATTTTGCTTTGGCTGCAACACGCCCCTTTGGCTCCCAACCGCTCTCCGTCGCTGTTGTTGAGTAGTCGAACTCTGATCCGCCATGCTACTTCAACTCATCAATGACTGAATCTGGTGTGGGGTTGGATGAGTTGTGCTGATCCTTGTTGACTCTCGCAGATCCTTTTGATGAAGGAAAAGACCTGCCTTATTATGCACCAGTATCCCAATATACTCATGTTGCTTGAACTGGATGGATGCTTGTTAGAACTTTAACAAGCATCGCCTTGCAAACATTAAGGTTTTTGAGGTCCTTCCTCTATAATATTTGCCAATTGATCCTTCTTTCACGTTTAGTTGTCACTTCTAAGTAGGTTCACATCACTCCCGCTTTCGATTCGCATTCTATTGAGAAATGATGCGAATAATCTACTCTCAGTAGTAGTGATCACCAATGGTGAGGATTTGACAACTATTGTCTTCCATAAGCTTTCTTTGAGGGGTCATTGAACTTATGCAGAGCTCCTCTACTGGATAAGTAAGAGAATTGGGATACTCAACTTCACCCATTCTCTTCATAGTTGAGAAGGCAAGGCTACTTGGCTTCGCTCACCTCCTCGAGCTAAGAGAATTGGGGTACTCAGTTTCGCCCATTCTCCTGAGTTAAGAAAGCAAATGTTACTTAATTTTGCCTGCCTCCTCGAGTTTGTACTTTATGCATTGAGCTGGTTACTAATGTTTGCCCGCTCTTTGCTCACACTTCTGAAGCACTTGAAGTGTTTATATTCCTTGCATTGAGTTAGCTACTGTGATTCACCTTTATACTGCCATTGAACTTCTAGAATGCAAGAAATTTCGCTCGAAAAGAGCAAAAAAGTTTACCTCAACTTGGAGTCCCCCAACTTGGAGTAAGTCTTTGATAGTTCTAGTTGCCTCTGGGATTGTATCGTCTTCTCCATCACTTTTGTCGCTTACTCCTATGAGTAGAAAAGGTACAGTATCACGTACTGTCTACTTCGTTCCTTGGTTGAGCACTCCTGCATCAACCCGAAGTCCCTCGCTTTCGGCTATCTTGATGAGAAGCTCATCAGCACTGGTCTTATGAAGTTCCTTGACCTCTGACTTTTCACCCTGTCTTGGTACTTAGAGTTTGCCTTTGCATTCTCCACCTCCTCGACCCCTTTTACGACTAATGCTCTCCCTCCATGAGAGCAAGGGATTGATGACTCCATGGAAGCCCCGCCTTTGCATACCATGGTGCTGTCAAGCCCATGGCCCTACTATCCGTTGTCTTGTATCTGCATCCCTTCCTTCACGATCGGTAGATCCGCCTCTGTGGCATTGTGGTGCTCCTTTGAGTCCACCTCTTTTCTAACCGACGCTTTGCTTTTGGGTAGCTGAGCCCCACTGGACTCATCGTCGCTTCCTCACCCTTTCGACCACCTGCTTCAACACCACTGTATCCTCCTAGCAGTCCTCCTTGGTCAATGGAAAGATAGACTGTAAGTTTCATGTATGGCCTCCGCCATATTATTGCAGGGCTCGCACCGATTCTGTTCTCCTTAGCTTCCTTGGTTATATTTGCTTACTCAGCCTTGTCCTCTGACTTGCCAAGCTCCCTTAAGCGAATGTGAGCACTGAAGCAGTCCAACTCTCCAGTCACTTCGATCATACCTTTGTATAATCAAGTCCCCTCCATGGGACTCACTGGTACTTACAATCTGACTTCTCCTTCGGTGGTACACAGCCACAATATGCTGATGACCAAGGCTTTCATATGATGCAAGCTTCGATGCGCATACACGGAAGACCCGCCTTTGAGGTACCATGACATTCACCCCTTGAATCCACAACTCTTTTTCTTGTTGTGTCGTACACCAAAGTGGAACTCCCAGTAACTCCTGATCATACCTCTGCATTATCGTGTCCCTCACGGGACATGTCCACATGTGTTGCATTGCCACGAACTATTCCACCACGATCTGCTACACCATGTCGCCTCCTGGTGACATCTCCATTGTATACAGATTCTCGTGTGATGAACTAGACTACAACTTCTCAATGTGTGGCCTCTGCCAACATATCGTAGAGCTTTCACCATCTCTGATTTTTTGTTTGCTCCCTTGGCAATTCACCTTCGTCCCCCCCCCCCACTCTTGGGTCACACCCAGATGAAGCATAGCTCTAGAATAGTCTGTCGCCTAATAGCTCCTGAAGTCCCCTGACTTCACTAGAGTTGGTGGCACCATTGTCTAGATCTTGGGCCTCTATCCCCTACCAGCATAATCTCTGCTATGCACCACTTATTCCTTACAACTCCAATGGCAACACTGTGACATATTCTTCAAGAGTACCCGCCTCTGTGTCCTCTTGCCTCATGCTAAGGTCTCCTGATCCCAACTTTGCCTCCGCAAGTTGAATCACCTTAGTTACTCCATCAAATTTATCTCTAAGGTAACTTGTATGTGCCTCGAAGCTCCCTTTATCTTTGGCATCATGCAAGATAGTCCACCCCATTAGAATGAAGAACCCATGGAACGACATGATCCCACTCTTGCCTCTACAAGAGTTCATGCCCTTGACCTCTGTCCAAGAAAAGCTCCGTGCCTCCGCTCCATATTCCATCTTCTATGTCGACTCCCTTCATGCAGCTTGGATACTTCACCAAGTTCCACCCAAGTCGCTCTGCTCCTCGATTTGCATTGAGTTGATAGTGGCCCTCGCGTCCACTATTCTATGGGTCAGCCCTCCATTGAGTTCAATTTCCACATCGACTCTAAGTGTGCCTTCATAAGACGTTGCCTTGGATTGCTCCCCCACTTGATCTCAAAATACATCCACCAATGCATTACCTCATTCGAGATCATGCGATGACTTTTCGTCACTCACTCGGTCCATTGAGCTTTGTGGAGATATTGCCTTGAAGAACTCTTCCTCAATATATGCAGTCCATTGCACATGATTCTCCCTCTAAAGAACTAGGACTTATCTCTCTTAGATATCTGTCTTATTGGAGTAACTTTCCTCTTTGCATTCTTCCCACTGGAAGTTTCGGAGACCACCATCCCCTTTGGACTACTCCATCTTACTAAACAACTTGTGCCTTGTTCTGCCCCCGCAAATGTACTCACTAGATTATGACTCTTCGCCAATACAGTCCCCACTGCACCCTTCAAGGTCTAGCAACGTGCTGAACTTATTGCATATTTCAGTCACCTACGGACGTATCCTTTCCATGTCGAAGCGAAAGTTCTGATGCTCCATGGCGTTGAGTTCCAATTACGCCTTGGGATGGCCACGAGCACTCCATCGTATGTGTACAAGCCCTTGCATGAGTACCGAATCTTTCGAGTTAGTAATTCACCTCACCTCTGTGAGCTTTGCACAACTCTTTCGGTCGTTGTGCAACACCTCCCACTTTGCACGGTCTCATCTTTCACCAAGCGCCTTGCTTTGTCTTGAGCACCATCAAGTTTGGTTGCCAACGTCGAGCCATAGCTCGAACTCAACCATCCCAATCTTTATGCGCTACGCATTCTTCTTCGCTTGTTTGTCCTCGTGGTGCCTCTCGCGCAAAGGGTTGGCCATTTCTCTGAATGCCAAACCTAGATGCCCGCTCCTCTAGGCGACTCCTTTCCCTACATCTCAATGTCTGTTTTCCCCCAAACGGTTGCGTGTGCTGGCTGTCCTCCACACAACCCAGCTAGGTCCCCTACGTTTGTATGGTGAGTGTTTCTACGTGTGCTTGTGCCGCTCTGATACCACAATGTCACGGGCTTAGCTGATTTTGCTTAAGCCGTGCGGCACCTATGTGTGTCCATCCGCAAAGGTCAGCCTTCCCCAAGATCTCCTAGGGTCCCTTAGGACTTACAAAAGAGAAAATGGACAGAAGAAGCAATTCCAACGGGTTTCACAAGCAACTGCTCAAGCAAACACTTTATAAAACCAATACAAATTATACCCATGGTCCATTACAGACCGAAGTCCCCACAAGTGCTCATAAGACACACTCGTATTTATAAGCCAAAATTAGCCACAAAGCAAACCAAACTAGGGCTGCCAAGCTTACCGCAAGCCCGTTACTTGCTGTACAAGGTATGTACACAAACCGAAGGACACGGACAAACACGAGCATTTCATCGAACATCTTGTTTACATTGTTGTCCGTGACAACACGGGTGGAGATTGCTGCCATCCACCTTGAGGGAGATGCTATTCAGTGGTTTAACTAGTTTGAGCACACCCACGGAGGACTCTCTTGGCAGCGATTCTAGGAAGGACTACTAAATTACTTCGTACCAACCGATTTTGACAACATCAACGGACAATTGGCAAAGATTCATCAACCTCTACAATACAAGAATACCAAACAAGGTTTGAGCATTTATCTAACCAAACTGAGAATTAGTTTGATAAACAACTTTTAGGTACTTTTATTGAGGGCATAAAGTCGGAGATCCGAGGAGAAGTAGAGGCACGATAACCGTACACTCTTATGGTGACGATTTCCTTCGCGTGTATCCAGGAAGAATAATTGAACCACGAGGTATGAAGGACAAGGGTTGCTCCCCAGCTAGCCATGCTGAGGCCTACTGCCCCCTCTACTGCCATCCAAGCCCCTACACCAAAAAATTTGACAAGAGACGAGCTTCGCAAACGATCGGCCAAGGGGTTTTATTGGCATTATGACGAATTGTGGAGCCGCAAACATCACTGCAAAAAGGGTCAGCTCCTCATGATTGAACCAGTAGAGGATGAGGACAATGAAACATCTGAAGAAGCCCTTGAACCTAAAGAAGAAGCCGTGGAGGAAGAGTCCCAACCGGCCGACTACGCAGTGCACGCATTGGCCGGTTACTTCAACCCGCAAATGATGAAAGTTGGAGGACTTCTAAAATAGCAACCCATCACCGTTCTCATCGACACGGGCAACACCAATAACTTCCTCAACAGTAAGGTTGCTACACGTTTGGCGCTTCAAATTGAAGGTTGCAACAAATTCAATGTAAAGGTCGCTGACGGCCGAATCTTTAATTGCGACCAACGGTGCCCACGGGTGAAACTACTCCTCCAAGACCAAGAAGTGGTAGCTGATTTCTTCCTCCTACCCATCGATAATTATGAAGCCATACTCGGGATCGACTGGCTCACAACAGTAGGTGATATCTCCTAAAATGTTTCTAAATTAATCATGAAATTTTATTGCAAAGGGAGAAAGGTCACGTTATGAGGCAAGCGCGGGAGCCAAATTTCCACCGTTTCGTCGCACCGAATGGAGAAAGTTTTGCACATAGCACATGGTGGATTCTTGATGCATATTCAGCAGCCATCTACATGGGAGAACATACAAAACTCAAATCCTAAGCTTGCCCTTTGCCTGAATGAATTTGTGGATGTTTTCTTGGAGTCGCGTGGGCTGCCCCCTATTCGGCCTCGTGACCATCGCATTCCTATTTTGCCAGGCAAATCTCTAGCAAATTTGTAGTGGTACCACTATCCTCACTTGCAGAAGGATGAGATCGAGAACATTGTTAAAGAGATGCTTGACACCGGGGTGATTCGACCGAGTTGCAGCCCTTACTCCTCACTGGTGTTGTTAGTGCGTAAGAAAGATGGTACATAGCGGATGTGCGTTGACTACCCGACTCTAAACGTCATCACCGTCAAGGATAAATATCCTATCCCATTCATAGATGAACTCTTGGATGAATTAAAAGGAGCTCGAGTTTTCACTAAATTGGATCTCCAATCCGGATACTATCAAATTCGGGTATGCACTGAAGATATTCTGAAAACTACATTCCGCATACATAACGACCACTACGAGTTTCTGGTAATGCCTTTTGGACTTACGAATGCTCCTTCTACTTTCCAAAGCTTGGTGAATGACATCTTCCAGAGTTTTCTACATAAGTTCGTATTGGTATTCTTTGATGATATTCTCATTTATAGCCCTACGCTTGATATACATTTTTAACACTTACGAACTATTCTAACGATTCTTCAGGAGAATACTCTTTATGTTAAACAGTCAAAGTGCAGCTTCTTACAACATAATGTGGAGTATCTTTGGCACATTATATCAGAGGATGGAGTGGCGGTAGACCCGATAAAGATTAAGGCAATGCAAGGATGGCCGAGACCTATAAATGTAAATTCATGACGTGGCTTCCTTGGACTCACGGGCTACTACCAAAATTTTATGAAAGATTATGGCAAGATCAGTACCCCCGCTCACATCCTTACTGAAGAAAGACTCCTTCTTGTGGTCGGATAAAGCCTCAACAACCTTCGAATGACTTAAGGTAGCCATGACGATGACATCGGTCCTAGTGCTGCCCGATTTCAATCATACTTTTGTCATTGAGGCCGATGCGTCAGGAGTTGGAATTGGGGCTATTCTTATGCAAGATGGTCAACTCCTAATTTACACCGAGGCTTCCCCCACACTCCATACGAGATTTTTACAGAAGATACTAATTACTACCAAATTTAAGATATGGTTAGATACAAGTCAATGGCACGAAAGAGGAGTAAAACTAGAAGAATTACAATCCATGCTCACACCATATTGGGCTCTTATCATCCTAAACTATACCAGAGGGTAGTCACCATTCCAGAAGAAAGATTGGCTATCACTAAAGACTAACCATATGACAACACATGCAAAGAAGAAACGATCTCCCGATAAACTTCAGAATGGACGAAAATTGAAGATCAAGTTTTTCTACACCTCCAGCCCGATCAGTAAGAAACTCGAGCCTTAATGAAGTGGTCTATTTCTTTGGGCCTTGCAAAATTGAGGATCACATTGGGGCCCTAACCTAGAGATCAAATTTGTGCACCAGATCAAGATTACGGTTGATCCGTCAGGTATCCCACCTCAAATATAAATTTAAAGAAGACGACTCAGCCCAAATCCTTCCAACTAATATCCCAGCTGATGAGGAGGCCAAAGTTCAGTTAATGATAGCATGAGAGTCACATGAGGAGTTGAAGATCCAATTTCTAAAGTTTATGGACCCTCAGCCTTGAGGACAAGGCTGACATGAAGAGGGCGGACTTGATAGGACTCCAGCAGGGTTGAGTCCTAATCATTTTAATACTAGTAAAAAAAAACCCTGTTAGATTGTAATAAAGCCACTCCTATCTGATAAAGGAGTATGGCTAGAGTCTAGATTAGCTCTTAGAGCTTAGTAGCCGCCACACCCCTTACTGGGTTGGTCGGCTAGGGTTTCCCCCCACTTAAGTCGGCTATAGAGACACTTAGCTGCCTCTTGTTCCTATTAAGGTAGGTTGGCTATAGGAGGGGCAAAGGGATAATTCTACTTAGGCAAGCACCCCCTTAGGCTAGGGTTTTAATCCATATTTAAAGATGTAGCCCCCTCTCTCTTGAATCAAGCAATTATCAATTTTATTTCAGCCTTGTGCCGAATCTAGGAGGGAGGAACCCGTACAGCGTTCCATTGGTTAATCCCCCTCAAGGATCAAAATCTATAGGGCACTTTCTGTGGTTCTATCACTCACCTATTTATGTGATCGAGTTCTTGCCTATGACATAGAGATGCCACCAGTGATCTGAGGACATGGTATGCTTGATTGAGTCCCTCTAGGGCATATCATCAAATCAAGCTTATCTTGTAACGTTGGTGATGACTTAACTGAATATCATAGTTGGTCGAGTCCCTCGAGACCATGATGATTCGGAGGTTGAACATGACGGGAATCACGTGTCGAAGGTGTCATGTGATTCGCTAGGAAAATAGTGGGAGTATTTTAAGATAGAAGTCCATATCTTAATTAGTATTTTATACAAAATTTACATGTTATTTATTTATGTTATATCTTATTTGTCGGAAACATGTCGCTTACAAATCCCCTGTGTGACATACTTGATGCCAACTGCCTCACTGATCCAAACTACACGGATTGGCTCCGTAATTTGAGAATTATTCTCATGACAGAGAAAATTGCTTATGTCCTTGATACAATTGTGCCCACACCGCAAGAAGGGGCAAGCAAGTATGAGATCGCTCGCTATGTGAAGTATATAGATGATTCCACATTGGCAAAATGTTATAAGTACAAGATCCTTAAGAAGCGCAAGGGCAAAAGAAGACCCGGCAAAGGATAGTGTTTCCACTATGGCCAAGATGGACATTGGAAGAGGAACTGTAAGGACTACCTTATAGAGAAGGCAAAACAGAAGCTTAGAGAAGCTTCAGGTATATTCATGATCAATATTCACTTGTTAGATTTTCATGATAACACATGAGTATTGGATACCGGGGTGCTTATCATATCTGTAATTCGTTGCAGGTTTGGGCAAGACCTAGGAGATTGGCTAGAGACGAGATGAACCTTCAGATGGGCAATGGAGCAAGAGTTGCTATAATTGTTGTTGGGGAGGTCATCCTACATCTGCCTTGTGGAGCTATTATTGTACTAGATGCATGCTATTTTGTCCCTTCCAATATCAAAAATATTATTTTCATCTCTTGTTTGACAATTAGTGGATATAAATTAATTTTTTAGAACAATAGTTGTTCAATAATTATGGATGATGAGATCATCACTAGAGGGTCCCTTATAAATGGCATATATATGTTAGACACTTCTTTACACATCATGAATATAAATACGTCTAAGAGAAAAATAGATGAGGTAAATAATGCATACCTATGACATTATTGGCTAGGTCATATACATGAGGGAATGATTCAAAAGTTGTTGAAAGATGGATACTTAGATTCGTTTGACTATGAGTCATATACAACTTGCGAACCTTACCTTCATGGGAAGATGACCAACTCTCCTTTTAGTGAAACTGGAGAGAGAGCCATTGAGTTATTGGAACTCATACATAGTGATGTATGTGGTCCCATATCGACTCAGGCTATAGATGGTTACTCATACTTCATTATATCCACTAATGATTTCTCTAGGTATGGACATATGTACTTGATAAAGTACAAGTCTGAGACCTTTGAGAAATTCAGGAAATATAAGAATGAAGTCAAGAACCAGATTGAAAAGAGTATTAACACTCTTCGATCAGATCGAGGATGAGACTACTTAAGTACAGAGTTTACCCATTTCCTCAATAACAATGAGATTCTATCACAGTGAACACCTCCTTATACACCTTAGCTCAATGGTATATTAGAAAGAAGGAATCACACACTGTTAGACATGGTGTGGTCCATGATGAGTTTCACTGGCCTACCCGCCTCATTTTAGGGATACGCCTTAGAGATTACAGCTTACCTTCTGAACAGAGTTCCATCAAAGTCGGTAGTATCTACACCATATGAGATATGAAAAAGGAAAGAAGCTCGATCTTAAGGTGGTTAAGATTTGAGGCTGTCCTACCCACGTTAGAAGATACAACCCCAATAAGTTAGAATCAAAGACAGAATAATGCATATTCATGAGATACCCCAAGGAAACTTGTGGGTATTATTTCTATCATCAAAAGGACCGAAATATCTTTTTTTACTAAGAGAGCTATGTTCCTTGTGAAGGAACACATTCTTGGTAGAAACAGTGGGAGTATAGAGTTGAGCGAGGTTGGAGAACCTAGCTCAAGCAATAATCCAGAGCCCAAGTCTGTTTAGGTACTAATAGAACCCCAGATGGAGCTCCATAGATTTTGATCCTTGAGGGGGATCAACCCTTGGAACGCTGTAGGGGTTCCTCCCTCCTAGATTCGGCACAAGGCTGAAATAAAATTGATAATTGCTTGATTCAAGAGAGGGGGCGGCTACATCATTATATAGGGATCAAATCCCTAGCCTAAGGGGGTGCTTGCCTAAGTAAAATTATCTCTTTGCCCCTCCTATAGCCAACCTGCCTTAATAGGAATAGGGGGTGACTAGGTTGGCTCTATAGCTGACCTAAGCAGGGGGAAACTTTGGCCAACCAACCCAGTAAGAGGGCGACGGCCACTAAGCCCTAATGGCTAATATAAACCCTAGCCATACTCCTTTATAAGATAGGAGTGACTTCATTACAATCTAGCAGGGTTTTATTGACTACTTCTAGGGAGATTAGGACTCAACCCTGCTGGAGTCCTATCAAACCCGCCCTCTTAAAATCAGCCTTGTCCTCAAGGCTGAAGTTCCATGAACTCAGGGAACCAGGTCTTCAGCTCCTCATCAGCTTGAGCTGAGTCGTCGGCTTTAAATTTTCATTTGAGGTGAGATACTTGGAGGATCAACTGTAATTTTAATCTGGTGTACGGATCTGATCTCCAGGTTAGGGCCCCAATGTGATCCCCAATTTTGCAAGGCTTAAAGAAATAAGGAGACCACTTTCTTGAGGCTTGAATTTCGTGCTGGTGGAGTTGGAGATGAAGGGGGACTTGATCTTTCTCAGAAAACTTTCTTCTGCTCCAGCGTTTGTTAAGGGGAAGTTTCTTCCTTGCATGGGCTACCACGTGGTTGCTCTGTAATAGAAGTCGTGCCTTCTTTTGGAGTGAGGGCTGTCCTCTATTAAAATCTCTAGTGGTGTGAGCCCGATCTGAGTCAGAGGTAGGTAGGATTGGTGATTTTTCAGGGCCCATTTTTACTTCTTCCTGTTGTTGACCATCTTGCATGAGGATAGTGCTGGCCCCCGCTCTAGATGTGCCTGCTCCAATAATAAACACATGGCTACGATTTGGTGTGGATGACATCGTGGTCGTGAGGGCTATAGTTCCACTCGGCCAAGGTGATGCATCTTTCTTTATAACGAGAGGGATGATGTTCATGCTTCGTTGAGTCATTCGAATGATCCTTCCCCTTTTTTTATTTTGCCACTGGAGGGGCTCAATTTTCTCATGGTCTTGGGCCCTAGATCGGAGGTCATCATCATGGAAGTCTTTAAGCATCATGGTCCGATCCTAGGGAAAGTCATGGAAGTCACCTGAGATCTGGAAGTGCTGCATCAGCAACCATAGTGAGTTCAACAGGATGTAACACTTTAGAAGTAGCTTATCTCCAGGGAAAAGGATATAGGGACGTGTCATAGCGGGAAATAAGCATGGCCGAACAATCCGTGTCTCTGTCATCTCTTGGACGATCCTTTTATCTTTGATCTTCTGATGTTGTATGAAGCAATCTGGTCGAGCAACAACTAGTAGAAGTTTCAACCTGTTCAGCATAGGGGGGTCGGCCAACTTTAGAGGAGGTAGTCGGCTCGGTTGGGTGGAGACGTCGAAAAATTCAGTAAGTTGTGGGAGTAGTTTTTTATCTTCAATCTCATGAAATTCTTGAATTTGAATTGAAAAACCATTGGATTCTTCTTTTGGTACCCCCTCCAAGTGTGGTGTTGTGGTTGTAGCCGCTGGGCTCCCTCGTAGAATCACCTGCTTTCCTTTTCTAAAAAATTTCATGGTTAGCTTCAAAAATTTTTAGAAAATATCTCCAATCATGGACAACCAATCAATGCTAATCACTATATCAAAACCATCAAGAGGGAGGAGGAAAAAATCAACAACTACGTCTTGCTCCTGTAGGATCAGTTTTACTCGCGGGCACTTCTGGTTGCACTTCATAATTTGGCCGTTAGCTACCTTGACTTCAAACCCATTGTAATCTTCTTTTTGGAGCATTAAGTAGGTAGCAACCTTACTACTCATGAAGTTGTGTGTGCTCCCGGCGTCGATGAGGATGATGACGGACTGTTGCTCGAGAAACCCTTCGATCTTCAATTTTTATAGGTTGGTGTAGCCGGCTAAGGTAGGGACCGTGTGGGTGACCGGTTGTGGTGTATCCTTTTCCTTAGGCTCGAGAGTCGGATCTTCAAGTTTGGGTTCTTTAGTGGGCGCAATCATCAGTGAGTTGGAATAGCCGGCCAATGTGTGCACTGCGTAATTGGCCGATTGGGATTCTTCCTCCATGGCTTCTTCTTTAGATTCAAGGGCTTCTTCAGATGTTTCATTGTCCTCATCCTCCGTTGGTTCAATCACGAGGAGCTGGCCCTTTTTGCAGTGATGTTCGCGACTACACGGTTCATCGCAATGCCAAAATAACTCCTTGGCCGATCGTTCGTGAAGCTCGTCTCTTGTCAACTTTTTTGGTGTAGGGGCTTGGGTGGCAGTAGAGGGGATAGTAGGCCTTGGCATGGCTGGCCGGGAAGCGACCCTTGTCCTTCATACCTCGTGGTTCAATTGTTCTTCCTGGATACGTGCGAAGGAAATCGCCGCCATAAGAGTGTACGGTTGCTGCGCCTTTACTTCTCCTCGGATCTTCGGCTTTAGGCCCTCGATAAAAGTACCTAAAAGTTATTTCTTGGACCAATTCAAAGTTTGGTTAGATAAACACTCAAACCTTATTTGGTATTCTTGTATTGTAGAGGTTTGACGATTCTTTGCCAATTGTCCGTCGATATTGTTGAAATCGGTTGGTCCGAAATGGTCTAGTAGTCCTTCCTTGAATTGCTGCCAAGAGAGTCCTCCATGGGTATGCTTAAACCAATTAAACCACTGAATAGCATCTCCCTCGAGGTGGATGGCAGCAATCTCCACCCGTGTGGCGTCGGCGGTTCGGTAGAACCGAAAATAGCGCTCCGCACGCGAGATCCACCCGATTGGGTCTTCTTCTTCCCATCTAGGGAAGTCAACCTTCATTCATGGATTATTGAGATCAGAGGTGATGTGGCCATGTTTTGGAGGATCGTCTCGTCGATCTGAAGTTTCTCCGTGTCGTGATTTCCTCGGGTTCGACAGTCGGTCAATGCTGAATTCGACGAAAAGGGATCGCATTTTCTCTTCCATGAGGTTTCCAAAGGCTTCAAGCTTTGCATCGATTGCGTCCTCTGATGCCATAGTATACACCTATAGATCTATAATATTGAGATCTTTTTTCTATTGTCGGGTTAGTGGCATGAAAATTTTGGAGAAGGGGGTGGTCGGTTGGAAGGTGAATCGGTTTGGATGGAAGTAGGCTGCGGTTTAGGGCAGATTTGGGACTACGGTTTTGTGGAGTTTAGGCTGCAAATTGGTGTGGTTTTAGGGCTGTGATAGCAGTAGATGAAAATTAGAAAAATAGATTTTAGATCTGGGATAGATGGCAGCAAAGGTAGGTGCTCGGTAAGGAAAGTTAGCTAAAAAGGTAAGTGGATCGATAAGGAAGTAGGCTGATTTGGGTGGCTGATTTGGGGGGCTGTTTGGTTTCGGTTTAGGGTAGGGTTTTGAAGGGTTTTTGGTAAGGATAATAGGGTTCGATGATGAGGAAAAGAGAGTCCGAAATCTCACAAAAAATAGCACTCAAATCCGATAGAATTCGACGAAAAAAAGTGCAGCGATGTGCAGTCCTGGCGAACAGATTTTACGTCGGAGAAACGATGACTTCTCGACGTAATTTCCAGAGGAAAGTTCAAGGAAATTATGCAGAAACCCTTGATTTAGATGTGGGGAATACCAGTAAAACGTTTGGCAAAATTTTGGCAGCATAACAGTAGGGAAATAGGGTAAAAGATGAAAGGCAGATTCCTTCATCGTAAAATTCCAGAACTGCATGATGGTCAAAGATTGCACAAAAAAACTAGTTCCAGAAGGAGTTCTTTCATGAAATCAAATCCAGATGAAAGCCAACTTGATCTTGAGAATTGTGTAAAAATTTCAGCCAAAAAAGATGAACAAAAGTTTGGTTTCAAGAGCCCAATAGACGGAAGGCAGATTCTGCATTGTAAAATTTCAGTACTGTATAATGAAGAATCGCAGTGCTATAAGTCCAGATCTAGATGGAGTTTTTTCATGAGATCAGTCTTAGATTAAAGCTAAGATGATCTATGAAAATGTCTAAAAGTTTCAGCCAAAAAGAATGATTAAAAGTTTAGTTTCAAGAAGCAACAATCAGCTGAAAATTTCTGCAGCATTTCGCCTTTGCAACAATGATAACGTTTGCAACGAACAAAATTTGCAGCGGAAAAAATTTGGGAAAAATATTCAACATGTAAAGTAAGGAATCTTGCAGTATTGAAGAGGCATGGATGATAAAAAAAATATCAGATTTCCAGATCAAGCGCAGGGGCAGCGACAGATTGATTTGATCTGCTGCTGGGGTGGAAGGTGGAGGCGCGTGTCGTAGCAATTATGGGAATTGCTTTGGAAGGTGGAGGCTTGGATGACGGCTACAGGGGTAGTAAGATCGCTGCTCTGATACCAGATGATAAGACCCCAGAAGGAGCCCTATAGAATTTGATCCTTGAGGGGGATCAACCCTTGGAACGCTGTAGGGGTTCCTCCCTCCTAGATTCGGCACAAGGCTGAAATAAAATTGATAATTGCTTGATTCAAGAGAGGGGGCGGCTACATCATTATATAGGGATCAAAACCCTAGCCTAAGGGGGTGCTTGGCTAAGTAAAATTACCCCTTTGTCCCTCTTATAGCCAACCTGCCTTAATAGGAACAGGGGGTGACTAGGTTGGCTCTATAGCTGACCTAAACAGGGGGAAACTTTGGCCAACCAACCCAGTAAGGGGGCAATGGACACTAAGCCCTAAGGGCTAATCTAAACCCTAGCCATACTCTTTTATAAGATAGGAGTGGCTTTATTATAATCTAGTAGGGTTTTATTGACTACTTCTAGGGAGATTAGGACTCAACCCTGCTGGAGTCCTATCAGGTACCTAGCATATAAGTTTCAACTTTGCGTAGGTCTAGCAGAGTATCTCACCCTCCTGAAAGATATATGAGATATATCAGTGGAGAGGACTCTTAGGATATTAATCCTCAGACTTATGAGGAGGCTATTATGAGTATAGACTTCAGGAAGTAGCAAGAAGCCATGAATTCTAAGATGGATTCCATATACTCTAACAAGGTTTATAACATTGTGGATGCACCTGAGAGTATAGTACCTATCGAGTGTAAGTGGATCTTTAAAAAGAAGATCGGAGTAGATAGAAAGATGGAGACCTATAAGGCAAGACTAGTAGCTAAAGTTATTTTCAGAAGGCCGAGATCGAGAGGATCATCCAAGAGATGCTGAAAATAGGGATCATAAGGTCGAGTGTTAGCCCCTATTCTTCACTGATGCTCCTCGTACGAAAGAAGGGCGGATCATGGCATATGTGCATGGATTACCAAGCCCTTAACATCATCACCATGAAAGACAAGTACCCAATCACTGTGGTGGATGAATTGCTCGATGAATTGAAGGGAGCACAAATTTTTACGAAGTTGGATTTGTAGTTTGGATATCATCAGATATGGGTACATGAAGAAGCATATCGAAGATCGCTTTTCGAATGCACAACGGGCACTACGAGTTCCTGGAAATGCCTTTCGGCCCAACTAATGCCCCTTCCACCTTTTAGATCCTTATGAATGATATTTTTTGGGTTTACCTCCGTAATTTTATTTTGGTCTTCTTCGATGACATCTTGATTTATAGATCCTCCTTTGAAAGCCATCTCTCTCACTTGCGACTTGTTTTGACTATTCTTTGAGAATAATCCCTTTTTGTTAAATGGTCGAAGTGTAGCTTCTTGTAGAGTGAGGTGGAGTACCTCGATCACATTATCTCAAAGGAAGGAGTAGCAATAGACCCCTTGAAGATTGAAGCAATGCAAAGGCTGACTGTTGTAAAAAATAATCAAAATATTACGAGGATTTTTAGGACTGATCGCTACTATTGCAAGTTCGTGAAGGATTACGGCAAGATCAGTGCTCCCCTCACAGCATTGCTAAAAAAGGATGCCATTTAGTGGTGGGATGAAGCAACAACTACTGGGAAACCAAGCAGGAGCATATCAAAACAAAATTGGTTTCCTAAGTAGATCAAATCGTCATGCAAAGATTGGATCATGAAAAATCATAAAATTAAAAAACTGCATCATGTATGAGATTATTTACCAAGGAAGATCATATATCCTTATTTTTCAGATCTCGACGGGGAGGATAAAGAAGGTCAAGTGTCCTCCTCTCTAGCGGTATCCACACGATAGATTGCTACAACGATACTCCTCCAATCGTAACCCCAAGTCTCGTAACTCTTGCGTAGCTTCTCGCAACAAACGTGGAAGAAGATCCTCTATCTTCTTCGCTGCCCTCTCGCACTAGAGAGTGGTTGATCTACCGAGAAGGAGAGGGAGAGGAGGAGAGTAAAGGGGGGTGGCTAAAGGTGTAGCCTATCACCTATGTGTGCTGCCCCCTCCTATTTATAGAGAGCCACCGATAAAAACCTTTAAAGGATCTTGCCTTAGTGGGTATTGGATCTCTATCCAATTATCCACTAAACTTGGATTATTGGATCTCTATCTAATAATCTTCATTGGTCTCTAATTGGGCCTCATGCAAGGAGCCCATTAATGTCGGGTCTCGTCTAATGATAATAAAGGCTAATTGGATCTCTATGCAATCCTCTATTCATATATGGACAGGTATACAACACATCGGTCTATCCGGTTGTCTTGATGTCCCTCTCGAGCAACCTATGATCGGGATTATTTATGATTTATGTTTAAAGGCGAATTAGTCTCTGTATCATGATCTCATCATGATCCGATTCTCATCACACATAACCAATGTCACGAACGGACGTCACTCAACCGCAACATTGTCGCTTCGTGAACCGTTCGTTGCTTTTTCTTGCTTGTATATATGTTTGGCAGCTTGTTTTGCCTTGAGTTCATGTGTTTTTACCTAAGAAATGTGAGCGAAAGTAGTGTAGAAGGCTGCAGAACAGTCGTCGCTGCACAGAGCCAAAACAGCCCAAAATAGCCCTGTTTTGGGTCTTTTTCGTGTGCCACGACAACCTTTCTGAGTGGTATGAAATGTCAGCCATTTCAGCACCTTGGAACCCCCCGGGTGGCACCGGGCTGGATGGGGCTCCGGGTATATGTCGGGCGTAGTCGTTCATCAGCAATTGAACTTGTCTTGCGTCCGATATCTTGGGAACCATCGTTTGCGGACTTGCGACCATTCCTACAACCCTCCAAAGTCCTATTTTGCTCTCTCTCTCTTTTCTCAGCTGCACTCAAGGTGTTCAACAAATTGCTTGTATAGCTTTCTGCTTTGCGAGACGTCGGGACGTGTTTGTCGCTCGCTTCTAAACTAATCAACTTTTTCTTTGCAGGTCCTACGGGACCTTAAGAGGTTGTAAGAGGGCTGACCCTGTGCGGACAGATAACGCTTTGGGCGTTCCATGACTTAGGCAATCCCAGCTAAGTCCAGAATAGTGGGCAAGGTTGCTTCACGACTTAGGCAATTTCAACTAAGTCTTCGGGAGGGCCGCAAGGGTGCCGCACGGCTTAGGCAAATTTAGCTAAGCCCATGACATCATAATATTTATATATTCAATAGATAATATAATATGAGAATATGCTAATAAATAATAATACAAAAAGACTATGCAGCGTGTCATACATGTCATCACTCACGTGATTGGCTTGCAAGGTACCTGTAATCAGCAATCTCCCACTTGACCTAAAGCCAATTACCTATGTGTCTGATCCCTATCAGACCCCTGTGACGCTCAAAGATAATCTGAGCCAACGACATTGTCAGTGGATCTGCAATGTTATCTTCAGATGAAACTCTTTCCATTGCTATATCTTTATACGCTATGATCTCTCTTATTAAGTGAAACCACCTCAGAATGTGCTTCGACTTCTAATGAGACCTGGGTTCCTTTGCTTGAGCGGTCACCCCATTGTTGTCACAGTATATGGGAATCAGCTCCATGCTACTCAGTACGACTCCCAAATCCCTGATGAACTTCTTCATCCACACCCCTTCCTTTGTTGTTTCTGTTGCAGCAATGTATTCCACCTATGTGGTCGAGTTAGCATAGTATCTTGCTTGGAACTCTTCTAGTTTACTGCTCCTCCATTTAAGGTAAAAATCTACCCTGAGTTCGACTTACTTTCATCAATGTCGGACTGAAAACTCAAATCCGTGTAGCCCTCAACCTAGAGGCTACCTTCTTCATATACCAGTAAAAGATCCTTAGTCCTTCTCAAGTACTTAAGGATATACTTTACTGCCTTCTAATGTTCTAAATCTAGAACACTTTATAACACCAAAAAGGTGACAGCACTCCCACTTACCTTCCTATACACACAAGGCTCATCTTCGTTCTTAACGAAATCATAAGATTTGATCGTCTCATCAAATCTTATGTTCCAACTTCAAGAAGCTTGCTTCAATCCATAAATGGACCTGAGCAACCTGTACACTTTATATGGACTCTCTTTGGATACAAATCTCTCTAACTGTATCATATACATCTCCTCCTCGAGGTTGCCATTGAGGAACACCGTTTTTATTGTGAAACTAAGTGTGAGCATCATATGTGTTAGGATCAATTGGCACTAAGAGGGTGGGGGAGGGGGGGGGGGTGTGAATTAGTGCAAGCATAAATTCTCGTTTCAACAAAAACCTTTTTGCTTAAAGCAAGAAAGGAAAATCCAGAAGCATTTCGTTCAAGTAAAGCAAGTGAATGATTCAGAGAAAATGCTAAGTTTCTTGCATAAAAATGACTCAAGAAGGTACAAGCAAATCTATATAAAAAGATAAGCAACATCGTAAGTGAAGTGCTTGACTTAAAACTTCTCTTCCAAAGAGTGAGTAAAAATTGAAAGCGTCTATTGGTATTTAGTTCAAAATGATTAAGAACTCGATAATTGCAAGTAGTATATGCAACAAGTAAAAACACTCATAATTATAGTGGTTCAGCACCAACCGACCTATGTCCACTTCCGAGTCCTCCTCCTTGAGGCACACCGATGTCCACTACCGATCTTCTTTGGGTGAAGACCAAACCTTTACACTTGAGCTTACAAGGGAAACTTCAAGAATTTTTCGAACTCTAAACTCTCTCCCTTCCCCTTTTCTTTTTCTTAAAATTCACACGTAATTTTTCTTTATAGAATCTAATCCCCAAAATTATTGTATGGAATGCAAGAAAAATTAGTGTATTTATAGGCATCAAATGGCTTCAGAAATTAGAGTCAAAATTTAAACATACCAAAAAAATTCGGGTACGGGTGGTTCAGTTACAGGCCTAGGTAGGTCAACCGTCGAAAGTACCCAAAATTTAGGGTATGGGCGGTTCAGCCGCCTAGCCTGGGTAGTTCAGCCACTGACAGCTCACCGGCGATTCATCCGTCGGGAATCCCAGAAAAAAGATTCCCTTCACTTTTTCAATCTCGATTTGAACCATCTGTTAACTAATCCCCTAGTCAACTAATTGAGCTCGACCTGAGCTCAACCACACCCCATAGTGGACCCGGTTGCCTTATTAAGTTGATTTGGATTCCTTCCAAATTACACTTGTTTAGGACTCAATCTTAACCTACGACTTAAGGATTACAATCATACATGGCCACGAAGCTTAATGACCTCACTCCTGCAATCCGGCAACCTCCAGCATTCCCTGCGGCGAGTCTCACAGTCTTCCTCTAGCAATCTCTTGGTGTATTCCTAGCAATATTCCTGATACCTTCGGCGAAGTCCTAGCGAACTCCCGACGAGCTCCCACCACATCATCCAAACCTTGGACCGATGCCTAAGATTGATCCTGGGTCCATGTCTGATCTGTAATTCCTTTTCACCGTCGTGGTTAACCTGCATGATCTAACTATAACTTAATTAATTACAATCAATATGGCCACAAATCCACTTCAAGACCTTCCCAACTCCTAGCAAGCCTTTCCGCAACCCTCGACAATCTTCCGGTGAATCTTGGTCTTCTTCCGACAAACTCACTTACGCTATCCTGGTAAGCTCCCGATACCCTCAGTGAGCTCTCGACGCACTCCAGGCGAGTTCCCAACCACATTGTTCGAACCCTAGCATGATGCTTTGACTTGACTCTGACCAAACCTCTGATTGTAATAATCTCTCTATCATAGTTAATCCTGCATCAATCAACTCTTACAACCTTGTTAGATCAAACACTCATCAATTGATTTCATCATCAAACTCCGAGATACAACAACATGCGCAGCGGAAGATCAAAACAAAATAGGTTTCCCATAGAGATCAAATCATTGTGCAAAAGATTGGGTCACGAGAAAGCCATAAAAACTGAAAAACTACATCGTGTGAGAGATTGTTTACCTAGAGAGATTATATATCACTTTTTTTTCAGATCCAGATGGAGAGGGTGAAGGAGGTCAAGTATCCTCTCTAGCGATATCCACATGATGGATCACTGTAACGATACTCCTCCAATTGCAATCCCAAGTCTCGCAACTCTTGCATAGAGGGAGGGAGGGAGGAGAATAGGAGGGGGTGGCCCTAGATGCAACCTATCCTCTATATGTCTCCCCTCCTATTTATAGAGAGTCACCAAAAACCCTAGGGGTCTTGGATCTCCATCCAATTACCCACTAAACTTGTATCATTGGATCTCTATCCAATAATTCACTTTGGTCTCTAATTGAGCCTCATGCAAGGAGTCCATTAGTGCAGGATCTCATCTAATGAGAATAGGAGCTAATTGGATCTATATCCAATCCTTTATTCGCTGAAGCATCGACCATATGTATGTGACTCTCTAGGCTTGATACCGAGCTAGCCGTGAGTCGCTCCCATTATAACTTCTTTTGATATAGTGAATTATTATCCCCATAATAATTCACTCGAAATATTGACTATGGATATACTATGCCACTTCGCCATAGTCCCCATACGGTACAAGGGGATCAAATCCATCGGACCTGTGTGTCCACAGTTACCGTGTATCTATAGTCCCTCATCCAACTAATATTCCAAAGATAGTGTATTGGATATGGTACTGTCAGGCCATATACGAAATCTGTCTAAGTCTTGCTCTAATCAGATTCTCCTGGAGAATTTCTTCTCTCTTAATTCGAATAACCCTAGCTAGGGATTTGTCTGAGCAAGCACAGACGAAATATTCCTCTCGCGATACTAAGAGTGGATAATCCTTTGTTGACACTCAATTTCCTTCGTAAGATTAGCTACCAATCTTGATAACCGACTGTATCAGATCTGAAACTTTCCAAACCTATAAGTCCGACGTCAAAGAAAGGAGTACTCAAACAAGACATCCTTGGTGTCTAAAGTCTAAGGACTAGACACACAACTACGACTATGGAATTACTATCTAACATTAGGTATCATTAACCATACAATATTTCATAAGTGGATCAATTAGTGAACTCATTCTCCAATGAGCACCTATACTATATCTTTAGTGTCTCCACATAAGTGGCTGTAAGACCAGCCACCTCCATTATATGGACGGGTATATAGTACAGCGGTCTGTCTGGTTATCTCGATATTCCTCTCAAGTAACCTATGATTGAGATTATTTAGGATCCATATTTTAAGGTGAATCGATCTTATTATCGTGATCTCATCATGATCTGATTCTCATTGTACAAAACCAAGGACATCATAATATATATGTAACAGATATGTCAGAATATGTCAATAATAATCATAAGCAAAAAGATTACACAGCGTGTCACATGTGCCATCACTCACGTGATTGGTTTGTATGACACTTGTAACCAACAATCTCCCACTTGACCTAAAGCTAATCACCTATGTGTCTGATCCCCATTAGACCCTAATGATGCTCAAATATAATCTGAGCCAGCAGATTCGTCAGTGAATCTGCAGTGTTATCTTTGGATAGAACTCTTTCTATTGCTATATCTTTTTAGGCTATGATCTCTCTATTTAAGTGGAACCTCTTTAGAATAATTTTGATGAGACCTGGGTTCCCTTGCTAGAGCTATTGCTTTGTCGCTATCATAGTATATGAGAATCGCCTCCATGCTGCTTGGTACGACTCCTAAATCCCTGATGAACTTCTTCATCTACACCCCTTCCTTTGCTGCTTTTACTGCAGCAATATATTTTACCTCTATAGTTGAGTCAACAGTAGTATCTTGTTTGGAACTCTTCCAGCTTATTGCTCCTCCATTCAGAGTGAAAATATACTCTGAGTTTGACTTCCTATTATCAATGTCAGACTAGAAACTCGAGTTCGTGTAGCACTCAACTTGGATGCTACCTCCTCCATATACTAGTAAAAGATCCTTAGTTCTTCTCATGTACTTAAGGATACACTTTACTGCCTTCTAGTATTTCAAACCTGGATCCACCTGATACCTGCTTTTGACACTTAGAGCATGTGTTATATCAGGCCTTGTACATAGCATAGCATACATGATAGACCCTATTATTGAGTGATAAGACTCCAGCAGGGTTGAGTCCTAGTCTCCCTAGAAGTAGTCAATAAAACCCTGTGAGATTGTAATAAAATGCCACCTAGCCACTTCTATTCTATAAAGAAGTATGGTTATGATTTAAACTGAGGCCTTAGGGCTTAGTGGTCGCCGCCCCCTTTTCTAGGCTGGTCAGCCAGGGTTTCCTTCTGCTTAGGTCTGCTATAGAGCCAACCTAGTTGCCACCTGTTCCTACTTAGGCAGGTCAGCTATAGAAGGAGCAAAGGGATAATTTTACTTAGGCAAGCACCCCATGGGCTAGGGTTTAGAATCCTATATAATGATGTAGCCGCCCCCTCTCTTTTATCAAGTAATTATCATCTTTTATTCAGCCTTGTGCCGAGTTTAGGAAGGAGGAACTCCTACAACATTCTAAGGGTTGATCCCCCTCAAGGGTCAAAATATATAGAGCTCCTTTTGGGGTTCTATCATCTGGTATAAGAGCTGTGTTCTTGCTGCCCTGTAGCCATCTCTGCCATCTCCATCTTCCAAGCAATTCCCATAATTGCTTTTGACATCGCTTTCATCCACCGTCGCCCAACAAGCCGCAGATCCATCAATCTACTGTCATCCTCTGTGTCAACATCATAGATCTGGTAAAAACTCCAAAGCCCATGCCTCTTGCTACTGCTATTCCTTTATCTTATATGTGGGAGAAGTTTTTCCAAAGTTTCTTTGCTGCAAAATTCTACCGTCACAAACGTTATCATCATTGCGAAGGGGAAAAGTTGCAAAAAAATTTTAGCTGATTGTTGCCTCTTGAACCTGAACTTTTAATTGTCCTTTTTGGCTGAAACTTTTACAAAAATTCATAGTTTGTCTTAGCTTTCATCTAAGACTAATTTCTAGAAAAAACTCTTTCTGGATCTAGACCTATGGTGCTGCAATTCTTCGTTGCACAGTCCTAAAATTTTATGATAAGAATTCTACGATCTTGTTTGCAACAATTTTTCTACCATTATGTTGCTAAAATTTTCTTGATCCAAATTACTACTACTATTACCATTTGAATTAAGATTCTAATATTAAAATTTTCCATAAATTTCTCAGATTTTTGCTAGAATTAACGTCGAGAAACTGCTGCTTCTTTGACGGGAATTCTGCTCGGCAGTATAGCATATACTGTCGTGATCTTTCATCAAAATTTTATTGGATCTCGCTGCCATCCTTTCTAGATTTGAGACTCTCCTTCTCATCTTCAATCTCTACTATTACCTCTCAAAAAATCCTAACAAAACCACAGCCAAATAGCCATCCCAATCAGCCCTAAACTGCAGCCTACCCGTGTCTCTACCGATCCATCGATCCAACCGGCCACCACCTCTCCAAAAATTCTCATACCACTAACCCATCAACAGAAAAAAGATCTCAATATTACAGATCTAGAGGCATAAACCATGGCATCAGAGGAGGCCATTGATGCCAGGTTTGAAGCCTTTTAAAGTCAGAGATTCGAGGAGAAGTAAAGGTATGACAACCGTATACTCTTATGGCGACGATTTCCTTCGCGCATATACAATATTACAGATCTACAGGTTGCCCCCTAACCGGCCGCATGACCACTGCATTCTCATTCTGCTAGGCAAACCTCCAACAAATTTGAGATCATACCGCTACCCTCACTTGTAGAAGGACAAGATTAAGTACATCATCAAGGAGATGCTCGACATCGGAGTAATTCGACCAAGCTGCAGCCCTTACTCTTCGTTGGTGTTGCTAGTACACAAGAAGGATGATATGTGGCGGATGTGCACTGATTACCAAGCTTTGAACGCCATCACCATCAAAGATAAATATCCTATACCAATCATAGCTGAGCTCTTGGATGAATTAAGAGGAGCCCGAAATCTTCACAAAATTGGATCTTCATTCCGGTTATCGCCATATTCGAGTATGGGTTGAAGATATTCTGAAAACTACATTCCGCACACATAACGGTCACTACCAATTTCTGGTAATGCCTTTCGGACTTACGAATGCTCCTTCCACTTTTCAAAGCATGATGAATGACATCTTTCAGATTTTTCTATGCAAGTTTGTGTTGGTATTTTTTGATGATATTTTCATTTATAGCCCTACACTTGATATATATTTTCAGCATTTATGAACTGTTCTAACGATTCTTCGGAAGAGTATCCTTTATGTTAAACAATCAAAGTACAACTTTTTATAGTGTAAAGTGGAGTATCTAGGGCACATTATATCAGAGGATGGAGTGGCGGTAGACCCGACGAAGATCGAGGCAATGCAAGGATGGTCGAAACCTATGAACATAAAATCGCTGCGCGGCTTCCTTGGACTTACGGGCTACTATCGGAAATTCGTGAAAGATTATGACAAGATCAGTGCCCCACTCACGTCCCTATTGAAGAAAGACTCCTTCTTATGGTAAGATAAAGCCTCTACAGCCTTTGAATGACTTAAGACAACCATGATGATGACATTGGTCCTAGCGCTATCCGATTTCAATCGCACCTTCGTCATTAAGGCCGACACATTCAGAGTTGGAATTAGAGATGTTCTAATGCAAGATGGCCGACCCCTTGCTTACACCAGTAAAGCTTTATCTCCCTTACATCTTAACATGTCTATGTATGATAAAGGAATGCTTGCCATGGTACATGCCGTCATGAAGTGGAGACCCTACCTAATCGACCAATGTTTCCATATTAAGATCGACCACCGTAGCCTTCAATATTTTTTGGAGCAGAAAATATCTTCCCCGGAGCAACAATGTTGGGTAACTAAACTTCTTGGTTTTGATTATGAAATTACTTATCGAAAGAGGAAAGAGAATATTGTTGCAGATGCTCTACCATGGCTACCGAGACAAGCCAAAATTTTAGCCATCACCCTTCCTTCCACCGACTTCCTGATAAGACCCTAGAAGGAGCCATATATATTTTGATCATTGAGGTGGATCAACCCTTGGAACGCTATAGGGGTTCCTCCCTCTAGACTCGGCACAATGGCTGAATTGAAGATAATAATTGCTTGCTTTCAAAGAGGGGAGCAGCTACATCTTAAATAGGGATCAAGTCCTAGCCTAAGGGGGCACTTATCTGGGTTAAATTACCCTTTTACCCCTCTTATAGCCATCCTACCTTAATCGGAACAAGGAGCAGCTAGGTTGGCTCTATAGCCGACCTAAGTAGGGGGAAACCCTGGTCGACTTGCCCAGTAAGGGGCGCAGCGACTACTATGCCCTAAGGGCTAATCCAAACTCTGGTCATACTCCTTTATAAGATAGGAGAGGCCTTATTACAATTTAGCAGAGTTTTTATTGACTTCTACTAGAATGATTAGGACTCAACCCTGCTGGAGTCCTATCAAGTCTGCCCTCTCAGAATCAGCCTTGTCCTCAAGGCAGAGGATCCATAAACTCTAGGAACTGAGTCTTCAGCTCTTCGTGTGACTCCCATGTTGCGTCTTCAGATGATAAGTTATTCCACTTCACAAGTACTTCGGTGGAGGGGCTTCGTCGGTACATCATAATTCTTCAATCAAGTATAGCTTTAGGTTGGGCTTGGATTTCACCTTCAATTATAATGCTCGGCAGCTGAGTCTGAGCTAGTTCATGTTCACCCAATTTTGGCTTCAGTAGGGATACGTGGAAGACAGGATGAATTTTGGCATCATCTGGATGTTTAAGTCGGTATGCCACGGCACCAATGCGTTCCAAAATCTGATATGGTCCATAAAATCGTGGAGACAGTTTCATCGATGCTCTGGTGTTGATGGATAGCTGCTTGTATGGTTGTAGGTGGAGGTAAACTCAATCTCCTACTAAAAATTCTCGCTCACTCTAGTGATTGTCTACTTGTTGCTTCATGCGGACTTGAGCGGTAATTAAGTTGTCCTTCAGCAACTGTAGTAGTTTATCCCTATTAATTAGGTCTTGGTCGACTCGATCCACTTTGGCTTAACCAAGTACATATATGAGAATTACAGGGGGCGGTCGACCATACAGTGCCTTGTAAGGGGTACATTTAGTCGACGAATGAAAATGTTGTACCACCATTCAGCCCAGGGAAGCCATCTTGTCCACTCTTTGGGCCGGTCGTTGGTGAAGCATCATAAGTAAGTCTCGAGGCATCTGTTCACCACCTCTGTTTGGTCGTCTGTTTATGGATGATAGGTTGTGCTCATCTTCAATTGGGTGCCCTATAGATGGATAGCTCGGTCCAAAATTTACTTGTAAACACCCTATCATGGTCGCTTACTATCGATCTTGGCATCCCATGCAATTTCACAATATTTTCCATAAAAAATTGGGCAATAGTGGCAGCAGTATAGGGATGTCTCACAGCACAAAAATGAGCATACTTAGTTAGGCGATCTACCACTACAAAGATCGTGCTTTTACCTTGAGATAGTGGCAGTCCTTCGACGAAATCCATGGAGATGTCTGTCCAAGTCGAATCTGGTATAGGTAGCGGCTGTAGTTTACCGAGACTTGCCATTGTTTCTCCTTTATACCACTAACATACATTACATTTGGATACATAGTCATAAATTGATTTCTTTATGCCCTTCCAGAAGAAGTTTTGCTTTACCCTTTTATAAGTCCTCAGAAATCCAGAGTGCCCTACCAAAGGTGAAGAGTGCATTTCATGCAGAATAACTTCAATGTGAGGAGAAGAAGGAACAACAATAATTCGGTCTTTATAGCGTAAGTCCTTCGAGTCCCACGTGTAGTGCCCTACGAAATTCGGATCCTTCTCCAATTTTTCTATGATGCTTTGGATTTTCGGATCATTCTTCCACTCATCCCTAATGTGTTCGAGGAAATCGGTGGTGGGAAGGGAGATGGTTGAAATTTCTGCTGGCCCCGGGAGCCGAGATAGAGCATCTGCAATAATATTCTCTTTTCCTTTTCGATAAGTAATTTCATAATCAAAGCCGAGAAGTTTAGTTGCCCAACGTTTCTGCTCCAGGGAGGATATTTTCTGCTCCAAGAAATACTTAAAACTTCGGTGGTCAGTCTTAATCTAGAAGCATCGGCCGATCAGGTAAGGTCTCAACTTTGTGACAACGTGTACAATGACAAATATTTCTTTATCATATACCGACATTTTCAAGTGTGAGGGAGACAATGCCTTGCTGGTGTAGGCGAGAGGTCAGCCATCTTGCATTAGAACAGCTCCAATCCCAACTCTGGACGTGTCGGCCTCGATCACGAAGGTGCGACTGAAATCAGGTAATGCTAGGACCGGCGTCGTCGTCATGGCAGCCTTAAGTCGTTCAAAGGCTGTAGAAGCTTGTTCCGACCATAAGAAGGAGTCTTTCTTTAGTAAGGAAGTGAGCGAGGCACTGATCTTGTCGTAATCTTTCATGAATTTTCGGTAGTAGCCCGTGAGTCCAAGGAAGCCACGCAGTGATTTTACGTTTGTAGGTTTCGGCCATCCTTGCATTCCTTCGATCTTTGTCGGGTCTACCGTCACTCTATCCTCTGATATAATGTGCCCAAGATACTCCACTTTATACTGTAAGAAACTACACTTTGACTATTTCACATAAAGAGTATTCTCCCAGAGAATTGTTAGAATAGTTCGTAAGTGCTGAAAATGTATATCAAGTGTAGGGCTATAAATGAGGATATCATCAAAGAATACTAATACGAACTTGCGTAAAAAGCTCCAGAAAATGTCATTCATCAGGATTTGGAAAGTAGAAGGAGCATTCGTAAGTCCGAAAGGTATTACCAAAAACTCGTAGTGGCCGTTATGCGTGCGGAATGCGGTTTTCGGAATATCTTCAGTGCATACCCGAATCTGGTGATAACCGGAATGGAGATCCAGTTTAGTGAAGACTCGGGCTCCTTTTAGTTCATCCAAGAGCTCATCTACGATGGGTATAGGATATTTGTCCTTCACGGTGATAGCGTTTAAGACCCGATAATCAATGCACATCCACCATATATCATCCTTCTTGCGCACTAGCAACACCGGTGAAGAATAAGGGCTGCAACTCGGTCGAATTACCCCAGTGTCAAGCATCTCTTTGATGATGTTTTCAATCTCATCCTTCTGCAAGTGAGGGTAGTGATACAGATGCATATTTGCTGGAAGTTTGCCCGGCAGAATAGGAATACGGTGGTCATGCTGCCGGTTAGGGGCAATCCACGCGGCTCCGTGAAAATGTTTACGAATTCATCCAGCAAGAGGGGACGCTTAGGATCTAAAATTTGTATATTCTCCCCCTTAGATGGCTGCTGGATATGCATAAAAAATCCCCCATGTGCTTTGTGTAAAACTTTCTCCATCCATTGCATCGAAATGGTGGAGATATGGCTCCCGCGCTTGCCTCGTAATGTGACCTGTCTCCCTTTGCAATAGAATTTCATAATTAACTTAGAAAAATTTCAGGAGATATCACCTAACGTTGTGAGCCATTCAATCCCAAGCATGGCTTCATAGTCATCGATGGGTAGGAGAAAGAAATTGGCTACCACTTCTTGGTCTTGGAGGAGTAGCTTCACCCGCGGGCATCGTTGGTTGCAATTAAGGATTCGACCGTCGACAACCTTTACGT
Source organism: Ensete ventricosum (assembly GCA_029747655.1). NCBI lineage: Eukaryota > Viridiplantae > Streptophyta > Magnoliopsida > Zingiberales > Musaceae > Ensete > Ensete ventricosum. The sequence continues at coordinate 32,387,002 of JAQQAF010000003.1, read as the reverse complement.
CAAACTTCTTGTAACCTTCGATTTGAAGTGCTAAACGTGCAGCAACCTTACTATTGAGGAAGTTATTTGTGCTACCTGTGTCGATGAGAACGGTGATGGGTTGTTGCTTTAGAAGTCCTCCAACTTTCATCGTCAACGGATTGGAGTAGCCGGCCAATGCATGCACTGCGTAGTCGACCGATTGGGGCTCTTCCTCTATGGCTTCCTCTTCGGATTCGAGGCCTTCTTCAGATGGTTCGTTGTCCTCATCCTCCACTGGTTCAATCATGAGGAGCTGGCCCTTCTTACAGCGATGTTCGCGGCTCCCCGGTTCGTCGCAATGCCAACATAATCCTTTGGCCGATCGTTCACGAAGCTCGTCTCTTATCAATTTTTTTGGTGCGGGGGTTCGGATGGCAGTAGAGGGGACAATAGGCCTCGGTATGGCTGGTCGGGGAGCGACCCTTGTCCTTCATGCCTCATGGTTCAATCATTTTTCCTAGATACGCGCGAAGGAAATTGCCACCATAAAGGGTGTACGGTTGCCATGCTTTAACTTCTCCTCGGATTTTCAGCTTTAGGCCCTCGATGAAAGTACCTAAAAGTTGTTTCTCAGACCAATCTTCAGTTTGGTTAGATAAACACTTAACCCTTGTTTGGTAATCTTGTATTGTAGAGGTGTGACGAATCTTTGCCAATTGTCTGTCGATGTTGTCAAAATCGATCGGACCGAAGCGGTTTAAAAGCCCTTCCTTGAACCGCTGCCAAGAGAGTCCTCCATGGGTGTGTTCAAACCAATTGAACCACTGAATAGCATCTCCCTCGAGGTGTATGGCAGCGATCTCCACCCGTGTGGCATCGGCGGTTCAGTAGAACCGAAAATAATGCTCCGCGCGTGAGATCCATCCGATCGGGTCTCCACTCCTTCTTCCCATCTTGGGAAGTCAACCTTCATGCATGGATTGTTGGGATCAGAGGTGATGTGTCCATGCTCTTGAGGATCATCTCGCCGATCTGAAGCCTCTCCATGGTGTGACTTCCTAAGGCTTGATGGTCGGCCTATGCTGAATTCGACGAATAAGGATCGTATCTTCTCTTCCATGCGGTTTTCAAATGCTTCAAGCTTTGCATCGATGGCCTCCTCCGATGCCATAGTATATGCCTCAAGATCTGTAATATTGAGATTTTTTTTGTTGTCGAGTTAGTGGCATGGGAATTTTGGAGAAGGGGTGGTCGGTTGGAAGGTGGATCGGTTTGGGTGGAAGTAGGCTATGGTTTAGGGCAGATTTGGGTGGCTGTTTGGTTTCGGTTTAGGGTAGGGTTTTTGGTGAGGATGGTAGGGTTTGGTGATGAGGAAAGAAGAGTCTGAATCCCACAAAAAATAGCACTCAAATCTGATAGAATTCGGTGAAAAGAAGTGCTGCGATGTGCTGTCCTGCTGAGCCGGTTTTTGCGTCGGAGAAATGATGATTTCTCAACATAAATTCCAGGGAAAAGTTTAATAAAATTATGTAGAAACTCTTGGTTTAGATGTTGTTAACACCAGTAGAAATTTTGATGAAATTTTGACAGCATAACGGTAGGAAAATAGGGCAAAAGATGCAAAGCAAATTCCTTCATCGTAAAATTCCAGAACTGCATGATGGTGAAAGATCGTACAAGAAAACAAGTTCCAGAAGGAGTCTTTTCATGAAATCAAATTCAGATGAAAACCAACTTGATCTTGAGAATTGTGTAAAAATTTTGGTCAGAAACGATGAACAAAAGTTTGGTTTCAAGTAGCAACAATCGACTGAAAATATTTCTGCAGCGTTTCACCTTCACAACGATGATAACGTTTGCGACGGTAAAAAATTATAGCATGGAAACTTTGGAAAACTTTTCCCACGTGTAATAGGAAGGACCTTGTAGTATTGAAGAGGCGTGGGTTATAAAAATATACCAGAATTCCATATCAAACGTAGGGGGCAACGGCAGACTGATTTGATCTACGGTTGGGGTGGAAGGTGGAGGCGCATATAGTAGCAATTGTGGGAATTGCTTGGGAAGGTGGAGGCATGGATGAGGGCTATAGGGGCAGTAAGATCACTGCTCTGATACCAGATGATAAGACCCCAGAAGGAGCCCTATAGATTTTGATCCTTGAGGGGGATCAACCCTTGGAACGCTATAGGGGTTCCTCCCTCCTAGACTCGGCACAAAGGTTGAATTGAAGATGATAATTACTTGCTTTCAAAGAGGGGGCCGGCTACATCTTAAATAGGGATCAAGTCCTAGCCTAAGGGGGCACTTATCTAGGTTAAATTACCCTTTTGCCTCTCCTATAGCCATCCTACCTTAATAGGAACAAGGGGCGGCTAGGTTGGCTCTATAGCCAACCTAAGCAGGGGGAAACCCTGGCCGACTTGCCCAGTAAGGGGGGCGGTGACTACTATGCCCTGAGGGCTAATCCAAACTCTAGCCATACTCCTTTATAAGATAGGAGAGGCCTTATTACAATTTAGCAGACTTTTTATTGACTTATACTAGAATGATTAGGACTCAACCCTACTGGAGTCCTATCACTTCCTCAAAGATATTAGGGAGGAATGGAAGAATGACTCATAGACCCGAGACATCATAGAAAAATTAGAGAAGGATCCAGGTTCCATAGGTCACTACACGTGGGATCCGAAGGACTTACATTACAAAGATCGAATTGTTGTCGTTCCTTCTTCCCATTGCATTCAAGTTATTTTGTATGAGATGCACTCTTCACCTTCGGTAGGGCACTATGGATTTATGAGAACTTACAAGAGGGTGAAACAAAACTTCTTTTAGAAGGGCATGAAAAAATCAATTTATGACTATGTATCCAAATGTGATGTATGCCAGCAATAGAAAGGTTGCCAGTAGTAGAAAGGTGAAACAGTGGCAAATCCCAACAAACTACAACCACTACCTATACTAGACTCAGCATGGACTGGCATCTCCATGGATTTTATCGAAGGGCTGCCATCATGTCAAGGTAAAAGCATGATTTTTGTGGTGATAGATCGTCTAACTAAATATGCTCATTTTTGTGCTATGAGACATCCTTATATCGCTGCCAGCATTGCTTAACTTTTTATGAAAAATATTGTAAAACTGTATGGGATGCCAAGGTCAATTGTGAGCGACCGTGACAGGGTATTTGCAAGTAAATTTTGGACTAAGCTCTTCCAACTATAAGGCACCCAACTGAAGATGAGCACAGCCTACTATCCATAAACGGACGGCCAAATAGAAGTGGTGAACAGATGCCTCGAGACTTACTTATAGTGCTTCACCAGTGACCGACCTAAAGAGTGGATAATGTGGCTTCCTAAAGAGTGGATAAGGTGGCTTCCTTGGGCTCAATGTTGGTATAACACAACTTATCATTCATCAACCAAATGTACACCTTATGAGGCAGTGTATGACCAACCGCCCCCTGTAATACCGAAATATGTAATTGGTGCGGCCAAAGTAGATCGGGTCGACCAAAATTTAATTGATAGGGACAAGCTTCTGCAGCTATTGAAGGACAACCTAACTACCGCTCAAGCCTGCATGAAGCAACAAGCAGATACTCATCGGAGTGAGCGAGAATTTTCAGTAGGAGATTGAGTCTACCTTCATATACAATCGTACAAGCAGCCGTCAGCATCAATAAAGCTATCTCCATAATTCTATGGACCATATCATATTTTAGAGCGTATTGGAGCCGTGACATACAAATTAAAGCTTCTGGATGATGCTAAGATCCATCCCGTCTTCCACGTATCCTTGCTAAAGCCGAAATTGGGAGAACGAGAGTTGACGCAGACTCAACTGCCGAACACTACAATTGATGGTGAAATCCAAGCCTAACCTGAAGCTATACTTGATCGAAGAATTGTGATGCACCGACGATGCCCTTCAATTGTAGTACTTGTGAAGTGGAATAACTTACCATCTGAAGATGTAACTTGGGAGTCGCATGAGGAGCTGAAGACCCAGTTTCAGAGTTTATAGACCCTCAGCCTTGATGTCAAGGCTGATTCTAAGAGGGTGGGTTTTATAGGACTCCAATAGGGTTGAGTCCTATTCTCCCTAGAAGTAGTTAATAAAACCCTATCAGATTGTAATAAAACCTCACCTAGCCACTTCTATCATATAAAGAAGTGTGGTTAGGATCTAGATTGAGGCTTTAGGGCTTAGTGGCCATCACCCCCTTTACTGGGCTGGTCGACCAGGGTTTCCCCCTGCTTAGGTCGGCTATATAGCCAACCTAGCCGGCACCTGTTCCTACTTAGGTAGGTCGACAATAGAAGGGGCAAAGGGGTAATTTTACTTAGGTAAGCACCCAATGGGCTAGGATTTAGAACCCTATATAATGATGCAACCACCCTCTCTTTTATCAAGCCAATTATCAACTTTTATTCAGCCTTGTGCCGAGTCTAGGAGGGAGGAACCCCTACAACATTCCAAGGGTTGATCCCCCTCAAGAGTAAAAATCTATAGAGCTCCTTCTGGGGTTCTATCATCTGGATTCAAAGCCGTGTTCCTACTGCCCTGTAGCCACAACAATCGCCTCCACCTTTCGATCCTTAGGATGATAGAAAAAATACCCACAAGTTTCCTTTGGGTATCCCATGAATGTGCACCATTCTGTCATTGATTCCAACTTATCGAGGTTGTGTCTTCTAACGTGGGCAGGACAACCCCAAATCTTAACTACCTTAAGATCAGACTTCTTTCCTTTTCATATCTTATATGGTGTAGACACTATTGACTTTGATGAAACTCTGTCCATAAGGTAAGTTGTGGTCTCTATGGTGTATCCCCAGAATGAGACGGGTGGGTCAGCAAAATTCATAATGGACCACACCATGTCTAATAACGTGTGATTCCTTCTTTCTGATACACTATTGAGCTAAGGTGTATAAGGAGGTGTCCACTATGATAGAATCTTATTGTCCCTGAGGAAATGGGTGAACTCCATACTCAAGTACTCTCCTCCTCGATATGATTAAAGAGTCTTAATACTCTTTCCAATTTGGTTCTCTACTTCATTTTTATATTTTCTGAATTTCTCAAAGGCCTCAGACTCATATTTCATCAAGTACATGTGTCTATACATAGAGAAATCATTAGTGAATATAATGTAGTATGAGTAACCACCTATAGCCTGAGTCGACATAGGACTACATACATCACTATGTACGAGTTCCAATAATTCAGTGGCTCTCTCTCTAGTTCCACTAAAAGGAGAGTTGGTTATCTTCCCACGAAGGCAAGGTTCACAAGTTGCATATGACTCATAGTCAAATGGATCTAAGTATCCATCTTTTAGCAACTTTTGAATCATTCCCTCATGTATGTAACCTAACCTACAATGTCATAGGTATGCATTGTTCACCTCATCTCTTTTCCTCTTAGACATATTTATATTCATGATGTGTAGAGAAGTGTCTAACACAGATAAGCCATGTATCAGGGTCACTCTAGTGATGATCTCATCATCCATAATTATTAAATAATTATTATTCTCAAAAACTAATTTATATCTACTAATTGTGAAACAAGAAATAAAAATAATATTTTTGATAATAGAGGAAATAAAATATTATGCATCCAATGCAATGATAGCTCCACCAAGCAAATATAAGGTGACCTCCCAAACGACAACTGCAGCAACTCTTGCTCAATTGCCTATCTTAAGGTACATCTCGCCTCTGACCAATCTCCTAGGTCTTGTGAGAACCTGCAACGAATTATAAATATGATAAGCACTCTCGGTATCTAATACCCATGTGTTATCAAGAAAATTTGACAAGTGAAGACTGATCATGAATAGACCTGAAGCTTCTCCAGGCTTCTATTTCGCCTTATCTACAAGGTAGTCATTACAGTTCCTCTCCTAGTACCCATCTTGGTCATAGTGGAAGCACTGTCCTTTATCCTTTGCCGAGTCTTTCTTGGCAACCTTTACCTTACCCAGTCTTTCTTTGCCCTTGCCCTTCTTAAGGGTCTTACTGACCTTCCTTTTCTTCTTGATCTCATTAATATAGAGAACTGACTTCTATTTTTTGATGGCAGTCTCAGCTTCCCTCAACATATTGAGCAGTTAAGGGAGAGTCACCTCAAACTTGCTCATGTTAAAATTCATGATGAAGTGAGAAAAGGAATCTGGTAGGGACTGAAGTATAATATCAATGCACAGGTTATCCTCTAGGACTATTCTTAGACCTGTGAGTTTCTCGATCCACTCTATCATCTTTAGGATATGGTTCTCAACCGATGTCCCTTATGTCATCCTAGGTTAGAAGAGTCTCTTGGATATCTCATATCTTTGAGTTTTTCCCTATTTCGCAAACAGCTGGTGGAGATGAAGAATGATAGAATCTGCATCCATGCTCTCATGTTGCCTTTATAACTCAAGAGTTATGAAAATCAGCATGTAACATTTTGCAAATGTGGAATCATCTATATGCTTCATATAGCGAGTGATCACATCCTCGCTTGCCCCTTCTTCCAGCGTGACCATAATTGTATCAAGGATGTATGTGATTTTCTCTGTCGTGAGAACAATTCTCAAATTACAAAGTCAATCAGTATAGTTAGTGTTGGGAAACCTCAGCGGGAGCATAATATGCATAGCCGAAATTAAAACAAAAACTGGTTTTCCACGCAGATCAAATTGTTGTGAAAAAGATTGGGGTCATAAGAAAATCACAAAAATTGATAAAATCATGTCATGTGATAGATTGATTACCTAGGGAGATCTGGATGAAGAGGATGAAGGAGGTCAAGTATCCTCCTCTCTAGTGGTATCTATATGATGGATCTCTGTAGCAAAACTCTCCAATCTGATCTAGCAACTCTTATGCAGAGGGAGGGAGGAGAATAGGAGGGGGAGGTTAAAACTGTAGCTCATCAACCATGAGTCTCATCTCCTATTTATAGAGAGCCACCAAAAACCCTAGGGGTCCTGCCTTAGTGGGTATTGGATCTCCATCCAATTACCCACTAACCTTACATTATTGGATCTCTATCCAATAATCTCCTTAGGCCTCTAATTGGGTCTTAAGTAAGGAGCCCATTAACATAGGGTCTTATCTAATGAGAATAGGGGCTAATTGGATCTCCATTCAATCTTCTATTCACTGAAGCATCCACCATATGTGTGTGACCCTCTAAGCTTGATACCGAGCTGGCCATGAGTTGCTCCCATCAAAACTCCTTCTGATATAGTGAATTATTATCTCCATAATAATTCACTCGACTCATCGACTATGGACGTATTAAACCACTACGCCATAGTCCCTAGATGGTACAGGGGGGTTAAATCCATCAGACTTGTTTGTCTACAGTTATCGTGTATCTATAATCCCTCATCTAACTAATATCCCAGAGACCATATATTAGATATGGTACTGTCAGGACACATATGGAATCAGTTTGTCTTGCTCTAATCGGATTCTACTGGAGAACTCTTTCTCTCTCGATCCAAATGACCATGGCTAGGGATTTGTCTAAGCAAGCACATATGAGATATTTCTCTCATGATACCGAGAGTAGATGATCCTTTATTGACACTCAATTGCCTTCGTAAGGTTGGCTACCAATCCCAGTAACCAGTTGTATTAGATTTGAAACTTCCAAACTTGTACTCAAAGAAAGGAGTACTCAAATAAGACATCCTTGGTGTCTCAAGTCTAAGGACCAAAGACATAACTGGGACTATGAAATTGCTATCTGACATTAGGTATCATTAGCCATACAATATTCCATTAGCGGATCAATCAGTGAACTCATTCTCTAATGAGCACCTGTATTATATCCTTAGTGTCTCCACATAAGTGGCTATAAGACCAGTCGCCTTCATCATATGGATGGGTATATAGTACACTGGTATGTCCGGTTATCTCGATGTACCGCTCTAGTAACCTATAATCGGGATTATTCAGTATCCGTGTTTAAAGGTGAATCGATCTCATTATCATGATCTCATCATGACTCGATTCTTATTGCACAGAACCAAAGATATCATAATATATATATGCAACAGATAATATAATGTGAAAAATATGCTAGTAATAATCTTAAGTAAAAAGATCACATAGTGTGTCACACGTGCCATCACTCACGTGATTAGCTTGTAGGGCACCTGTAACCATCAATCTCCCACTTGACCTAAAGCTAATCACCTATGTGTCTGATTTATATCAGATCCATGTGACGCTCAAATATAATATGAGCCAGCGGCTTCCTCAGTGGTCTGCAATGCTATCTTCGGATGAAACTCTTTCCATTGCTATATCTTTATAGGTCATAATCGCTCTAATCTATTGGAACCTCCTCAGAATAATTCTAATGAGAACTGGGTTCCCTTGCTAGAGCTATCGCCCTATCGCTGTCACAGTATATGGGAATCAGCTCCACGCTGCTTGGTATGACTTCCAAATCCCTGATGAACTTCTTCATCCACACCCCTTCTTTTACTGCTTCTGCTACAACAATGTATTTCGTCTCTATGGTCGAGTCAATAGTAGTATCTTGCTTGGAACTCCTCCATTCAGGGTGAAAAGTACCCTGAGTTTGACTTGCTATCAATAATATCAGACTGAAAACTTGAGTCCGTGTAGCCCTTAACCTTGAGGCTACATTCTCTATATACTAGTAAAAAATCCTTCATCCTTCTCAAGTAATTAAGGTTATACTTTACTACCTTCTAGTGTTTCAAATTTGGATTCATCTTATACCTGCTCGTGACACTCATAGCATATACTATATCAGGTCTGGTACATAACATAGCATATATGATAGACCCTATGGCTAAGGCATAGGGTATCCTATCTATATCTGTTCTTTTTTTAGGAGTCTTTGGGGACATAGTCCTAGAAAGTGATATTTCATGTCTCATCGGTATAAGACCTCTCTTGGAATTCTCTATGTCAAACCTTTTGATGATGGAGTCTATGTACCTAGACTGGGACAAGCCAAGCATCCTCTTAGATCTATCTCTATAGATCTGGATCTCTAAAATATAGGATGCTTCCCCTAAGTCTTTCATAGAGAAGTTTCTGGATAGCCAAGTCTTTACTATGGAGAGTATTCCTACATCATTCCCGATTATTAAGATGTCATCCATATATAGCAACAAGAAGGTGATAGCACTCCCACTTGTCTTCCTGTACACACAAGGCTTATCTTCATTCTTAACAAATTCATAAGATCTGATCGTTGTATCAAATCTTATGTTTTGACTTCGGGAAGCTTACTTCAATCCATAAATGGATCTGAGCAACCTGCACACTTTATCTGGACTCTCTTTGGATACGAATCCCTCTGATTGTATCATATACATCTCCTCCTCAAGATTGACATTAAGGAATGTCTTTTCATATCCATCTACTAGATCTCATAGTCAGAGTATGCTGCAATGGCCAAAAGAATTCTAATGGATTTAAGCATGGCTATAAGTGAAAAGGTTTTATCATAGTTAACTCCTTGTCTTTGACGATATCCTTTAGCTACCTGCCTTGCCTTATAGGTCTCCACCTTTTCATCCACTCTGATCTTCTTCTTGAAGATCCATTTATAGCTGATGGGTACGATACCCTCAGGTGCATCCACAAGGTTTCAAACCTTGTTAGAGTACATAAAATCCATCTTATAATTCTTGGCTTCTTGCCACTTTTCGGAGTCTATACTCATAATAGCTTCCTCATAGGTCTAAGGATCAACATCCTGAGAGTCATCTCCACTGATATGTCCCACATATCTTTCAGGAGGGTAAGATACTCTGCTAGACCTACATAAAGTTGGAACTTGTGTGTTAGGTACCTGAACAGACTCGGACTCTAGAATGGTGCTTGAGCTAGGTTCTCCAACCTCGCTCAATTCTATCTCACTCCCACTGTTTCCACTAAGTCTCGACAGTTGAGCTTGAACCTCATCACAATCCTCTGATCAAGTATAGCTTCAAGTTGAGCTTGAATCTCGCCATCATTAGTAGTGCTCGGCAGTTGAGTCTAAACCAACTCACGTTCTCCCAATTTTGGCTTTAGCAAGGATACGTGGAAGATGAGATGAATCTTAGCATTATCTGGGAGCTTTAATCCATATGCTACGGCCCCAATATGCTCCAAAATATGATATAGTCCATAGAATCATGGAGATAGCTTCATCGACGCTCTAGTATTGATTAACAACTGCTTGTATGTGCTAGTTACATGTGCCCTGCAAGCCAATCACGTGAGTGATGACATGTGTGACACGTTGTGTGATCTTTTTGCTTATGATTAATATTGGCATATTCTCACATTATCTATTACATATATATTGTGATGTCCTTGGTTCTGTGTAATAGGAGTCGGATTGTGATGAGCTCACGATAATGAGATCGATTCACCTTTAAACACAGATCCTAAATAATCTCGGTCATAAGTTACTCAAGAGGGACATTGAGATAACCGGACAGATCGGTGTACTATATACATGTCCATATGATGGAGGCGACTGGTCTCATAGCCACTTATGTGGAGACACTAAGGATATAGTACAGGTGCTCATTGGAGAATGAGTTCACCGATTGATCCGCTTATGGAATGTTGTATAGTTAATGATACCTAATGTCAGAAAGTAATTCTATAGTCCCAGTTGTGCATCTGGTCCTTAAACTTGAGACACTAAGGATGCCTTGTATGAGTACTCCTTTCTTTGACGCCAGACTTATAGGTTTGGAAAGTTCCAGATCTGGTACAATTGGTTATCGGGATTAGTAGCCAACCTTACAAAGGCAATTGAGTGTCAATAGAGGATCATCCACTCTCGGTATCACTAGAGGAATATCCTATATGTGCTTGCTTAGACAAATCCCTGGCCAGGGTCATTCGGATTAAGAGAGAAAGAGTTCTCCGAGAGAATCCGATTAGAGCGAGAGTATGACGGATTTCGTATGTGACTTGACAGTACCATATCTAATATACGGTCTTTGGGATATTAGTTGGATGAGGGATTATAGATACACGGTAACTGTGGATAGACAGGTCCGATGGATTTGATCCTCCCTGTACCGTCTGGGGACTATGGCATAGTGGCCTAGTACGTCCATAGTCGATGAGTCGACTGAATTATTATGGGGATAATAATTCACTATATCAGAAGGAGTTCTGATGGGAGTGACTCACGACCAGCTTGGTATCAGACCTAGAGGGTCACACACATATGGTGAATGCTTCAGCGAATAGAGGATTGGATGGAGATCCAATTAGCTCATATTCTCATTAGATGAGACTCTATGCTGATGGACTCCTTGATTAAGGCCTAATTAGAGGTCTAAGGAGATTATTGGATATAGATCCAATAATACAAGGTTAGTGGGTAATTGGATGGAGATCCAATACCCAGTAAAGCAGGAGCCATAGGATTTTTGGTAGGCTCTCTATAAATAGGAGGGCAGACTCATGGTTGAAAGGCTGCAGCTTTAGCCACCACCTCCTATTCTCCTCCCTCCCTCTGAGCAAGAGTTACGAGATCAGATTGGAGTAGTTTCACTACAGAGATCCATCGTGTGGATACCGGTAGAGAGGAGGACGCTTGATCTCCTTCATCTTCTCCATCCGGATCTAGAATACAGGTATATACGATCTCCCTAGGTAAAATCAATCTCTCATACATCATGATTTTATCGATTTTTATATTTTTCTTGTGACCCCAAATTTCTCTATGTATGGACACGTGTATTTAATGAAGTACAAATCTAAGGTCTTTGAGAAATTTCAGAAATATAAAAATGAGATAGAAAACCAAATTGGAAAGAGTATTAAGACTCTTTGATCAGATCGAGAAGGAGGGTACTTGAGTATGGAGTTCACTCATTTCCCTATGGACAATGAGATTCTATCCTAGTGGATACCTCCTTATACACCTTAGCTCAATGGTGTATCTAAAAGGAGGAATCGCACGCTGTTAGACATGGTGCGGTCCATGATGAGTTTTGCTGACCTACCTGTCTCATTCTGGGGGTACACCCTAGAGACTGCAACTGACCTTTTAAACAGAGTTTCATCAAAGTCGGTAGTGTCGACACCATATAAGATATGGAAAGGAAAGAAGCATAATCTTAAAATTGTTAAGATTTGGGGCTATCCTACCCATGTTAGAAGACACAACCCCGATAAGTTAGAATCAAGGACATAATGGTGCACATTCGTGGGATACCCAAAGGAAACTTGCAGGTATTTTTTCTATCATCCCAAGGATCGAAAGGTCTTTATTGCCAAGAGAGCTGTGTTCCTTGAGAAGGAACACATTCTTGGTGGAAACAGTAAGAGTGAGATAGAATTGAGCGAGGTTAGAGAACCTAGCTTAAGCACCATTCCAGAGCCCGAGTCTGTTCAGGTACCTAACACATAAGTTCCAACTTTACATAGGTCTAGTAGAGTATCTCACTCTCCTGAAAGATATGTGGGACATATCAGTGGAGATGACTCTCAAGATATTGATCCTCAGACCTACGAGGAGACTATTATGATTATAAACTCCGGGAAGTTGCAAGAAACCATGAATTCTAAGATGGATTCCATGTACTCAAACAAGGTTTGGAACCTTGTGGATGCACCTGAGGGTATTGTACCCATCGGCTGTAAATGGATCTTCAAGAAGAAGATCGGAGTGGATGGAAAGGTCTATAAAGCAAGGCTGGTAGCTAAAGGATATCGTCAAAGACAAGGAGTTGACTATGATGAAACCTTTTCACTTGTAGCCATGCTTAAATCCATTAGAATTATTTTGGCCATTGCGCACGCTATGACTATGAGATCTGGCAAATGGATGTCAAAATGACATTCCTCAATGGCAACCTTGAGGAGGAGGTGTATATGATACAACCAGAGGGAATCGTATCCAAAGAGAGTCCAGATAAAGTGTGCAGATTGCTTAGATCCATTTATAGATTGAAACATGCTTCCCGAAGTTGGAACATAAGATTTGATGAGGTGATCAGATCTTATGACTTTGTTAAGAATGAAGATAAGCCATGTGTGTACAGGAAGGTAAGTGGGAGCGCTATCATCTTCTTGGTGCTATATGTGGATGACATCCTAATTATTGGGAATAATATAGGAATGCTCTCCACAGTAAAGGCTTGACTATCCAGAAACTTCTCCATGAAAGACTTAAAGGAAGTATCTAATATTTTGGGGATCCGGATCTATAGAGATAGATCCAAAAGGATGCTTGGCTTGTCCCAGTCTAGGTACATAGACTCCATTGTCAAAAGGTTTGGCATGAAGAATTCCAAGAGAGGTCTAATACCGATAAGACATAGAATATCACTTTCTAGGAGTATGTCCCCAAAGACTCCTGAAGAAAAGGGTAGACATGGATAAGATACCTTATGCCTCAGCGATATGGTCTATCATGTATGCAATGTTATGTACCAGGCCTGATATAGCACATACTCTGAGTGTCATGAGTAGGTATCAGGCAGATCCAGGTTAGAACACTAGAAGGTAGTAGAGTGTATCATTAAGTACTTGAGAAGGACTAAGGATCTTTTACTGGTATATGGAGGAGGTAGCCTCCAGGTTGAGGGCTACACGGACTCAAGTTTTCAGTCTAACATTGATGATAGCTAGTCAAATTCAGGGTTTATTTTCACCCTGAATGGAGGAGCAATAAGCTGGAAGAGTTTCATGCAAGATACTACTGCTGACTCGACCATAGAGACAGAATACACTGCCACAATAGAAGCTACAGAGGAATGAATGTGGATGAAGAAGTTCATCAAGGATTTGGGAGTCATACCAAGCAACGTGGAGCTGACTCCCATATATTGTGACAGCGACGGAATGATAACTCTAGCAAGGGAACCCCTATCTCATCAGAATTGTTCTGAGGAGGTTCCATCTGATTAGAGCAATCATGACCCGAAAAGATATAGCAATGGAATTACTTTCATCTGAAGATAACGTTGCAGATCCACTAACGAAGTTGTTGGCTCAGATTGTATTTGAGCGTCACAGGGGTCTAATGGGGATCAGACATATAGGTGATTGGTTTTTGGTCAAGTGGGAGATTGCTAGTTACAGGTGCCCTGCAATCCAATCACGTGAGTGATGGCATGTGTGACACGCTGTGTGAAATTTTTGCTTATGATTAATATTGGCATATTCTCACATTATATGTTACATATGTATTATGATAACCAGACATATCGGTGTACTATATACCCGTCCATGTGATGGAGGCGGCTGGTCTCATAGCCACTTGTGTGGAGACACTAAGGATATAGTACAAGTGCTTATTGGAAAATGAGTTCACTGATTAATCCACTTATGGAATGTTGTATGGTTAATGATACCAAATGTCATCTGGTCCCAGTTGTGCATCTGGTCCTTAGACTTGAGACACCAAGGATGTCTTGTATGAGTACTCCTTTCTTTGATGTCAGACTTACAGGTATGGAAAGTTTCAAATCTGGTATAGCCGGTTATCAGGATTGGTAGCCAACCTTACGAAGACAATTGAGTGTCAATAGAGGATCATCCACTCTTAGTATCACGAGAGGAATATCCCATATATGCTTGCTCAGACAAATACTTGGCTAGGGGCGTTCAGATTAAGAGAGAAAGCGTTCTCCAAGAGAATCCGATTAAAGCGAGACTATCACGGATTTCGTATGTGACTTGATAGTACCATGTCTAATATACGGTATCTGAGATATTAGTTGGATAAGGGATTATAGATAGACAGTAACTGTGGACAGACAGGCCCGATGGATTTGATCCCCCTTGTACCGTCTCGGGACTATGGCGTAGTGGCCATGTATGTCCATAGTCGATGAGTCGAGTAAATTACTATCAGGATAATAATTCACTATATCAGAAGAAGTTCTGATTGAAGTGACTTACAACCAGCTCGGTATCGGGCCTAGAGGGTCAAACACATATGGTGGATGCTTCAGTGAATAGAGGATTGGATGGAGATCCAATTAGCCCCTATTCTCATTAAATGAGACTCTATACTGATGGGCTCCTTGATTAAGGCCCAATTAGAGGCCTAAGAAGATTATTGGATAGAGATCCAATAATGCAAGGTTAGTGGGTAATTGGATGGAGATCCAATTCCTACTAAGGCAAGAGCCCTAGGGTTTTTGGTACGCTCTCTATAAATAGGAGGGGAGACTCATGGTTGAAAGACTGCAGCTTTAGCCACCACCTCCTGTTCTCCTCCCTCCCTCTAAGCAAGAGTTATGAGATCAGATTGGAGGAGTTTCACTGTAGAGATCCATCGTGTGGATACTGCTAGAGAGGAGGACGGTTGACCTCCTTCATCTTCTCCATCCGGATCAAGAATACAGAGATATATGATCTCCCTAGGTAAAATCAATCTCTCACACATCGTGGTTTTATCGATTTTTACGTTTTCCTAGCGATCCCAATATTTTATACGATGATTTGATCTGTGTGGGAAACCAATTTTTATTTTAAATTTCACTGTGCATGTGATGCACCTGCTGAGGTTTCCCAACAATATGGTTATAGGTGAAGGTAGACCCAGTCTCCTACCGAAAATTCTCGCTCAATCTAGCGAGTGTCTACTTGTTGCTTCATGCGAGTTTGGGTGGTAGTTAGGTTATCTTTTAGCAACTATAGAAGCTTGTCCCTGTCAATTAAGTTTTGGTCGACTTGATCCACTTTGGCCGCACCAATTACATATTTAGGTATTACAGGGGGCGGTCGACCATACAATGCCTCATAGGGGGTACATTTAGTTCATGAATGATAAGTTATGTTGTACCATCATTCGGCCCAAGGAAGCCACCTTGTCCCACTCTTTGGGTCGGTCACTAGTGAAGCACCGTAAGTAAGTCCTGAGACATCTGTTCACCACTTCTGTTTGGCCGTTTGTTTGTGGATGATAGGTTATGCTCATCTTCAATTGGGTGCCTTATAGTTGGAACAGCTCAGTCCAAAATTTACTTGTAAACACCCTGTCACGGTCATTCGCAATTGACCTTGGCATCCCATACAGTTTTACAATATTTTCCACAAAGAGTTGAGCTATACTGGCAGCAGTATAAGGATGTCTCATAGCACATAAATGAGTATATTTAGTTAGATGATCTACCACCACAAAGATCATGCTTTTACCTTGAGATCGCGGTAGCTCTTCGATGAAGTCTATGGAAATGTCAGTCATACTGAGTCTGATATAGGTAGTGGTTGTAGTTGTCCCCGACTTACCACTGTTTTACCTTTTTGCTGCTGGCATACAACACATTTAGATACATAATCATAAATCAATCTTTTCATGCCTATGAAAAAGAAGTTTTGCTTCATCCTCTTATATGTTCTCAGAAATCCGGAGTGCCCTGCTGAAGGTGAAGAGTGCAACTCATGCAAAATAATATTGATGCGAGCAGAAGAAGGAACAATCACAATTCAGTCTTTGTAATGCAGGTCCTTCGAATCCCAAGTGTAGTGGCCCATGGGACCTAGATTCTTCCAAATTTTCTATGATGCCTCAGGTTTTTGGGTCGCTCTTCCACTCCTCTCTAATGTCTTTGAGGAAGTCGGTGGAGGGAAGGGAGATGGTTGAAATTTTAGCTTGTCCCGATAGCCGAGATAGAGCATCTACAATAATATTCTCTTTCCCCTTTCATTAAATAATTTCATAATCAAAGCCAAGAAGTTTAGTTACCCATCGTTGTTGCTTTGGGGAAGATATTTTCTGCTCCAAAAAATACTTGAGGCTTTGGTGGTCGGTCTTAATCTGGAAGCGTCGGTCGATCAAATAGGGTCTCCACTTCGTGACAGCGTGTACGATGGCAAGCATTTCTTTATCATACATGGATATTTTAAGATGGGAGGGAGATAAAACCTTGTTGTTGTAAGAAAGGGGTCGGTCATCTTGCATCAGAACAACCCCAATTCTAACTCCGAACGCGTCGGCCTCAATCATGAAGGTGCGGCTAAAATCAGGCAGTGCTAGGATCGACATCGTTATCATGGCTGCCTTAAGTCATTCAAAGGCTGTAGAAGCTTTATCCAACCATAAGGAGTCTTTCTTCAGTAGGGACGTGAGTCGGGCACTGATCTTGCTATAATCTTTCATGAATTTTCGATAGTAGCCCATGAGTCCAAGGAAGCTGCGCAGCGATTTTATGTTTGTAAGCTTCGGCCATCCTTGAATTGCTTTGATCTTTATTGAGTCTACCATCACTCTATCCTTTGATATAATGTGCCCTAGATACTCCACTTTACACTGTAAAAAGTTGTACTTTGATTGTTTAACATAAAGGGTATTCTCCCGAAGGATTGTTAGAACAATTCACAAGTGCTGAAAATACATATCAAGTATAGGGCTATAAATAAGAATATCATCAAAAAATACTAGTACAAACTTACATAGAAATCTCTGGAAAATGTCATTCATCAAGCTTTGAAAGTAGGAGCATTCGTAAGTCCAAAGGGCATTACCAAAAACTCGTAGTGGCCGTTATGTGTGCGGAATATAGTTTTCAGAACATCTTCAGTGCATACCCGAATCTGATAGTATCCAGAACAGAGATCTAATTTAGTGAAGACTCGGGCTCCTTTTAGTTCATCCAAGAGCTCATCTACTATTGGTAATAGGATATTTATCTTTGACGGTGATGGCATTCAAAGCCCGATAATCAATGCGCATCCGCCATGGACTATCCTTCTTGAGCACTAGCAACGTCGGCGAGGAGTAAGGGCTGCAGCTTGGCCGAATCACTCCGGTGTCGAGCATCTCCTTAATGATGTTCTCAATCTCCTCCTTCTACAATGAGGATAGTGGTACAGTCTCAAATTTATTGGAGATTTGCTTAGCATTATAGGGATGCGATGATCATGCGACCGGTTAGGGGGTAGCCCACGCGGCTCTATGTAAACATCTGCGAATTCGTGCAGCAATAGGGCAAGCTTAGGATCTAAATTTTACATTTTTTTTCCTCCTTTGATGGCTACTGGATATGCATAAAAAATCCATCATTTGTTTTGTGTAGCACCTTCTCTATTCACTATCTCGAAATGGTGGAGACATGGCTCCCGCGCTTACCTCGCAATGTGACCTGTCTCCCTTTACAATAAAACTTCATGATTAATTTAGAGAAATTCCAGGAGATGTCACCTAATGTTGTGAGCCATTCAATCTCAAGCATGGCTTGGTAGTCATCGATGGATAGGAGGAAGAATTCTGCTACCACTTCTTGGTCTTGTAGGAGCAATTTTACCCGCGGGTACCGTTGGTGACAATTGAGGATTCGACCATCGGTGACCTTTACGTCGAACTTGTTGCAACCTTTGATTTGAAGTGCCAACCTTGCTATTGAGGAAGTTATTGGTGCTGCCTGTATCTATAAGAATGGTGATGGGTTGATGTTTAAGGAGTCCTTCAACTTTCATCGTTAGCGGGTTGGAGTAACTAGCCAACGCGTGCACTGTATAGTCGGCCGGTTGGGGCTCTTCCACCATGGCTTCATATTCAGGTTCGAGGCTTTCTTCAGATGGTTGGCTGTCCTCATCCTCTACTGGTTCAATCATGAGGAGCCGGCCCTTTTTGCAGCGATGTTCTCGGCTCCATGATCCATCACAGTGCCAACACAACCCCTTGGCTGATCGTTCACAAAGCTTGTCTCTTATTAATTTTTTTTGTGCATGGGCTTGGATGGTAGTAAAGCAAGTTGAAGGCTTCGGATGGCTGGTCAGGGAGCAACCTTTGTCCTTCATACTTCATGGTTCAATCGTTCTTCTTGGATTCTTGCGAAGGAAATCGCTGCCATAAGAGTGTGCGGTTGTCGCGCCTTTACTTCTCCTTGAATATCTGACTTTAGGCCCTCAATAAAAGTCCCTAAAAGTTGCTTTTCAGACTAATCCACAGTTTGGTTAGATAAATATTCAAACCTTATTTGGTATTCGTGTATTGTAGAGGTTTGCCAAATCTTCGTCAATTGTCCATCGATGTTATCGAAATTGGTTGGTTCGAAGCGATTTAGTAGTCCCTCCTTGAATCAATGCCAAGAGAGACCTCCATGGGTGTGCTCAAACCAATTGAATCACTGAATAGCATCTCCCTCGAGGTGGATGGCAGCAATCTCCACCCTTGTACCATCGGCGGTTCGGTAGAATCGAAAATAGCGCTCCGCGTGCGCAATCCATCCGATCGGGTCTCCTTCTTCCCATCTAGGGAAGTCAACCTTCATGCGTGAATTGTTTGGATTAGGCATGATGTGACCATACTCTTGAGGATCATCACACTAATTTGAGGTTTCTCCTTGTTGTGATTTCTTCGGGCTAGGTGGTCGGCCCATGCTGAATTCAGCGAAAATAGATCGCATCTTCTCCTCCATGCCGCTTTCAGAGCCTTCAAACTTGGTGTTAATAGCCTCCTCTGATGCCATCGTGTATCCCTCTAGATCTATAATGTTGAGGTCCTTTTTCTGTTGTCGTGTTAGGGGCATGAGAGGTTTTTAGGAAGAGGTGGCCGGTTAGGTAGGTGGGTCGGTTTCATGGAAGTAGACTACGGTTTAGGGCTGATTTGGGTGGCTATTTAGGATTGATTTAGGGTGCGGTTTGGAGGGGTTCTTGGTGAGGATGGTAGGATTTGTAGATGAAAGAAAGAGAGTACAAAAACTCATAAAAGATAGCACTCAAACCCAATAGAATTCGACAAGGAAAGGTGCTGCGATGTGCTGTCCTGCCAAACATATTTTATGTTAGAGAAACGATGAATTCTAGACGTAAATCTCAGATGAAAACTTAAGGAAAATCTACAAAAATCCTCGGTTCAGATGTGGTCAATATCAACAAAAAGTTTAATAAAATTTTGGTAGAGTAATGGTAGGAAAATAGGGAAAAAGACGGAAGGCAGATTCTTCATCGTAAAATTTCAACACAATGTGACAAAGAATTGGAGCACATTAAAACCGGTTTCAGAAAGATTTTTTTCTAGAGATCAATCTTAGATGAAAGCTAAGATGATCTATGAAATTGTGTAAAAGTTTCAACCAAAAAGGAGAAGCAATAAACCAGTTTCAAGAGGCAAATAGGCGATTGAAAATTTCTGCAGCGTTTCACCTTCACAACAATAATAACATTTATGACGGTCAAAATTTGTAGTGGAAAAAACTCTTCAATATGTAAGGTAAAGGATTTTGCAGCATTGAAGAGGCGTGGTTGATGAAAATATACCATATCTCTAGTTCAAACGCAGGGGGCAACAGTAGATTGATTTGATCTGGGGCTTGGATGGAAGGTGAAGGCGCGTGCCACAGCAATTGTGAGAATTGCTTGGGAAGGTGCGGTGGCAGAGATGGCAGTAAGGGTAACAGGAAAGCTGCTCTGATACTAGATGATATAACCCCAGAATGAGCTCTATAGATTTTGATCTCTAAGGGGCATAAGCTCTTGGAACGCTATAGGGGTTCCTCCCTCCTAGAACTCTGCACAAGGCTGAATAAAATATTGATCTTGCTTGATAAAAGAGAGGGGGCGGCTACATCATTATATATGGTTCTAAACCCTAACCCATGGGGTGCCTACCTAAGTAAAATTACCCCTTTGCCCTCCTATAACTGACCTAGCTGAGGGAAATCCTGGCCGCCCAGCTCAGTAAGGGGGCAGCGACCACTAAGCCCTAAGGCCCCAATTTAAATCCTAGCCACACTTTTTTATAGGATAGAAGTGGCTATGTGAGATTTTATTACAATCCCACAGAGTTTTTATTGACTACTTCTAGGGTGATTATGACTCAACCCTATTAGAGTCGTATAAAATGGTTGAGATTTAAGGTTAGAGAAAGGTTTTGGGTTGCTGTTGATGACAGTAGTGGATTTGGTGGGGATCAGGTGTGGATGCAGTAAGTAGTACCGAAGGTATTGCAGCAAAATTTTTCATCAAAGAAGGTGTTGTTGATACTATTGTTTGGGGGTGTTGTAGAGGCTGTAAGGGGGGTTTGATGATAGAGGTTTAGGGTTAAAGGGGTGGCTTAGGGTTGTTGTTGATGGTAGCAACCGGTTTGGTAGGGATTGGTGGCTAAAAGGGTGACGGATCAAAGTTGTGGTTTAGAGTTGATAGCTTAAAGTTTAGGTTACTGTTGGTGCTGCGATTTGAGAGAGTTGTGGAGGCTGCAAAGGATTTTTATGGTAGTGGTTTGAGGTTAGGAAGAAAGGTTTATGGTTGCTATTGGGGGCAGCAACCAGTTTGGCAAGGTTCAGTGGCTGTGGAAGATAAGGAACGGTGGAAGGTTTGGTGATTGTAGAAGACTACTGTTTGGGCTGTGATTTTGACTGCAGTTTGGATTGGCTGTGTAAATCAAAAAAAGGCTATGATAGCTACATCTTAAGGCTAGAGGGGTACCCTAAAGATGATATGATTGGTGGCAACAAGATTGGTAGGGTTTTGGAGGTTTGAGATATTAGGATCAAATTAGCACTAAGAGGGGGGAGACGGGGTGAATTAGTGCAAGTGTAAATTATCTTTCTAATGAAAACTTTTCACTTGAAGTAAAATAGAAAAATCGGAAACTTTTCGTTCAAGTAAAGCAAGTGAATAATTCAAAATAAAATGCTATGTTTCTTAGAAGTGCTTGACTTGAAACCTTGCTTTTAAGGAGTAAATAAAATCGGAAGTATCCCTTGATATTTTGTTCAATATAATTAAGAACCCGACAATTGTAAGTAGTAAATGAAACAAGTAAGGAACACTTACAATTTATAGTGGTTCGACCTCAACCTTGGCCTACGTCCACTTCACGAGTCCTTCTCCTTGAGGCACACCAGCGTCCACTACTGAATCATTTGGGTGAAGATCCAACCCTTACGATCTTACAAGGGAGACAAGAACTTTACAACTCTTAGTTCACTCCCTTCCCCTTTTCTTTTTCTTACAATTCACATAAGTTTTTCAAAGAATCGCAAAATTATTATGTGGAATGTAAGAAAACTTGGGGTATTTATAAGCCCAAATGACTTCAGAATTTGGAGTCAAAATTCAAACGTATCGGAAAAATCCAAGTACAGGTGAGTTACCCACCAGTCCTGGATGATTTAGCCATCGTCAGCTACCTGAAAATCTAGTTAGTGGTGGTACACCCATTGCTCACCAGCGGTTTAGCCGTTGGGAATCCCGGAAAAGTGATTCCCTTCACTTTTCCAATCCCGACTTGAACCACATGTTGATCAATTCTCTGGTCAACTAATTGAACTCAACCTAAGTCAATCAAACCCTTTCAGTGGACCCGATTGCCTCATTAATTTGATTTGGATTCCTTCCAAATCACACTTATTTTAGACTCAATCTTAACCTATGACTTAAGGATTACAATTATACATAACCACTAAGATTACGACATCACTCCCGTAATCTGGCAACCTCTAGCATTCGCTACGACGAGTCTCACGGTCTTCATCTGGCAATCTCCTGGTGTGTTCCTAGTGATCTTCCTGATACCTTCAGCGAAGTCCTAGTGAACTCCCAGTAAGCTCTCACCACATCGTCTAAACCTTGGCCCAATGCCTAAGCTTGATCTTAGGTCCATGTGTGGTCTGTAACTCCTTTTCACCATCATGGTTAAACTTGCATGATGTTAACTACAACTTAATTAATTACAATCATGACCAACAAATCCACTTGAAAACCTTCCCAACTCCAGACAAGCCTTTCGACTACCCCCGATAATCTTCCAATGAGTCTCAGTCTTCTTCTAGTGAACTCCCTTTCACCATCCTGGCAAACTCCTGATACCCTCAGCGAGCTCTCGATGCACTCCAAGCGAGTTTCCAACTGCATCATCCTCACTCCGGCCCGATGCTTGGACTTGACTTTGGCCAAACCTATGATTGTAATCTGTCGTAGTTAATCCTGCATCAATCAACTCTAACAACCTTATTATATTAATAACTCGTCAATTGATTTCATCATTAAAATCTAAGATTCAACAATCTCCCCCTTTTTGATGATGACAATCAATTGATAACATGAATTAATCCTAACTCCCCCTAAATCCATACCATAATAGAGAAAACTTAAATTCAAGAGAACCACATCCTCTTGAATTCAAGTATCACGAAATAAATCATATTCCAAGCAAATTTCAATAAGAATTTGCATCAAGTCATTGAATTATGAATTTCAAAAAGAAGTTATACATCAATGTCCAAGTATGTACATCAATATTCATCTGTCATCAATATTTTTTTCTCCCCTTTTGTCATCAACAAAAAGGTGAAATGTATAGCTAATGATTTCAAAGCACATGACGATATTACTCCCCCTTAGTAATATAGAATATGTATTATAGAATTTTCATCCCCTTTGTGAATAATAAGGAGAGAAACAAGGGAGGAGTTGAGAAAGCATTACATCATTAAGAAGAACTCTTAATAAATTTCATAAAGAATATTAAGATGAGCTCAAAAGTCTAACTTGAAACTATTTTAATCACATCATATAATACATCATATCATCATAATAAAATCATGAGTATTGTATGCATTATTTCAAATCATCATGTATATTTTTAAAATCATCATTGCATACATGATCATCATACATGATTTAGCATCATCATACCTTCTCCCCCTTTGTCATCAACAAAAAGGAGAAGTGCAATTAGCAAGTTTTTGAGATATAAAAGCATAGCAATTTAGTAAATTTTTCATCACTTTAGAACATGCAAGCTAGTGAGTTCTTTCTTCTATTTTAAGAACTGCAAGCTAGCAAATTTTTGCTTTCTTTGCAATATTCCAGCTAGCAATTTTATATCATACAAGCTACAAAGTTGGCAAGTGTTACTTCTCTTTGAAGTATGAAGGCTAGCATGTTTTTGAGAATGTGAGGTTAAGCAAAATTTTTGCTTCTCTTGAGATTTAGTACTTCTTACTTCTCTTTTGAGATGAGCAAGCTAGCAAGTTTTGCTCCCCCTTTGTCATTGTCAAAAAGAAGGGATGGTTATAATAGTGCAAAACTTTTTCCATTACATTATTTTTCAAATCATCACATGAAATATATCAAGAAAAACTAATATGGTGATGAGATATACAATTCATGAAGACAAATTTCGAATCAAAAGATAAATCATAGGAGAAACAAATAAGATATCTTGATTGATATATAAGAAATCTCAAGTTGTCAAGATCATAATTTATATAAAAATCTCCTTTTAAATAATACAAGAATAGATAATAAGATATTTTGATTCATAAAAGATTTTAAGTTATAATTTTGAGGAATCAAAATCATGATATAAGTAAAAACTTATTCAATTTCAAATAATCAAAATTATCAAAATCACTTGCAAGAGATTCAAGATGAAATAAATAGACTTATCGATCTCTTGAAATGCTAGTGATTTCCTTTCCCCCCTTTGTCATTATAAGAAGAAAAAAGAAAGGGGAATAATTCATAACAAAACTTTAAATCATAAATTATCAAGATGTCAAGTAGCATATCATGGTTTATTAGGATATGTCTCATTTTTAATGAATAGCCCAAGGAATCGTAGGAGTACAAAGGATGAAAAATCTTAACTCATAATAAATCTCAATTTATAACAATCAAGGAATCAATATCATGATTTGGATAAAAACTTATTCAAATTCAAATCATCACTTTCATAGTTCAAGAGATTCATAAAAAATAACATAATCGATTCATTAATCTATTTTTGAAAATTTTATAAGATAAAATTTTTTTAAGAAAAATATATTCCCTTTTTATTTCGTACAATCATGTCTTTGTCTTTTAAGCCAAATAAAAATATGCATCATCATTTAAAATCGAAAAAAAAATTTATTATGGCAAAGATCAATAAGCCATAAATCACAAAGATCATCAAACATAATTTTAAAATATAAAGTCATTAAGCATGATCACACTGCATCATTAAATCATCAAGCATGGTTTCATAAAGCATCTTCAATCAAAATTAAAAGGTAATACGAAAATCATCAAGATATACATTATTGTTTAGATTCATATTATAGTTCCAAATAGATAAACTTATGATTCATTTATAAACTTCTTTAAACGAACTTGATTTATGTAAGGATTTCAAGTTTCATTTTCTAAACTTACCAAAATCATGATAATAACTTATTCAAGTTCAAATCATCAAAATCGATATTTAAAAAAAATGAATATTACAAAAATAGATTCATCAATCTCTTATTGAAATCTTAATAAGATAGAGATTGTGAAACTTTCAAAAGAAATCATCACAAATATTACAAGAGTTGTTCTGCACTTGTCATGTGTATTTCAAATATATATTTTTGAGAGCACTATATTCAAAGTTTCAATTCAAGAACCATCATCCAATCATAACCCATTTTAACATACAACTATCATCATTCCACAAACTTAGTTAATATAATATTTAAATCATCAAATTATTTTTGTAGTTTAGGAGATTCAACAATAATGGTATAAGTTTATCTTATTGAAGGATTCGTAGGATAAAAATGTTTTCAAGAATAATTATCATCCTTTTTAGTTGTTTTAATTTATGAAATTTATTTTAAGAATATAATATCATTTAATGTCAAAAATTAAGTTTTATCAAGATCATTCTAATAAAATATTTTCAAACAAGACTTTTGATTTATTTAGTTCCAATAATTTTTTTTATTTCATGAAATGAGTTACCATGCTCATTTCATTCTCATTAAATTTAATTTTCCAAAAATACTAGACAATAAGACATGATTTTTCTCTCCCTTTTTTATATTGTTTTATGCTCAAATTCTATCATTCAACAATAATCATTATCAAAATCTTTCTTTTATAAATTTGAATTTAGATAAAGTCTTTAATTTATGTTTGTACTAGCAAGCCAAGGTTAGAGTAATCAAGATTAATTATAACAATGAGTTATCCAAAGGTTCATTATCAATTACTTTATTTCAATAATTTTTTGTTATTACTTAGGCTAGTGAACTTTGAAAAAGTATTAGATCTCAAGTCATGTGTCTTGAGCATCTACATTCAAAACATTACTTAGTGCTCCTAGTCTTGTTATGAGGTAACTTTATATTATGGGAGGTCTTGATTTATGTACCCATTTGAGTTTGGGTCCTTCATGATATATTATTCCTATTTTCTCTAATGGCTTAATATTGTTTATGGTTCCTTTAAGAACTCAAATTAATTTACGTGGACTATAATTTTTAAATGAACACTTATAAGCATAGTGTCCATATTTACCACAAAAATTACATCTATTTTTGGGCAAAGAGTATAATATGGGTCTTCTAACGAGGATAGTTGGTTTTTGACAAGTCTTTATAATGCCAATACTTTCCTTATGAATATGACCCTTATCAACATAGATCATGTTTAGATACTCATTATCTATATTAAGTCCTTTTTTAGTTTGTTCTAGTATGTCATTTTCTTATTTAATTATCTCTAGTGACTCATACTTAGAACAAAAAAAACATGATGTTGATGCATCGTTTAAGGTTTCATATTTAGTGCATGAATTGTGTGATGGTGATGTATCAGGCATTTGTTCAAATTTACTAACTAAAAATACCATACTCTTTCTTAAGTAATTTATAGGATTTGCTAATCATTCTAAATTCATCATAAAGCTCATAAAAAGTATTTGATAATTCATCAAAAGTAAATGAGACTTTGGAGGAATCACTTACATCATTATCGATGGCTATAAGCATGAGATTCTCCACTTCCTTTTGATTGTGTTTTTCATCTTCGGAGTGTCTTAGCTTCTTGCATTCGTAGTAAGAGTTCTTGTCCATGATTTTAAGATTATTTTTATGTTTTATATTTATTAATTTATTCGGTTCATTTGTCAAAGGTATAAAGTCCTCATCACTTAAGATTTCACTCGAGGAGTCATATGTCATGCTCATTTCAAATTCCTTCCTATTCTTTAGAAGGTGTTCTACAAATTTATTTTTGCAAGTCATTTCATTTAATGATTCACTTGATTTAGTTGTGCTTTCATGTGTTATTTTTAATGTATGCTATATATCGAAAGCCGAATTAAAATAAGAAACCCGATCAAATTCATTTTTATCAAGTGCACAATATAAGATATTCATAGCCTTTGCATTCAATGAAAACATTTTTTTTTCATAATCATTCTAATCATTTATTAGATTGGATGATTTCTGAAAATATTTTTCAATAATACACCACAAATCAAGATCTATTGAAATAAAAAATATATGTATTCAAATTTTCCAAGATATGTAGTCCGTCCATCCCATTGAACATAGGACTTGTGATGCATTGACCCTCATTCATGCCAAACAAAGTCATTTACCCTAGTGGGTGTTTAGTCTAAAGAGTAATATCTTACTCTAATACTAATTATTAGGATCAATTGGCACTAAGAGGGTGGGAGGGGGGGGGGGGTTGTGAATTAGTGCAAGTGTAAATTCTTTTTTAATGAAGGGTGGGGGGGTGGGTGTGAATTAAATTAGTGCAAGTGTAAATTCTTTTTTTAATGAAAACTTTTCGCTTGAAGCAAGATAAGAAAATCAGAAGCCTTTCATTCAAGTAAAGTGATTGAATGATTCAAAATAAAATGCTAAGTTTCTTGGAAGTGCTTGACTTGAAACCTTACTTTCAAGGAGTAAATAAAATCGAAAGCGTCACTTGATACTTTGTTGAACACATTTAAGAACCCGACAATTATAAGTAGTAAATGAAACAAGTAAGGAACACTTACAATTTATAGTGATTCGGCCTCAACCTTGGCCTATGTCTACTTTCCAAGTCCTCTTCCTTGAGGCACACCGGCATCCACTATTGATCTCCTTTGGGTGAAGATCAAACCCTTACAATCTTACAAGGGAGACAAGAACTTTACAACTCTTAGCTCACTCCCTTCCCTTTTTATTTTTCTTACAATTCACACAATATTTTCACATAATTTTATCCCAAAATTATTGTGTGGAATGCAAGATAACTTGGGGTATTTATTGGCCCTAAATCGCTTCAGATTTTGGAGCCAAAATTTAAAGGTATCCGAAAAATCCGAGTACGGGCGGTTCACCCACCGATGCCAGTGATGCAACCACCCAAAAACCTGGTACGAGCGGTTTACCCATCGGTCTTGGGCAATTCAGTAGGCATCAGCTGCTCGAAAACCCGGGCGGCAGCGGTACACCCGCAACTCACCAGCGGTTCAACCATCGGGAATCCCAGAAAAGTGATTCTCTTCACTTTTCCAATCCCAACTTGAACCACATGTTGACCAATTCTCTGGTCAACTAATTGAGCTCAACCTAAGCTCAATCAAACCCTTTTAGTAAACCCGATTGCCTCATTGAGTTAATTTTGATTCCTTATAAATCACACTCATTTTGGACTCAACCTTAACCTACAATTTAAGGATTACAATCATACATGACCACCAAGCTTACAACCTCACTCCCGCAATCCAACAACCTCTGGCATTCCCTGCAGTGAGTCTCACGGTCTTCCTCCGGCGATCTCCCGGCATGTTCCTAGCAATCTTCCTAATACCTTCAATGAAGTCCTAGCGAACTCCCGGGGAGCTCCCACCGCATCGTCTAAATCTTGGCCCGATGCCTAAGCTTGATCCTGGGTCCATGTGTGGTCTGTAACTCCTTTTCACCATCATGGTTAAACCTGCATGATGCTAACTACAATTTAATTAATTAAATATAATATTTTCCAATGATTCGAAATAAGGATTCGAGTAAAACTCTATGGGAATCCACTAGTAAGGGAAAGGTAATATCAATAAAAATTCTTTGGGAGAATATGATAACAAGAAATCGGTAAGATCAAAGATTACGAGAAGATACTACTGCAGATTTTTATGTCTAAAGTTCAACAGTTTTAACATAAAAGATCAGCAGTTTGTATCAATAATTTTTGCACGAATCCAAAAGAAAATCCGCTATTAAGGAGTGCAAAGCCATTGTAAAACACTTGTAGAAGGTTAGTCACAAAAATTGTAATAGCAAGATTACAATAGGCGGTGCTATGCGGTTGAATTCTGCAGCATAACTTTTATCGTAAAGATGGACACTTTACAACGAAAGTTTATCCAGCAAGATAGGAACAATTTTTTTGGGTTTTTGGAATAAGGATAACTAAATTGAAGGAGTAATAAGTTAGGAAACCATAACATGTTGCAATTTATGGGGAGATCAATGGATGATATGTGGTAGTGGAGATGACGATGGAATTCGGCGACGATCTTAAGCAATTGTGGGAATTGCTTGGGCGACTGTGGAGGGTTATGGATGATTGTGGAAGGGCATCGAGATGCCAAGAACGTTGTTCTGATACCCAATGTTAGAACCCTTGCAGATTCTAAGCTTTGGGTGATCTATATAGGGGATCAGCCTCCTTGAAACTCTATAGGGGTTCCTCCCTTCTTGGTATTATGCCCTATGGCTGAAAATAATATTGATCTATTGATGATAAAAAGAGGAGAGAATACAGGCTATTTATAGGGCTTCTAAACCCTAACTCCTAATAGGGCTCCTACTCCAATAAACTCTAACTTCTAATCAACTTCTACACCAAGTAAACCAAGACTCCTACTAAACTAAGACTCCTCTTCCCCTCAACTCCTAACCATGATGTGGCTGGTGGCTTATACTTCAACTCCTAATTTTATTCTTATTCCACCCTGGAGAGAGTCCAAGCTAAGTGGGACTCTCCCCCTCTTGCCCTAGCTGACCTCACTTAAGAGGAGGAGGCAGCTAGGAGACTCTCATCACATAAGGACTCCTCTCTAACCATAGCCAACCATTTCTTTACTAAGGGGTAGCGACTAGATTAGGGTTTATTACATTCATGACTCAATTGACTCTGACTCCTATCCAACTCTGACTCCTAATCAGAGGCCAATTCATTTGAATCCTAACCCTACTAGGATTTGGACTGATTTATTATAATAGACTCAAATCTTCTCCTAGCCGACCTAATGTCAGGTCTAGGTTGGCCAACATGGCCCAATTTAAAGACTCGACTCAATCGACTCGGACCTGACTCAGCTAAGGTCCTAACATGATCAAACCTTATAGCTTTATTAAGAACGAAGATGAACCTTGTGTATATATGAAGGTAAGTGAGAGCGTTATCACATTCTTGGTATTGTATGTGGATGATATCCTAATAACTGGGAATAATATCATAATACTCTCCACAGTTAAGGCTTTGCTATCTAGAAACTTCTCCATGAAAGCTTAGATTCGACATCTAAGAGGATGTCTAGCTTGTCCTAGTCTAGGTATATAGACTCTGTTATCAAAAGGTTTGGCATGAAAAATTTCAAGAGATGTCTCAAACTGTTGAGATATAGAAGATCACTTTCTAGGAGCATATCCCCAAAGACTCTTGAAGAAAGGGCAAACAAGGATAGGATACCATATGCCTTAACGATAGAGTCTATCAAATATGTTATGCTATGTACTAGACCTGATATAGCGCATGCTTTAATTATCATGAGTAGATATCAGGCGGATCTAGGTTTGAAACACTGGAAAGCAGTAAAGTGTAACATTAAGTACTTGAGAAGGACTAAAAAACTTTTACTAGTACACGGAGGAGGTAACCTCTAGGTTGAGGGCTACATAGACTTGAGTTTCCAGTCTGACATCGATAATAGCAAATCAAATTCAGGGTATTTCTTCCCTTAAATGGAGGAATAGTATGCTGGAAGAATTCCAAGTAAGATACTATTACTAACTTGACCACAAAAGTGGAGTACATTACTACAACATAAGTAGTAAAGAAAAGGTTTTGGATAAAGAAGTTCATCACAGATTTGGGAGTCATACTTAGCAGCGAGATGTCCATTCCCACATATAGCGATAGCAACGGGGCGATAGCTTTAGCAAGGGAACCGAAGTCTCAACAGAAGTGTTCCGAGGAGGTTTCAACTGATTAGAGAGATTGTAGCCCATAAAAGTATAGTAATGAAAAGAGTTTTATCCGAAGATAACATTGCAGATCCACTAACAAAGTCACTGGCTCAGACTATGTTTAAGCATCATAGGGGTCTGATAGGGATCAGACACATAGGTAATTAGCTTTAGCTCAAGTGGGAGATTACTGGTTACAAGTGCCCTGCAAGCCAATCACGTGAGTGATGGCATGTGTGACATGCTATGTGATCTTTTTGCATATGATTATTATTGATATATTCTCATATTATATTATATATATATATATATATATATATATATATATATATATATATATATATATATATATATATATATTATGATGTCCTTGGTTTTGTGCATCGAGAATCTGATCGTAATAAGATCACGATAATAAGACCGATTTACTTTTAAACACATATTCTAAATAATCCAAGTCATAAGTTACTCGAGAGGGATATCAAGATAACCGGATAGACTGATACTATATACCTATCCATATGATGGAGACGGCTGGTCTCATAGCCACTCATGTGGGGACACTAAGGGTACAATACAGGTGCTCGTTGGAGAATGAGTTTACTGATTGATCCGCTTACAAAATACTGGATGGTTAATGATACTTAATGTCAGACAGCAATTTTGTAATCCTAGTTGTGTGTCCAGTCCTTAGACTTAAGATACCAAGGATGTCTTATTTGAGTACTCCTTTCTTTGACGCCAGACTTATAGGTCTAAAAAGCTTCAGATCTTGTACAACTTATTATCAGGATTGATAGCCAACCTTATGAAGGTAATTGAGTATCAATAGAGGATCATCCACTCTCAGTATCATAAGAGGAATATCTATATATTATCGCTCAGACAAATTCTCAATCAGGGTCATTCCAATTAAGAGAGAAGGAGTTCTCTGGGAGAATCCGATTAGAGCGAGACTCAAAGGGATTCCGTATATGGCCTGATAGTACCATGCCCAATATATAGTCTTTGGGATATTAGATGGATGAGAGACTATAGATACATGATAACTGAGGACAGACATGTCCAATGGATAAGATCCCTTATATCATTTGGGAACTATGGCACAGTAGCCTAGTACGTCCATAGTTGATAAGTCGAGTGAATTATTTTGAGATAATAATTCACTGAGTTAGAAGGAGTTTTGACAAGTAGGACTCATGGTTAACTCGGTATTGGGCCTAGAGGGTCACACACATATGGTAAATATTTTAACGAATAGAGGATCAGATTTATCCAGTTAGCCCATATTTTTATTGAATAAGACTCAATATTGATGGACTCTTTAAATGAGGCCTAGTTAGAGGCCAACTGAGATTATTGGATAGAGATCCAATAATCCAAGATTATTGGGTAATTGGATAGAGATTCAATACCCACTAAGGCATGATCCATTAGGGTTTTATGGGTGGCTCTCTATAAATAAGAGGTAAGAGGACACATTAGTGATAGGTTGTACTTTTGGCCCGCCCCCTCCTATTCTCCTCTCTCCCTCTATGCAAGAGTTATGAGCTTTTGGGCTATGATTGGAGGACTATCACTGCAACGATCCATCGTGTAGATACTACTAGAGAGGAGGATGTTTGACCTTCTTCATCCTCTCCATCTAAATATGGATTTTCAAGGATATACGATCTCTCTAGGTAATCAATCTCTCGAGTATCATAATTTTTATTTTTATGGATTTTTTACACACAAATCTTTACGCAATGATTTGATATATTTGGGAAACCTATTTTGTTTTCTTTCTTCTGCTACATATGTGATGCTCCCGCTGGGTTTCCCAATAGACTGCATTGATAGCCTTCAACGATGAGGTATCTGCTCTTCTAAAACATCCTTATCTTATAATGAATTATTTGATGCATTTCATAAATTATATAATGAACTCAAAATATTGGTAAGAAATATAAGTCACTAAAAGGGGATAATACATTACTTACTAGTAAATATGATACATTAAAAGTTATGTATGAAATGTCAACGTCTTATATTTCATGCTCTAAATGTGAAGAGTTAGACTCACTTAAAAAAGAAAATATATTATTATAATAAATATTAGAAAAGTTTAAAATAGGAAACAAGTCATTAAACATGATTCTTGTGAACCAAGGTTGTAGTAATACACATCAAAAGCCAACAAAATTTGCAAAAGGACACATACTACATATTCATCCTAAAGATAAATGTAACTTTTATGGAAGATTTGGACATTATACTTATACAAGCTCTTTTAAAAAATATAGTTCTCATAATTAATTTGGGTTCCTAAAGGAACAATCAATGGTTTGATGCTAAAAGTCAAGAGGTAGATGTAATCATGAAGGACCCAAAGTTAAATGAGTATATAGATCAAACCCCTCTTTCTTGTAGACATGTCTCCATCAAGAGTTAGGAGCAAAAGATGATATGTTAATAATAAGTGCTCAAGGTACATGACTAGAGATCTAACACAATTTTCAAAGCTCACTAGCCAAAACAGAGGATATGTCATATTTGGAGGCAATAACAAAGGAAAGATTATTGACATTTGTAAAATTAGTAATAATCAAAAATTTTAATTAATGATGCTTCTTTAGTAGATGATTTGAAACATGACTCATTAAGCATTAGTCAATTGTGTGATAAGAGATATAATATTAAATTTGAGTCTAATGTTTACATCATAGACATACCACATAAGAATAAATCTATGATTGCCTTAAAGAGCAGTAATATTTATACTATTGATCTTGATGATTTTCATGATGAAACTTATTTTTTAGTTTTAAAAGATAATGCATGGCTTTGGCATAGGAGATTAGGACATGCAAATATGAAAGTAATCTCACAAATTAGAACCAAAGAACTTTAGTTATTTTTATAGGAAGCTATCCACATCATTTTCAATGAATTTTTTCAAAGCTAAGAAATTAATAATAATTTTTAAATTTGATTAGATATGAATGAGAATTCTCTTTGGAATCCAAAGTAACTTGGATACATCTACTTCTAAAGAAATCTTACTCAAGGAATGGAAGTATATAGATGCACATTCTAAGGAACTTATTATTTAAGATACATCAAATGGTATTCAAACTCGCTCTTCGTTGAAAAATATTTATTCAAATGTATAAATCAAGATCTCTTTGTTCTCATATGATTCATTTTTTATTCAAGAGGAGATTTTTTTAAAAAAATCATGATCTTTTACTTGACTTCTTGATATTCCTGACTTGAGATCTATCTCGTATGAATCAAGACGTTTTATTATTTATTCTTTAATCTATTTATTAAGAAGGAGATTTATTCAAATATATTATGATTTTGACTTCTCAATTTTTATAACTTAAGATTTATTTTATATGAATTAAGATTTTTTACTATTTATTCTCCTATAATTTTTTTTGCTATTTACTAAAGAGGAGATTTATCCAATGAATCATGATCTTTCACTTAACTTGTCGATATTTATGATTTTATATTTATTTTATATTTATTCTCCCATGATTCTTTCTTTTCGCTAATGACTAAGAAGGAGATTTATTAAAACAAATCATGATCTTGACTTCTCAATATTTATAACTTGAGACTTATTTTATATGAATCAAGATTTTTTACTATTTATTCTCCTATAATTTTTCTATCCTTTTACTAAAGGGGAGATTCATCTCACTATATCATTATCTTGATGTTTATGATATAAAATTTATGTCATATGACTCCTTTGTATTAATATTGTTCATGTGATATCAAAAATAGCTTCACTATTGGCAATTCATGTAAATGAAGAGTAGGACCATTATAAAATGTTATCTTTATATGAATTAAGATTTTTTACTATTTATTCTTCTATAATTCTTTTTGCTATTTACTATAGAGTAGATTTATCCAATGAATCATGATCTTTCACTTAACTTCTCGATATTTATGATTTCAGATTTATTTTATATTTATTCTCCTATGGTTCTTTCTTTTCGCTAATGACTAAAAAGGATATTTAATAAAATAAATCATGATCTTGACATCTCAATATTTATAACTTGAGACTTATTTTATATGAATCAAGATTTTTTACTATTTATTCTCCTATAATTTTTCTATCCTTTTACTAAAGGGGAGATTCATCTCACTATATCATTATCTTGATGTTTATGATATAAAATTTATGTCATATGACTCCTTTGTATTAATATTGTTCATGTGATATCAAAAATAGCTTCACTATTGGCAATTCATGTAAATGAAGAGTAGGACCATTATAAAATGTTATCTTTATATGAATTAAGATTTTTTACTATTTATTCTTCTATAATTCTTTTTGCTATTTACTATAGAGTAGATTTATCCAATGAATCATGATCTTTCACTTAACTTCTCGATATTTATGATTTCAGATTTATTTTATATTTATTCTCCTATGGTTCTTTCTTTTCGCTAATGACTAAAAAGGATATTTAATAAAATAAATCATGATCTTGACATCTCAATATTTATAACTTGAGACTTATTTTATATGAATCAAGATCTTTTACTATTTAGTCTCCTATAATTTTTCTTTCCTTTTACTAAAGAGAAGATTCTTCTCGTTATATAATTATCTTTATGTTTATGATATAAAATTTATGTCATATGACTCCTTTGTATTACTATTGTTCATGTGATATCAAAAGTAGTTTCACTATTGACAATTGATGTAAATGAAGAGTAGCACCATGATAAAATGATATCTTTATCTTCTTTTTTATAATGACCAAGGCGGAGAGAAAAGTAGTGGCTTACATATTTCTGTTTTCTCTTTTTGTCGATGACAAAAGGGGAGAAGTAATGGTAATTTTTTAATGACATAGCACTCATATGCATGTTGTATTTGATAACATTAACTTATGATATTTATTTGAGATGTGTAACTATTTCAAACTATGAATATGATGTGAAATTATGCATATGACTATTGCAATAATCACTATTGAAAATTGCTATGATTTATGATTAAAATTATTCTGACTTGAATTCAAAGAGTTGAAAGGTTATCATTTTTATTTAAAAATTTAAGTTCATTATGACATATAGATAGAGGGAGTTTAATTAAAACTCTATCATCAATTGGTTATCATTATAAAAAATAGAGAGATTATTAAATCTTATATTTTGATGATGAAATTAATTGATGAATCTATGGACTAATATACTTTTAAGATAAGTGATGCAGGAAAAACTTCGATCACAGATGTGAACCATCATATGGCTAATTGTCGAAATAGAAGAATTAGACATTAGGTTGGAGAAGTATCATGTCAGAGATTGGACGTCGGGCCGCAGGATTGGTCGATATGCTGAAGGATGGACTTCGTGTCTTGAGTTTGGTTATCGAGCCAAAAGGATTAAGTATTGCCCTAAAAGATCAGATGTTATTGGGCGAAGCGCCAAAGGAAAAGATAATGCACCGGAGGTTCGGACGAAGTGCCGAATGATAAGATGACATGTTGGAGTGCTAGACAACGTGTTGATTGCTTCATAAGTATGTTAGATATGTGATTGAGTGGTTAAGTCTTGGTCATACTTGTTTTGAGTCGAATTGAGTTGATATTAGGCTGAAACATTGCTAACTTGATTTGGAGCTCATTAGGCAGGGCTTAATTGAGCTTGATGGAAGGCCAATACAGTGACCTGAAATTGGCCTAGGTAGTGGTATCGCTAGGCTCAGGCGATGGTACCACCCAAATAGTCGGAAAGCATTATTTGTGCTTTTTCGGGTATTTTAGCGGTGGTACCCCCCTATCGATGATGATATCGCCTAGACCGGTGGTGGTACCACCTAGACTAGCGTGGTACCGCCTGACGTCGATGGTGGAACTGCTAGTACCACCAAAACTTGGGGATTTAAATTTTGACTCTAATTTTGAAGCCTTTGAGGGACTATAAATACCCCACTTATTCTTGCTTAATGCATGTGTGAACAAGGGTGAACAAGAAAGAATTCTTGAGGTTAAAGTGCTGGTTACAAATGTCCTATAAGCCAATCACGTGAGTGATGACATGTGTGTCGCTAGGCTCAGGCGGTGGTACCACCCAAATAGTCGAAAAGCACTATTTATGCTTTTTCGGGTATTCTAGCCATGGTACCGCCCCTGCCGATGGTGATATGGCCTAGACTAGTGGTGGTACCGCCTAGACTAGCGTAGTACCGCTTGACATCGATGGTGGAACCGCTAGTACCACCAAAACTTAGGGATTTAAATTTTGGCTCCAATTCTGAAGCCTTTGGGGGACTATAAATATCCCACTCATTCTCGCTTAATGCAAGTGTGAACAAGAGTGAACAAAAAATAAATTCTTGAGGTTAAAAGTGCTGGCTACAAGTGCCCTACAAACCAATCACGTGAGTGATGACACATGTGACATGTTGTACAGTCTTTTTATATTATTATTTATTGGCATATTCTCACATTATATATATAAGATCATGATAATGAGATCGATTCACCTTTAAACGTAGATCCTAAATAATCTCAATCATAGGTTGCTCAAAAGAGACCGAAACAATCGGATAGACAGGTGTGCTGTATGCCTATCTATATAATAGAGATGGTTGGTCTCATAGACACTTGTGTGGCAACACTAAGGATATAGAACAAGTGCTTATTGGAGAATGAGTTCACTAATTGATTCGCTTATGGAATATTTTATGATTAATGATACCTGACGTCAGACAGCGATTCCGTAGTCTCAGTTGTGTATATGGTCCTTAGACTTAAGACACCAAAGATGTCTTTTCTGAATACTCCTCTCTTTGATACCGGACTTATAGGTTCAAAAAGTTTCAGATCTGGTACAACCGGTTATCGTGATTGGTAGCCAACCTTACGAAGGCTATTGAGTATCAACAAAGAATCATCCACTCTCAGTATCATGAGAGGAATATCATATTGTTAAGATCAATTGGCACTAAGAGGGGGTGAATTAGTGCAAGAGTAAATTCTCGTTTTAATGAAAAACTTTTCTCTTGAAGCAAGATAGAAAAATCTGAAGCTTTTCGTTCAAGTAAAGCAAGTGAATGATTCAAAGAAAATGCTAAGTTTCTTGCTTAAAAGTGACTCAAGAAGGAACAAGCAAATCCGAACAAAAAGATAAGCAACATCGTAAGTGAAGTGCTTGACTTGAAACCTTGCTTTCAAAGAGTAAATAGAATCGGAAGCATCTATTGGTATTTTGTTGAAAGCAATTAAGAACCTGACAATTATAAGTAGTAAATAAAATAAGTAAAAACACTCACAATTATAGTGGTTCGGCACTAACCGGCCTATGTCCACTCCCGAGTCCTCCTCCATAATGTCACGGATAAAAATATCAATAAGGTGTTCGATGAAATGCTCATGTTTGTCCGTGTCCTTCAATTTATGTACTTACCTTGCACAGCAAATAGCGGGCTTGCAGTAAGTTTGGCAGTCCTAGTTTAGTTTGCTTTGTAGTTGATTTTATCTTGTAAATACGAGTGTATCTTGTAAGCACTTGTGGGGACCTCGATCTGTAATTGACCATTATCTTTTGTGTGCAACCTATATAAGTTTGTAATGTCCATGGGTGTAATTTGTATTGGCTTTGAAAGGTGTTGGCTTGAGCAGTTGCTTGTGGATCTCATTGGAATTGCTTCTTCTGAACCATTTTCTCTTTTGTAAGTCTAAGGGACCCTAGGAGATCTCGGGGAAGGCTGACCTTTGTGGATGAACACGCATGGGTGCTGCACGGCTTAGGCAAAATCAGCTAAGCTCGTGACATTGTGGTATCAGAGCGGGACAAGCACACGCAGGAACACTCACCATACAAACGTGGAGGACCTAACTGGGCTGTGTGGAGGACAGCCAGCATGCGCAACTGTTTGGGGAAAACAGACATTGAGATGTAGGGAAATGAGTCACTCAGAGGAGCGGGCATCCAGGTTTGGCATTGAAAGGAATATCCAACCCTTTGTGCGAGAGACACCACGAGGACAAACAAGCGAAGAAGAATGTGCAGCGCACAAAGACTGGGATGGTTGGGTTTGAGCTACGGCTCGATGTTGGCAACCAAACTTGACGGTGTTCAAGGCAAGTGGGACGCCTGGTGAAAGATAAGACCGTGCAAAGTGGGAGGTGTTGCGCGCAACCGAAAGAGTTATGCAAAGCTCACAGAGTGAGGGGAATTGCTAACTCGAAGGATTCGGTACTCATGCAAGGGCTTGTACACGGACGATGGAGTGTTCATGGCCATCCCACGGCACGATCGAAACTTGGTGCCACAGAGCATCAGAACTTTCTCTTCGGCATGGAAAGGATATGTTCGTAGGCGGCTGAAGTGTGCAACAAGTTCAACATGTTGTTAGACCTTGAAGGGTGTAGTGGAGACTGTATTAACGATGAGTCGTAATCTAGCAAGTGCATTTGCGGGGACAGAATAAGGCACAAGTTGTTTAGTAAGATGGAGTAGTCCAAAGGGGATGGTGATCTTCGAAACTTCCAATGAGAAGAATGTCCAGCGAAAAGTTGCTCCAACAGGACAGATATCCATGAGGAATAAGTCCTAGTTCTCCAGATGGAGAATCATGTGCAACAGACCGCATATATTGAGGAAGAATTTCTTAAGGTAATATCTCCACAAAGCTCAACGGACCGAGCGAGCGACGAAGAGTCATCGCATAATCTCGAATGAGGTAATGCATTGGTGGATGCATTTTGAGATCAAGTGGGGGAGCAATCCAAGGCAACATCATATGAAGGCACACTTAGAGTCGATGTGGAAATCAAACTCAACAGATGCCTGACCCATGGAATGGTAGACACGAGGGTATTATCATCTCAATGCAAATCGAGAAGCAGAGTGACTTAGGTGGAATTTGGTGAAGTATTCAAGCCACATGAAGGAAGTTGACATAGAAGTTGGAATATGGAGCGTAGGCATGTAGCTTTCCTTGGATAAAGGTAAAGGGCATGAACTCTTATAGAGGCAAGAGTGGGATCATGTCGTTCCATGAGTTCTTCATTCTGATGGGGCGGACTTCTCTTGTATAGTGTCAAAGACGAAGGAAGCTTCGAGGCACATGCACCTTACCTTAGAGATGCATTTGATGGAGTAACTAAGGTGATTCAACTTGCGAAGGTGAAGTTGGGATCATGAGACCTTAGCACGGGGAAAGAGGATGCAAAAGCAGGTACTCTTGAAGAATATCCCACAGTGTTGCCATTCGAGTTATCAGGAACAAGTGGCGCATAGAGGAGATTATGCTGGTAGGGGATAGAGACCCAGGATCCAGACAATGGTGCACCAACTCTAGTGAAGTCAGGGGACTTCAGGAACTACTGGATGACGAACTGTCCTAGAGCTATGCTTCGTCCGAGTGTGACCCAAGAGTGGGTGGACGAAGGTGAATTGCCAAGGGAGCGAACCAAAAATCGAAGATGGCGGAGGCCCTACGAGGTGTTGGCAGAGGCCACATATGGAGAAGTCGTAGTCTGATTTCATCACACAAGAATTTGTATGCAATGGAGATGTCACCGGGATGGTGCAGCAGATTATGGTGGAATAGCTCATGGCAACGCAATACATATAATCATGTCCCATAAGGGACATGATCATGCAGAGGTACGATCAAGAGCTACTGAGAGCTCCACTTTGGTGTACGACACAACAACAAGAAGGGCTATGGATTCAAGGAGCGAATGTCATGGTACCATAGAGGTGGGTCTTCGTGTGTGCATTGGAGCTTGCATTGGATAAAAACCTTGGTCATTAGTATATAGGAGCTGTATACCACCAAGGAAGAAGTCCAAGTGCAAGTACCAGTGAGTCCCATGGAGGGGGACGTGATCATGTGAATGATCAGGAGCTGCTGGGAGCTCCACTTTGGTGAATAATGTAATGACAAGAAGGGCTATTGATTCAAGGAGTGAATGCCATGGTATCGCAGAGGCGAGCCATCCGTGTGTGCGTATCGAAGCTTGTATCAGATGAAAGCCTTGGTCATCAGTATATAGGGGCTGTGTACCATCGAGGGAGAAGTCATATTACAAGTACCAATGAGTCCTACGGAGGGGACTTGATCATATTGAGGTAATGTTAGAGTGACTGGATAGTTGGACTGCTTTAGTGCTCACATTCGCTTAAGGGAGCCCAGCAAGTCAGAGGACAAGGCCAAGTAAGCGAACATTGCTACCAAAGAAGCTAAGGAGAACAAAATTGGCGCGAGCCCTGCAACAAGATGGCAGAGGCCATGCATGAGAGTTGTAGTTTATCTTTCATCGACTAAGGATAACTGCTAGGTGGACACAGGGGTGTTGAAGCAGGTGGTTGAAAGGAG
Source organism: Ensete ventricosum (assembly GCA_029747655.1). Taxonomy (NCBI): domain Eukaryota; kingdom Viridiplantae; phylum Streptophyta; class Magnoliopsida; order Zingiberales; family Musaceae; genus Ensete; species Ensete ventricosum. Next base: position 32,345,777 of record JAQQAF010000003.1, on the reverse strand, counting down.
CGAGGAAGCGACGACGAGTTTGGAGGGGCTCAGCTACCCAAAAAAGCAAAGTGTCAGTTAGAAAGGATATGGACTCAGAGGAGCACCACAGTACCGCAGAGGTAGATCTACCAATCACGAAGGAAGGGTTACAAATACAAGGCAACGGATAGTAGAGCCATGGCCTTGGCAGCGCCATGGTACCGCAGAGGCAGGACTTTCGTAGAGTCATCGATCCCTTGCTCTCATGAAGGAAGAGCATTAGTCGTAAAAGGGATCAAGGCGGTGAAGAATGTAGAGGCAAACTTCAAGTACCAAGGCAGGATGATAGGGCAGTGGCCAAGGAACTTCATAAGACCGGTGTCGATGGGCTTCTCATTAAGATAGCCGAAAGCGAGGGACTTCGAGTTGATGCAGGAGTGCTCGACCAAGGAACAAAATAGACAGTACGTGGTACTGTACCTTTTCTACTCAGAAGAGTAGGCGGCAAAGGTGATGGAGAAGACGGTACAATCCCAAAGACGATAAGAACTATAAAAGACTTACTCTAAGTTAGGGGACTCCAGTTGGGGTAAACTTTTTGCTCTTTTCGAGCAAAACTCTTGCATTCCAGAAGTTCAATGACAGTGGGAAGGTGAATCACGGTAGTTAACTCAATGCAAGGAGTACAAACACTTCAAGTGCTTCATAAGTGTGAGCAAAGAGCAAACGAATGTTAGTAACTAGCTAAATGCATGAAGTACAAACTCGAGGAGGTTGGTGAAATTGAGTAACCTTTGCCTTCTCAACTCAAGAGAATGGGCGAAACTGAGTACCCCAATTCTCTTAACTCAAGGAGGCGAGCAAAGCCAAGTAACATTGTCTTCTCAACTCCTAAGAGAATGGGTGAAGTCGAATATCCCAGTTCTCTTATCCAACTGAGGAGCTCTGCATAAGTTCAGTAACCCTTCAAAGAAAAGCTTATGGAAGACAATAATTCTTAAATTCTTACCATTGGTGATTAGTACTACTGAGAGTAGATTGTCCGCTTCATTTTCCAATTGAATGCCAATAGAAAGTGAGAGTGATGCGAACCTACTTGGAAGTGACAACTAAAAGTAGAAGAAGGATCAATGGGCAAATATTTTAGAGGAAAGACCTCAAAATCTTCAATGTCTGTAAGGCGATTCTCGTTAAAGTTCCAACAAGCATCCATCCAGTTCAAGCAACATGAATATACTGCGATACTAGTGCATAATAAGGCAGGTCTTTTCCTTCATCAGATGGATCCACGAGAGTCAACAAGGATCAGCACAACTCAGTCAACCCCACACCAGAGTCAGTCATTGGTGAGTTGAAGTAGCATGACAGATTAGAGTTCGACCACTCAACAACAGCCGCGAAAAGCGATTGGGAGCCAAAGGGGCATGTTGCAGCCAAAGCAGAAGATTAAAGATTCAGCAAAATATAAGGAGATGCAGGGTCTACAGTGGCTTTGACAAGGACATCGAAGAAATAAGTGGGGGAGAATGTCACAGACACAAATGTAAACAAGGTGTTCGATGAAATGCTCATGTTTGTCTCTGTCCTTCAGTTTATGTACTTACATTATACAACAAGTAGCGGGCTTGTAGTAAGCTTGGCAGCCCTAGTTTAGTTTGCTTTGTAGTCGATTTGGCTTGTAAATATGAGTGTGTCTTGGTAGCACTTGTGGGACCTCGGTCTGTAATGGACCATTATCATTTGTGTGCAACCTTTCTGAGTTTGTAATATCCATGGGTGTAATTTGTATTGGCTTTATAAAGTGTTTGCTTGAGTAGTTGCTTGTGGATCCCGTTGGAATTTCTTATTCTGGCCCGTTTTCTCTTTTATAAGTCTAAAAGACCCTAAGAGATCCTAGGGAAGGCTGACCTTTGCGGACGGACATGCATGAGTGCCACACATCTTAGGCAAAATCAGCTAAGCCCATGACAATAAGGCACACCGACGCCCACTACTGACCTTCTTTGGGTGAAGACCAAACCCATACAACTTGAGCTTACGAGGGGGACTTCAAGAATTTTTCTAACTCTAAGCTCACTCCCTTCCCTTTTTCTTTTTCTTACAATTCACACATATTTTTTTATAGAATATAATCCCTAAAATTATTGTATGGAATGCAAGAAAACTTTGGATATTTATAGGCTCCAAATGGTTTCAGAATTTGGAGCCAAAATTTAAACGTCCCAGAAAATTCGAGTACAGGCGGTTCACCCGCCAACGCCGATGGTTAGCTGCCCGAAAACTTGGTATGAGTGGTTTACCCGCCAATCATGGGTGGTTCAGCCGTCGAGAATCCTTGAAAAGTGATTTTCTTCACTTTTCCAATCCCGACTTGAACCACATGTTGACCAATTCTCTAGTCAACCAATTGAGCTCAACCTAAGCTCAATCAAACCCTTCTTGTGGATCTAGTTGCATCATTGAGTTGATTTGGATTCTTTCAAAATCACACTCATTTCAGACTCAACCTTAACCCATGACTTAAGGATTACAATTATATATGTCCACTAAGCTTAATGACGTCACTCCTGCAATCCGGCAACCTCCGGCTTTCCTTGCGGTGAGTCTCACGGTCCTCCTCCGATGATCTCCCTACGTGTTCCTAGTGATATTCCCGATACCTTCGGCGAAGTCCTAGCGAACTCTCAGCGAGCTCCCACCACATCGTCCAAACCTTAGCCTGATGCCTAAGCTTGATCGTGGGTCCATGTCTGGTTTGTAACTCCTTTTCATCGTCATGGTTAAACCTACATCACTTTCTTCTAACAACACATGTTAGGTTAAACACTTATCAATTGATCTCATCATCAAAATCTGAGGTTCAATAATCTCTCCCGTTTTGATGATGACAATCAATTGATGACAGGAGTTACTCATAACTACCCATAAATCCATGCCATAAGAAGAAAAACTTAAATTCAAGAGAACCACATACTCTTGAATTCAAGTATCATGAAGAAATTAATATTTCAAGCAAATAATATTTTAAGGATTGTAATAAGACACTCATACATCAACAAAAATTTGATTTGAAATTATCAAGTCATCAACTCATCAAGGATTTTCATGAAATTCAACAATAGAAAATTTCCCTTTAAGTTATTAACTATTTTCCCTTTTATTTATCAATAAACAAAGAGAAATGCCCATGTTACATAAGTCATCAATATCTATTTCTCCCCCTTTATTATCATCAACAAAAAGGTGAAATGTAGGGCTAAGGATTTTAAGGCACATGAGTCTTTTCTCCCCCTTTGTAAAATATGATATGAGCCATAAAGAATTTTCTTTCTCTTGTGAAAAAGAAGGAAAGAAAACAAATGAGGAGTTGTAAAACATCAATAAGAAGAGCTCTCAATTTTGTAGAGGTGAATTTTCAAAAGAAAATTTTGAAGATAAGCTCAAAAATCCAAAAAATCCAAGAACATTAAAAAATTTAGGAGCTACTCATGTATTTAAAATCATCTCATGTAATTTCAAGCATAGCAAATAAATCCGTAAAATAGCAAAACATCATTTTATGTAAATTTTCTTCCCTTTTTATGAACAATAAGAAAAAAATGGAGAGAGTTTTCAAGACATTATCACAAAATAAGAAATTTAATCTCAAGCAATTCATATATTTTCATGATTTAGCATTCCAAGTTCTCTTCTAAGAAAATCAAATTGTTCTTCATTTAAAGGTTTTATAAAAATGTATGGTAATTGATGCTTAGTGTCAATAAATTTGGAGATATTTTGACAATTTACATCATCCCTTATAAAATGATATCTAATGTTAATATATTTGGTTCTTGAATGTTGAATAGACTTATTAGTTAAACATATAGCACTTGTGTTATCATATTTTATAGAAATATTTTTTAATTTCATTATGTAATCTTCTAGTATGTTTTTCATCCAAATGACTTGAGCACAACATGCACTAATTGTAATGTATTCTGCTTCCGTAGTAGATAAAGCTACTGAATTTTATTTCTTAGAAGTCCAAGAAACAAGTGCATGTCCTAAAAATTCACATGTTCCGGTAGTACTCTTTCTATCTATTATACATCTACCAAAATCAGCATCTGAATAAGCAATCAAGTCAAAATTCTTTGATTTTGGATACCATAATCCTAGTGTTGGGGTTCCTTTTAAGTATTTAAAGATTCATTTAACTATTTTTAAATTAGAGAGTTTAGGATTAGATTGAAACCTTGCATACAATCTAGCACTAAACATTATATCTAGTCTAGTATCAATTAAATATAATAAACTTTCTATCATTTCTCTATAAATTTTTTTGTCAAAGTTTTCTCCTTTATTGTCTAGTCCAACTTTGTAGATGTGCTCATAGGAGTGTTTAATTCTTTAGCATTTTCTATCCCAAAATATTTTATCAAATTCGAGATATATTTAGTTTGACTAATGAAGATAACATCATTTAATTATTTTATTTATAATCCTAAGAAGAATGTTAACTCACTCATTAGGCTCATTTCAAATTCTTAGCTCATTTCTTTAGCAAAAGACTCACATAAAAATTCATTTATAGATCCAAAAATAATATCATCAACATAAATTTGAATAACCAAAAAATTATTTTCAAAATACTTAAAAAATAATGTGGTATCAACCTTGTCTTTATAATTTTTTTAAAAATAAGAAAAGAACTAAGTCTTTCATACCAAGCCTGGGGTACTTATTTTAATTTATAAAGAGCATTTGTAAGTTTGAAAACATGATTAGCAAGAAGATTATTTTCAAAACTAGGGGGTTGTTTAACATACACTTCTTCGGAAATAAAATCATTTAGAAAAATACTTTCAACATCCATTTGAAATAACTTGAAATTTTTAAAAGATGCAAAGGCAAGGAGCATCCTTATAGCTTCAAGTCTAGTTATGAGAGCGAATGTTTCATCATAATCGATTCATTCTTCTTGGTTGAAACCTTTGGCCACTAATCTAGCCTTATTTCTAACCATGATACCATTTTCATCTTGGTTGTTTCTAAATAGTCATTTAGTACCAATCACTAAATGGTCATTAGGTCTATTAATAAGCTTTCATACCTCATTTCTCTTAAATTGATTAAGCTCTTCATGCATTGCATTAACCCAAGAATCATCTCTTAGGGCCTTATCAATGCACTTTGGCTTGATTTGAGAAAAAAATATAGTATTTACATAAAAATTCCTAAAAGAAGATCGAGTTTGAACTCTTTTTGATGTTTCTCCTATTATAAGCTCCTTAGGATGATCATTCACATACTTCCATTCCTTGGGTAAGGATTTAGAAGTAGATTCATCCAAGTTACTTTTAGGAGTATTATCATTTAAATTCAAAGTACCAAGATCAATTTCATAATCAAAATCAATCTTATTAAACTCGAAAAACTCATTAAAAATAACATGAATAGATTATTCTATTACTAATATTATTTTATTAAAAACACGATAAGCTTTTGAAATAGAAAAATAACCTATAAAAATACCTTCATCGAATTTTGGATCAAATTTTTCTAAAGCGTCATTCTCATTTAAAATAAAACATTTGCAACCAAATATTTTTAAATAAAAAATATTAGATTTTTTACCATTCCATATTTCATAAAAAGTTTTAGTGAGTAATGGTCTTACAAGAACCTTATTTAAAACATAGCATGTCATATTAACGGCTTTGGCCCAAAAATATTTAGGTAGACTATGTTCTAGCCATTTCTTTGTAAGCTCCTATTTTGTCTTCCTAATACTCCATTTTGTTGTGGATTTCATGGAGTATAAAATTATGAATGTACCCATTTGATTCACAAAAATTTTAAAAATCATAATTTTAGAATTCTCCACCATGATCACTACTTATTGAAGAAATCAGACATCATTTTTTATTTTGAATAATTTTACAAATTTTGTAAAACATTTAAATGTATCACTTTTATGTGCCAAGAAATAGGTCCAAATATATCTATCAAAATCATCCACTATAACAAATACATATTTGCTACCTCCTAAACTTGTAATGTCAATTGGTCCGAATAAATCCATATTGATCAATTAAAGTGGTCTAGAGGTGTTTATTTAATTTTTTAACTTAAAGCTACTCTTTATTTATTTTCCTAATTGACAAGTATCACATACTTTATCTTTTATAAACCTAAGATTAGGTAAGCCTCTTAATAGATCTTTGATAGAGATTTGGTTTCAAAGTTTCATGCTAGCATGACCTAGTTTCTTATGCCAAATCCAAGCATCATCATTCAAAGCCGAAAAATAAGTTTCATCATAAATTTTTTTAATATCTATAGTGTACACATTGTTGTTTCTTAAGACAATCAAATATTTATTTTTATGTGGTAATTCAATTATGCAAGCATTAGATTAAAATTTAACCACATAACTTTTATCACATAATTGACTAATGCTAAGCAAATTATGTTTCAAGCCATCAACTAACAACACATCTCAATCAAGAGGTTTGATGTATTACCTATAGTTCCTTTTCAATGATTTTACCCTTGTTGTTGTCTCCGATTGTGACAACTCCTTCACTTAAGCTAGTGAGCTTAGAAAAATAAGTTAGATTTTCAGTCATGTGCAATGAGTATCTACTATCAAGATACCATTTGGTGCTCCTAGCTTTAGTTTGGAGATAAACCTATAAGAAAGATATTTTTATTTAGGTACCCATTTTACATTGGGTCCTTCATAAATAACTTTATCTTTTTTTTATAATCATTTTTTGTTGTATGAAGTTCCCTTAGGAACAAACTAGTTGGTGTGGACTACATTTTCTAAATAGGCATTTGTTTGCCTTATGTCCTAATTTTCCACAAAAATTATACTTGATTCTTGGTGGCACATTTAAGGTTGGTCCTTTAACAAACATGGTTAGCTTTTGTTAAAAGTTACTAACAAAGCCTATACCATTTTTTCTATTAATATGACCCTTATTGGTAAGGATCATATTTAGGGATTTATTCCCAATTTCAAAATTTTCTAATGTTGTCTTAAGCATGATATTCTCTTCTTTAATATTATCTAGCATATCACATTTAGAACATGGGTTATGTGATACTAATGAATCATATATTTCATCAAGTCTACTAACTAACAAATCATTATCATTCTTAAGCAACTTAAAAGATTTGCTAAGTTTTCTAAATTCATCAAACAAATCATAGAACATAACCCATGAAAAAGAAATTCTTTTAAAGACTCACTAACCTCATCTTAGATCGCCATTAGGTAATAGTTAGCAACTTCTTCTTTGGAGTGGTCTTCTTCATCCTAAGAGCTTGAATCATCCCAAGTGGCCGAAAGTGCTTTCTTCTTGTGTAGGGCCTTCTTCTTCAATTGAGGACATTCATTTTTGAAATGTCCCGATTTTTTGCATTCATAGCATATGACATTGTCCTTCTTCGGTTTATTTTTATTTTTATAGTTCTTGTTCTTTTTCATAAATTTTTTAAACTTTCTTGATGATAGTGCAATATCATGGTCCTCATCACTATAGGTTTCACTCAAGGAGTCATTTGTTGTTCGAAGTGCTATATCCTTCTTATTCTTTGGAAGGGGTTCATCAAGCTCATCATAAGCTTTATAGTTTAGTTCATATGTCATAAGTGAGTCAATAAGTTCTTCAAGAGAAAAGTTATTTAAATCTTTGGCCTCTTGTATAGCGGTTACTTTAGGATCCCAAATTTTAGGTAGAGATCTTAAAATTTTACTCACAACTTTAAAATTTAAAAAATATTTTTTGAGTGTTTTAAGGCCATTTATGACATCCGTGAAACGGGAGTACATGTCTCCAATGGACTCACTTGGTTTCATTTAAAACAACTCATAATTATGAACTAAAATATTAATCTTAGATTCTTTTACTTTACTAGTCCCATCATGTGTAATTTCTAATGTGTGCCAAATATTAAAAGTCAATTCACAAATAAAAATATGATTAAACTCATTCTTGTCAAGAGCATAAAACAAGATATTCATAGCCTTTGCATTGAAAGAAAAACTCTTCCTTTCAAAATCATTCCACTTATTCATTAGATAGGAAGATTTTCTAAATCTATTTTTTATTATGTTCTAGAAATTAAGATCTAAAGATATGAGAAAAATACGTATCCTTATTTTTTAATATGTGTAATTCATCTCATTGAATATAGGAGGACGTGCAATAGAATGTCTCTTATTCATGTCAAAATAAGTCATTTACTTAAGTGGGTGTTAATCCAATGAGTAGGTACCTTGCTCTGATACCAATTGACGAAAAACTTTTCACTTGAAGCGAGATAGAAAAATCCAAAGATTTTCGTTCAAGTAAAGCAAGTGAATAATTTAAAGAAAATGCTAAGTTACTTGGTTAAAAATGACTCAAGAAGGAACAAGCAAATCCGAATAAAAAGATAAGCAACATCGTAAGTGAAGTGCTTGACTTAAAACATTGCTTTCAAAAAGTATATAGAATTGGAAGCGTCTATTGGTATTTTGTTGAAAGCAATTAAAAACCCGATAATTATACATAGTAAATGAAACAAGTAAAAACACTCACAATTATAGTGGTTGGGCATCAACCGGCCTACGTCCACTCCCAAGTCCTCCTCCTTAAAGCACACCGGTGTCCACTGCTAATCATCTTTGGGTGAAAACCAAACCCTTACAACTTGAGCTTACAAGGGAGACTTTAAGAATTTTTCTAACTCTAAGCTCACTCTCTTCCCCTTTTCTTTTTCTTACAATTCACATAATTTTTCACATAATATAATCCCCAAAATTATTATATAGAATGCAAGAAAACTTGAGATATTTATAAGCCCCCAAATGGTTTCAGAATTTGGAGCCAAAATTCAAACATATTCAAAAAATCCGTGTACGAACTGTTCACCCACCTGCGCTAGTGGGTGAACTGTTCGTACTCTGATTTTTTGAATATGTTTGAAAAACCTAGTTCGAGCAGTTTACCTGCTAGTCCTGTGCAGTTCAGCCATCGTCAGTCGCCCGAAAACCTGGGCGGTGATGGTACACCCGTCGCTTACTAGCGGTTCAGCCGCCGGGAATCCCAAAAAAGTGATTCCCTTTATTTTTCCAATACCGACTTGAACCAAATATTTTTTGTCAACCAATTGAGCTCAACCTAAGCTTAATTAAACCCTTTTAGTGGACTCGATTGCCTCATTGAGTTGATTTGGATTCCTTATAAATCACACTCATTTCAGACTCAACCTTAACCTATGATTTAAGGATTATAATCATACATGACCACCAAGCTTAATGACCTCACTCCCACAATCTGACAACCTCCGGCATTCCTTGTTGCGAGTCTTACGGTCCTCCTCTGGCAATCTCCCGATGTGTTCGTAGCGATCTTCCCAAAACCTTTGGTGAAGTCCTAGCAAACTCCCGACGAGCTCCCACCGCATCGTCCAAACCTTGGCTCGATGCCTGACAGGTACCATGCCTAGTATATGGTCTCTGGGATATTAGATGGATGATGGATTATAGATATATGGTAACTAAGGACAAACATGTCTAATGGATAAGATCCCCTCTACCATTTAGAGACTATGGCGTCGTGGCCTAGTATGTCCATAGTTGATGAGTTGAGTGAATTATTATGAGATAATGATTCACTAAGTCAGAAGGAATTCTGATAGGTAAGTCTCACGGCCAGCTCGATATTAAGCCTAGAGGGTCACACAAATGTTGAATCTCGAATTTTGATGATGAAATCAATTGATAATTGTTTGATCTAACTAGGTTGTTAGAGTTGATTTGATGCAGGATTAACTATGATAGAGAGATTATTACAATCAGAAGTTTGGCCAGAGTCAAGTCCAAGCATCGGGCTGGGGTTCGGACGATGCGATTGGGAACTCACCTAGAGTGCATCGAGAGCTCGCCGAGGGTATCGGGAGCTCGTCAGGATAACACAAGAGAGTTCACCGAAAGAAGACCAAGACTCGTCGGAAGATTGTCACGGTAGCCGAAAGGCTTGTCGGGAGTTGGAAAGGTCTTGAAGTGGATTTGTGGCCATGTTGATTATAATTAATCAAGTTATAGTTAGCATCGTGTAGGTTTAACCACGATGGTGAAAAGGAGTTACAGATCAGACATGGACCTAGGATCAAGCTTAGGTATCGAGCCAAGGATTTGATGATACGGTGGGAGCTCGTCGAGAGTTCGCTAGGACTTCACCGAAGGTATCAGGAAGATCGCTAGGAACACGCCAAGAGATCGCCAGAGGAAGACTGTGAGACTCGACGTAGGGAATGTCGTAGGTTGTCGGATTGCGAGACTGAGGTCATTAAGCTTAGCAGTCATGTATGATTGTAATCCTTAAGTCGTAGGTTACGAGTGAGTCCTAAATGAGTGTGATTTGGAAGGAATCCAAATCAACTCAATAAGGCAACCGAGTCCACTATGGGGTGTGATTGAGCTGAGATCGAGCTCAATTAGTTGGCCAGGGTATTGGTCAATTGATGGTTCAAATCGGGATTGAAAAAGTGAAGGGAATCACTTTTCTAGGATTCCCAACAGATGAACCATCGGCGAGCAGCGGTTTAACCGGTGCTGCGCAGGTTTTTGAGCGGCTGAACCGGCTAGGACGGGCGGGTAAATCATAGTTGAACTGCCCAAGCTGGGTGGCTAAACTGCTCGTATCCTAGATTCTTGGTACTTTCAACAATTGACCCGCCCAGACCAGCGGCTGAACTGCTCGTACCCAGATTTTCTAGATATGTTTAAATTTTGGCTTTAATTTCTAAAGCCATTTGAGGCCTATAAATACCCCAAGTTTTATTACATTATATACAACAATTTTGAGGATTACAATCTTTGAAAAAAAATTATGTGTGAATAGTAAGAAAAAGAAAAGGGGAAGGGAGAGCTTAGAGTTAGAAAAATTCTTGAAGTCTCCCTAGTAAGCTCAAGTGTCAGGGTTTGGTCTTCACCCAAAGAAGATCGATAGTAGATATTAGTGAGCCTCAAGGAGGAGGACTCGGGAGTGGACGTAGGCCAGTTGGTGCCGAACCACTACAATTGTGAGTGTTTTTACTTGTTGCATTTACTACTTGGAATTGTCGAGTTCTTAATCATTTTGAACTAAATACCAATAGACGCTTCTGATTTTTACTCACTCTTTGAAAGAAAAGTTTCAAGTCAAGTACTTCATTTATGACGTTGCTTATCATTTTATTTGGATTTGCTTGTTCCTTCTTGAGTCATTTTGAAGCAAGAAAGCTAACATTTTCTTTGAATCATTCACTTATTTTACTTGAACAAAAAGCTTCGAATTTTTTCTTTCTTGCTTCAAGTGAAAAGTTTTAAGTTAAAACGAGATATTACTCTTGCACTAATTCACCCCATCCCCCCCCCCTCTTTTAGTGCCAATTGATCCTAACAATTGGTCTCAGAGCCACGTTTTTTTCATTTGGTTTAACACCTAAGAGAAATGGCTCTTTTCGGCTTTCAAGAGGGCTTTTCTATCGTTCGTCCTCCCATGTTCAATGGGACAGACTACACTTATTGGAAAACTCTGATGAGAGTTTTCTTGCTTTCCTTGAACCTTGATTTATGGAATGTTGTTGAAAATGGATTTAAAATGTCTTCTCTTCCAATGAACGATTGGAATGATTTGGAGAAGAAGACTTTCTCTTTAAATGTCGAGACTATGAATGCCTTGTTTTGTGCTCTTGACAAGAATGAGTTTACTCATATTTTCGCTTGTGATTCGGCTTTCGATATTTGGCATACATTAAAATCACACATGAAAGCATAATTAATCTAAAAGAATCATTAAGTAAAATATCTTACAAAAATGAACAAGAAGAACACCTTCCTAAGAATTTGATGTTGAGAACCCAAGAACACCTTAAGGAACCGGAAGTAATGTGAATCGAGAAGAACATATGACTCCTCGAGTGATGAGGACTATGAATATTCGATAAATGAATCAAATAAATTAATGAATGTGAACTATAAAAATGATCTTAAGATGGACAAAACTTCTTACTATGAATGCTAGAAGCTGAGGCGCTCCAAAGACGAAGAACACAATCAAGAAGAAGTGGAGAATCTTGTACTTATGGCCATTGACAACGAGTTTAGTGATTCATTAAGTATTTCTTTTTTAGAATTATTAAATATATTTCATGATTTATTTGATGAGTTTAGAAAACTTAGCAAATCTTTTAATTTGCTTAAGAATGATTATGATTTGTTAGTTAGTAGACTTGACGAAATGCATGATTCATAGTATCACATAACCCATCTTCTAAATGTAATATGCTAGATAATGTTAAAGAAAAGAACATTATGCTTAAGACCAAGGTTTTACTTACCGAGCGGTAAGGCTCCGTATCGCCCGGTACAAACCAGTCTGGCAGCTGACCGGTACGCGGACCGATCGGGTACCGCTAAAATCGATCATCGATGATTGATTTCGACCGTCGATGGTCGATTTCGACAGTCGGTGATTGATTGACGGAGAAATCGATTGTCGGCAATTGATTGAATTAGAAAAAGGGAAAAGAAGAAGAGGAAAAGAAGAAAGAAGAAGAAATACCTGGCCATCGTCCTCGCCTGCGCGCTGCCCGTGCACCCTCGCTGCCCACAGGTCGACCACGAGCCATCGTCGCCCTCGCTGCCCGCAGGTCACCCGCGCGCCCTCGCCACCCGTAGATCACCCGCGAGACATTGCCGCCCTCGTAGCCCGCGGGCGACTATCATCCCCACACGTGGAGATGAAATGTCTCCCCGCACTGGGAGAGAGACCGAGGTGACGTCGCCCATTTATTTCTTTTTTAATATTTTTAATATAATATAATATTATAATAATTTTATAATATTGAGTGGTACGTTCTGTGTGTACCGCTATGGTACTGGTACCGACAAAATGTCGGTTCGTCGGTACAGACCGGGAAGTAAAACATTGCTTAAGATAACATTAGAAAATTTTGAAATTGAGAACAAATCCCTAAATATGATCATTGCCAATAAGGGTCATATTGATAGAAGAAATAACATAGGTTTTGTTGGTAACATTCAACAAAAACCAACCATTTTTGTTAAAGGATCTACCTAACATTTGCCACAAAAAATCAAGTGTAATTTTTATGAAAAATTAGGACATAAAGCCTACAAATGTTTATTTAAAAATTATAGTCCATATAAATTAATTTGGGTTCCTAAAGGAACCATAAACAACCTTAAGCCATTTGAGAAAATGGGAAGAACATATCATGAAGGACCAAAACTCAAATGGGTACCTAAATCAAAACCTCTCATAATATAAAGCTACCTCCTAACAAGGCTAGGAGCACTAAGTAATGTTTTGAAAGTAGATGCTTAAGGCACATGGCTTGAGATCTAATACTCTTTCAAAGCTCACTAGCCTAAGTAATAACAAAAAATTATTGAAATCAAATCATTGGTAATGAATATTCAGATATCATTAATCTTGATTGCTCTAACTTTGGCATGCTAATACAAAAATAAATAAGAGACTTTATCTAAATTTTAATTTATGAAAGAAAGATTTTGATGATGATTATGATTGAATGATAGGTTTAAAATCATTGACTTGAATATTTGTTTATTTAAATGAAAAGGCTATTGTTGAATGATTTAAATATTATGAAAATAATAACAAAAATAATACTCTTTCAAAGCTCACTAGCCTAAGTAATAACAAAAAATTATTGAAATAAAATCATTGGTAATGAATATTCAGATCTCATTAATCTTGATTGTTGTAACTTTTGCATGCTAATACAAAAATAAATAAGAGACTTTATCTAAATTCAAATTTATGAAAGAAAGATTTTGATGATGGTGTTTTTGGCTATTGTTGAATGATTTAAATATTATGGTGTTTTTGGCTAAGTTAAATATCATTGTGGAATAATTGTTTTAAATGGTCAAAAAATTGTATGTTGAGATTGAATGTGTGTTGTTAAATGATAGATTATATTTGAATTTGAATATGAAATAAATAAAAATTTGAAAATAAGTTTGTCAACTCCTTACTCTATGTATAAAGAGTTATACTCATTTAAAAGTTGAAATTAAGATATGTTGAATTTTGATTAAAGATGTTTTATATTCAACGAGACCATACTTGATGATTTAATGATGTATAGTGATCGTGCTTAATAAGTTTATATTTTAAAATTATGCATAATGATCTTTGTGATTTATGCCTTATTGATCTTTGTCGAAAGTTTTTTTTTAGTTTTAAATGATGATGGATGTTTTTTTATTTGGCTTAAAAGACAAAAGCATGTTTGTATGAAATAAAAAGGGAATACATTTTTCTTGAAAATTTATTTGTCTTATAAATTTTTTAAAAAGATATTAATGAATCGATTATGTTATTTTTTATGAATCTCTTGAACTATGAAAGTGATTTTGAATATTTGATTATTTGAACTTGAATAAGTTATTATCATGATTTTTGGCAAGTTTAGAAAATGAAACTTGAAATCTTTACATAAATACTTTGATTATGAACTTTCAATAAACTTCCTAAGTACTACTTTGACAATGACTAAGGGAGAGACAAAAGTGATATTTTATAATAATAAATTTAAATACTTTGATTATTGAAAACCTTTATAGATGCGGAGCAATTTACTAAAATAAAAATTTTAAATTTTAAATATATGAGATTTGCATGATTGGATTTCTGTTTTACTTGGAATTTTGAATACATAAGATTTCTTGATTAGTTTTGTTAAAATTCATAAATAATAAGGGGTAAATTTATTAATTTAAATCATGTCTTTTGGTACTTAAAGATTTGATTTTATGGCATGATCTCCTTGTACTTTTGGCCGTAATTTGAATATAGACGTTAAGAAGAAATTATGCAATCATATTTCTTTCTTGACAATGACAAAAAGTAAGAGATAAAATTATCAATATAGTTAGAAGTAAATTAGATATGATAACATTGAATAAGAAATAATTTGCTTAGAAGAAAATTTTAAATTTTAAATTTTCTAAATACATGCAAAATACATGATTTGCTTGATTTACTACCTTGCTTGAAATTTGCATAAGATAAATTAAATTAGCTCTTGATTTTTCTTAGATTTTGAAATTTACGTCTATAAAATTTACATTTATAAAATTGAGTATTTTTATGACATTTTTCAATTCTCCACCTTGATTCTACATTCTTGTTTATACAAAGTGGAGAAAGAAAATCACTAGCATTTCAAGAGATCGATAAGTCTATTAATTTTATTTTGAATATCCTAAAAGTGATTTTGATAATTTTACCTATATCATGATTTTGATTCCTCGAAATTATAACTTGAAATCCTTTATGAATCAAAATCTCTTATTATGTGTTCTCGTATTATTTAAAAAGATATTTTTTATATAAATCATAATTTTGACAACTTGAGATTTCTTATGCATGAATCAAAATATTTTATTTGTTTCTCCTATGATTTGTCTCTTGATATTCATAATTTATCTTCATGAATTGTATATCTTATTACCATGTTAATTTTTTTTGATATATTTCATGTGATGATATTCACAATTTGTCTTCATGAATTGAAAAATAATGTAATGGGAAAAGTTTTGCATCATCGTAACCATATCTTCTTTCTGACAATGACAAAGAGAGGGCAAAACTTGCCAAGTTGCTCATCTCAAAAGAGAAGCAAGAAGTGCTATCTCAAGAGTAGCAAAAATTTTGCTTAACCTCACATTTAAAAAAAAAAAAACATGCTAAGAGAAGTAACACTTGCTACCTTGTTAGCTTGCATGATGTAAAATTGCTAGCTTGAACATTGCAAAGAAAGCAAAAATTTGCTAGCTTGTACTTCTTAAAACAAAAGAAAGGACTCACTAGCTTGCATGTTCTAAAGTAATGAAAACTTTACTAAATTGCTAAACTTTCATATCTCAAAAACTTGCTAATTGTACTTCTCCATTTTCGTTGATAAAGAGGAAGAAGATATGATGATGTAAAATCATGTATGAATGATAATGCATGTTAATTTTAAAAATATACATGATAATTTGGAAAAATAATCATGATTTTATGATGTATTGCATATGATGTGACTACAATAGTTTCAACTTAGACTTTTGAGATCATCTTAATATTTTTTTAAAAATTTATCAAGAGCTCTTCTTAATGATGATTTCACAACTCCTTTCTTGTTTCTCTCCTTATTAATCACAAAGGGGAAGAAAATTTTATAATGCATATTCTACTTTACTAAGGGAGAGTAATGTTATCATGTGCTTTGAAATTATTAGTTATATATTTCATTTTTTTGTTGATGACAAAGGGGGAGGAATATATATTGATGACGCATGATATTAATGATGACACATGATATTAATGACATACTTGGATATCTTGGATATGGATGCGTAATTCCTTTTGAAATTAATGATTCGATGACTTGATGCAAATTCTTGTTTAAATTTACTTGGAATAAGATTTGTTTCATGATACTTGAATTCAAGAGGGTGTGGTTCTCTTGAATTTAAGTTTTCTTTATTGAGACATAGATTTAGGGGGAGTTAAGATTAACTCATATCATCAATTGATCATCATCAAAAAGGGGGAGATTGTTGAATCTCATATTTTGATAATAAAATTAACTGATGAGTATTTGATCTAACAAGGTTATTAGAGTTGATTGATGCATGATTAACTGTAACAGAGAGATTATTACAATCAAAGGTTTGGCCTAAGTCAAGTTCAAACATCGAGCCGGGGTTCGGACGATGCGGTTGGGAACTCGCCTGGAGTGCATCGGGAGCTCACCGAGGGTATCGAGAGCTTGCTAGGATGGTGCAAGGGTGTTCGCCAGAAGAAGACCAAGACTCATCGAAAGATTCTCAGGGGTAGTCGAAAGGCTTACCGAGAGTTGGGAAGGTCTTGAAGTAGATTTGTGGTCATGTTGATTGTAATTAATTAAGTTGTAGTTAACATCGTGCAGGTTTAACCACGATGGTGAAAATGAGTTACAAATCAGACATGGACCTAGGATCAAGCTTAAGCATCTGGCCAAGGATTGGATGATACAGTGGGAGTTTGCTAGGATTTCGCCAAATGTATCAGGAAGATTGCTATGAACACGCCGGGAGATCGTTGGCGGAAGACCATGAGACTCGCTACAGGGAATGTCGGAGGTTATCGGATTACGATAGTGTAGTTGGTGGTCATGTATGATTGTAATCCTTAAGTCGTAGGTTAAGATTGAGTCTTAAATGAGTATGATTTGGAAGGAATTTAACCAGTACCACTTAGGTTCTCGAGCAGCTGAACCGCCCACACCAGGATTTCGGGCGGCTGTCAACGACTGAACTACCCAGGTTGGGCGGCTGAACCGCCCGTACCCTAAATTTTGGGTACTTTCGGTGGTTGACCCGCCTAGGCTTGCGACTGAACCGCCCGTATCGGGATTTTTCGGGTATGTTTGAATTTTGGCTCTAATTTCTGAAGTCATTTTGGGCCTATAAATATCCCAAGTATTTTTACGTTCTATACAATAATTTTGGGGATTACAATCTATGAAAAATTATGTATAATTATAAGAAAAAGAAAAGGGGAAGGGAGAGAGCTTAGAGTTAGAAAACTTCTTTAAGTCTCCCTTGTAAACTTAAGTGTAAGGGTTTAGTCTTCAACTAAAGAATACCAGTAGTGGACATCGGTGTGCCTCAAAGAGGAGGACTCGGGAGTGGACGTAGATCGATTGGTACTGAACCACTATAATTGTGAGTGTTTTTACTTGTTGCATTTACTACTTGCAATTGTCAATTTTTACTCATTGAAAGAAAAGTTTCAAGTCAAGCACTTCACTTACGCCGTTGCTAATCTTTTTTTTCGGATTTGCTTATTGCTTCTTGAGTCATTTTAAAGCAAGAAACTTAGTATTTTCTTTGAATCATTCACTTGCTTTACTTGAACAAAAAGCTTCAGATTTTCTTGCTTCAAGCGAAAAGTTTCAAGTTAAAATGAGAATTTACTCTTGCACTAATTCATCGCCCCCCCCCCCCTCTCCTTAGTGCTAATGGATCCTAACTACACATATGGTAGATGTTTGAACGACCCTATATTGATGGACTCTTTGCATGATGCCCAATTAAAGACCAAATGAGATTATTGGATAGAGATCCAATAATACAAAATTAGTGGGTAATTGGATGAAGATCCAATAACCACTAAGGTAGGATCCCTTAGGGTTATATGGGTGGCTCTCTATAAATAGGAGGGGAGACACATAGATGATAGACTGCACCTTTGGTCGTCCCCTCCTATTCTCCTCCCTACCTTTGCGCAAAAGTTGCGAGACTTAGGGTTACGATTAAAGGAGTATCACTATAGCAATCCATCGTGTAGAGATCGCTAGAGAGGAGGATTTTAGACCTCCTTCATCCTCTCCATTCGGATATGAAAAAATAGGGATATATGATCTCCCTAGGTAAATAATCTCTCACACGATGCGATTTTCAGTTTTATGACTTTTTCTTTGCACCAATCTTTGCATAACGATTTTGATCTACATGGGAAATCGATTTTGTTTTGATCGTTTGATGTGCATGTGATGCTCCCGCTGAGATTCTCAACAAAAAGTGAAAACTTTTGAAATTATTTGACTCTCTTCCTCCTTGAGTTTAGAGGTTATTCTAATGAGGTGTGAGGTATTTTGTAAAAGAGTTGGTGCAAAGATTCTTTCTTAAACCTAGTAAAAGGAGAAGGGTTGTGACAAGGATTGTTGATTTTAGTCCGTTGAAAAGAAGATCGATAGTGAAAGCTAATGACCTCGAGAGAAGAGAAATCAGGAGTGGACGACTGAACCATTATAAATCGATTTATATTTTCTTTCTTGCTTTACCTTGTTATTGTTTATTGATTTACTTTACTCATTATCCTATCTTGCACTTGTGGTTAAACATATTTTCTATTCATATTTTTATTCAAACTTTTTCAAATCAAAACCTTGAAAGCACTAATTCACCTCCTTCTCTCAATGCCATTCTATCCTAACAATAATGATATTTCCTCTTTCATCTAAAAAATCTTTGGTATCCACACAATCCCATAAATAAGCTATAGTAGTGTATACAATTTTAGTATATATATGATTTTGTTATTTATGAATCTAGCATCATTCTTAACCCCTTCCAAATGAGTTATAAAATAATTACAACGAAAGCTCTCAAGATCACAAAGTTTTTATTAGGCAGATTATCTCCTTCATTAAGCTAATTTTTTATTCCCAAAATATAAAAAATAAACTGAGTGCTCAAAACAATTTCAGAAAGCAACCGTACATTGTGCAAAAAGATAATTAAAAAATAAATGATCTATATATTCATTATGATTCTCATATAAACAGTCTGATATCTCCATCTCCAAATCCAAATTGATCAATCCATCAATCATAGGAAGTCTACAGTGTAACACTTTCGAACAATAAAGTTGGACTTATTAGTAATCGGTAAATTCCCAAGGATATGCCACTAATCCCCACAACAAATTGATTCTCTACGTAGGTTACGAAGGAATGCATATGGAACCCTTTTCGAGTGAAGTTTCCAAATCTAACTATTAACATATGAGCATGAAAGAACCTCAATTTTAAGGATCTTCTTAGCAAGCACAGATCCAAAGGTCAAATCAAGTAAGGTTTCCCAATATCTATTAATAAACAAATTCTGAGCACACAAATAATCATTTGATAAATCGACATTAAAGAAAGTAATTTTCAAACAAATTGATATGTTAAAAAATAAATTGTCCTTGCAAACATTGAGGGAGATTTCTTTCCCAACAAGCTTAATATACATGGGTCTAAGCTCAACAGCAGCAGTTAAGAACAACTTTTAAGTCAAACTGGCTTTGTTAGGTCTAGTGGTAGCCCATAAGTCAAAATACTCATTTTTCGCATTAACACAAGTATCCATAAGTTGACCTTCTCATTAAGCGAACTTTTAATTATTTTATTGTGAAGGGTAGTTTTGAGACCTAATCTACCATCAATTTTTATCCTAGTAATCGTGTCTCAAGCAACAAAATACAAATTATTTCAACATTCATTCTTTCTCTATAAAAAATTCCTCAGAACCTTGTTGATGCTATTAATAGTGTTACCAAAAAACCTTGATCAGTAGCCTAAGTCCTCCTAAGGCACCCAGGAAACTAACAGAAAATTTTCTCGCTCTCATGTCAAAAGTAGAGTATATTCTACCTGATGTAGTGGTATGATCAAATTAAGCATGAGGTTAATAGACCTATTATTGGCCCTCAAGCAAAAGAGAAGATCACCGACATAAGAGAGATGACAAATCTTATAAGAGCCCTCAATAGACATAGGTGTGATCAACTTTTTGTCACAAACATCCTTAGTCAATTTAGAAAGAATTTCAATTATGAGAATGAAAAGATAAGGAGATATAGAATGCCCTTGCCTAATTCCCTTCCTTTAAAAAATTTAAAATATTATCATTAAGAACACAAGAGAAGGACGATGAAGAAACATAACTAAAAATCTACTTATAAAAAAGGGATGAAAAATCTATGAAATCAAGAGCCTTAGAAATAGTCTCGCAAGAGACTTTATTATAAACATCCTCAAGATCTTGTTTACCATAATGTATGGGTTTTTGCCCTTGGAGTCATATAAGGAGTGCATAAGCTCTGGGGCAACAAAGAACATTATCATGGATGCTTCTCCCAAGGAGGAATATAGAGTTTTCCAAGGAGATCAAAGGATGGAGGACAACTTGTAATTGGTTAATAAGGACCTTATCTAAAATATAATATAATTAGCATTACATAATAAAATCAAATGAAGTCCTTAATCTTAATAGAGTGTTGCACTTAAGAATGAAGATCAAGTCTAATCATGAGGGAGGTATACAGGGTCATAGAATTTTCTAGAGGCTACGATAAGTCTTTAATAATGTACTAGTACTCCTTATAAACATCCACACTGAAACCATCCGAAATTGGGCTTTTGCTTATTCTCATATAATTCAAAGCTCTATAAATTTCATTACAAGAGAATGGTTGACACCAAATAATTTTCTCCATATCAAGGGTAGGCCAAGGAATAGAAATGCACTAAGGGGAGGACTATTCTAAAGATCATAATAAAAAGATGCAAGTTCCTCTCCAATTCTAACATGATCATAGATCACATCATTGTTAGTGCAAAGCTGATTAATAAGATTGATTCTTCTATGAAAGGTGACGGAATTATGATAATACTTTATATTTCTGTCACCATTCTTAATCCATTTGGTTTGACCTTATCCCCCTATTTGGTATCTATCTATCTTAAAAAGGCTTGGTATTTCTTATGCAGACAAAAAAGCTGAAGAAGTTGGCCAAAGCTAAGAGATGAGGAAGCCTCAACTCTCTCAAGGTAAGTAATTTTTCCTTCAATAGAGGACAAGAGAGTCTCAAATCTACTCAAATGAAATATATTCCAATAAGATAACTCATTCATGATCCTACTAAGGTTATGAGAAAAATTCTACAAAGCAGTGGCGGAGTCAAGTTGTTACCTCCAAGAATAGCTAAAAATATTTTTAACCTCTCTATACTCGGTCCATAAGTATTGAAACATGAAAAAACCCTTTTTATAGATAGAAGGATTAGAAGCTTGTATATGAAAAGCTATGGGACAATGATCAAAGAAAAGTATAGCCAAGTGTGACACTTTAGAATTCCAGGACAAATTCACCCACGAAAGGTTAGCGAAAGCCCTATCTAAACGAACAAGAACTCTAACCAAATCACCTCTTATTCCTCTTAAGTATAGTTAGTACCACCACAAATGCTAGGAGCATAAAAATTATAAACATTAACAAAATCACAAAAACCCCTACTAACCGGACAACTAAAAAAAAAGTTCCAATCTCCCTTTTTATCCTCTGGATTTAAGACAAAATTAAAATCACCAACAATAAGACATGAAACATTAAATGAATCAAGTGATGGAAACTCCTCCATAAAGAATTATGAACATGTATGTTGTTTTTAGCATATAAGACTGAAATAAATCATGGCAAAGTATCGTTGAATTGCAAAACAGTGTGGATGCATCAATTTTGGAAAAATAACACCTGTACCTTAAGTTTGGAGGAGTCTCAAGCGAGGAGGATTCCTCTTATGGCACCCTCTACAATGCATATAATCTTAGTCCAATTGTCACCCCAAGTATGGGTGATCCAAGGCCATTTCGTCACCCATATGGGTTTCTTGGAGTAAGATGGCAACCAATATATAACGTTTAATCAATGTATGGAGGAGATACTCTCACTATCTCCGGCATTGATTCCTCCTACAAGCACTAGTGAAACATTAACTGAAGGTGATCCACCTAATTTGTCAGGGATAAAGAATTAGCCTCAGAAACTTTTGCCCCTAATCTAGCATCTGCAAATGGTGAAGGAGAGGCGCCTACCTTTCTCGGCTTCGTTTATTGAGTCAATACGTTGGCCCCTCAATAAGTGGAACTACGGGTTCATTTGAAACAATGAACGGACCTAAGGAACCCACAACAATCCCCTAAACAACAGCCATAAGGCCCCTTAACAGCAACCATCAGGCCCCTCAATATTCCATCCAAATCCTATAGCTCCAACTACTGCATTGCATCCAAATCTAATTCGCCAGTGGGACCTTTAAACAGCGTTTCAATTGAATCCTCCGTTATAGGAAGCAAATCCTAAAGTTACGCTACATGGAGGACCACCATTAGCATCAAAGAGGAAAGACCTTCGTCTTGCCCAATTGACACTGTAACCTTGATAGACATCAAGACCCATTAGGAAAGATAGCGATCATAGATTCTCTCATTGGGTCACGTGAACGAGGTGTAACATCATGTCCCTATTCCTTAGCAAGGAACTCCTTAATCATTAGTATTTGAGCACTCTTTTATATATGTAAAGTAACATTGATAATCCTTCTTCATGATGAGCTTGAACAATAGATATGAGGCAATAAGATGAATCATATATAATATCTTTAAAATAAAATATTAGCTAATCTGTCATACAAAAGGTAATCACTTTTATATAATAATTAATACTATCATGATAAGAAGAGAGTCGATCTATGCTAAGCATGACATCAAAGCTCTAATTTTTTAGGAGGATTAAACAAGCAACAAGTTCATGTTCCTCAAGAAAGTGATAGGGATAAACTTTTTTTATTTCCTCCTTCACCCCAAGTAGTTTTTTTCATAGAGTAATGTTGCCAAACTATCTTAACTAATAAACAACTTGATTCCTTATGATATTTTCCTTCTTATCAATGATCTATATAAGCTCTTTCAAATAAGAGAAGTCATTTTCAATCAAAACTAGCTCATATTCAATGATATCATAGGGATTATGTATATACTTTCTGAGTATTGATACACAAAATACATTATGAACATGAGATAAAAGATAACGTCAAAGCAATCTATAAGCAATGGAACCAACGCTCTCAATAATTTTAAAAGGACTAACAAATCTAGGGCATAACTTTTATTTCTTCCCGAATATTGCCATACCCTTAGAAGGGGAGACCTTCAAGAATATAAGGTGCTCTAATTGAAACTCAATATCTCTTTTTTCAATTATTAACCTAACTCTCGGGGGGGAGGGGGGTGAATTAGTGAAGTGTAATAGTGCTCATTTAAAAACTATCTTTCATAAAATAAAGAGTTAACATGGAAGCTTCTTTTGATATTTTGATAAAACTGATTTGATAGAAATTGTGAGAATAATGCTTGTAACTTTCTTGAACTAATTAAGAGCAATAGAAAGAAGTAAACAAGGCAAGTAAAGAGCACTCACAATTTATAGTAGTTCGGCCTCAACCGGCTTACGTCCACTCCTGAGTCCTCTTCTTGAGGTACACCAGCATCCACTACCGATCTTCTTTAGGTGAAGACCAAACCCTTACACTTGAGCTTACAAGGTAGACAAGATTTATAACTCTTTGATCACTCCCTTACCCCTTTCCTTTTTCTTACAATCCACACAAGTTTTTCATAGAAGTTTTGCCCCAAATTATTGTATGGAATGCAAGAAAACTTGGGGTATTTATAGACCCTAAGTGGTTTCAGATTTTTGGAGTCAAAAATCAAACTCACCCCGAAAAATCCGAGTATGGGTGGTTTACTCGCTGACCTAGGCGGCTCAACCGCCCGAATACCAAGGTACAAGCGGTTTACCCACTGGCCTTGGGCAGTTTACCCGTAGTCAGTTGCCCAAAAACTTGGGTGGTCGTGGTTTACCCATCGCTTATGGGCGGTTTACCTGATGGAATCTCCGCAAAAGCGGTTCCCTCTACTTTTCGAATTCCGGCTTGAACCTAATGTTGACAAACTCTTTGGTCAGCCAATTGAGCTCAACCTGAGTTCAATCAAACCCCATAGTGGACTAAGTTGCATCTTTGAGTTGATTTGGATTTCAACCAAATCATACTCATTTAAGACTCAATCTTAAACTATGACTTAAAATTACAATCAAAACATGACCACCAAACTTAATGACCTTACTCCTGCAAACCGGCAATCTCCGGCTTCTCCAGCGACGAGTCTCACGGTATTCCTCCGGTAATCTCCCGGCGTGTTCCTAGTGATCTTCCCAATGCCTTTGGTGAAGTTCTAGCGAATGCTTGGTGAGCTTCCACCGCATCGTCCAATCCTTGGCCCGATGCCTAAGCTTGATCCGGGGTTCATGTATGATCTGTAACTCATCTTGTCATGGTTAAACTTGTACGATGCTAAATATGACTTAATTAAATACAATCACAATGGCCAATACATCCATTATAAGACCATCCCAACTCCCGACAAGCTTTTCGGCTATCCCCGGCAATCTTCCGGTGAGTCTTGATCGTCTTTTGGAGAACTCCATTGCGCCATCCTGGCAAGCTCCCGATACCCTCGGCGAGCTCCCGACGCACTCCTTGCGAGTTCCCAACTGCATTGTCCGAATCTCGGCCCGATGCATGGACTTAACTTTGGCCAATCCTGATTGTAATAATCTTTCTGTCATAATTAATCTTGATCAATCAACTCTAACAACATATGTTAGGTCAATAACCCATCAATTGATTTCATCATCAAAATTCGAGATTCAACAATCTCCCCCTTTTTGTTGATGACAATCAATTGATGATAGGAGTTAATCCTAACTTACCCTAAATCTATGCCACTTAAATTTAAGAGAAACACACACTCTTAAATTCAAGTAATCAACATTCAACGTAAATTTCAACATAAATTTGCATCAAGTTATCAAATCATAAGTAAAAAGAATTATGCACTCATATCCATATCCAGGATATATCAATCCATATCTATATCAAGATATCCATATATTTCAATAATATAATGTGTCATTATTGTATCAATTAATATCATGTGTCATCAATATATATTTCTCCCCCTTTGCCATCAACAAAAAGGTGAAATATATAGCTAATAATTTCAAAGCACATCATGACATTACTCCCCCTTAGTATATGCATTATAAAATTTTCTTTCCCTTTATGATTAATTAGGTAAGAAATAAGGGAGGTGTTGTTGAATCATTTCATCATAGAGAAAAGCTCTTAATAAATTTTAAAAGCAATACTAAGACGAGCTCAAAAGTTTAAGAGATTTAAAGATTACTTGTGTATTTTAAATATAGCAAAAGTCATATCTTGATATCAAAAATTATCTTTTGTAAATTTCAAATATGGCACATCTTCAAGCAATTTTTCTTCTTCTTTTTGAAAATAATAAGATAAAATCATGGAGAATGTTTTTAAAAATGATATCACAAAAATGCTTCATTTCATGAAATCTATATTAGTAATTTATATATTTTCATAATTTAGTGTTTCTAGGTCTCAACCTCAATCTTGTATATATAAATTTTGAATATGAGCTCAACAAATCCATCTTATATAAATCTCAAGAAAAACTAGCAAATAAAACTAGTAAATTATCAATATTTTAGATATAAATTTTAAAATTCAAGAATTAATAACTACTCATGCAATTTAATTCATTTCAATCAAGAGTAGCACATCAAGTAATTAATCAAAGATTAAATGTCAAAGACCCATATCAAGCATCATAGAAGTTTATGTTATATATTTCCCTTTGTAAACATTCATCAAGATTTATAAAACAAGAATAATCTTTTAAACTATTTCATCACAAAAATTTGAATCCCCTTCTTATGTTTATTTTAGCTAGAGTGATTTCAAAAGTGAGCTAAAAAATCTCTGAAATCAAAGAAGAATTAAGAGTCACACATGCATTTAAATTATGTGATTTTCTAACACAAATAGTAAATCATATGTTTTTGTATATCATCTTTCGTTTATATTTTCTTCCCTTTTTGTAAACAAGTAGGTAGAAACAAGAAAGAAAAGTGAAAAATATCATATCATAAAAATTCTCAATTTTATAAATATAAATTTTATTCTGAAATCCAAAAAATCCAGAGCTACCCATGTAATTTAATGTATCTTATGCAAATTTTAAGCAATGTATCAAATCAAACAAATCTTTGATTTTGCATGCAAATTTTGACAAGAAGTCCAATTTATAAAGTCTAAGAAATCCAAAGGAAAATAGTAGATTAAGCTCAAATTTTGAGTTACCCATTTCGTATGTATTTAAAAATTTTAATATTCTAAATTTTCTTCTAAGTAAATTGATTCTCATTTAATATTATCTTATTCAGTTTGCTTCTAATCATATTAATAATTTTATTTTCTACTTTTTGTTATTGTCAAGAAAGAAATATGATTGTATAATTTTTTTTCATTCATATTCAATTTATGCCCAAAAGTATAAGAGATATATGGTCATTAAAAATAAAAATTCAAATCTAAAAGACATAATTTAATAAATTTTTATTTCATTCAAGCATGCCTTCATTTTTTTTAAAGCCAAATAAAACATGCATTTTCTTTTAAAACTGAAAAAGTGATTTCATTATGGCAAAGATCAATAAGCCACAAATCACAAAAATCACCATGCATAATTTCAAAATATAAACTCATTAAGCATAATTACTATACATCATTAAATCATCAAGCAATGTTTCATTGAATTTAAAACTTCTTCAATCAAAATCAAAATATCAATAAAGTTGAGTAGATTTAAACATATCCATTTTTTAATCATTCAAAATCATCATCAAAAATTACTTTTTTAGAAAATTTCAATAAAGTCAACATAGATTGTTTTCCAAAAGAAAATAGCTAAAGTTTTCTAATTCATTTTTGTAGTTAAAGAGATTCAATAATAAATGTATCATTTTATCTTGTTGAAGTATTCATGGGATAAAAAATTCTTTCATGAATAATTATCCTTCTTTTAAAATTTATTTATTAAATGCAATATCATTTAAAGTCCAAAAATAAAATTTCATCAAGATCATTGCAATAAAATATTTTCAAACAAAAAACTTTGATTCATTTTAAATCCATTGATTTTTATATGTTGGAAAATTCTATCATGTTATCAAGAAGTTTTTCCTTTAAAGAAAAATGATTTTATATATGACCTTTAAGTTAAAATTCAATGTTTGGTCATTTAATCTCAAGACAATATATATAAATTCATGCACACAAATCAATACATTAATCATCATCAAAATATTTCTTTTTATTCAAGATAGCTAAACTTTCTTCTTTCTAATTCTAGCATGCTCTAGCTATGCATAGATTATGCATCATTGAAAGTAATCAAGATTAACTATAACAACGAATCATCCTTAAAATTCATTACAAATAATTTTATTTTCAATAGTTTTTCTTATTATTTGCTTAGGCTAGTAAGTTTGAAAGATTGTTAGATCTCAAGTCATGTGCCTTGAGCATCCACTTTCAAAACATTTTTAGTGCTCCTAGCCTTGTTAGGAGACAAACCTATGAAAAAGATTTAGGTACTCATTTTATATTAGGTCATTCTTGATATGTTCTTCTTCCCATTTTCTCTAATGGCATAAGATTATTTATGGTTCCTTTAAGAACCCAAACTAACTTGTATGAACTATAATTGTTAAATGGACATTTGTAAGCTATATGTCATGATCTTCCATAAAAATTATACTTGATTCTTGGTGGCACATTTAAGGTTGGTCCTTTAATAAAAATAGTTGGCTTTTGTTGGGTATTTATTGCCTACAAAGCCTATTTCATTTCTTCTATTAATATGACTCTTATTGGCAATGATCATATTAAGGGATTTATTCCTTATTTCAAAATTTTCTAATGTTGACTTGAGCATGATGTTTTTTTTTTTAATATTATCTAGCATATCACATTTAGAACAAGCATTGTATGATGCTAATAACTCATGCATTTTATCAAGTCTACTAATTAACAATTCATGACCGTTCTTAATTAACTTAAAAGATTTTTTAAGTTTTCTAAACTCATCAAATAAATCATGAAATATATTTAATAATTCTGAAAATGAAATACTTAATGAATCACTAACCTCATCGTCGATGGTCATAAGAGCATAGTTAGCAATCTCTTCTTTGGATTGGTCTTCTTTATCCTTAGAGCTCCTTGGTTTCTTATGTTTATACCAAGATGTTTTGTTCATCTTAAGAACATTTTTATAGTTCAAGTTCATTAATTTTTCCGGTTCATTTGTCTAAAGTTCATGTCCAAGGTTCTCATCACTCGAGATTTCACTCGAGGAGTCATATGTCATTCTTAGTTCACAATCCTTCCTATTATTTGGAAGGTGTTCTTCATGTTCATTTTTGTGTGATATTCATTTAATGAGTCATTTAAATTAAGAGTGTTGTTATGTGTCAATTCCAATATAAGCCAAATTTCAAAAGCCGAATCACAACAAGAAATCCGATCAAACTCATTTTGATCTAAGGTGCAAAACAAGGCATTCATAGCCTTAGCATTTAAAGAAAAATTCTTCCTTTCCAAATCATTTAGCTCATTCATTGGCTTAGAAGATTTTTCAAATTCATTCTCTACAATACTTCATAGATCAAGGTTCAAAGAGATAAGAAAAATATGCATCATTGTCTTCCAATATGTGTAATCCATCCCATTGAACATGAGAGGACGTGAGATAGAATATTCCTCATTCATTCTAAAATAAGTCATTTACTCAAGTGGGATTAATCTAAAGAGTAAGTACCTTGCTCGGATACCAATTTTTAAGACTAATTGGGACTAAGAGGAGGGGCGGGGGGCGGGGGGGCGGGGGGGCGGGGGTGAATTAGTGCAAGTGTAATAGTGCTCATTTAAAAACTTTCTTTTGTAAAGTAAAGAGTTAACCATGGAAGCTTCTTTTAATATTTTGATAAAACTGATTTAAAATCGATTTCAAAGAAATTGTGAGAATGATGCTTGTAATTTTCTTGAACTAATTAAGAGCAATAGAAAGAAGTAAACAAGGCAAGTAAAAAGCACTCATAATTTATAGTGGTTCAGCCTCAACCGGCCTACGTCCACTCTCGAGTCTTCTTCCTTGAGGTACACCAGCATCTACTACCGATCTTCTTTGTGTGAAGACTAAACCCTTACACTTGAGCTTACAAGGGAGACAAAATTTACAACTCTTTGATCACTCCCTTTTCCCTTTCCTTTTTTTTACAATCTACACAAGTTTTTCACAGAATTTTTTCCCCAAATTGTTATATGGAATGCAAGAAATCTTGGGATATTTATAGACCCCAAGTGGCTTCAGATTTTTGGAGCCAAAAATCAAACTCACCCGAAAAATTCGGGTATATGCGGTTTACCTGCCGACCTGAGCGGCTCAACTGCCCGAATATCAGGGTACGGGCAGTTTACCCATCGGCCCTGGGCAGTTTACCCACCGTCAGTCGCCCAAAGACCTAGGCGACAGTGGTTTACCCGTCGCTTACCGGTGGTTTACCCATCGAAAACTCCACAAAAGTGGTTCCCTCAACTTTTTAAATTCCGGCTTGAACCTGATATTGACCAACTCTTTGATCAACCAATTGAGCTCAACTAAACCCCTTAGTGGACCCGATTGCATCTTTGAGTTGATTTGGATTACATCTAAATCACTCATTTAAGACTCAATCTTAACCTATGACTTAAAATTACAATCAAAACATGACCACTAAGCTTAATAACCTTACTCCCGCAAACCGACAACCACCAGCTTCTCCAGCGGTAAGTCTCACGGCCTTCCTCCGATGATCTCCCGGCATGTTCCTAGTGATCTTCCCGATACCTTCGGTGAAGTCCTAGTGAACGCCTGGCGAGCTCCCACCGCATCGTCTAATCCTTGGCTCGATGCCTAAGCTTGATCCTAGATTCATGTCTGATTGTAACTCATCCCGCCATGATTATACATGCATAATGGTAAATATGACTTAATCAAATACAATCATAATAGCCAATACATCCATTACAAGACAATCCCAACTCCAGGCAAGCTTTTCGGCTACCCTCGATAATCTTTCAGTGAGTCTCAGTTTTCTTCTATTGAACTCCCTTGTGCCATCCTGGCAAGCTCCCGATACCCTCGGCGAGTTCCCAACGTACTCCTGGCAAGTTCCCAACCGCATCATCCAAACTCCCAACCCGATGCATGGACTTGACTTTGGCCAATCCTGATTGTAATAATCTTTCTATCGTAATTAATCCTACATCAATTAACTCTAACAATATATGTTAGATCAATAACCCATCAATTAATTTCATCATCAAAATCTGAGATTCAACACTAACAACTTTCTATCACCAACCTCTTCCCAACACATAAGAGTTCTATATCTTCTTTCATATAAAGCCTTATAAGAAGCCATCTGAATACTTATGATAACTATTATTATATGAAAATCCAACAAGAGAAAGATCTTTATACAAATTACCTTTTCAATCTATACAAAAGCTCTAAGAAAATCTTTAAGTGTTTAAATTGTTATTTCTAATTGACCATAGGTTGCCATAGGTTTTTTAATATTTTTTATAATTTATAATAAAATTTAAAATATTTATCTAAAATAATTTTTTTGAAACACTATGAAGTCTTACTATTTTATCAACATGTAGACTTGAAATCTATCAAACGAATAAGTTTATTGATAAGAAAAAAATGTGAATTTAATTTACATATTAGTGATTACCCAAATAGTATTATATTTTCTAGAAGTTCTTAATAAACTTGAAACAAAATGCATGACGACACTTTCTTATGTTCATTCAGAATTATCTGAATTTTACTATAAATTTAGTCTCTAATATTCTACTTAATTAAGTGACATATCAAACACTTAGATATATATTTTATAATTTCTTTCTTTATTCCTTTCCACTAGTAATTACTTTTGAAATTCCTATACATCTTAGTGCTATCAAGTGGTTCAATGTAGTTAGATTAATGTCCCTCCTCTAATATTTGATTCTTGATGTTTGGATCATTAGAAACACAATCTATTGTTCAATCTCAATATACCATCCTCCTTAATTTGAAATTTAGGCTTCAATCCACTTTCTATCTTGTTCCTCAAGAATAGTTATCTTTTAATTAGATCAGGTTAAACTTAAATGGATGCCATAAATGTTTTTTAATTCTTTACTTTCTTTATAACATTTGAGTTCCAAGATTCTTCTAATAATTTTTATTGTTTCATAATCAGGATATCATAAAACTTATAGATTTCTTACTAAGTTTATTAATTACAACATTGGCCTTACCTAATTGATACTTAATGAGCCAATCATAATTATACTATTTGCCTTACCTGGTTGATATTGAATGAGATAATCATAATCTTTAGAAGTTCTATCCATATCCATCTCATATTTAACTCTTTTCGAATAAAAATATTCTTTTACTCTTGTGATTAGTTAATATTTCAAATATTGACCCATATAAATATTGTATCAATATCTTAAAAAACAAATATAATTGCTACTAATTCTAAGTCATGAGTTTGATGATTTTATTCATAATTTTTCATTTGTTTGGAAGCATAAGTGTAACATCTTAGATTTGTTTTTCACAATATCACTATATCTTTCCACAAGTATATCAAGAGCCAAATAAATAAACATCACTTTGTTAATATATATAAATTATAAATATTTATTATAATTTATTTATTTATTAAAATAGAATTTAAAAGTAACCCTAGGCTTTATTAAGAAACAAAGTGATATTAACTAAAAATTAAAATCCAATTGGCTCTCCCTAGTGGTAGAAGAAGGTTTATTCTTCACTAGATTTTAGTCTACTATTATTGGGAGACTGCTCTAAAAAGAAAAAATAAAATGAAAATTTTTTAGTAATGCTGACTAGGAACTTTCATGAGTTATCTATAAAATAAATAGATATCCAAAATTCAATCATTCTACTAATATAAATCAAATACTCGAATAAGCACTCCTCCAATAACGAATGGAGAGATTTTATCCTACGGGTTGAGTTTATATTTTCTCAACAATGAATGAAAATAAAACCATATTGCATTCCTGATAGCAGATGGAGTGATGTCTCTCGCCCATCAAAATAGAGAGATACGTACCTCCCAATAGTGGATGAAGGAGTCATCTAATCGTTATATTTGATGGCTCGCTAATTCCCAAAGAGAATCATCCTACTTACCCTCGATAGGGTAGCAAACTCATCTGATACATGTCATATTTATATTGGGATAAAATAATTTATAGAAATATCTAAATTTATCTTTCAAATATCATTAATATTTGAACCCTGGCTCACTCTTGGACTTAATTTAACTAGAATCTAACTGAATCGATCTCTAATCGGTATTTAATCTATCTAGAATCATAAGCTGGTATAATTTAAACTAGATTACATTCAACTTAGATTAAATAGACTTAAATAAGCTAAATTGGTTTGGAATCACTTTGAACTTATCTAAACTGATCAAATCTAATTTAGTTTAATCAATGATTAGGTTTAAATAAAATAAAGTAAGGGCAATGAGCAAGATTATATAGCATTAGACTAGGTTTAGCTAGCCTATCTACTAATAGACATAATTATCAAATGTTGGATTGGGCTGTGCAGGCCTGTGGACTGAGGCTTGACTTATTGCCTAAGCTAAATCTGTTAGCTAGGTCCAGTCTGCAAGCTAGGCTTGACCTGCTAATTGATTTCAGCTCAAATCTTAACTGATTTCCTTAATTCTAAATTATAGTATCATGAAATTATAATAAAAAACTCTAATAATTAGTATTGAGTCATTAAAATATAATACATAATAGTAGATTAAAAAGATAAATTATATAAAATAATATTTTAATCAATTATTATATAAATCTAATAGAAATCAAGTATTACAACTAGCACTATGCATAGAAGACAAAAATTTTAAAAATTATATATAGCATAAATAACTATAATATATTTTAGTCCAAAATTAAAATTTTAAAAATTAAAAGGAATAGAAAAAGTTTCTACATATAGCATGAATAACTATAATATATTTCAATCATAAAAATAAAATTTTAATCACTTGAAGAAATAGAAAAAAAGTTATTTTTTGGGAACGATAAGGAAACCTATCTCTCCTCAGTAGAATATAACTCCCCATTTCTCTCATTACTGACTTAGTGATGAGTGAAGGAGATGAATTCATCCCTTAAAAAGGTGGAGGTGAGCCCTCCACCTAAGATAATAATTTTTAATTTTTATATTTATTTAATCCATATTTTTATTTAATTTATTGATAAAATAACATCACTTAGTTAGGAATGTTGAATATTTATTTCTTAAATTTTATTAGCAAAAAATCAAATAATTATGCTTAAATTAGGGAATTCTATTAAATTTCTTCCTCCTAAAGAAAATTTGGTCCCTAAATTTAGTTTCCTACAAAAATTAGATGAGGATACTGCTTTTTCATATCTTATTCTCTTTTTTAAGTTGTCTCTTAGTATGAATGATGTTGCAGATGGATCTTTACCAATAGTATAACATTATTCTTGAACATGCTCTTTCCTAGTAAAATTAATCTATATGTCATATGTCTAACCATTTAAAAGGCTAATTTTTCTTTTTAAACAAACCTCGTGACTCCCCTCTTTGTTGATACCTTCAAGAAGACAAAATCACTAATTTTGAATTCTAAATCTCTCTATCTTCGATTTGTATAACTATTCCAATGACTTTGGGCTATTAATAATCTTTAGAATATAGTTCGAATATTATCAGTATCACTTTGAATCAATTGAGGTTCTAAAAGTTTTCTCTCTCATCTCATCCTAGTATATAGGTGACTTACACTTTCTCCCACAAAGAGCTTCAAATACGAACATTTGTATACTAGAGTGGTAGCTATTATTATGAGCAAATTTAATTAGGTATAAATGTATATACCAACTTTCATCCAAGACTAAGGCATAAGCTCTTAAGAGATCTTCATGAATTTGTATTGTTCTCTCAAATTAACTATCCATTTGGGGGTGAAAAGCTATAGTAAGCTTTAATTATGTGCTTAAGTATTTCTATAGACATCTCCAAAACTTGGAAGTGAACATTGGATCGGAGATACTACTAATTGTCACCCTATAATATCGAATGATCTCTTTAATGCATAAACTTATTAGTTTATTTAAGGGATACTTCTTGTTAATAGAATGAAGTGAACAAATTTAGTGACTCTATCTATTAATATCAAAATTTCATCATATTCTTATGTAGTCTTGGATAGTTCTATCACAAAATTCATAGTGGCATCCTCTCACTTCCATTCAGGAAATAATTTTTTTATAATATTGACAAACTAGATATTTATAGACAAACTCTGCTATATCTTTCTTCATACCACACCATTAGTATCCTTGACGCAAATCTTGATATATCATGATAGCCCCGAGATAGATATTAAATCTTAATCTATGAGCCTCCTCCAATAATTATATATTTACTAGATAACTTTTGGGAATATAAAATCAATTATAGGATCTAATAGAATCATCCTCAGCTTAGAGGAATTCTGATAGAGATCCCTTGGCTATCTCCTTAGCTATCATATGAAGATATACATATTCCTTTAAATTTCTTTAATCTTTGCTACAAAAAATGATTATGTCATCAACCATGCTAAAACACTTTTATTTGTCTCGGATAAAAGTTCAAGCTATATATCTATCAAATCTGTCATCATAGTATTCTTTTAAATATTTATATAGACTATAAGACTTTAAGACTTTATACTCAAGGCATTAGCAATGACATTAGTCTTCCCCGAAGATAGTTGATATTTAAATAATAATTTTTCAAAAAGTCCAACCATTGTCTCTATCTTATATTTAAATCCTTTTATATAAAAATATACTTATGAATCTAATGATTTATAAAGATTTTAAAAGTCTATCCATAGAGATAATACATCTAAATTTTTAACACAAAAATGAATGTTGCTAGCTTTAAGTCATGAGTAAGATAGTTTTTGATAGTTTTTCTCACGAGACATTAGTTATCTAGATACATAAGCAACTACCTTCTAATTTTGTATTTAAACACAACCAATTCTTTGAAGTGCGACATCACTGTATGTCATAAAACCTTCTCCTTCAAAATGAATCACAAAGATAGGAGCACTAGTTAATTTCTCATTTAGTTCTTGAAAACTTTGTTGACATTTGTCGTCCTAAATGAACATAACATTCTTCTGTATTAACCTTGTCAAGGTTGTTGCTATTTTTTAAAAACCTTTTATAAACCTTCTATAATATTTAGCTAAGAAGCTTTTGATCTTCAAATCATTAAAAGACAACTTTCAATTCATCATAGCATTAAACTTTTCGGGGTCAATAGATATACTAGCAACAAAAATTATACACCTAAAAAATATAATTTCATTGAGACAAAAAATATATTTGCTCAATTTAGCATATAGTTTTTCCTGTTTTAAAACTTTCAAAACTATCCTGAGTTGGTGTTCATATTTTACCCTACTTTTGGAATTGATCAAAATATCATCAATGAACACGATTGTAAATTTATCAAGATTAAGGGTGAAACACTATATTCATGAGACCCATGAAGGTAGCAGGTGCATTCGTAAATCCGAATGATATTATTAAGAATTCATAATGACCATATCTTATTCTGAATGTAGTTTTTTGTATATCGCATTCACTTATCTTCGGTTAACGATACCCGGACCCAAAATCAATCTTCAAGTATACTTGAGTACCTTGAAGTTAATCAAATAGGTCATCTATCTAAAAAAATAACTATTTATTATTTATAATCACTTGGTTGAGCTACTTATAATTGATGCATAGCCATATGGATCCATTATTCTTCTTCACAAATAGGACAAAGTCACTCTAAGGTGATAGATACACTAAGTTGAATGAAGCCTTTATCCAAAAGATCATTAATTTGCTTTTTTAATTCCTCCACCTCAATTTGTGCTATTTTATAAGAAGGTTTAAAAACATGTGTAATGCTAGATAAAAGATCAATTGTAAATTCAATCTACTTATTAGGTAGCCGTTCAAGTAGATCTTTAGAAGAAAAAATATCTAAAAAGTCTTGCACAAATAGGGATGTCCTTTAATACTGGTTTTGTAGTTTCTTCTCCAAAAATAAAAGCCAAGTACCCCTAACATCCTTTTAGTAATAATTGGGTAATACTCAAGGCTAAAATAATATGAGAGATCTATTCCTAAATCCCAATAAACTGAAGGGGTAGTTGATTTAAGGGCGAAAAAGTAACAGTCTTCAAGAAATAATCGATACTTGCATAGTACACTAAAAGCTAGTCTATATCTAAGATAGCATCAAATTCCTAAAACTTTAGTATAATAAGGTTTACTAGTAAATTATGACTTTTAATAGACATAACATAGCTTTTAAATATTTGATCAGCTATTAGAGAATTTTCAACTGGTGTTGCTGCTATTAATGCATTACTCATTATCTCAGGATTCTTATATTATCTTATAGCAAAATAATATAATATAAAAGAATATATAGAATAAAAATATATAAGCACCATAGTATGTATACTATAGAGTGTGATTATACCCTAAATATATGAGTGCATAAACCGTCATATGACCTCCCCCTTTAGGTTCTGATTGTTGTTATTCAAATGTTTGCTATAGAGCTTGACACTGATGTTATTTTTATGTGCAATCCTTTGACATATGCCCCGATTATTGATAAAAGAAGTATATGTGCTGTCCCATAGGGTATGAGGTGGAAATATGACGAGTCTTCCCTTAGAAATAGCATCTTATGACAACTTGAGTCTAAGAGTTCCTACCTAATAATGTCCAGACTATCTATTCTTGCCCTTCTTTAAATGATACCCTATATGAAAATGATGCAACACTAAAATGTCACTTTTGATCCTTTATTTATTATAATTTATTATCTAATTTTTCTACCACCAAAGCTCGATTGAGTACTTTAGCATATGTTGGCAAAATTAACACAGCAACATACTTTATAATTGATGGACGAAGTCTCCTCTTAAAGTAATGAGCTTTTTTATATTCGAAGGTAATATGTGGAGAGAATAATGATCATACTCCATCACAATCCTACTTCCCTAGTGGATGTTAAGGAACTTTTATTTTTTCTCGATGCAGACTAGATTAGGGAAGAACTGCTTATAAAATATATTTTTAAATTACTCCCAAGGCACCACATTACCTCTTGCCTCCAACATCCTTTTTTTAGGTCTTCCAAGTGTGTATCTTTACTTCTAAAATGAAAGAAATGAAAGACAACCTTTTGATTTTCTCTATATTTAATAGCTTCAAATGTTTTCTCCACTTGATGGATCCAACGTTTAGTAAAGATTGGATTTGGCTTGCCCTCAAAAACATGTTATCCCAATCTCTTAAAATGATCTAAATGTTATTTCCATCCTCTTGAGCTCTATCTCGCTTCTCTTGATGCTCAAGGTAGCATCTAATAGTAATAAGGACTATATGTACATCATTTAGAGCATCGACAAGTGCTGAAGCATGAGGTACATTCTATGGTGCTAAGAAAGCTAGCACATAATCAGTGACAAATGTATGGAAGGACTACGTCTGCTCCAAAAACATAGAATTTCTAAGTTAGGTTTTGCTCAGACACGTTTCCAAGTACATAAGTCAGTAATATTGCAATCACGAGCATCCTGAGCAATAAGACTATTATTCTCTTGAATTAATTCAATTACTCCTATAATAGGTCAAAAGATAATCATTGGTCAAAAGATAATTAATTCAATTACCTATAAGCCCTAAGTAATGTTTTGTTATCATAAAAAGATATTACATCCTGGATTTTTCTTTTCACAAGATCACAATATCTCTCCATAAGTACATTAAGAGCCAGATAAATAAATATCATTTTATTAATATATATAAATTATAAATATTTATTATAATTTATTTATTTATCAAAATATAAGTTAAAAGTAGCCATAAGTTTTATTGAAAAACATAATAATATCAACTCAAATAGTAAAATCCAACTAGGGTAGCAGTAGAGTAAAGTTTGTTCTTTATTGGAATCTACTCTAGTACTATTAAGAGGCTATTTTAAAAATCAGAAATAAAACAAAAAAAATTTAGCATATTGAATAAGAACTCCAATAAGTCATCTGCAAAATAAATACATGTCTAAAAGGCAATCATTCCACTAGCATATATCAAATACCCAAAGAAGCACTCTCCCAATAGTGGATGGAGAGGCTTTGTCTTACCGAATGAGATTATATTCTCTCAACAATGGATAGAGACAAACCTATATCACATTCACAACTATGGATGAAGACAAACCTATATCGCACTCCTAACTATGAATGAAGTTATTGAATCTCAAATTTCGATGATAAAACCAAGTGATAAAGTTATGATCTAATGTGCATTTAAGTGATGCGGGACTAGCTTCGATCAAGGACAGGCAAATTGATTAAAGTGGGAAGAATCAATTGTTGGGTCGGAGTGAAACATGTCAGAAGATTGGTCGGTAGAAGGCTTTATGCCATGAGTTCGGGCATCGAGCTAGAAGGATCGGACATTGCACCAATGAGATCGGATATTGCGGAGGTCAACATACCGATTGGGCAACACACCGCAAGAGAGGACGATGCGTTGAAGGGTCGAACGAAGTGCCAAATGAACCAATGACATGTCGAACAACATGTGATTCATGCTTTGTAATAATTTGTCTAGATCGAAGTAATTTAGATTTTAATTGAGTTAGTTTTGGGCTAACTCAATTAAGGGCCCATTGGGCCTTGATTAAGCCTTAATTAAGGCTAATTTGAGCCCATTAGAAGGCTTATTTTGTTGACCTGGAAGGAGGTACCATCAGGTCAAAAGATGGTATATCTCAAGTACACAAAGTATTAATAAGTACTTTCTTCGGAATCTTGGGCAGTGGTATTGTCGATTGCCAGCGGTAATATCACTAGTCGGGGGTAGTACCACCTATTCTGGGTGGTAGTACCGCTTGTCCCAGAAACCTAGGCTCTATTCGATGATAGTCCCGCTAGTGGCGACGGTGGTACTGCCTATACCCCGAAATTTCGGGGTGGTTGAATTTTTTGCTTCAATTTTTGAAGCCAATTAGGGTCTATAATGTTAGGATCAATTGACACTAAGAGCGAGGGGTGAATTAGTGCAAGAGTAAATTAATATTTTAAATAAAAAACTTTTCGCTTGAAGTAAGATAGAAAATCTGAAGCTTTTCATTTAAGTTAAGCAAGTGAATCTTATAGAGAAGTGCTAAACTTCTTACTTAAAGACGACTCAAAAAGAATAAGCAAATCGGAATAAGGAGATATGTAATGTCATAAGTGAAGTGCTTGATTTCGAAGTCTTGATTTCAAAACATAAATAAAAATTGGAAGCATCTATTTATGTTTTGAAATCAATTAAGAACCCGATAATTGTAAGAATTAAATCAAAGAAGTAAGAACACTTATAATTATAGTGGGTCGGCACTAACCGACCTACACCAACTTCGGAGTCCTCCTCCTTGAGGCACACCGGCATTCACTATTGATCACATTTGGGTGAAGATCAAACCCTTGCAACACTTACAAGGGAGATAAGATTACAACTCTTGGATCACTCCCTTACACCCTTTTCACACATAATATTTTCTCAGAATATAATCCCCAAAATTGTTGTATAGAATATAAGAAAACTTAGGGTATTTATAGCCCTATACGGCTTCAAAATTTTAGAACCAAAATTCAAACATACTAAAAAAAATTCGGGTATGAATGGTTCACTCGCCGACTTGGCGGCTCAACCGCTCGAAAGTGCCCAGATTCTTAGGTACGGGCAGTTCAACCGCCCAGCCTGGGTGGTTCAATTGCTGACAGCCGCCCAAAATCCTAGGCGGCACTGGTTGAACCGTCGCTCACCGACAGTTTACTCGTCGGAATCTCCGAAAAACTGGTTCCCTCCACTTTTCAAATTTCGGCTTGAACCTGATGTTGACTAATTCTTTGGTCAACTAATTGAGCTTAACCTGAGCTCAACCAAACCCCATAGTGGACCCGATTGCCTCTTTGAGTTGATTTGGATTACTTCTAAGTTACACATTTAGGACTCAATCTTAACCTATGACTTAAAGATTATAATCAAGACATGACAACCAAGCTTATGACCTTACTCCCGTAATCCGGCAACCTCCGGAATCTCCAACGGCGAGTCTCATGGTCTTTCTCTAGCAATCTCCCAGAGCGTTCCTAGCGATCTTCCCGATACCTCCGGTGAAGTCCTAGCGAACGCCTGACGAGCTTTCACCGCATCGTCTAAAACTTTGGCCCGATGCCTAAGCTTGATCCTGAGTCCATGTCTAATCTGTAACTCCTTCTCCCGTCATAGTAAAACTTGCATGATGCTAACTATGACTTAATTAATTACAATCATAATGGCCAATAGATCCACTTCAAGACATTCCCAACTCCTGGCAAGCCTTTTGGCTACCCCCGATAATTTTTCGGTGAGTCTTGGTCTTCTTTCGGTGAACTCCCTTTTGCCATCCTGGCAAACTCCCGATACCCTCAGCAAGCTCCCGACACACTCCTGGCGAGTTCCCAACCATATCGTCTGAACCCTGGCCTGATGCATGAACTTGACTTTGGCCAAACCTCTGATTGTCATATTCTCTCTATCGTAGTTAATCCTGCATCAATCAACTCTAACAACACATGTTAGATCAATAACCCATCAATTAAATTCATCATCAAAATCTGAGATTCA
Organism: Ensete ventricosum; assembly: GCA_029747655.1. Taxonomy (NCBI): domain Eukaryota; kingdom Viridiplantae; phylum Streptophyta; class Magnoliopsida; order Zingiberales; family Musaceae; genus Ensete; species Ensete ventricosum. Next base: position 32,304,579 of record JAQQAF010000003.1, on the reverse strand, counting down.
ACATATAAATACTCCAAGAATTTTTGCTTGGGACAACAACAAAGTAGAAGAAAAACATATGAAAATGCTATTGTAATTCTTTGAGAGTTCCCTTCCTCTTCTTTAAGTGTGAATTCTGTCTAAGGGAGGGCTGAAAGAATTGTAAATGTTGTTTCCTAAACATGTGAAAAAGAGAATAGAGCTATAAGAGGGTAGTTGATCTTCACCCCTTCAAGGAAGATTAATAGTGGAAGCCGGTGGCCTCGATGGAAGAGGAATCAGGAGTGGACGTAGGTCATGTGGATCGAACCACTATAAAATTGGTGTGCCTTCTTTCTTTACTATTTAATCACTTTACAAATTACTATACTTGTTCGTTACAATCCTACAATTGTTTTTAAGTTTAAAATGCTTTTTCATTATGAACTTTTTAGAATAAATCTTTAAATCGATGTCATTTTCTCGAAAGCAATAATTCACCCCCCCCAGTGTCGATTTCGATCCTAATAGTTGGTATCAGAGTCAAGTTTTTCTCAATTGGTTTAACACCCAAAAGAGACTAAATGGCTTTTTCCGGCTATCAAGAGGGTTATTCTATCACTCCCTCCTATGTTCAATGGGATGGACTATACATATTGAAAAACTTGAATGAAAGTTTTTTTGCTTTCTATAGATTTTAGTTTCTGGAATATCGTTGAAAATGATTTTTAAAAGCCTTCTAAACCAATGAACGAATGGAATGATTTGGAGAAGAAGATTGTCTCTTTGAATGCTAAATCGATGAATGCTTTATTTTATACTCTTGATAAAAATAAATTTAATCAGGTCTAAATATAGGAAAGTGCACATAAGATTTGGCACACTCTTAAAATCACATACGAAGGCACAAGTGGAGTTAAAGATTCTAAAATTAATCTTTTGATGCATAGTTTTGAATTGTTTCAAATGGAACCAAGCGAAATTATTGGAAATATATATACCCGGTTTACATATGTATTTAATGGTTGGAAAGCACTTGGTAAAAGTATTTCTAACCTTAAACTCATTAACAAAATTCTAAGATCCCTTCCTAAAAGTTGGGATCCAAAAGTCACAGCCATTCAAGAAGCAAAAAACTTAAATTGTTATCCACTTGAAGAACTTATCGGGTCCTTGATGACCTATGAAATGACATATATATCACATGATGAACATAAGAATACCTTCCAAAGAACAGGAAAGATTTGACACTTAGAACAAAGGAACACCAATTGAGCGAGAGCTCAAGTGACGAGAATAACTTTGAACTTCTCAAAAGAAACTTTAAAAAGTTCATAAAATATGAATGTAAGAAGAAAAATGAACAAAAAATGAATACAATAACTTGCTATAAATGCAATCGATCGAGGTACTTCAAAAAAAGTTATAAAAGAAGAAGAAAGTGATCAAGGCGACTTCGGACGAATCAAGTGCATCCGAAGACGAGGAGCAAACAAGTGAAGATAAGGCTCACAATAAACCTTACAATGAATTACTACATGCTTTTAATAAATTATTTCACGAAAAAGGTTACTAAGAAATATTATTAAAAAAATAATTAATTATATATATGATTGAAACTAGATGATTTTGTTTTAATAAATCTTTTGATTGAAGATGGTTTATGCTTAAATGATTATGATTTTCATGGTAAAGCTTGCCTTTCAATTTTAAATATGATGTATAGTTTGACAAAAAAAAAGAAACTTGGGCATGCTTGTATGAAATCAATCGCATGAATTGAAATAACTAAAAAGCGAAAAGTATTTTTCTTGAAAATTTCTCAATCTCTATCTTATCGAGTTTTAATAAGAGACTGATGAATCTATTCATGATATTTTTGAATCTCTTGAATTATACAAGTGATTTTGATGATTTGAATTTGAATGAGATTTTTTTAAAAAACCGAATCATGAACTTTCTCTTAATTTCTTGACTTGAGGTATCTTTTATGGGAATCAAAATTTTTTTTAACTTCTATAATTTCTTTATTTTACCATTTACTAAAAAGAAAAATTATGATCTTGATAATTATCACTTGATATTTTTATATAAATCAAGATCATTCACTATGATTCTTTCATTTTATTAAAGAGAATTATCCAAATGAATCATGATTTATTTTTTGATTTCTCAGAATTATAACTTGAGATTTTCTATGAATCATGATCTTAATGACTTGAGATTTCTTGGACATGAACAAGATATTTTATTTGTTCTCCTATCTCTTTCTTACTATTTACTATAGAGAAGTTTTTATCCTGATCATGATCTTGGCTTCTCGATAATTATAACTTGAGAATTTTATTTTATGAATCAAGATCCCTCACTATTTATTCTCGTATAATTCTCTCATTTTATTAAAGAGAATATTTGTCCAAATGAATCACAATGTTTTCTTAATTTTTTTTTCAATACTCACAACTTGAGATTATGTGCTTTGATGTTTGGAACATTGTATACATAAATTGATGTTATTTTCTTCATGTTTCGATACTTCTTTATATTTATGGTTGTATACTTTATGTTATGATTAGAGCATTGCTGCAAAAAGAAAAATTATATCATTATATTCTTCCCTTCGTTTTGACAATAACAAAGGGGGAGAAAGTCTTGCTAGCTTGCGAATCGCGAAGAAAAAAGAAAAATTACTAGCTTGCACATTTAAGGAGATAAAACTTGCTAACTTGCACATTGTAGAGGAAGCAACTTCTGGTTACAGGTGCCCTACAAGTCAATCACGTGAGTGATGGCACGTGTGACATGCTATGTGATCTTTTTGCTTATGATTAATATTGACATATTCTCATATTATATTATTTGTTGCATATATATTGTGATGTCCTTGGTTCTATGCAATGGGAATCGGATCATGATGAGATCATGATAATGAGATTAATTCACCTTTAAACATAAATCCTAAATAATCTCAGTCATAGGTTACTCGAGAGGGATATTGAGATAATCGGACAGATCGGTGTACTATATACCCATCCATATGATGGAGGCGGTTGGTCTCATATCCACTTGTGTGAAGACACTGAGGATATAGTACAGGTGCTCATTGGAGAATGAGTTCACTGATTGATCCGCTTATGGAATGCTATATGGTTAATGATATATAATGTTAGACAATAATTTTATAGTCCCAGTTGTGTATCTGGTCCTTAGACTTGAGACACCAATGATGCCTTGTATGAGTACTCCTTTCTTTGACTCCACTTACAGGTTTGGAAAGTTTCAGATCTGGTACAACTGGTTATCGGGATTGGTAGCTAGCCTTACGAAGGCAATTGAGTGTCAATAGATGATCATCCACTCCCGGTATCATGAGAGGAATATCCCATATGTGCTTGTTCAAATAAATCCCTGGCCAGAGTCATTCAAATTGAGAGAGAAAGAGTTCTCGAGGAGAATCCGATTAGAGCGAGACTGTGACGGATTTCGTATGTGACCTGACAGTACCATGTCCAATATATGATCTTTGGGATATTAGTTGGATGAGGGATTATAGATACATGGTAACTGAGGACAGACAGGTCCGATGGATTTGATCCCCCTGTACCGTTTGGGGACTATAGCATAGTGGCCTAGTACGTCCATAGTCGATGAGTCGAGTGAATTATTATGGGAATAATAATTCACTATATCAGAAGGAGTTCTGATGGGAGAGATTCACGGCTAGCTCGGTATCGGGCCTAGAGGGTCACACACATATGGTGGATGCTTCAACGAATAGAGGATTGGATGGAGATCCAATTAGCCCCTATTCTCATTAGATGAGACCCTATGCTGATGGGCTCCTTGATTAAGGCCCAATTAGAGGTCTAAGGAGATTATTGGATAGAGATCCAATAATGTAAGATTAGTGGGTAATTAGATGGAGATCAAATACCCACTAAGGTAGGAGCCCTAGGGTTTTTTGGTGGCTCTCTATAAATAGGAGAGGAGACTCATGGTTGATAGGTTGCAACTTTAGCCATCACCTCCTATTCACCTCCCTCCCTCTGTGCAAGAGTTGCAAGATCAGATTGAAGGAGTTTCGCTATAGAGATCCATCGTGTGGATACCGCTAGAGAGGAGGACGCTTAACCTCCTTCATCCTCTCCATACGGATCTCAAAATATAGGGATATCTGATCTCCCTAGGTAAAATCAATCTCTCACACATCGCGGTTTTATCGGTTTTTATATTTTTCCCGCAACCCCAATATTTTGCACGACGATTTGATCTGCGTGGGAAATCAGTTTTTGTTTTAATTTTCACTGCATATGTGATACACCCGGTGAGGTTTCCCAACAGTGGTATTAGAGCCAAGGTTTTCGTGCAAAAGATTAGTTTTAACTACGTATGATGAGATTGAATCACGTAGAATCGTTCTACGCGTTCTTACTGCATTTTCGCAACGAAGGCAGCGAGGAGGAGGGACAACCAGGCATGGCCTGACCACCTGCAAGGGGGGCGACCAGCGGCGGCCATGCCCCCTACAAGGGGCAGCCACTTGCAGGGGCAGCAACCGCCCACGAGCACGACCAGCTGCGGCCAACCCGCAGGGGCGACAGCCAGGCCGCAAGGGGCGGCTGCCCGCGGTGCGCCTGCAAGGGGGCGGCCCTCCTGCGGTCAGCCTTGCCTCCTGCGCAGGGGCAGCGGCGACGACGACGCAGAGAGGGGCAAGGAGAGGGCTAGGGCATCCTTTTGAGAAAAGGATGATCCTACCCCTCTAAATTTTAAAAATTCCAAGGATTGTCCTTATGTACAAAATTTTAAAAATACCCTCAATAATTCTGGAAATTCTAAGGATTGTCCTCTCATCCATAATTATGAAAATACTCTTGATAATTTTAAAAATTTTGAGAACTGTCCTCTCATCCATAATTACAAAAATGCCCTTGATAATTCTGGAAATTTCGAGCATGTCCTGATTTCTAGAAAAATAATTAATTAAATAGTTTAATTAATTATTATATATATCTAGTAATTTGACATATGATGTGATGTACATGTGATGTATAATGTGGATGGATGATCATAAGCCATGTGTTGTGATGTGTGTAATTATGATTATTATTATTATTGGGGCCTACGAGCTTGTATTTTTCTTATTTATTGTTGGGCCTACGTGCCTGTGATTATTTGTAATTACATGGAGAGGCGTGGCAGGAGCATGGAGGTTACAGCGGGACCCACGATGTCATGGCGGGAGATTACGACGCATGGTGATGCGACGATCCGACGGAACCGATGATGACGAGATCAACAAGCACAGGGCATAGAGATGTGCCAATGCACACATAGATCCTATTGTGAGTGATTAGGCCCATTAGCTCGGGCTTAATCATATTAGGGGACGGCTCATGATCATCCGGTGTGGCTTGCATGTGGCTTGCATATGTGATGTGTTATACACCTACTAGATATATGTATGTATGTATGTATATATATATATATATATATATATTTGTTTGTGATGTAGATATATATTAAATATGTATGTGTGTGACACGACATATTAGGAGACCGATACGAAACAGAAACCCCTCATACAATAATATTAAGTCAGTAAGCGTGAGGCAATAAGATTAACCCACGTGGCCTTCCATCGTTATAGGAAGAAATTGAATTACGACATAGGTTGAGTTGGTCGAGTCCCTCGAGGCTCACCTATCTACGTAATCGAGATCTTGCCTATGACATAGAGATGTTACCGGTGACCTAACGACATGGTATGCTTGGTCGAGTCCCTCGAGGGCATATCATTAAATCAGACTCATCTTATAACGATGGTGATGACTTAACTGAACGTCATGGTTGGTCGAGTCCCTCGTGACTGATGATTCAGAGGCTGAACATAATGAGAATCACAAGGAGTTGTGATTGGCAAGAGTTGCCTACCTTTTGGGCTTTGTGTAATTGGTCCAGTCCCTCAGCCAATTGGATCTCAATCCCCACTAGGAGTCTGCTGGAGACTTTCGTCTCACGTGTCGAGGGTGTCGCGTGATTCGCTAGGAAAATAATGGGAGTATATTAAGATATAAGTCCATATCTTAATTAGGATTTTCTGCAAAGTCTGCATGTTATTTAATTTACACTATATCTTATTTGTCGCTTGCAAAACCCCTACGTGGCATACTTGATGCCAACCGCCTCATTGGTCCAAAAGCTCTATAATTTAAGAATTATTCTCACGGAAGAGAAAATCGTATATATCCTTAACATGATTGTGCCCACGCTGGAGAAAAGGATAAGCGAGGATAAGATCGCTCGCTTTGTAAAGTATATAGATAGTCCTAGAGGATAACCTGTGCGTTGATCTTATATTTTAGTCCCTACCAGATTCCTTTTGTTTGTTTATTATTAACTTTAATATGAACAAATTTGAGATGACTCTCCTTGATCTCCTCAATATGTTGAGGGAAGCTGAGAGTGCCATCAAGAAGGAGAAGCCAGTTCTTTATATTGGTGAGACCAAAAAGAAAAGGAAGACTAGCAAGACCCTTAAGAAGGGCAAGGGTAAAGAAAGATCAGGTAAGGCAAAGGTTGCCAAGAAATATTTGGGAAAGGACAAAGGATAGTCCTTCCACTGTGGCCAAGATGGGCATTGAAAGAGGAACTATAAGGACCACCTTACAGAGAATGCGAGACAGAAGCTTGGAGAAGCTTTAGGTATATTCATGATCAGTCTCCACTTGTCAGATTTTTCATGATAACACATGGGTATTGGATACCGAGGGTGTTTATCATATCTGCAATTCGTTGCAGGTTCTGGCAAGACCTAGGAGATTGGCTAGAGGCGAGATGGACCTCAAGATGGGCAATGGAGCAAGAGTTGCTGCAGTTGCTGTTGGAGAGGTCACCCTATATCTGCCTGGTGGAGCTCTTATTGCATTGGATGCATGCTATTTTATTCTCTCTATTATCAAAAATATTATATCCATCTCTTGTTTGACAATAAGTGGATATAAATTAGTTTTTGAGAATAATAGTTGTTCAATAATTATGGATGATGAGATCATCACTAGAGGGACCCTTATAAATGACTTATATGTGTTAGACACTTCTCCACATATCATGAATATAAATATGTCTAAAAGGAAAAGAGATAAGGTGAATAATGCTTACCTATGGCATTATAGGCTAGGTCATATATATGAGGGAAGGATTCAAAAATTACTGAAAGATGGATACTATGTCCATTTGACTATGAGATATATGCAACTTATGAACCTTGCCTTTGTGAGAAGATGACCAACTCTCCTTTTAGTGGAACTGGAGAGAGAGTCACCGAGTTATTGGAACTCATACATAGTGATGTATGTGGTCCCATGTCGACTCAGACTATATGTGGTTACTCATGCTTCATTACATTCACTGATGATTTCTCTAGGTATGGATATGTGTACTTAATGAAGTATAAATCTGAGACATTTGAGAAATTCAGGGAATATAAGAATGAGGTATAGAACCAAATTGGAAAAAGTATTAAGACTCTTCGATCAGATCGAAGAGGAGAGTACTTGAGTACGAAATTCACCCATTTCCTCAAGGACAATGAGATTCTATCCCAGTGGACACCTCCTTATACACCTCAGCTCAATAGTGTATTAGAAAGGAGGAATCACACGTTGTTAGACACGGTACGATCCATGATGAGTTTCATTGACCTACCCGTCTCATTCTGGGGGTACGCCCTAGAGACTGCAGCTTACCTTCTGAACAGAGTTCCATCAAAATCGGTAGTGTCTACACCATATGAGATATGAACAGAAAAGAAGCCCGATCTTAAGATTGTTAAGATTTGAGGCTGTCCTGCCCACGTTAGAAGATACAACCCCGATAAGTTGGAATCAATGACAGAATGGTGCACATTCGTGGGATACCCAAAGGAAACTTGTGGGTATTATTTCTATCATCCCGAGGACTGACAGGTCTTTGTTGTCAAGAGAGCTGTGTTCCTTGAGAAGGAACACATTCTTAGTGGAAACAGTGGGAGTGAGATAGAATTGAGCGAGGTTGGAGAACCTAGCTCAAGCACCATTCCAGAGCCCGAGTATGTTCAGGTACCTAACACACAAATTCTAAATTTACGTAGGTCTAGTAGAGTATCTCACCCTCCTGAAAGATATATGAGACATATCAGTAGAAATGACTCTCAGGATGTTGATCCTCATACCTACGAGGAGGCTGTTATGAGTATAGACTCCAGGAAGTGGCAAGAAGTCATGAATTCTGGGATGGATTCCATGTACTCTAACAAGGTTTGGAACCTTGTGGATGCACCTGAGGGTATTGTACCCATCAACTGCAAATGGATATTCAAGAAGAAGATCGGAGTGGATGGAAAGGTAGAGACCTATAAAGCAAGGCTGGTAGCTAAAGGATATCGTCAAAGACAAGGAGTTAACTATGATGAAACCTTTTCACCTATAGCCATGCTTAAGTCCATTATAATTATTTTGGCCATTGCAACACACTATGACTATGAGATATGGCAGATGGATGTCAAAACAACATTCCTCAATGGCAACCTCGAGGAAGAGGTGTATATGATACAACCATAGGGATTCGTATCCAAAGAGAGTCCAGATAAAGTGTGCAGGTTGCTTAGATCCATTTATGGATTGAAGCAAGCTTCCCGAAGTTAGAACATAAGATTTGATGAGGTGATCAGATCTTATGACTTCGTTAAGAACGAAGATAAGCCTTGTGTATACAGGAAGGTAAGTGAAAGAAAGCACTATCACCTTCTTGGTGCTATATGTGGATGACATCCTAATCATTGGGAATGATATAGGAATGCTCTCCATAGTAAAGGCTTGGTTATCCAGAAACTTCTCCATGAAAGACGTAGGGGAAGCATCATATATTTTGGGGATCCAAATCTATAGAGATAGATTCAAAAGGATGCTTGGTTTGTCCCAGTCTAGATATATAGACTCCATTATCAAAAGATTTGGCATGAAGAATTTCAAGAGAGGTCTCATACCGATGAGACATGAAATATCACTTTCTAGGAGTATGTCCCCAAAGACTCTTAAAGAAAGGGCAAACATGGATAAGATACCTTATGTCTCAACGATAGGGTCTATCATGTTTGCGATCCTATGTACCGGGCCTGATATAGCATATGCTCTGAGTGTCACGAGCAAGCATCAGCAGATCCAGGTTTAGAACACTAGAAGGCAGTAAAGTGTATCCTTAAGTACTTGAGAAGCATTAAGGATCTTTTACTGATATATGAAGAAGGTATCCTCTAGGTTGAGGGCTACACGGACTCGAGTTTTCAATCCGACATTAATGATAGCAAGTCAAATTCAGGGTTTGTTTTCACCCTGAATGGAGGAGTAGTAAGCTGGAAGAGTTCCATGCAAGATACTACTACTGACTCGACTACAGAGATGGAATACATTGCTGCAGCAAAGGAAGGGGTTTGGATGAAGAAGTTCATCAAGGATTTAGGAGTCATACCAAGCAACGTGAAGCTGATTCCCATATATTATAACAGCGATAGGGTGATAACTCTAACAAAGGAACTCAGGTATCAACAGAATTGTTCTAAGGAGGTTCTATCTTATTAAAGCGATCATGACCCGAAAAGATATAGCAATGAAAAGAGTTCCATCCGAAAATAATATTACAGATCCACTAACGAAGCCGCTGGCTCAGATTATATTTGAGCGTCACAGAGGTCTAATGGGGATCAGACACATAGGTGATTGACTTTTGGTCAAGTGGGAGATTGCTGGTTATAGGTGCCCTGCAAGCCAATCACGTGAGTGATGACACATGTGACACACTATGTGATCTTTTTGCTTATGATTAATATTGGTATATTCTCACATTATATTATTTGTTTCATATATTGTGATGTCCTTGGTTCTGTGCAATGAGAATTGGATCGTGATGAGATCATGATAATAAGATCGATTCACCTTTAAACACGGATCCTAAATAATCCCGGTCATAGGTTACTCGATGGGGACATTGAGATAATCGGACAAATCAGTGTACTATATACCCGTCCATATGATGGAGGCGGCTGGTCTCATAGCCACTTGTATGGAGACACTAAGGATATAGTACAAGTGCTAATTGGAGAATGAGTTACTGATTGATCCGCTTATAGAATGCTGTATAGTTAATGATACATAATGTCAGACAGCAATTTCATAGTCTCAATTGTGTATCTGGTCCTTAGACTTGAGACACCAAGGATGTCTTGTATGAGTGCTCCTTTCTTTGACGCTAGACTTATAGGTTTGGAAAGTTCCAAATCTGGTACAATTGGTAATCGGGATTGATAGCCAATCTTACGAATGCAATTGAGTATCAATAGAGGATCATTCACTCTCGGTATCACGAGAGGAATATCTCATATGTGCTTGCTCAGACAAATCCCTGGCCAGGGTCATTTGGATTGAGAGAGAAAGAGTTCTCCGGGGGAATCCGATTAGAGTGAGACAATGACAGATTTCGTATGTGACCTGACAGTACCATATCCAATATACGGTCTCTGGGATATTAGTTGGATAAGGGATTATAGATACATGGTAACTAAGGACAAATAGGTCCGATGAATTTGATCCCCCTGTACCGTCTCGGGACTATGGCATAGTGGCCTAGTACGTCCATAGTCGATGAGTCGAGTGAATTATTATGGGGATAATAATTCACTATATCAGAAGGAGTTCTGATGGGAGAGATTCACGGCTAGCTCGGTATCGGGCCTAGAGGGTCACACACATATGGTGGATGCTTCAACGAATAGAGGATTGGATGGAGATCCAATTAGCCCCTATTCTCATTAGATGAGACCCTATGCTGATGGGCTCCTTGATTAAGGCCCAATTAGAGGCCTAAGGAGATTATTGGATAGAGATCCAATAATGTAAGATTAGTGGGTAATTGGATGGAGATCCAATACCCACTAAGGTAGGAGCTATAGGGTTTTTTGGTGGCTCTCTATAAATAGGAGGGGAGACTCATGATTGATAGGCTGCAGCTTTAGTCACCACCTCCTATTCTCCTCCCTCCCTTTGTACAAGAGTTACGTGATCAGATTGAAGGAGTTTCGCTGCAAAGATCCATCGTGTGGATACCGCTAGAGAGGAGGACGCTTGATCTCTTTCATCCTCTCCATCCGGATCTAGAAATACAGGGATATACGATCTCTCTAGATAAAATTAATCTCTCACACATCGTGATTTTATCGATTTTTATATTTTTCTCATGACCCCAATATTTTGCACGATGATTTGATCTACGTGAGAAATCAGTTTTTGTTTTGATTTTTGTTGCATATGTGATGCACCCGTTGAGGTTTTCCAATAGCAACAATTTCGAGCATCTTAAGAAAAGCAAAAAATGTTAGCTTGCACATCTCAAGAGAACCTAAAGTGCTTGCATATCTAAAGCGAAGTGCTAGCTTGAGGCAAAAATTGCTATCTTGCATATCTGGAGAAGCACAAATGAATTGAAGCTTGCATACTAGCTTGCATGCTTCAAGAACTTACTAGTGGCACTTCTCTTTTTTGTTAATGATAAAGGGGGAGAAGGTATGATGATGATCATGCATGGTATGATTATGCATGAAATTCTCATAATTTTTTGAATTTAAAGTTTTTATTAATATGACATATTGATAGGGGAGTTTAGTTAAATTCCATCACTAATTGGTTGTCATCATCAAAAAGGGGGATATTGTTGAATCTTATATTTTGATGATGAAACTAATTGATAAAGTTATGATCTAATATGCATTTGAGTGACACAAAACTAGCTTAATCAAGGAGAGGAAAATTGATTAAAGCAGGAAGAATCAGTTATTGAGCCAGGGTGGAACATATCAGAAGATTAGCTAACAAAAGGCTTCATATCATGAGTTTGAGCATCAGGCCAGAAGGGTTGAACATTGTATCAAGGAGATCAGACATTGCGCCAAAGAGATCGAATGTTGCAGAGGTCAACATGCCGAATAAGCAATACGTCGCAAGAGAGGATAATGCGCTGAAGTGCCGAATGAACTAATGACATGGCGGACAATATGTGATTCATGCTTTATAATAATTTTTCTAGATCGAAGTATGATGAAACTTCGCAGAATTCTATCGCTTGAAGGGGATCAACTCCTTTGGAACGCTATAGGGGTTCCTCCCTCCTAGGTAGTCGGCCATAAAGGCTAAAAACAAAAGATCTATTGTTTCAAGAAAAGTGGTAGTGGCTACATGTTTTATATATGACTCCAAACCCTAACCCTATAGAGACTCCTACCTCAAGTGAAATGCCTCTTTCACCCCTCTACCCTAGCCGACCAACCCAAGAAGAAAAGGGGGCGACGGCTAGGAATTCCTAACCTAGTAAGGACTTCTCCCTCAAACCCTAGCCGACTCCTCAATCAGGAGGGATGATAGCTAGATTAGGGGAATATTACATGACTTGAGACCTTATTGACTCCCTGACTTATTAGGCTTAGGACCTATCCAAGCTAGGGTCTTAACAGACCCTCTTCAAATCAGTCTTGTCCTCAAGGCTAAGATTTCATGTCTCCGGGTCCTGATCTGTAACTCCTCATGAGGCTCCCTCATGGCCCATGTAGTAGGCGCATCCTACTTCTGCGGTTCAACATCAGCAATAGTGATGGATGGTGATGTATCACGATCCTGTGATCTCACACGATCATTAGTTTAACTTGGGCCTCTTCATCAGCTTGGGCGTCGGTTGGATGGATCTGGGCTGAGTCATCTTTTTTAAACTTTCATTTGAGGTGAAATACCTGGATGATCAGATATATTTTTGATTTGGTGCGTAGATATGATCTCCTGGGTAGGACCCCAATATGATCCATAATTTTGCAAGGTCCAAAGTAATAGGAGGAATGCTTCCTTGAGGCTCGAATTTCCTACTAGTGGGTCTAGAGATAAAGGAAACTTGATCTTCAACAACAAACTTTCTTCTACTCTAGCATTTGTCGGGGCGATGTTTCTTTCTTGCATGGGTACCATGTGGTTATTCTTTAATAGTAGTTAGACCTTCTTTTGGAATGAGGGCTACCCTTTGATAAGGTCCCCAGTGGTGTGAGCCCGATCCAAATTTGAGGTAGGTAGTAGCTACTATTTTCCCGAGCCCATTTTCACTTCTCATTCATGCTATTGCCCTGTATTATGCCAAACTTCAGTAGCAATTATTTTCCTGGGCCCATTTTCACTTCTCCCTCGTAGATTAGAAGCCATGTCTGAAGTGTAGGGTGAGCCTTGGTGCAGATTATGGATTGGCCAACTTGCAAGAGGTGGTGCCAATCTCAACTCCTATTATGTTTGCTCTAATTTTGAACACCACATCATGATCTGGTAATGCTATGATCGATATGGATGGCATCGTGGCTGTAAGGGCCCTATAGATAGTGGATCTATGGATGTCGTCCTCTCAGCCAGTCACAAATTCCATGCTGGTACTATTGTTGGAGGGACTTGATCTTCTTGCAGTCATTGGCAATGGAATGGTGGTCGTCTATAGGGAAGACTCTGAGCAATATGGTCCGCACTTGGGAAAGGTAGTAGAAGTAGCTTGAGATATGGGAGCGCTGCATCAGAACCCATAGCTGGTTCAACTAGATATGACACTTCAGGAAGAGCGTATTCCTGCAGATAAAGAAGCAAAGCTTTTAGAGATAAAGTGTCATTGTAAGGGAAGGTCGTGGTTGAATGATTTGTGTCTCCTGCGTTTCCTGGACAATCCTTTTAGCTTCGGCCCTTTGAAGATGCGAACACCAATATGGCCGAATATGTGCTGATGGTTCCTCCTGCAAGATCAATATACGAGGGTCTTACAGTCTGATAGGAAGGAGTTGGCTCGTTTCAACAGAGGTGCCTGAAATTTTAGCAAGCTTCTCCAAGTGTTGTGTTGAGATCGTCTTTTCTTCGCTGCCTCGTTTCCCGCATAAGGTTATCTATTTTCCTTTGCCATTCATAAGGTCGTTGGGGCTCTTGGTATCAGTAAGGATGGTGATGGGCTGATGCTTGATAAGGCCATCAACGTTTATTATCTGTGGTTTCCCATAGCCAAATGAAGCATGAAAGGTGCAGGCAACCGGTTGTGATTTTTCCTTTGTATCCTTCACCTCGGTCTTGAGAGCTGCATCTTTGAGTTTAGGTTCTTCAGTGAGCTTAATCATCAGAGGTCTCTCCTTTTCACAATGGTGGTCTCGGCTCCATAATTTATCGCAATGCCAACCAACATAGGCCCTTTGTCGATCTGTCATGAAGCTCTTCTTTTGGTAATTTCTTCGGCTAAGGGAGACGGTTGAAAGTGGATGGTGCTGGAGGTTTATATGCTGCTAGTTGTGATGTGGTTCTCATGCTCCGAGCATCTTGATTGAGCCGCTCCTCTTAGAGTTGTGCGAAGGAGATCGCTGCCATCAACATGTAGGGTTGTCGCACCTTAAATTCTCTTCTTATCTCTGGCATTAGTCCTTCGATAATGGTCCCTAGCAATTATTTCTTAGACCATTCATTGGTTTGTTTAGATAATATTTTGAACCTAGTTTGGTATTCCTAAACCGTCAAGATCTATCGGATCTTCACGAGTTAATCGTTGATGTCCTCGTACTCGGACGGTCCAAAGCGAATTAGTAGTCTACTCCTGAATTACCTCCATCTTGATTGACCGTGGGTGTGCTTGTACCAATTGTACCATTGAGCAGCTTCTCTTCCTAGATGGATGGTCGCAATGTCGGCCATAGAAGCCACTGGGGTCCTGTGATAGTGGAAATATCGCTCCGTGTGTGAAATCCATTTTGTCAGGTTTCGCCTTCCCATTGAGGGAAGTCCACCTTTATGCATAGATACAATGAGTCTGTCGCTTGTTCCTCTTTCTCTGGTGGGTTCTCTTTGCGATCTAACTCTCACTCTACTATGATCTCGTTAGGCTCGGTGATCGGCCAAATCTGAATTCTGCGAAGAGAGCACATAGTTTGTCTTCCATACGCGTCTTGAAGGCCTCCAACTTTGCACCGATCAGATCTACCGATGTCATGACACAGGGATCACCAATCTATAGAATAGACCGATTGGAGATGGTGGCTGCAATCTTGAGGGTGATGACAGTAGTGGCAGCAAGAGGATGAGAAAGGGCATCTGCGATCTTGAGATTGATGGTAGCAGCGACAATATGGTGATGAGAGGCGCTGCAAGATCGTTGAGGCTACGACAGACATAAAGGAGCGGTGCTGCAGGTTCCTAGTGGTTGTTGTGTTGTTGGAGGATGAAAAATGAGGGAATCTGGATGGGGAAGTAGCGGTGATGGTGGAGGAAGAAGAGGGCAGTAGCAACGCCGACTACAGCTACGATGTGACTTCATGGGCTACAAGCAGCTGCGGTAGAGGCGGTTGTGGCAAAGGCACGACTACGATAGAAGGAAGAAGAGTAAGAAGAGGTAGAGGAGGGTACGACTGTTGCAGAGGAGGGCACGGCTGCAGCGGTGTGGCCAGCGCTGGAATAGCATGGAAAGAACAACGATAGTAGGGTCATGCAACTACGATAGAAGAGGACAATGACAGTGTGGGCTATTGGCGACTGATGGGGGCGGGAAGTAGCAGGAAGCAGAGGAGGCTGAAGGAAGGGTAGCAATTGAAGATTATCGCGGAGAGCAGGGGAAGCAGAGATTGCAATGGTGGGCAGCAAGCATTGGAGCGAGAGATCACTGCTGGCAACTTGTGCAGCAAGGGATATGGCTACTGGTCGTGACCAAATCGCTGCCGGCTCCAGGAGATCATTGATGGCCATGAGAGATCTCTACTGGCCGTGAGAGATCGCTACCGGCAGCATTGTGCAACGAGAGATCATTGTTGGCCACAAGAGATTGCTGCTGGCAACATTGTGTAGCGGGAGATCGCTACTGGCCGCAAGAGATTGCTGCTGGCAACGTTGTGTAGTGAGAGATTGCTGCTAGGCCACCTTGTGCAGCGAGGGATCGCTGTTGGCCATAAGAGATCGCTGTTGGCCACTAAAGATCTTTGCTGGCCGTGAGAGATCGCTACCGACAGTATTGTTCAATAGCGATGCGTACTGCGGTTGAAGGGATAAAGGGAGATGGTGGCAGTAAGGAGGAAAGAAGAGGTAGAAGATATAACAAGAAACACCGACGAAAGTTTGACAATAGAGTTCTCGTCGAAAAAATCAATAATTTTATGTTTAAAAGTTGCAAAAGTATATAGATGTTTTAGAGATATTTTTAATAAGGAATTGATGTAGATGAAAGCCAAGTCGATGTAAAAGTATGTAAAAGTTTTCATCAACAAAAGATGGCAGCAAGGTCAGTATTTGGCAGCAAGTATACGACTTAAAACTTTTGCAGTGTACTTTTGTTCGTAAAGATAACAACTTATGACAATGAGTATTTGCAGTGAGGGAATAGATGAAAACCCTTTTAGGGTTTTTTGGATATAAAATTACAATAGCAGTAAGGTTTTTGTGATAGAGGCAATACTAGATCCTGATGCAATTTGGAGTAGCGGCAGTAGATGATGGATCTATGGCAAAAGGTGATGACGGTGGAGTTGACGATGAAGATATCAATTGTGGGAATTGCTTGGATGATGATGGACGACTGGAAGGGTAGCGGGGCTCCAAGATTGTTGCTCTGATACCAAATGATAGAACTCTGCATAATTCTATTGTTGTTTGATCGCTTGAAGGGGATTAACTCCTTTGGAATGCTATAGGGATTCCTCCCTCCTAAGTAGTCAGCCACAAAGGCTAAAAAGAAAAGATCTATTGCTTGATGAAAAGTGGTGGTGGCTACATGCTTTATAGGACTCCAAACCCTAACCCTAGAGAGACTCCTACCTCAAGTGAAATACCTCTTTCACCTCTCTACCTTAGCATACCAACCCAAGAACGAAAGGGGCGGCTAGGAATTCCTAACCTAGTGAGGACTCCTCCTTCAAACCCTAGTTGACTCCTCATTCAAGGGGGATGATGGCTAGATTAGGGGATATTACATGACTCAAGGCCTTATTGACTCCCTGACTTATTGGGTTTAGGACTCATCCAAGCTAGGGTCCTAACAAAGTAGTTTTGGTCTTAATTGTGTTAATTTTGGGCGTAACTATGCTAACTAAATTAATTACCCATTGGACCATGATTAAGCCTTAATTAAGATTGGTTTGAGCCCATTAGTAGGCTCATTTCATTAACCTGGAAGGAGGTATCATCAGATCAAAATATGGTACAACTCAAGTATGAAAAGTACCTTTCCGGGAATCTTGGGTGGTGGTATCATCGACTGCCGGCTGTAATACCACTAGTTGGCGATAAGATCGCCTATTCCGGGCAATGGTACCACCCATGCCCAGAAACTTGGGCTCTGTTCGGTGGTGATACCACCGGTGTCAACGGTGGTATCTTCAAAACCCCAACATTTCGAGGTAGTTGAATTTTTGGCTCTAATTTTTGAAGCCAATTGGGGTCAATAAATACCCTAAGTATTCTTGTTTGGGACAGCAAGAAAGTAGAAGAAACACTTATGAAAACACTATTGTAATTCTTTTAGAGTTCCCTTCCTCTCCTCTAAGTGTGAATTATATTTAAGGGAGGGTTAAAAGAATTATAAAAGTTATCTCCTAAACCTATGAAAAGGAGAATAGAGCTATAAGAGAGTAGTTGATCTTCATCCGTCGAAGGAATATCAATAGTGGAAGCTGGTGGCCTCAACAGAAAAGGGATCGGGAGTGGACATAGGTCACGTGGATCGAACCACTATAAAATTGGTGTGCCTTTTTTTCTTTCTGATTTAATCACTTTATAAATTACTCATTATAGTCCTATAATTGTTTTCAAATTTAAACGATTTTTATTTATGAGTTTTTTTCCAATGAATCTTTAAATCATCATTGTTTTCTCAAAAGCACTAATTCACGCTCCCTCCCCCTCTCTTAGGATGAGTGACGTCCCTCACCCACTAAACTGGGTGCATGTTTCTCCCAACAATAAATGAAGGAATTATCCAACTGTCATGTTTAATGACTTGCTAATCTCTAAAGGGAATCGCCCTACTTACCATTGACAAGAAAGCAAAATTATCTCATAGTGTTTATGTCCATATCAAGATGAAATAATACATTAAAACATATCAATTTATCTTTAAAAATTATTAATGTCAAATAACATCAATTAGCTTTTTATTAACTTAAAAACCTTAGTTCAATTGGTGCAATTGGACTCGATTTAGTTGGAACATAACTGGATTGATCTCTAATCCTCATTTAACTACGAATCATCCTAAATTGATATAATTTGGACTAAATTGAGTTTAATTTAGGTTACATAGATTTAAATAAGTTAAATCGATTCAAAATTATTCTAGATCTATCTAAACTAATTAAATCTAATTTGATTTAATCAAGCTCAAATAAAACAAACAAAATAAAAGTAATGAGCTGCATTACATAGCACTACACATAATTACTTGATTGTGCTGAGCTAGCCTATAGGCTGGGGACTAACTTATTGGTTAGGCTTAGCCTACTAATTGGGCCTAACTTGTTGATTGATTCCAACCCAAATACTAACTAATTCTCTCAATTTCAAATTAAAGCATCATGGACTTATAATTAAAACATCTAATCATTAGCATTGAGTCACTAAAACATTATAAATAGTAGTAGATTAAAAAGATAAAATTAATATAATAAAAAATAATATTTTAATCAACTATTGTTTAAGTCTAATAGAAATCAAGTGTTACAAGTAGCACGTAAGATAAATTTTTTTAGAAATTACATATAGCATGAATAATTATAATATATTTTAATCTAAAAATAAAATTATAAATAATTGAAGAAATAGAAGAAAATTTTAGAAACTACATCTAACGTGAACAATTATGACATATTTTAATCAAAAATAAAATTTTAAACATATGAAGGAATAAAAAATATTTATATTTCAGAAAAGGTAAGGAATACCTCTCGATACAATTCTTTATTAGCTTGGTAATAAAAAAAAGGATAAGAATTTTAAGGAGGATATTGTCATATGGTAACTTATGAAATAATAATATATAAACTAAATAGCTCATACAACATTTTTGTCAAAAAAGAGTTGTAAATTCACCTTAAATTAGATAACATTTAAAAAATAATAAAATTGCATTTTAAAAGGCTAAAATAAATATAAATACCTCTTTTAAGGACTTAGAAAATTTAAAAAAATCATTTATAATTTTAAAGTTATTCTTAATATTTTTAAAGATTTAAATTTTTAAAATATATTATTTTTGAACGGGGTTACACTATTTTTTAATATGACTAAAAAATAATGAAACCCATTCAAAAATAGTATAACTAATGTCTCTAATTTCTTTTGATGTTTGTCAAACCTGAAAAGAATTTTTATGATAATATCCAAGTATTTTTTGTCCCAAAGAATTGTAAATTCACTTTAAATCGGATAAAATTAAAAAATAATTTCATACTTTAATGGGTAAAATAAGTAAAAATACTAGTTTAAAATTTAAAGGCTCAAAAATAGAAAATTATCATTTATGCTTTTATAGTTATTTTTCAGGTCAGTTTTAAAATTTTAAGAATTTTTAGGATTAATAATTAACATTTATTGGTTTATTTGATGTCTTTAATGTTATTTATCTAAAATATAAAAATAACAACCTTATTCTTAATATTCAATAATATGATGTTATTTTATTTTGTTTTATTTTATTTTTTCTTTTATAATACTTAAATTTTAATTTTAAATTAAATTAACGATTATTTGTATTTTATGTTTATATAAAAGATATTAATATTATTTGATTTTTATTATCTAAGAACAGTATAATATTAAAAAAATAAAAAATGTTTTATATATTAAAAAACCTTTAGTTAGCAGGAATAAAAATAATCCAATCAACAAAGCGGACCGACCAAGATCTGATCCCCTTTTGTCGATTGTATTGGTCAGTCTGGGTTTAATTATCACGTCTTCAATCTTTCTAGTAAAAATATCTTTTGCCATTCAAAAAAATGTCTTTTTCCAACCTGGGACCTTATATTCTCCTTCCTATTTGGGACCTTATATTCACTAATCGTATAAGCCTGTAATCGAAGCAGATCAGCGCGTTGACGGAGGACAACACTTATCCTTCGTCTTCTCCTCAACAACAGTTCTCCCTCCCTAACACAGACGCCACGCCCCACTCCCCTCTGTCCTCCATGAGCCCAGAATTCCAAATCCATGGCCATCAAAGCCCTCGAGGAGGAGGAGGTGGTGGTGGTGCTTCTCAGTCGAAGGAATCGCCGGAAAATATGGACTCGTCGATCAATCTTGGAGAAGTCGTGCTGCCCCCAAACCCTGCCGCCAAGAACCCCAACAAATTGACCCTCCTTCCCCTCATCTTCCTCATCTACTTCGAAGTCGCCGGTGGCCCGTACGGGGCGGAGCCCGCGGTGCAGGCGGCGGGGCCCCTGTACGCGCTGCTCGGCTTCATCATCTTCCCCTTCGTCTGGAGCATCCCGGAGTCGCTGGTCACTGCGGAGCTCGCCACCGCCATCCCGGGCAACGGCGGCTTCGTCCTGTGGGCGGATCGCGCTTTCGGCCCCTTCTGCGGGTCACTGATGGGGACCTGGAAGTTCCTCAGCGGCGTCATTAACAGCGCCGCCTTTCCAGTCCTCTGCGCCGACTACCTCGCTCGGGTGGAGCCGTCCGTGGGCAGCGGTGCGCCGCGGTACGCGACGGTGGCGGGGATGAACCTGGCGCTCTCCTTCCTCAACTACACGGGGCTGACCATCGTGGGGTACACCGCGGTGGCGCTGGGGCTGGCATCGTTGGCGCCGTTCATGCTGATGACGGCGATCGCGGTGCCGAGGCTGAGGCCGGCGCGGTGGCTGACGCGGGGGAGGGGCAACAATTGGCGCCTCTTCTTCAACACGCTGTTCTGGAACCTCAACTTCTGGGACAATGCGAGCACGATGGCCGGGGAGGTGGAGCGGCCGGAGCGGACCTTCCCGACCGCGCTGCTCTCGGCCGGATTGATGACCTCGATCGGCTACCTCCTCCCGCTCATGGCCGGCACGGGGACGCTAGACGCTCCGCAGGACGCGTGGGGCAACGGTTTCTTCGCCGACATCGCAGGTAAGGGACGACGCAACTCTTCTTTCTCTTCCCATCTTCCACAGCATGCGCCGGAGCGGAGACGTGGGGACCAAGAGTGTACTAATTTATTTAGTTTTAGGATAAAAATTATTTATTTGAATGGTTACATTTTAAGAAGGTAACTGTCACCAACGTGAATCATGTGATAATTATAAGCCGAATGCATGTTCGAACAATAATTATAATTAATTATTGTTTGTAGATTCTTGTTACAATTAATTATAATTACATCAATTGTCAAATGCTTATCATGTTACATCAATTGTCAAATGCTCAGGATCTACAAACAATAATTATAAGCCGACAAACATGTTCGAATTTGAGGTTTTTTCAGAGTCTTGGCCGAGATAGGGAAACACAATTCGCTAATGACATGCTTCATCGTGACCTCGAGCATCACAGATAGCCCGAGGCTAAACTCTTATGTTCCCTGTCCTAGCGAATACAGCGCGAAACAAAAGCATGTATTATTAGTTCAACATTATTGGTCTCTCTATGTTTGCTTTTGATCTTTTATGCACCCCTGGACTACTTAGGTACATGCTTTTGTTTCCTTCAATCAGTGTAAGACAGAAAAAGAAAATGGCAGAACCGCAAGTCAAATTAGACGACTAGTCGACCATGATATTTTACTGTAAGCAATATGGTGAACGTGAGCCAACTTTACTGCTCTCTTTTCTTTGTTTTTAATTGCAACGTAGTTGTCATTCAATCACATCATGCATAGTTGATAAGATCTAATCAATCAGGGGAAACTGATGGTTCGGCATAAGTTCTACTTTAGTTAGGACCTTGTAGGTATCGTGGATGGTTGTAGAGTTTTCAGGTCCAATGGCAGGAAGCAAGTAAAAGAAAAGGCCAACGCAGAAATCTTTTTCTTTCGGAAACCTTACCACAATGCTCTAGTTTTAGTCAATGGCACAGTCAGTTATTCGTGGGTTTACACTAGAGTTAGTGCTTTAGTTTAGAAAGTTCGGCATGCCTTGAAGATTTAGTCAGGTGTACATGGACTTTTTATACTTATTGGTGCACATAAACGACAAGACACCGCAGAAATTTTAGAGACCAAACATAGTTGACAATTAAGTAACCAACCGATCGTCGAATGTTTTAAGTTTCTAGAGCGAGATGTTAATCAGAGGTTTCTTCCTATGTTACATGGTAGGTAGTAAATTTAGGTCACATGACCACATTTCTGGTTTATTCCAGTCTTAGATAACCCTATTCGAATGTAGACATCAGGTTACAGTCACTAGGGTGAAGCAAAGAAGACTAAGTCTAGACCTTGAAGATAACCTAGTTAAGAGACATGAGGATCATCTTGAACATAAAAATTATTATGTGAAAAATTTAAATAGCAAAAAGTGAAATCAAATAAAGATATATCAAATTTATGATGCATATTTTTTATATCATTTAGAAGGTCTTTTATCTGATTTATAAGTGCATCGTTATCAAGTTCAAAAGTTGTAACGATATCGATCTGTAAATAGAATTAATTTTTTTTTCTGTTCTTCATAGGACCGCTATAAACGATAAATTATGGGCTAAGGAAGATTAAAAATAGATATGTAATCTTAATCATAAATTTTTTTGTTTGTAGGAGATCTTGTCATTATACAGGTGAGAGTAGAGAGTCTAAGACAATAATTAGGAGACTATCTCCTCAATATCATCTCTAAAGGAAACCTATTATAATCTGATTTCTTTTTTATTGATCGATAATTGCAATTATAATATGATCATATGTATAATATATCTTATTTAATTAAATATCATAATATAATCTAACAGAAGTACAGTAAAAAAAGAACTAAATATTATTTTCACGAGCTAATTTTCCATCTTTTGACATTATAATATCTACGTCTTGCACAAGAACATAAAAATGATATATGCTTAAGAATCAAAAGCCCAAAGCAACTAGAACCAGCATACTCCTAACCCGTTTGCCAGTCTGTAATTGATGCTACTGCAAGCAGTATGATGTTGGAGGTATCTGTACCCAGTATGAAGAAATTGTCTTAATTAACTGGAAGTTATTTTGAGTCCTCGTCGGTGTCGGTTCAGTATGTTGCCATTACTTGTCATATACTGATCGTTTTCATGCATGGATTCTGGACCCAAATGAAGCAAGATTCACCATGCAGGCAGTATAGCTGGGAGATGGCTCAAGTATTGGATCGAGGTGGGCGCAGTGCTGTCGGCGATTGGACTGTACGAAGCGCAGCTCAGCTCCAGCGCGTTTCAGCTGCTGGGGATGGCCAACTTGCGCTTGCTTCCTCGAATCTTTGCCTCCAGAGCAAAGTGGTTCTTGACCCCCTGGGCGGGCATATTAACGTCCAGTCTCATCACCCTCGCCATCTCCTTCATGAGCTTCAACGACATCATCAACTCCGCTAACTTCCTCTACAGCCTGGGGATGCTTATGGAATTCGCAGCCTTCTTGTGGCTGAGGAAGAAGGAGCCAAACCTCAAGCGGCCTTACCGCGTGCCGATGAGGCTCCCTGGCCTGGTGCTCTTGTGCCTGGTCCCATCGGCGTTCCTCATCTTTGTGATGGCCATTGCGAGCTGGAAGGTGTTTGCTATCGGCGCTGGGTTGACGGCCCTTGGCATCGCGGTCTATTATACGATGGCCGTTTGCAAGTCTAGGGGGTGTTTAGCATTCATCGACGAGGAAGAGACTGGGGAAATTGGCACAGGTGATGCTTGAGAATTGGCAGTATCCTTTATATGTATTTTATGGGTAACAACAAGGAATCATCAAAGAACAACTGGTGATTGATGATATGAATCTCGGCATAATGAGTATGTGGTCACTGCAGAAAAGTTTAGGAAGATTTCTGCAGGTCTGATTGATGAGACATCTGAAGGTACATATATTTCTCATAAAATCTGTGGTTACGGAATGGAATGCATTGGATTGGCAAACCCGTAGTTGATACATTGCTGCTTTTTTTTTTTGACTGAAACAATAAATATATTAATTAAGGAAGCCGAATAGAAAAATATCTCTCAGATTCAAAGTGACTTAGTAAAAGGTAATGAGGATCAGTCATCTCTCCAAAAACCTTGTGATCTTGTTCTTTTGGATAAGATTAACTAATCAATTAACTACTCTATTGCTCTCTCTATAAATATGGCTTAAAACAGTGCCATCAAAAGATTGAAGAATAAGTCGAATGTCTTTAATTAGAGATAATTGAAACCCAGAAGCAGGATTTCTGGAGTTGATCTTGCAGGCTAACTGTGAGTCAGTTTTAAATTGGATGAATCGGATGCCCTTCTACTGCAGCAACTAATCCTTCTCTAATTACAAGAGTCTCACATTAAAGAATACCCTTGCCATGCACACACTTGCATCCAAAAAAACCAGGATCACTATCATTTTTTCTCAAAATGAAACCTCATACACCTAGATCACATCACCTTTATGAATATTCATAGAAGATCATAGTTTGGTTTATACCAACCAACAGCAGGAGGTTTCACCCATTGAATGAGCGGTGTACATTTATCCGTATCATTGTCATCAAAATGGAGGGCTTTGTCATTAGCCAACACAGTAGCAACGATGTGCTAGAAAACACTAGAAGGAGGTCTATATTTGTTTTGAGAAAGAGTCTCACTGGGGGTTTTCCATAGCTACCAAAGGCTGGTGGTAATAGCAGCCTATATGGTCATGGCAGCAGAGGAGCCCATTTGAGTCCCCTCTTCCAAAGATTTGTCCACAGCCTTTTGATCCAAAAGGAGAAAGTATGTCCTTGGAGGAAAATAGGTGCCAATTTGAGTCCCCTCTTCCAACTATTTACCAACAGCCTATTGATCCAAAGATAGAAAATAAGTCTCAGCTTGTAGGAAAATAGGTGCCAAAGACAGGAAGATAAACGACAAGATAAAAAAATAGTGATCAATGAATACGATTTCTGTTACAAGGACACAAATACTATAATGATCACCATACAAATGATGCTACCGAATGATCTAAAGGGAGATGATCACTCGTTTCCCATAAAATATTAGATTATATTATCTTATCAAATTAGGTAAGATATATTATATATAATTAGATTTTTATTACAGTTATCAACTAATAGAAAGAAAGTCTAATTATAATAGATTCATTGAGAGAATAATTTGATGGGATAGATTTTTCTAATTATCATTCTAGACCCTCTATTCTTGATTATAAAAGAATAGGACCTTCTATGGATGAAACAACTAGTTATTGAGATTATAAATGTATTCTCAATCTTTCTTATTTCTTTCTTATCTCTAATTCATTGCTCATAGTGGTGGATAGAAAACAAAGAGAAGGCAAGTTTAGTTCTCCTTGTAGATCGGTATCGTTGTAGCTTTCGAATCTGACGACAGTGCACTTGTAGATCAGATAAAGGCTTTTTGAATAGCATCGAAATGTACTTATCATAAATCTTGATATATCATTATTTGATTTCACTTTCTAGCATTAAAGTTTTTCTTATAATGGTTATAAATTTTATACTTTCAATTTGTAACAGAGATATATTTTTGAAATCAAATACGGTAAATCTGTTTATTAGCACCCTTTACTTGCAAAATAGTGCTATCGATTTGTTTTTCTATTATTCATCCTGTCACTTATTTATGGGTGATGCGACATTCTTTTAATACTTGATGGATTGATTCTAATACTTCAACTCATGTTACCAATAATATGCAATGATTTCTTTTAATCTAAAAATCAAAAGAACATAAAAAATTTGCTATTAAGGAAAATCATTTCAAAGCGAAAGTGATAGCAGTGAGAACTTAACGCCTATGCTTAGTAACGGGCATTTGATAAATCTTATAGACACATACTATGTTGCTACTAATTTAATAAATTTAGTTTATTTAGAATTGATGAATTAGAGTATTGTCTTTCTTTTAGTAATGATAAACTCAATATATTTTATGATTTAATGAACATTGATTTTAAAAATTTATATGACAGTTTATATATAATTAATTTAAATAATGAGTTTACAAAGATTTTGGGGCATATCTCTAAGGAAAAATTAAAAAAATAATAAAGAATAATATTTAAAAGATTTAGTCTTTACTAATATTTATGTTTACATAGATTATATTAAGAAAAATAAAACTAAGCATATAAAGAAGAAATAAAGAACTTTTTGAGATTTTTCATATTGATATCTGCAGATCATTTCATATTTCCTATTTTAGTAGAGAGATATTTTATCATATTTATAAATGACCTATCATGATATATCTATATGTATTTAATATAAAAAAAGTCTAAGATTATTGATACTCTTAAGGTATACATAAATTAAGTCGAGAGATAATTAAATAAAAAAAATTAAAATGGTCAAATTTAGAAATGATGAGTCCAATCAGCATCTTGTTAGATTCTTAGAAAAGTAGGATATTTGTGCTTAGTATGTCTTACAAGTATGCCACTATAAATTGACTTTGTTGAAAAACAAAATTATATACTTGTGAACATGATTAAGAGCACAATAAGTTATGCCTATGTACTTGAGTTAATGTGGTGTAAAATTCTTAGGACAACTATGTATATCTTGAACATGATTCCTAGCAAGTTAATTTTATAAACTCTATTTGAGTTATGAACTTGTAGGAAACTTAATTTGAGACATCTATATATTTAGGGTTATCATACAAAGATAAAAGTTTTTAATCTACATAAAAATAAATTAGATCTAAGAATTATTTTTATATATTTTATTAGTTATCCAAAAAAATTCAAAGCAAATAAATTTCATTATCCTAATCATAGTATGAGGATAGTAGAATATAGTAATACAAGGTTTCCATAAAATAATAAAATCATAGAAGTGAAGAATATTGAAATATCAATTTTGATATAGAGGAGTTATAGGTTGATACTCCTTTATCATTTTCTATTTAGTAGATTATTGTTCCTTAAATTATTGAAAGAATTGATAAGATTAAATAATAAAATAATATTGATGAACTTCTAAATATTATTGGAGTTATTGCTAATGATCTTATAGAACAACTATAACTGATAGTTCTAAGAATATCTCAAAAAGGAAAGGAGACCTATTATTTCTAATGATTATATGATATAACTACAAGAATAAGATTATGACATAAGAATTAAAAATACCTTCTCACAAGTCATGGAAAACAATATTTCTAAAAGTGATAGAATACGATAAAAAAAGAGCTTAAATTGATAGACCAGAATAGTGACTAGGAACTCATTAAATTACCTAGAGTTAGTTGTAAATGGGTTTTTGAGATAAAACATGACCCAAGGGGTAATATCGAACAACATAAAGCCACACTTATGGCTAAAGTTTTTCTCAAAAGGCATCGACTATAATGAGATTTTTTTCTTTAGGTTTTAAATGGACTCATTGAGGATCATCATAATATTAGTGCTCATTATGATTTTGAGTTATATTATATAGATATGAAAGCAATATTTTTGAATGATGAATTAGATGAAAAAATCTACATTGAATAACCTAAAGGATCCACAAAAAAAGGGAAAAGAAAGTTGGACTTATAAATTTAGGAAAACCATTTATGACCTTAAATAAGTTTCTAGACATTGATATATAAAGTTTCATGATACCATTCCTTTTTTTTAAATCTAAAAATAATATTGTTGACCAATGTATATATCTAAATGACAATGAAGGTAAGTTTATTATATTAGCCTTATTTGTTGATGATATTTTACTTGCTAATAATGATCTTGGTTTACTACACAAAATTAAAATTTTTATTACTAAGAATTTTAAGATGGTTGATATGAATGAGGCAACCTATGTTATTAGTATTGAGATATTAAGGGATAGATTTTAATGATTGGTAAGACTATCTCAGAAATAATATATTTATCGAGTCTTAGAAAGATTTAGTATACACTATATTTGACTAATGATATGTTAGGAAACCTTGGATAGCATCATATGCGCAGTAGAAGAATAAAAACAAAGCTGACCGCAATTGGACTTAATTTTATCTCTTCTTTGTACCGCTGACTTATGTCATGCCAAGCCACAAATTCAGTATTAGTCAGCATTTTCTTGTCATAGATTGATAGCTTCAGATGATATCGAGAAAGGACTTTGCTAATGTAGGCTAAGGGTCGACCATCTTGCATATTAATAACACAATTTCTAGCTCCTAATACGTCAATAATAAACACTTTGTCAGAGTTGAATAAAGCTAGCACTGAGGCTGCAACTTGGCCGGATGACCCCTGTTTCAAGCATCTCTACTTCAATCCTTTCTATTTCAGCTTTCTAGAGATGAGGATAATGACATGACCGAGTGTTTGTTGCTAGTTTGCCCGGGAGAATCAGAATTCTGTGGTCATGCCGGCGGGTGGCAAGTAGGTTGCGCGGTTCAGTGAAAATGTATGAAAATTCATCAAACGATTGGAGAAGGTTTGAGTCTTCAATTTTTGTTGGCTCCCCCATCGAATGCTGCTGAAGTTGCATCAAGAAGCTGTTGTTCACTTTGTTCAAAACTTTCTCCGTTTGCTATATCCAAATCATCGTTACGTCGCTCCCGCGTTTCCTGCGTAGGATCTCCTATTTCTCATGTTGAAAAATTTCATGATAAATTTAGAAAATTTTTAGGAAACATCACCTAGCGTAGTTAGCTATTTGATGTCGAGTATGGCCACATAATCATCAAGTAGGAGGAAGAAATCAACAAGTATCTATTAGTCCTATCGTAACAATTCTACCCGCTGGCATCTTTGGTCGCACTTCAACATTTGGTCGTCGACGACCTCAACGTCAAACCTACTGCAATTATCATTTTGGAGCATCAATTGGGCAACAACCTTGTTGTTCATAAAGTTGTTGGTGCTCCTAGTCTTGATAAGGATGGTTGTTGAATCTCAGATTTTGATGATGAATCAATTGATGAGTTTTATGATCTAACTCGTGTGTTAAAGAAATTAATATAGGATTAACTATGACGGTAAAAGGGCATTACAATCAGATGTTGGGCCAGAGTTAGGTTCGAGCATCATGCCAAGGTTTGGACGATGTAGTGGGAGCTCGTCGAGAGTTCGTCGAAGATCGATTGATGTTTGGGCGATGTTATCGGGAACTCGCCGAGAGCTCACCAGAGGTTTGCTGGGAAGTTTGTCAGGAGTTCGCTGATAGGTTGTCGGGAGCTCGCTGGGAGTTCGCCGAAAGAATGCCAGGAAGTTTGTTAGGAGTTCACCAACAGATTGTCGGGAGATCGCCGAGAGTTCACTAGAAGAATGCTGGAAGTTTATTGGGAGTTCACTGAAGGAAATCGGGAGCTCGCCAGGGGTTCATCGGAAAGATGTCAGGAGTTTGCCGAAGAGACGATCGGACAACGAAGATTATACGTTGAGTGTCATAGTTAGCATTATAATAAGAGTTAGTTTTACTAACTCAATTAAGAGGCCATTATGTCTTAATTGGGGATGATTTAGACTCATTATAGAAGTCATTTCAGTAACCCAAGGTCAGATAAAGCATGATCTTTGAAGACACGATCTCCAAGATGACATAGTCTTCGAAGGTGTGTCAGGTAGTTGAACCGCCCAGACACAGTCTCCCAGACTATCAGGCGGCTGAACCACCTAGAACAAAGTCTCCTAGACTGTGTCAGGTGGCTAAATCGCCTAAAACTCAGTCTTCGAGACTAGCATCTCTGGAACACTTAAAAATTGATTTTTGGCTTCACTTTTAAAGCCATTTGGGGCCTATAAATATCCCACCATTTCTTGCTGGAGAATTAGCAAGAATTAAGAGTGAAAAACTTATGAAAATGCTATTGTAATCACTTGAGAGCTCCCCTCATTTCTTCTTGTATAGTTTTTGTTTAAGGGAGAGCTGAAAGAATTGTAAAGATTATCTCCTAAACCTGTAAAAGGAGAATAGAGCTGTAAGAGGAGTGTTTGATCTTTGCCCATTGAAAAAGATCAGGAGTGGAAGCCGGTGGCCTCAAGTGAAGAGGAATCGGGAGTGTACATAGGTCAAGGGGACCAAACCACTATAAAATAAGTTTGCTTCCACTTCTTTGCTCTTTATGTTCATTGCTTAATTGTCTACTATCTTTGCTTGCACTTTTACAAACATCTCTATACTTAACGCATTTTCGATACGATTTTCATTGAGCAAAATTTTCAAATCAATGAAGATTTCTCATCAGCACTAATTCACCCCTCCTCTTAGTGCCGCTTTGATTCTAACAATTGGTATCAGAGCCATGTTTTATCTCTATTTGGCTTAAAATTTAAGAGAGATGACTTTTATTGGTAATCAAGAGGGACTTTCTATCACTCATCCTCCTATATTCAATGGGACGGATTACACGTATTGGAAAACTCGTATGAGAATTTTCTTACTTTCTATGGATTTTGAATTATGGCATATTGTTGAAAGCGGTTTTAAAAAGTCTTCTAAACCGATGAACGAATGGAATGATTCGGAAAAGAAGACTTTCTCTTCGAATGCTAAAGCGATGAATGCTTTATTTTGTGTTCTTGATAAAAATAAATTTAATTGGGTTTCTATATGCGAAATTATGCACGAGATTTGACATACACTTGAAGTCACACACGAAGGCACTAGTCGAGTCAAAGAGTCAAAAATTAATCTTTTAGTTCATAGCTATGATTTGTTTCGCATGAAACCAAGTGAGACCATTGTAGACAAGTACACTCATTTTACAGATGTCGTCAATAGTCTAAAAGTGCTTGGTAAAAATTTATCTAATTTTGAACTTGTTAACAAAATATTACGATCTCTTCTAAAATGTTGGGATCATAAAGTACGATAATACAAGAAGCAGAAGACCTAAATAACTTTTCACTTGAATTAATCGGATCTTTGATGACTTATGAAATGACATATATAGCACATGATGAACTCGAGAATAACCTTCCAAAGAACAAGAAGCACATAACACTTAGAACCAGGGAAGACCACACCGGAGAAAACTCAAGTGATGATGATGATGAGGACTTTGCACTTACAAGAAAATTTAAGAAATTCTTAAAAACAACTAAAACAAAACAAGATACTAAGAAAAAAAAGTGAACTAAAAAAAGACTCAATAATACATTACGAATGTAAGAAGTCGGGTCACTTCAAAAATGAATATCCCAGAGTAAAGAAGAAGCAACCAAAGAAGAAGAAGGCGCACATAGCCACTTGGGACGACTCAAGTTCATCCGAAGACAAGGAACCAACCAACAAGGAAGAAGTTGCAAAATTATGCTTTAATGGTATTTTGGCGACGAGGTAAGTAATCTAAACGAGTCTTCTTTATCTTATGATGAATTATTTAATGCATTCAATGATTTGTTTGATGATTTTAAGTTAGTAAGTAAAAAATATAAATTATTAAAGAAAGAGCATGCTTCACTTGCTAGTAAATTCAAAAATTTTAAAAATGAGTATGGAGAACATACGATAGCTCCTTGTACTAAGTGTGAAGAATTAGATATACTTAAGAAAGAAAATACTTCATTACAAGAAACATTAGAAAATTTTAAAATAGGTAACAAATCCTTAAACATGATCCTTGTTAATAAGGGTCATGTTCATAGAAAGGAAGGAATTGGCTCTGTGAGTAACACTTAACAAAAGCCAACTATCTTCGTTAAAGGACCTATGCTTATAAATGTTCATTTAAAAGGTATAATACACACAAATTGATTTAGGTTCCTAAAGGAACTATAAACAACTCGATGCCATTAGTAAAATTAGGTAGAGTCTTTTTATGAGAGACCCAATGTAAAATGAGTACCTAAACTAAAACCTCTTATATTATAAATTTGTCTCATAACAAGGCTAGGAGCACTAAGTAATATTTTGAAAGTAGATGCTCAAGGCATATGACTTGAGATCTAATACTCCTTTAAAGCTCACTAACCTAAGTAATAACAAAAAAAAAAAAATTGAAATAAAATCATTGTTAATGAATCTTTGGATAACTCATTAATCTTGATCGCTCTAACTTTGGTATGCTAAATGAATTATAAATTTTATCTAAATTCAAATTTATGAATGAAAGATTTTGATGATGATTAATATATTGATTTGTGTGCTTAAATTTGTGTATATTATCTTGAGATTAAATGACCAAATATTAAATTTGAACTTGAAAGTTATATACAAAATTATTTTTCTTTAAAGGAAAAACTTCTTGATAACATGATAGAATCTTACAACATAAATAAAATCATTAGATTTTGGTTAAAGAATATCTCATAGTAATTACTCCACTTAAAAGTGATTTACTCATTTGATTTATCTTATCATAACCTTGATTGATAATGCAAAGTTAGAGCATACTAGTATGAAAATGAACTAGAACTAGGGAACCTTAGTTATTGTTAATGAAAAATATTTATGAAAATGGGTTTTTGTTAATGATATATTAGTTTCTATGATTTGAAAGGTATTATATATATAAAAATAACCCTCTTGACTCCCAAAGATATTTATCCAAACAAAAACCTTTTTAATCATAGTTATGACTAAAGATCTTTCTAAATAAACCATGATCTTTTAAAACATGTTTAATGATTGATTTGAATGTTATATTAGATAGACTTGAAATAAATAAAAATTTTGAAATGAGTTTGTCAACTCCTTGCACTATGTGTAAATAGTTAGACTCATTTACATGTTGGAATGAAGATTGGTTGAATTTTTGCTTTAAAGATGTTTTATCATTTTGATATATTATTGTGATGACCTTGATAATGTTGAAGAACTTGAAATATGGGTTGTATGATTAAATGGATATTATTGAATGATAGAATTTGAGTATAGAACATTATAAAAAGGGGAAGAAAAATCATGCTTCATTGTCTAGTATTTTTAAAAATTAAAAATATATTTAATAAGAATGAAATGAGCATGGTAACTCATTCTAATATTTGTTTGAAAATATTTTATTGCAATGATGTTGATGAAATTTCATTCTTGAAATAAATTTCATAAGTTAAAAATAACTAAAAAATATGATAATTCTTCTTGAAAATATTTTTATACTATCAACCCTTCAATAAGAGATAAAATGATAACATTATTGTTGAATCTCTTAAACTACAATAATTTGATGATTCAAATATTATATTATTGACTAAGTTTGTAAAATAATTTAAATGTTATAATGATAGATATAGGTTAAAATGTGTTATGATTAGATGATGATTTTTGAATTGAAACTTTAAACAAAATTTCCATATTTCTACTTTTAGTGCTTTCAAAAAAATATATTTGAAATACACATCATCAGTACAACTCTCTTTACTAAAGTCTAAAAGAGTTAGATACACTTAACAAAGAAACATCATTGAATCAAAGATAAACTAAAGATCATGTTTGAAAATATCTTATTGTAATATTTGTGATAGTCTCTTTTGAAAAATTTTCAATATCTATCTTATTAAGATTTTAATAAGAGATTGATGAATCTATTCATGATATTTTTTTTTGGAATATTGATTTTTATGATTTGAACTTGAATAAGTTATTATCATAGTTTTGGTAAGTTTAAAAAATAAAACTTGAAATTCTTATATAAATCAAGTTCGTTTGAAGAAGTTTATAAATGAATCATATGTTTATCTATTTTGGAACTATAACATGAATCTAAAAATTGAGATACTATATTTCCATATCTCATTTTATAAAATCATGATCTTAATTTCTTGATACTTGTAACTTGACAATTTTCATGAATTGAGATCTTGCTTACAATTAATCTCCTAAGATTTTTATCGAAAAAGAAGATTTATTAAAAGGAATAAGTGTCTATTGATACTTATGATTTAATTCTTCATGACATGATTCCTTTATACTCATGGTTATATTTAAAATATGGATGCATTAAAAAATTAAACCATTATATTTCTTGTTGATAATAAAAAGGAAGAGAAATCAAAATTAATTTGGTTAAAAGAAAATTTGAACATTGAATGAGGAACAATTGCTTAGAAGAAAATTAGAACTTTCTAAATGCATGTAAAATGCTTGATAACAATTTGAGCTTGATTTACTATCATATTTTCTTTTGGAATTCTTGATGCTCATTATCAAAATTTACATGAGAAAATCTTCAAAATGCATGATTTGATTAATTTGCTACATTACTTGAAATTTCCATAAGATGAAATAAATTGCATGGGTAGCTCTTAATTTTGGAATTTATATTTATAAAATTTACATCTATAAAATTGAGTATTTTTTTGATATGATGCTTTCCCGAACCTCCTCATTGATTCTATCGTTTTGTTTACAAAAAGAGAGAGAAATTGACTAGATTTCTTTCTTTGTACAAAGAATATTTATAATAAATGTGTTGACATATGTTTAGAACACTCAGTATTCAAATATGCGATGAATATTTCTTCTTTTTTATAACAAAGGGGGAGAAACGACATGATTGATGATATATGATAAATATTATGTTTGAAATTTTATCATATAATAAAAATTTATTTTGAACAATTGTTTCGAAAAGGTATGTTGAACATTTATCCTTATTGATAAGTATTCAAATATGATAACGTTCAAATGATAGATATTTATGATAAATGCTCATATATGAATTGAACATTTCTCTTTTTTGTTGATGTCTCTTTTTTGTTGATGACAAAGGGGGAGAAATGACATAATTGATGACGTAAGAGAAATGTGTATTTTGAAATCTTTGAAATGTTTATATGATACAAAGAAAAGATGATTACTCTGAAAATTTTATCATGTATAGTATCATGATTTTTTACATAAAGTGAATGTTAAAAATATTTATTATGTGAAACATATCAATTGAAATTATTTATCATATGATACCAAGAAAAAGAATGCTTTGAAAATTTTATTATGTATGGTATCATGAATGGTTAAATTATGAAAATACTATACTTGAATTCAAAAGTGATAGGTTCTTTTGAATTTAATTTGTTGTATTTATCCTATGACATATACATAGGGGGAATTAAGGTTAATTTCATCATCAATTGGTTGCCATCATAAAAAAAGGGGAGATTATTGAATCTCAAATTTTGATGATGAATCAATTGATGAGTTTTATGATCTAACTCATGTATTAAAGAAAGTGATGCAGGATTAACTACGACGGTAAAAGGGCACTATAATAAGATATTGGGCCGGAGTCAGGTTCGAGCATCGGGCCAAGGTTCAGATGACGTAGTGGGAGCTCACTGAGAGTTTGCTGAAGGTCGATCGATGTTTGGACGATGTTATTGGGAATTTGCCGAGAGCTCACCAGAGGTTTACCGAGAAGTTTGTCGGGAGCTCGCTGGGAGTTCGTCGGAAGAATGCCAAGAAGTTCGTTGGGAGTTCGCCGACAGGTTATCGGGAGCTCACCGAGAGTTCACCAGAAGAATGATGGAAGTTCATTGGGAGTTCACCGAAGGAAATCGGGAGCTCGCCAGGGGTTCATCGGAAAGATGCCGGGAGTTTGCCGAAGAGACGATCGGACAACGAAGATTGTACGTTGAGTGTCGTAGTTAGTATCATAATGAGAGTTAGTTTTACTAACTCAATTAAGAGGCCATCAGACCTTAATTGGGGCTGATTTGGACCCATGATAAAAGTCATTTCAGTAACCCAAAGTTAAATAAGGCACAGTCTTCGAAGACATAATTTTCAAGATGACACAGTCTTCGAAAGTGTGTCAGGCGATTGAACTATCTAGATTGGGCGCTTGAACTGCCCAGACACAGTCTCCCAGACTATCAAGCGGCTGGACTGCCCAAAACATAGTCTCCCAGACTATGTCAGGTGGCTAAATCGCCCAGAACACAGTCTTCGAGACTAGCACCTTGGGAACACTGAAAAATTAATTTTTGGCTCCACTTTAGAAGCTATTTGGGGCCTATAAATACCCTGCCCTTTCTTGCTGGTGAATGAGCAAGAATTAAGAGTGAAAAACTGGTAAAACGTTGTTGTAATCCCTTGAGAGTTCCCCTCATTTCTTGTAGTAGTTTTTATTTAAGGGAGAGCTGATAGAATTATAAAGGTTATCTCTTGAACATGTAAATGGAGAATAGAGCTATAAGAGGGGTGTTTGATTTTTGCCCATTGAAAAAGATCAAGAGTCGAAGCCGGTGGCCTCATGTAAAGAGGAATTGGGAGTGGACGTATGTCAAGGGGACTGAACCACTATAAAATCAGTTTGCTTCCTCTTCTTTGCTCTTTATGTTCATTGCTTAATTGTCTACTACATTTGCTTGCACTCTTACAAATATCTCTACACTTAAACGTATTTCTGATACAGTTTTCATTAAATAAAATTTTTAAATCGATGAAGATTTCTCATCAGCACTATGGCTTCATAGTCAACAAATGGAAGGAGGAAGAAATCAACAAGTATCTCTTAGTCCTATCGTAATAATTCTACCCGCTGGCATCTTTGGCCGCACTTCAAAATTTGGTCATCGATGACTTCAACGTCAAACCTACTGCAATCATCATTTGGAAGCATTAATTGGGTAGCAACCTTACTATTCATAAAGTTGTTGGTGCTCCTAGTCTTGATTTGGATGGTGATGGGATGTTGCTTAAGAGATTCTTCAACTTTTGCTACTTGGCGGGTTTGTATGGCCGGCTAAAGCGTGAGTCATGCAATCAGCCAACTGCGGTTCTTTCTTTGTTTTCTCCTCCTTATGTTCCTAGACCTCTTCTTTAGATTCTTCAATAGGTTTTATTATGGAAAGCTTCCCTTTTTCACAGTGATGGTTGTGGCCCCAAAGTTCGTTCTAATACCAATAAAGACCCTTTGTCAATCTGTCGTGTAGCTCTTCTAATGTCATTTTTTTTTGTGGCGAAGGATGGTTGGGGGTAGAGGGAGGTTTATATACTGCTAGTCTATTAGTGGCTATCATTCTCTAAGCATCTTGGTTAAGCCATTCCTCTTGGATTCGAGCGAAAGAGATTGCGGCCTTCATGATGCAAGGTTGTACGCTTTAACCTCTCCTTTAATTTTCGGCTTGAGTCCTTCGATGAATGTCCTTAATAATTGTCTATCAGACCAATCATGAGCAAAGTAAGATAATCCTCAAACCTAGTATGGTATTCTCGGATTGTGGATGTTTATTGGATCTTGACAAGTTGTCTGTTGATATTCTTGTACTTGGTCAGCCAAAGCGGTTCAACAGTGCATTCTTGAATTGTATCCACGTCGGAGCCCTATGAGTGTATTCAAGCCGATTGTACCACTGAATTGCATCTCCTTCGAGGTGGATGACAGTGGTGTCCACATGAAATCCTCCGATGTTTGGTAATAGCAGAAAGTAATGTTCGGAGCGTGAAATCCATCCCATCGGGTCTCCTTATCATCGAGGGAAGTCTACCCTCATGTGTGGCTGTATCATGTTTGATGGTTGTCCCTCCTTCTCTAAATGCCTCTCTAAACTTTCTCCTTACTGGAATTTTGTTGGGCTCAGAGATCGGCCTAATCCGAATTCGACAAATAAGGCGTGCAATCTGTCCTCCATGCATGATTCAAATGCCTCCAACTTGGCTCCGAATTATTGAGAAACTAAGTGGGAGCATCACATGCACAATGGAATTTGAAACAAAATAGGTTTCCCATGCAAATCAAATCATCATGCAAAAGATTGGGTTGCGAAAAAATCATAAAAACTGAAAGAACCTCGTCATGTGATAGATTGATTAACTAGGGAGATCGTATATCCCTGTTTTCAAATATCCAGATGGAGAGGATGAAGAAGGTTAAGCGTCCTCCTCTCTAGCGATATCCACACGATGGATCTCTATAGCAATTCTCCTCAAATCTGATCTTGTAACTCTTGCACAAAGGGAGGAAGGAGAACAGGAGGGGGTGACTAAAGTTGTAGTCTATCAACCATAAGCCTCCCCTCCTATTTATAGAGAGCTACCAAAAACCCTAGGGGTCATGCCTTAGTGGGTATTGGATCTCCATCCAATTACCCACTAACATTGCATTATTGGATCTCTATCCAATAATCTCCATTAGCCTCTAATTGAGCCTCATGCAAGGAGCCTATCAGTATAGGATTTCATTTAATGAGAATAGGGGCTAATTAGATCTCCATCCAATCATCTATTCGCTGAAGCATCCACCATATGTGTGTGACCCTCAAGGCCTGATACCGAGCTAACCGTGAGTCACTCCCATAAGAACTCCTTTTAATATAATAAATTATTATCCCTATAATAATTCACTCGACTCATCGACTATAGACGTACTAGGCCACTACGTCATAGTCCCTAAACAGTATAGGGGGATCAAATCTATCAGACATGTCTATCCATAATTACCATATATCTATAGTCCCTCATCCAACTAATACCAGAGACTGTATATTGGACATTGTACTGTTAGGCCATATACGGAATCCGTCTAAGTCTTGTCTTAAATCGAATTCTCCTAGAGAACTCTTTCTCTCTTAATCTGAATGACTCTAACTAGGGATTTGTTTGAGCAAGCACATATGAGATATTTCTCTCACGATATCGAGAGTGGATGAGCCTTTATTGACATTTAATTATACCAGATCTGAAACTTTCCAAATCTGTAAGTCCGATGCCAAAGAAAGAAGTACTCAAATAAAGCATCATTGGTGTCTCAAATCTAAGGACCATATACATAACTGAGACTATGGAATTGTTGTCAGATATTAGGTATCATTAACTATACAACATTCCATAAGTGAATCAATTAGTGAACTCATCATACAATGAGCACCTGTACTATATCTTTAGTGTCTCCACATAAGTGGCTATGAGACTAGCTACCTCCATTATATGGATGGGTATATAGTACACCGATCTGTCTGGTTATCCCGATGTCCCTCTTGAGTAACCTATGACTGGGATTATTTATGATATGTGTTTAAAGGTGAATCAATCTCATTATCGTGATCTCATCACGATCTGATTCTCATTGCACAGAACCAAGGATATCACAACATATATATGCAACAAATAATATAATGTGAGAATATGTCAATAATAATCAAAAGCAAAAAGATCGTGCAGTGTATCACATGTGTCATCACTCACGTGATTGGCTTGTAGGGCACCTGTAACCAACAATCTCCCACTTGACCAAAAGTCAATCACCTATGTGTCTGATCTCCATCAAACCCCTGTGACGCTCAAATACAATATGAGCCAATGGCTTCATTAGTGGATCTGCAATGTTATCTTCAGATGTAACTCTTTCCATTGCTATATCTTTCGGGCTATGATCTCTTTAATTAAGTAGAACCTGCTCAAAACAATTCTGATAAGATTTAGGTTCTCTTGCTAGAACTATCGCCCTGTCGCTGTCGTAGTATTTGGGAAGCTCCACGCTGCTTGGTACGACTCTCAAATCCCTGATGAACTTCTTCATCCACACCCCTTATTTTGCTGCTTCTACTGTAGCAATGTATTTCGCCTCTATGGTTGAGTCAATAGTATCTTGCTTGGAACGCTTCCAGCTTACTACTCCATTTAGGGTGAAAATATACCTCGAGTTCAACTTGCTATCATCAATGTCGGACTGAAAACTCGAGTCTGTGTAGCCCTCAACCTGGA
The DNA here is from genome assembly GCA_029747655.1 of Ensete ventricosum. Lineage (NCBI taxonomy): Eukaryota > Viridiplantae > Streptophyta > Magnoliopsida > Zingiberales > Musaceae > Ensete > Ensete ventricosum. The sequence continues at coordinate 32,264,852 of JAQQAF010000003.1, read as the reverse complement.
GGCTACCTCCTCCATATACTAGTAAAATATTTTTAGTCTTCTCAAGTACTTAAGGATACACTTTACTGCCTTCCAATGTTCTAAACTTGGATCCACCTGATACCTGCTCGTGACACTTAGAGCATGTGCTATATCAGGTCTGGTACATAGTATACCATACATGATAGACCCTATCGCTGAGGCATAGGGTATCATATCCATGTTTATCTTTTCTTCAAGAGTCTTTGGGGACATACTCTTAGAAAGTGATATTCCATGTCTCATTGGTATGAGACATCTCTTGAAATTCTCGATGCCAAACTTTTTGACAATGGAGTCTTTGTACCTAGACTGGGGCAAGACAAATATCATCTTGGATCTATCTCTATAGATCTGGATCACTAAAATATATGATGCTTTGCTTCTTTCATAGAAAAGTTTATATATAGCTAAATGTTTACTATGGAGAGCATTCATATATCATTCCTAATGATTAGGATGTTATCCACATATAGCACCAGGAAGGAGATAATGCTCCCACTTACCTTCCTATATACACAAGGCTCATCTTCGATTTTAACGAAGTCATAAGATATGATCACCTCATCAAATCTTATGTTCCAACTTCAGGAACCTTGCTTCAATCCATAAATGGATCTAAGCAACCTACACACTTTATTTGGACTCTCCCTGGATACGAATCCCTCTAGCTATATCATATACACCTCCTCATCGAGGTTACGATTGAGGAATACTGTTTTCACATCTATCTGCCAGATCTCATAGTCATATTGTGCTGCAATGGCCAAAAGAATTCTAATGGATTTAAGCATGACTATAGGTGAAAAAGTTTCGTCATGGTCAACTCCTTATCTTTGACGACATCCTTTAGCTATCAGCCTTGTCTTATAGATCTCCACCTTTCCATCTACTCCGATCTTCTTCTTAAAGATCCACTTGCAGCTGATGGGTACGATAACCTCAAGTGCATCTACAAGGTTCGAAACCTTGTTAGAGTATATGGAATCTATCTCAAAATTCATGGCTTATTGTCACTTCCCGGAGTCTATACTCATAATAGCCTCCTCGTAGGTCTGAGGATCAACATCTTGAGAGTCCTCTCCACTGATATGTCTCACATATCTTTCAGAATGGTGAGATACTCTGCTAGACCTGCGTAAAGTTGAAACTTATGTGCTAGGTACCTAAACAGAGTCGAACTCTGGAATGGTGCTTGAGCTAGGTTATCCAACCTCACTCAACTTTATCCCACACCCACTGTTTCCACCAAGAATGTGTTCATTCTCAAGGAACACAGCTCTCTTGGCAACAAAGACCTTTCAATTCTCGAGATGATAAAAATAATACCCCAAAGTCTCCTTAGGGTATCCCACGAATGTGCACCGTTCTGTCCTTAATTCCAATTTGTCGGGGTTGTATCTTCTAACATGGGCAGGACAGTCTCAAATCTCAACCATCTTAAGATCAGACTTTTTTCCTTTCCATATCTCATATGGTGTATACAAGATCAGACAGTCTCAAATCTCAACCATCATAATATATATATATATATTATGATGTCCTTGATTTTGTGCAATGAGAATCAGATTATGATGAGATCACAATAATGAGATCGATTCACCTTTAAACATAGATCCTAAATAATTCCGATCATAGGTTACTCGAGAGGGATATCGAGATAACCGGACAGATCGATGTACTATATACCCATCCATATGATGGAGGTGGTTGGTCTCATAGCCACTTATATGGAGACACTAAGGATATAGTACAGGTGCTCATTAAAGAATGAGTTCATTGATTGATCTGTTATATTGTATGGTTAATGATACCTAATGTCAGACAACAATTTCATAGTCCCAGTTATATATCTGGTCCTTAGACTTGAGACACCAAGGATGTCTTGTTTGAGTATTCATTCTTTGACACCAGACTTATAGGTTTAGGAAGCTTCAGATCTGGTACATCAGGTTATTGGGATTAGTAGCCAACCTTACGAAGACAATTGAGTGTCAATAAAGGATCATCCACTCTTGGTATCGTGAGAGGAATATCTCGTATGTGCTTGCTCAGATAAATCCCTCGGTCGCGGGTAAAGGCAGCCACCAGCGGCACACAGCATTATTGTATGTGCGGCGGCGACGGCAGGATGAGGGCAGAAGGGGAGGGCTAGGGCATCTTCTTAAGTAAAAGATGGTTATACCCCTCAGAATTTAAGAAATTTTAACTCTATCCTATTTTACAGAATTTCTTAAATGCCCCCAATAATTTTAAAAATTTCGAGGACTGTCCTCTCATCCAGAATTTTAAAAATGCCCTTGATAATTCTAAAATTCTGAGCATGTCCTGATTTCTAAAAAAATAATTAATTAAATAGTTTAATTTATTATTATATATATTTAGTAATCGTACATATGATATGATGTACATGTGATGTATGATGTGAATAGATGATCATGAGCCATGTGTTGTGATATGTGTAATTATGATTATTATTATTATTATTGGGGACTATGAGCCTTTATTTTTCTCGTTTATTGTCAGGCCTGCATGCTTGTGATTATTTGTAATTACATTGAGAGGCATGACGAGAGAGTGGAGGTGACAGCGGGACCCATGATGTCGTGGTGGGAGATCACGACGCATGGTCATGTGACGATTCAACGGAACCAATGATGACGAGATCAACGATCATAGGGCATCGAGATGCGCTGATGCACATATAGATCATATTGTGAGTGATTAGGCCCATTGGCTTGGGCTTAATCATATTAGGTGACGGCTTATAATCATCCGGTGTGGCTTGTATATGTGATGTGTCATACACCTACTATATATATATATTTGCATATGATGTAGATATATATTAAATATGTATGTGTGTGACACGATATATTAGGAGACTGATACGAAACAAAAACCCCTCCTACGATAATATTAAGTCAGTAAGCATAAAGCAATAAGATTGACCCATATAGCCTTCTATTGTTATAAGAAGAAATTGAATCACGACATAGGTTGAGTTGGTCGAGTCCCTCGTGGCTCACTTATCTACGTAATCGAGTTCTTGCTTACGATATAGAGATATCACAGGTGACCTGAGGACATGGTATGCTTGGTTGAGTCCCTCGAGGGCATATCATCAAATTAGCTTCGTCTTGTAACGATGGTGATGACTTAACTGAATATCATGGTTGGTCGAGTCCCTCGAGACAATGATGATTCAGAGATCGAACATGACGGGAATTACAAGGAGTTGTGATTGGTAAGAGTTGCCTACCTTTTGGGCTTAGTATAATTAGTCTAGTCCCTCAAGGTTGCACTAAGATGTTAATTGGATCCCGATCCCCACTAGGAGTCTGTTGGAGACTTTCGTCTCACGTGTCAAGGGTGTCATGTGATTCGCTAGAAAAATAGTTGGAGTATATTAAGATAGAAGTTCATATCTTAATTAGTATTTTCTGTAAAATTTGTATGTTATTTATTTATGCTGTATCTTGTTTATCAGAAACATGTCGCTTATAAACCCTCTGTGTGACATACTTGATGCCAACCATCTCATTGGTCCAAATTACACAGATTGACTCCATAATTTGAGAATTATTCTCACGGCGGAGAAAATCACATACGTCCTTGATACAATTGTGCCCACACCGGAAGAAGGGGCAAGCGAGGATGAGATCGCTCGCTATATGAAGTATATAGACGATTCCACATTGGCAAAATGTTATATGTTGTCTCCATGACTCCTGAGTTATAGAGGCAATATGAGAGCATAGATGTAGATTTTATCCTTCTTCATCTCCGCCAACTGTTTGAGAAATAGAGAAGAACTCAAAGATATAAGATATCTAAGAGACTCTTCCAAGCTAGGATGATAGAAGGGATATCGATTGAAAACTATGTCCTAAAGATGATAGAGTGGATCGAGAAACTCACAGGTCTAGGAATAGTCCTAAAGGATAATCTGTATGTTGATCTTATACTTCAGTCCCTACCAGATTCCTTTTCTCACTTCATCATGAATTTTGAAATGAGCAAGTTTGAGGTGACTCTCCCTGAGCTCCTCAATATGTTAAAGGAAACTAAGAGTGCCATCAAGAAGGAGAAGCCAGTTTTCTATATTGGTGAGACAAAAAAGAAAAGGAAGGCCAGCAAGATCCTTAAGAAGGGCAAGGGCAAAGGAAGATCGGGTAAAGGAAAGGTTGTCAAGAAAGACCTGGCAAAGGATAAAGGATAGTGCTTCCACTGGGACCAAGATGGGCATTGGAAGAGGAACTATAAGGACTACCTTACAGAGAAGGCGATATAGAAGCTTTAGGTATATTCATAATCAGTCTTCACTTGTCAGATTTTCATGATAACATATGGGTATTGGATACCAGGAGTGCTTATCATATCTGCAATTCGTTGCAGGTTCCAGCAAGGCCTAAGAGATTGGCTAGAGGCGAGATGAACCTCAAGATGGGCAATAGAGCAAGAGTTATTATAATTACTATTGGGGAGGTCATCCTACATATGCTTGGTGGAGCTATTATTGCATTAGATGCATGCTATTTTGTCCCTTCCATTATCAAAAATATTATTTTTATCTCTTGTTTGATAATTAATAGATATAAATTAATTTTTAAGAACAATAATTGTTCAATAATTATGGATGATGAGATAATTACTAAAGGGACCTTTATAAATGGCTTATATGTGTTAGACACTTCTCCATACATCATGAATATAAATATGTTTAAGAGAAAAATAGATGAGGTGAATAATGCATACCTATGACATTGTAGGCTAGGTCATATATATGAGAGAATGATTCAAAAGTTGCTGAAAGATGGATACTTAGATTCATTTGACTATGAGTCATATGCAACTTGCGAACCTTGCCTTCGTGGGAAGATGACCAACTCTGCTTTTAGTGGAACTAGAGAGAGAGCCACTGAGTTATTAGAACTCATACATAGTGATGTATGTGGTCTCATGTTGACTCAAGATATAGGTAGTTACTCATACTTCATTACATTCAGTGATGATTTCTCTAGGTATGGACATATGTACTTAATGAAGTACAAGTCCGAGACCTTTGAGAAATTTAGAGAATATAAGAATGAAGTCGAGAACCAGATTAGAAAGAGTATTAAGACTCTTCGATCAGATTGAGGATGAGAGTACTTGAGTATGAAGTTCACCCATTTCCTCAAGGACAATGAGATTCTATCCCAGTGGACACGTCCTTATACACCTTAGCTTAATGGTGTAGTAGAAAGGAGGAATCATATGTTGTTAGACATGGTGCGGTCCATGATGAGTTTCACTGACCTTCCCGTCTCATTCTGGGGGTATGCCCTAGAGACCGCAGTTTACCTTCTGAACAGAGTTCCATCAAAGTCGGTAGTATCTACACCATATGAGATATAGAAAGGAATGAAGCTCAATCTTAAGGTAGTTAAGATTTGGGGCTATCATGCCCATATTAGAAGACAACTCCGACAAGTTAGAATCAAGGACGGAATGGTGCACGTTCATGAGATATCCTAAGGAGACTTTGGGGTATTACTTCTATCATCCCGATGACCAAAATGTCTCTATTGCCGAGAGAGCTGTGTTCCTTGAGAAGGAACACACTCTTGGTGGAAATAGTGAGAGTGAGATAGAGTTGAGCAAGGTTGGAGAACCTAGCTCAAGCACCATTTCAGAGTCCGAGTCTGTTCAGGTACCTAACACACAAGTTCCAACTTTGTGTAGGTCTAGCAGAGTATCTCACCCTCCTGAAAGATATGTAGGACATATCAGTGGAGAGGACTCTCAGAATGTTGATCCTCAAACCTACAAGGAGGCTATTATGAGTATAGACTCTGAGAAGTGGCAAGAAGCCATGAATTCTGAGATGGATTCTATGTACTCTAACAATGTTAGAAACCCTATGAATGCACCTGAGGGTATCGTACCCATCGGCTGTAAATGGATCTTTAAAAAGAAGATCGGAGTAGATGGGAATGTAGAGACCTATAAGGCAATGCTAGTAGCTAAAGGATATCGTCAAAGACAAGGAGTTGACTATGATGAAACCTTTTCACCTATAGCCATGCTTAAGTCCATTAGAATTCTTTTGGCAATTGCAGCACACATTGATTATGAGATCTAACAGATAGATATGAAAATGACATTCCTCAATGGCAACCTCGAGGAGGAGGTGTATATGATACATCCAAAGGGATTCGTACCCAGAGAGAGTCCAAATAAGATGTGCAAGTTGCTTAGATCCATTTATGGATTAAAGCAAGCTTCCCGAAGTTAGAATATAAGATCTGATGAGGTGATTAGATCTTATGACTTCGTTAAGAACGAAGATGAGCCTTGTGTATACAGGAAGGTAAGTAGGAGTGCTATCACCTTCTTGGTATTATATGTGGATGACATCATAATCATTAGGAATGATGTAAGAATGCTCTTCACAATAAAGGCTTGGCTATTCAGAAAATTCTCCATAAAATACTTAGAGGAAACATCCTATATTTTGGGGATTCGGATCTATAGAGATAGATCTAAGAGGATGCTTGGCTTGTCCCAATCAAGGTACATTGACTCCATTGCTAAAAGGTTTGGCCTGAAGAATTCCAAGAGAGGTCTCATATAGATGAGATATGAAATATCACTTTCTAGGAGTATGTTCCCATAGACTCCTGAAGAAAGGGTAGACATGGATATGATACTCTATGCCTCAGCAATAGGGTCTATCATATATGTTATATTATGTACCAAGCCTGATATAACGCATGCTTTGAGTGTCACGAGCAGGTATCAATCAGATCCAGGTTTGAAATATTGAAAGGGTGTATCTTTAAGTACTTAAGAAGGACTACAGTTCTTTTACTAGTATATGGAGAAGGTAACTTCCAAGTTGAGGGCTACACCGACTCAAGTTTCTAGTCCGACATTGATGATTGCAAGTCAAACTTAGGGTATGTTTTCACCCTAAATGGAGGAGCAGTAAGCTGGAAGAGTTCCTAGCAAGATATTACTGTTGACTCGACCATAGAGGCAGAATACATTGCTACAGCAGAAGCAGCAAAGGAAGGGGTGTGGATGAAAAAGTTCATCAGGGATTTGAGAATCATTCCGAGTAGCGTGGAGTTGATTCCCTTATACTGTGACAGTGACAGGGTGATAACTCTAGCTAGGGAACCCAGGTCTCATCAGAAGTGTTCTGAGGAGGTTTCATTTGATTAGAAAGATCATAGCCCATAAAGATATAACAATGAAAAGAGTTCCATCCAAAGATAACATTACAAATTCACCATTGAAGCCACTGGCTCAGATTGTATTTGAACATCACCGGGGTCTGATATGGATCAGAGACATAGGTTATTGGCTTTAGGTCAAGTGGGAGATTGCTAGTTACAGGTGCCTTGCAAGCCAATCACGTGAGTGATGACACATGTGACACGCTGCGATATCTTTTTGCTTATTATTATTATTAGCATATTCTCACATTATATTATCTATTGTATATATATTGTGATGTCCTTGGTTTTGGGCAATAGAAATTGGATCGCGATGAGATCACGATAATGAGATCGATTTACCTTTAAACATAGATCCTAAATAATCCCGATTATAGGTTACTCGAGAGGGACATCGAGATAACCGGACAGATCGGTGTACTATATACATGTCCATATGATGGAGGCGGCTGGTCTTATAACCACTTATGTGGAGGCACTAAGGATATAGTACAGGTGCTCCTTGGAGAATGAGTTTACTTTTTGATCCGCTTATGGAATGTTGTATGGTTAATGATACATAATGTCAGACATCAATTTCATAGTCCCACTTGTATATATGGTCCTTAGACTTAAGACACCGAGGATGCCTTGTTTGAGTACTCGTTGCTTTGACACCAGACTTACAAGTTTGAAAAGTTTCAGATCTGGTACAGCTGGTTATTGGGATTGGTAGCCAACCTTATGAAAGTAATTGAGTGTCAATAAAGGATCATCCACTCTCGATATCGTGAGAGGAATATCCCGTATGTGCTTGCTCAGTTAAATCTCTGGCCAGGGTCATTCAGATTGAGAGAGAAAGAGTTCTTCGGTAGAATCCGATTAGAGCAAGATAAATTGATTCCATATGTGATTGAATAATACCATATCTATATAGTCTCTGGGTTATTAGTTGGATGAGGGATTATAGATACATGGTAATTATGGATAGATAGGTCCGATGGATTTAATCCCCCTATACCGTCTGGGGACTATGGCGTAGTGGCCTTGTACGTCCATAATCGATGTGTCGAGTAAATTATTATGGAGATAATAATTCACTATATCATAAAGAGTTCTGATGGGAGCGACTCACGGCCAGCTCGATATCGGGCCTAGAGGGTCACACATATGGTGAATGCTTCAACGAATAGAGGATTGGATGGAGATCCAATTAGCCCATATTCTTATTAGATGAGACCCTATGCTGATGAGCTCCTTGCTTAAGTTCCAATTAGAGGCCTAAGGAGATTATTGGATAGAGATCCAATAATACAAGGTTAGTGGGTTATTGGATGGAGATCCAATACCCACTAAGGCAGGAGCCCTAGGGCTTTTGGTGGCTCTCTATAAATAGGAGGGGAGACTCATGGTTGATAGCTGCAGCCTTGGCCTCCCCCTCCTATTGTCCTCCCTCCCTCTGCAAGAGTTGCAAGATTAGATTGGAGGAGATTCACTGCAGAGATCCATCGTATAGATACCGCTAGAGAGGAAGTCACTTGACTTCCTTCATCACGATCCAGATCTAGAATACGGGGATATACGATCTCCCTATGTAAAATAATCTCTCATATGATGTAGTTTTTTTTTATTTTTACGGCTTTCTCGCGATCCAATCTTTGCACGACTATTTGATCTGCATAAGAAACCTATTTTGTTTTGATTTTTGCTACGCATGTGATGCTCCCGCTGAGGTTTCCCAATAGTGTAGACACTACTGACTTTGATGAAACTCTGTTCAGAAGGTAAGCTGCTCTCTCCAGGGTATATCCCCAGAATGAGATGGATAAGTCAACGAAACTCATCATGGACCGCACCATGTCTAATAGCGTATAATTCCTCCTTTCTGATACACTATTGAGCTATGGTGTATAAGGAGGTGTCCATTGGGATAGAATCCCATTGTCCTTAAGCAAATGGGTGAACTCCGTACTCAAGTATTTTCCTCCTCAATCTGATCAAAGAGTCTTAATACTTTTTCCAATCTGGTTCTCTACTTCATGCTTATATTCCCTAAGTTTCTCAATGGTCTCGGACTTATAGTTCATCAAGTATACGTGTCTTTACCTAGATAAATCATTAGTGAATGTCATGAAGTATGAGTAACCGCCTATAGCCTGAGTCGACATGGGATCACATACATCACTATGTATAAGTTTCAAGAACTCAGTGGCTCTATCTCTAGTTCCACTAAAATGAGAGTTGGTCATTTTTCCATGAAGGAAATATTCACAACTTGCATATGACTCAGTTAAATAGATCTAAGTATCCATCTTTCAGTAACTTTTGAATCATTCTCTCATGTATATGACATCACCTACAATGTCATAGGTTTGCATTGTTCCCCTCATCTCTTTTCTTCTTAGACATATTTATATTTATGATGTGTGGAGAAGTGTTTAATACATATAAGCCATTTATCAGTGTCCATCTAGTGATGATCTCATCATCTATTGAATAACTATTGTTCTAAAAAAATTAATTTATATCCACTAATTATCAAACAAGAGATGGATATAATCATTTTGATAATAGAGGGAACAAAATAACATGCATCCAATGCAATGATAGCTCCACCAGGCAAATGTAGGGTGACCTCCCCAACGGCATTTGTAATAATTTTTGCTCCAATGCCCATCTTGAGGTCCATCCTGCATCTGGCCAATATCCCAGGTCTTGTTAGAAACTGCAACGAATTACATATATAATAATCACTCCCAGTATCCAATACCCATGTTTTATCATGAAAATCTGACAAGTGGAGACTGATCATGAATATACCTGAAGCTTCTCCAAGCTTCTGTTTCACCTTATCTGCAAGGTAGTCCTTATAGTTCTTCTTCCAGTGCTCGTCTTGGCCGTAGTGGAAGCACTATCCTTTGTTCTCTGTCGGGTACTTCTTGGTAACCTTTGCCTTACCCGATCTTTCTTTGTCATTTCCCTTCTTAAGAGTTTTACTGACATTCTTTTTCTTATTAGTCTCACTAATATAGTGAACTGACTTCTCTTTCTTAATGGTGCTCTCAGCTTCCCTCACATATTGAGGAGCTTAGGTAGAGTCATTTCAAACTTGTTCATATTAGAGTTAATAATGAACTATAAAAAGAAATTTGATAAGGATTGCAGTATAAGATCAACAAACAGGTCATCCTCTAGGACTATCTATATACTTCACAAAGCGAGCGATCTCATCCTCGCTTGTCCTTTCCTCCGACATGGGCACAATCATGTTAAGGACATACGATTTTCTTCGTCGTGAGAATAATTCTCAAATTACGGAGCCAATCAATGTAGTTTGGACCAGTGAGGCAATTAGCATCAAGTATGTCACACAGGGGGTTTGTGAGTGACATGTTTCTGACAAACAAGATATAACACAAATAAATAATATACATATTTTACAGAAAAACTAATTAAGATATGGACTTCTATCTTAATGTACTCATACTATTTTTCTAGTGAATCACGAGACACCCTCGACACGTGAGACGAAAGTCTCCAGTAGACTCCTAGTGGGGATCGGGATCCAATTAGCATCTTAATGCAACTTTGAGGGACTCGACCAATTATACTAAGCCCAAAAGGTAGATAATTTTTGCCAATCACAACTCCTTGTGATTCCCATTATGTTTGCCTCCGAATCATCATGGTCTCAACTACTCGACCAATCATGAACTTCAGTTAAGTTATCACCATCGTTACAAGATAAGTCTGATTAAATTGATATGCTCTCGACTACTCGACCAAGTAATACCATGTCCACAGGTAACGGGTGACATCTAAATGTCACAGGCAAGAACTCAACTACGTAGATAGGTGAGCCTCGAGGGACTCGACCAACTCAATCTATGTTATGATTCAATTTCTTCCTATAACAATAGAAGGCCACATGAGTCAATCTTATTGCCTCATGCTTACCGACTTAATATTATGGTAATAGGGTTTTTGTTTCATATCGATCTTCTAATATGTCATGTCACACATATACATATTTAATATATATCTACAACGCATGCAAATATATATATATATATATATATATATATATATATATATATATATATATATATATATATATATATATATGTATATATATATGTATATATATATATGTATATATATATATATATGTATATATATATATATGTATATATATATATATATGTATATATATATATGTATATATATATATGTATATATATATATGTATATATATATATGTATATATATATATGTATATATATATATGTATATATATATATGTATATATATATATATGTATATATATATATGTATATATATATATATGTATATATATATATGTATATATATATATATGTATATATATATATATGTATATATATTATATATGTATATATATATATGTATATATATATATGTATATATATATATGTATATATATATATGTATATATATATATGTATATATATATATGTATATATATATATGTATATATATATATATGTATATATATATATGTATATATATATATATATATATATATATATATATATATAACACCACATATGCAAGCCACATCGAATGATCATGAGCTGTCATCTAATATGATTAAGCCCGAGCCAATGGGTCTAATCACTCACAATAGGATCTATGTGTACGACGGTGCATCTCCATGCCCTATGATTGTTGATCTCGTCATCATCAGTTCCGTTAGATCCTCGTTGCATCACAACATGTCGTGATCTCCCACCATGATATCATGGGTCCTGCTATCACCTCCACGCTCCCGCCGTGCCTCTTCATGTAATTACAAAATAATCACAGGCTCGTAGGCCCCATAATAAATGAGAAAAACAGAGGCTCGCATGCCCCAATAATAATAATAATCATAATTACACACATCACAACACATGACTTATGATCATCCATCCACATCATACATCACATGTAGGACTACTAGATATATAATAATTAATTAAACTATTTAATTAAATATTCTAATTAAATATTTAGAATTGTTAAGGGTATTTTTGAAATTTTAGATAAAAGATAATCCTTGGAATTTCAAGAATTATTAAGGGTGTTTTCGGTATTCTGGGTATAGGAGAGACCCTAGCATTTCTCAAATTTCAAGCGGTAGTATTGTCCTTTACCAAAAATCAGAAACCCTAACCCTAGCCCTCTCACTACGTAGCTATCGCCGCCCCCGCCCATACGTAGGTGACAGCGCTATGCACCGTTGGCGGTCGCCCTGCCCACAAGCGGTTGCCCCTGCGGCAGGCGCCACTGCCCTCGGGCGGGACCTCGCGGGCAGGCAGGTGCCATGTCCGCAAGCGACGCTTAAGTGGGCGTCGCCCCACTATGGGCTGGCTGTGGCATAACCCCTATGGCCTGGCCGCGGGCGAAGGCCGCCCCTAAAGAGCTGGTCATGGGCGGCCGCACTTGTAGGGGCCCGACAGTGTTGGGCTGCCCCTATAGAGGGCATGGCCGTGGCAGGCTACCCCTATCCTCGTTGCGTTCACTTTAAAAACACAGCAAGAACATGTAGAACAGTTCTATGCGATTCTATCTCATCATACACAGTTTAAAACTAATTTTTCACACAAACAACCTAGCTCTGATACCACTATTGGGAAACCAAGAGGGAGCATCACATGCGCAGCGAAAATCAAAATAAAATAGGTTTTCCACATAGATCAAATTATCGTGCAAAAGATTGGGTCGTGAGAAAGTCACAAAATTCAAAAAAAATCATGTCATGTGATAAATTGATTACATAGATCGTATGTCCCTATTTTCAAAGATCTAGATAGAGAGGATGAAGAATGTCAAGCGTCATTCTCTCTAACGATATCCACATGATGAATCTCTACAGTGAAACTCCTCCAATCTGATCTTGTAACTCTTGCACAGAGGGAGGGAGGAGAATAGGATGGGGTGGCCAAAGTTGTAGCCTATCAACCATGAGCCTCCCCTCCTATTTATAGAGAGCTACCAAAAACCCTAGGGGTCTTGCCTTAGTGGGTTTTGGATCTTTATCCAATTACCCACTAATCTTGCATTATTGGATCTCTATCCAATAATCTCCTTTGGCCTCTAATTGGGCCTCATGCAAGTAGCTCATTAGTGCAGGGTTTCATCTAATGAGAATAGGGGCTAATTGGATCTCCACCCAATCCTCTATTTACTAAAGTATCCACCATATGTGTGTGACCCTCTAGGCCCAATATCGAGCTGGCCATGAGTCACTCCCATCAAAACTCCTTCTGTTGTAGTAAATTATTATCCCAATAATAATTCATTTGACTCATCGACTATGGACGTACTAGGCCACTATGCCAAAGTCCCAGACGGTACAAGATGATCAAATCCATCAGACATATCTATCCATAGTTACCATGTATCTATAGTCTCTCATCCAACTAATATCCCAAAGATCGTATATTGGACATGGTATTGTTAGGCCACATACAGAATCCGTTTGAATCTTGCTCTAATCGGATTCTCCCGGAGAACTCTTTCTCTCTCAATCCGAATGACCCTGGCTAGGGATTTGTCTGAGCAAGCACATATGGGATATTCCTCTCGCGATACCGAGAGTGGATGATCCTTTATTGATATTCAATTACCTTCATAAGGTTAGCTACCAATCCCGATAACCAGTTGTACCAGATCTGGAAGTTTCCATACCTGTAACTCCGGCATCCAAGAAAGTACTCAGACAAGGCATCCTTGGTGTCTCAAGTCTAAGGACTAGATACACAACTAGGACTATGGAATCACTATCTGATATTAAGTATCATTAACCATACAACATTCCATAAGCGGATCTATCAGTGAAGTCATTTTCTAATGAGCACCTGTACTATATCCTTAGTGTCTCCACCCAAGTGGCTATGAGACCAGCCATCTCCATCATATAGATGGGTATATAGTACACCAGTCTGTCTGGTTATGTCGATGTCCCTCTCGAGTAACTTATGATTGGGATTATTTAGGATCTATGTTTAAAGATGAATCGATCTCATTATTGTGATCTTATTACGATCAGATTTTCATTGCACAGAACCAATGATATCACAATATATATATGCAACAGATAATATAATGTGAGATATGCCAATAATAATCATAAGCAAAAATATCGTGCAACGTATCACACGTGCCATCACTCACGTGATTGGCTTACAGGGCACCTGTAACTAGCATGAGTAAATCTCCTAATGATATGATGTAAAACTCCAAATTTGTTATGATAAGGTCATTCTCTTGCTGTTGGACCACTGGTATGGATTGGTTGGGTGGATCAGTGTTTGAAAAGGGTAGATGGCTCAAGGCTCAAGGCTGCGGTAGGCTGTTGTTTCCTACAGTTGCTGCTACTATTTGGGATGACTGAGGTGTTGTATAAGGGGTATGATGGTAGACTTTTTAGGGTTAGAGGGGTGGCTTAGGGTTGCTATTGATGGCAGCAATGGTTTGATAGGGATTGGTGGCCAAAAGGATGATGGATCAAGGTTGCGATTTAGGGTTGATAGCTTGTAATTTAGGTTGTTGTTGGTGCTACGGTTTGAGGGTGTTGTGGAGGCTATGAAGGATTTTTGTGGTAGTGGTTTTAGGTTGGGAAGGAAGGTTTAGGGTTGTTGTTGGGGGTAGTAACTACATGGTTTTGGTGTTGGTGCAGCAAGATATGCCGAAGTGTAATACTGCAAGATTCTTCGTTAAGGAACAACAGTTTTATGACGCTGTTTGGGTCGGTTGTAAAAATAGAAAAAGGGCAACGATGGCTGCATCTTAAGGCTTGAAGGTGCCCTAAAGACAACATGGTTGGTGGTAGCAAGATTGATAATGTTGTGGTGGTTTGAGAGAATAAGAACGACAAAGGTACAACAACATAACTTTTCATCGAAAAAATTTCAATAGTATAGATGCAATTTTCCCTAGTAATTTGAAACAAGGATTCATGTAAAACTCAAGGGGAATCTACTGGTAACAGAGAGGTAATGCCATCAAAAATTTTGTGGAAGAAAATAGAAGCAAAAAATTTGGCAAGTTCAAAGATTACAGAAAGGTGCTGCGGTAGATTTTTATGTCTAAAAGGCAGTAGTTTGGACGTAAAAGAGTAGCAGTTTATATCAATAATTTTTTGACAAAACCAAAAGAAAATCTACTATTAAAAAGTGCTAAAGCTGTCGTAAAAAACTTATGGAAGATTGGATAGAAAAATCATAGCAACAAGATCAAAACAGGTAGTGGTATGTGGCTGAATTCTGCATCGTAACTTTTATCGTAAAGATGGAAACTTTATGACGAAGAGTTTATGCAGCGAGATAGGAACAATTTTATTGGTTTTTTAGATGAAGGATAACTAAATTACAGTAGCAATAAGGTATGAAACAAGAACCTGTTGCAATTCGTGGGGAAATCAAAAGATTATATGTGGTAGGGGAGATGACGTCGGAATTCGACGATGATCTAAGCAATTGTGAGAATTGCTTGGATGGTTGTGGAAGGATAATGGGTGGTTGTGGAATGGCATTGACATGCCAAGAACATTGCTTTGATATCAAGTGTTAGAACCCTTGCAGATTCTAAGCTTGGGGTGATCTCTATAGGGGCTCGGCCTCCTTGGAACTCTATAGGGGTTCCTCCCTCTTTGGTTTTCTGCTACATGAGCTGAAAGATAATTGATCTATTGATGATGAAAGGAGGCTTATTATAAGGCTATTTATTGGCCTTCTAAACCCTAACTCCTAATAGGATTCCTACTTTAAGACTCCTACTCCTGATAACTCCTACTCCAACTCTAAGAAGCAACTCCTACTCCAAGTAAACCAAGACTCCCCTTCCCCTCAATTCCTAACCCCTAGCCAACCCCTAACCATGATATGGTTGGTGGCTATAAGGGGCTCCAACTAGAGAGAGTCCAAGCTAAGTGGAACTCTCCCCCTCTTGCCATAGCCAACCTCTCTTTAGATGAGGAGATGGCTAGGAGACTCCCATCCCATAATGACTCCTCCCAAACCCTAGCCAACCACTTCTTTATTAGGGGGTGGCGGCTAGATTATGATTTATTACATTCATGGCACAATTGACTTTAACTTGTATCTAACTTCGACTCCTAACCTGACTCCAGTTTAGTCAAATCCTAACCCTACTAGGATTTGGGCTGATTTATTATAATGGACTCAAATATTCTCCTAGCCAACCTAATGTCAGGTCTAGGTTAGCCAACAAGGCCTAATTTAAGGACTCGACTCAACTAGGGTCCTAATAGTCATGTGTGCTCCTCTCTAGCGGTGATCCACACAACAGATGAAGCAGTGATGCTCCTTTTACAGCGCAAATCCTCAAAGCTTTTGTGCACCACCTCACAATAACAATCAAGAAGGGCCAACCTCTTCTTGCTGTCTTGACACACCACCAAAAGGGGCTGACGGTTGAGAAGGAGAGGGAGGGAGAAGAATACGAGGAGGCATCTAAAGGAGTCTAGCCTATGACCTTTTGGTCCCTCTTCTATTTATAGAGGTCCTTGTCAACTTAACTCTAATAGATCCTACTATATTGGATATCAAATCTTTATCTAATTACCTTAAGCCTCTTAGGTTATTGGATATCTATCTAATAAATATTATTTACTGTTATTGGGTCTCACTCGAGGGCTCCAATAAAATAGAGGCTTATTGGACATCAAATAAAACTACGGCTTATTAGATATCTCATATCCAATCCTCTACTCATCGTGACATCTACCATATGTCTATGACCCTTTAGGCCCATACCGAGTTGTTAGTGAGGTACACTTGTCAGAACTCCTTCTGACTCAGAACTCTTTCTGACTCAATGAATTATTGGTCACAATCGACCACCCCTACAGGCAGCCTGGCCGTAGGCCTCGCTCATGCAAGGGCCCTGGCCGAGAATAGTCACCCCAGCAGGCGACCCGCCCACAGGTGGCTACCCCATCCTTGCTGCCTTCATTGTGAATCGCAGCAACGAACGCGTAGAACATTTCTATGCAATTCAATCTCATCACATGTAGTTTAAAATTAATCTTTTGCATGAACAACTTTGGCTCTAATACCACTATTGGGAAACATCAGCGGGAGTATCACATATATAGTGAAAGATCAAAACAAAACTAGTTTTCCACGTAGATCAAAATTGTCAAGCAAAGATTGGTGCGAGAAAAATCATAAAACCAAAATACTGCATCATGTGTGAGATTGTTTACTTAGGGAGATTGTATATCCATGTTATTCTAGATCTAGATGGAGAAGAAGGAGGTCAAGAATCCTCCAATCACAGCCATAAATCTCACAACTCTTGTGTAAAGGGAGGCAAGAGAATAGGAGGGGGCAGCTAAAGGTGCAGCCTATCATCTACGTGCCACTCCTGCCTCCTATTTATAGAGGGTCACCGAAAATACTCAAGGTCCTGCCTTAGTGAGTATTGGATCTTCATCCAATTACCTACTGAACATGGATTATTGGATCTCTATCCAATAATCTCATTTGGCCTATAATTGGGCCTCATTAAGGAGCCCAACAATGTATGGTCTCATTTGATAAGAACAAGGGCTAATTGGATAGTTCCTATCCAATCCTCTATTCGTTAAAGCATCCACCATATGTGTATGACCCTTTGGGCCCGACATCGAGCTGGCCGTGAGTCACTCTCATCAAAACTCCTAATATAGTGAATTATTATCTCCATAATAATTCACTCGACTCATCGACTATGGACGTACTAGGCCACTACGCTATAGTCCCTTGATGGTACAGGAGGATCGAATCCGTCAGACCTTTCTGTCTACAGTTATCGTATATCTATAGTCCCTCATCCAACTAATATACCAGAGACCATATATTGGATATGGTGCTGGTTACCGGTGCCCTACAAGCTAATAATGTGTGTGATGACACGTGTGGTACGCTACATGATCTTTTTTACTTATTATTATTAGAATATTCTCATATTATATTATCTGTTGCATATATATTTTGTGATATCCTTGGTTCTATGCAATGAGAATAAAATCATGATGAGATCATGATAATGAGACCGATTGGCCTTTAAACACAGATCCTAAATAATCCCGATCATAGGTTACTCGAGAGAGACATCGAGATAACCAGACAAAATGATATATTGTATACCCGTACATATGATTGAGACAGTTGGTCTCAAAGCCACTTACGTGGAGACACTAAGGATACAGTATAGGTGCTCATTGGAGAATGAGTTCACTGATTGATCCACTTATGGAATGAATGCTATATGGTTAATGATATCTAATGTCAGACAATGATCTGTAGTCCCAATTATGTATCTAGTCCTTAGACTTGAGATACCAAGGATGCCTTGTTTGAGTACTACTTTCTTTGACGCCAGACTTATAGGTTTAGAAAGTTTCAGATTTGGTACAACGGGTTATCGGGATTGATAGCTAACTTTATAAAGGTAATTAAGTGTCGATAAATGATCATTCGCTCTCGGTATCGTGAGAGGAATATCTCATGTGTGCTTGCTCAGACAAATCCTTAGCTAGGGTCATTAGGATTAAGAGAGCAGTTCTCTAGGAGAATCTGATTAGAGCGAGATTTAGATGAATTGCATATATAGTCTGACAGTACCATATCTAATATACGATTTATGGGATAATAGTTGGATGATAGACTATCATCTTTGTCCTTATTAGTGGACAAACAGGTTCGATGGATACCGGGAGTGCTTATCATATCTGTAATTCGTTACAAGTTCTAGCAAGAGCTAGGAGATTGGCCAGAGGTGAGATGGACCTCAAGATGGGCAATGAAGCAAGAGTTGTTGTAATTGTCGTTAGGGAGATTACCCTACATTTGCTTGGTGAAGCTATCATTGCATTGGATGCATGCTATTTTGTTCCCTCTATATCAAAAATATTATTTTTGTCTCCTATTTTATAATTAGTGGATATAAATTAGTTTTTGAGAATAATAGTTGTTCAATAATTATGGATGATGAGATAATCACTAGAAGGACCATGATAAATGACTTATATATGTTCGATACTTCTCCACACATCATGAATATATATACGTCCAAAAGGAAAAGAGATGAGGTGAACAAAGTCGATGAGTCGAGTGAATTATTATGGGGATAATAATTCACTATATCAGAAGGAGTTATGATGGGAGTGACTCACGACCAGCTCGGTATCGGGCCTAGAGAGTTACACACATATGGTGGATGCTCAACGAATAGAGGATTGGATAGAGATCTAATTAGCCCCTATTCTCATTAGATGAGACCCTACACTAATAGGCAGGCTGGGTCATATATATGAGGGAATGATTCAAAAGTTGCTGAAAGATAGATATTTAGATCCATTTGACTATGAGTCGTATGCAACTTACGAACCTTGTCTTCGTGGAAAGATGACCAACTCTCCTTTTAGTGGAACTGGAGAGAGCCCCACTAACTTATTGGAACTTGTACATAGTGATATATGTGGTCCCATGTCAAATCAGACCATAGGTGATTACTCATACTTCATTACATTCACTAATGATTTGGCAAGTTGGCTACCAATCCCGATAATCGATTGTACTAGATCTAAAACTTTCCAAACCTGTAAGTCCAGTGTCAAAGAAAGGAGTACTTAAACAAGGCATCCTTGGAGTCTCAAGTCTAATGACTGTTGGGAAACCTCAGCGGGTGCATCACATGCACAGCGAAAATCAAAATAAAAATCGATTTGCCACGCAGATCAAATCATCGTGCAAAAGATTGGAGTCACGAGAAAAATCATAAAAATATAAAAAAATCACGATGTGTGAGAGATTGATTTTACCTATGGAGATCGTATATCTCTATATTCCATATCCGGATGGAAAAGATGAAGGAGGTCAAGCATCCTCCTCTCTAGCGGTATCCACACGATGGATCTCTGCAGCGAAACTCCTCTAATATGATCTTGCAACTCTTGCTCAGAGGGAGGGAGGAGAATAAGAGGTGGTGACTAAAGCTACAGCCTATCAACCATGAGTCTCCCCTCCTATTTATAGAGAGCCACCAAAACCCTAGGGCTCCTTCCTTAGTGGGTATTAGATCTTCATCCAATAACCCACTAACCTTGTATTATTGGATCTCTATCCAATAATCTCCTTAGGCCTATAATTGGGCCTTAATCAAGGAGCCCATCAACATAGGGTCTCATCTAATGAGAATAGGAGCTAATTGGATCTTCATCCAATCCTCTATTCGCTAAAGTATCCATCGTATGTGTGTGACCCTTTAGGCTCAATACCGAGCTGGCCGTGAGTCACTTCCATCAGAACTCCTTCTGATATAGTGAATTATTATCCCCATAATAAGTCACTCGACTCATCGACTATGGACGTACTAGGCCACTACGCCATAGTCCCCAAACGGTACAGGGGGATCGAATCCGTCGGACCCGTCTGTCCACAGTTACCATATATCTATAATCCCTCATCCAAATAATATCCTAGAGACCGTATATTGGATATGCTACTGTCAGGTCACATATAGAATCAGTTTGTCTTGCTTTATTCGGATTCTACAGGAGAACTCCTTCTCTCTCAATCCGAATGACCCCAGCTAAGGATTTGTCTAAGCAAGCACATATGGGATATTCCTCTCATGATACCGAGAGTGGATGATCCTCTACTGACACTCAATTACCTTCGTAATGTTGGCTACCAATCCCGATAACCAATTGTACCAGATCTGGACCTTTCCAAACCTGTAAGTCTGGCGTCAAAGAAAGGAGTACTTATACAAGGCATCCTTGGTGTCTCAAGTCTAAGGATCAGATACACAACTATGACTATGGAATCACTATATGACATTAGGTATCATTAACCATATAACATTCCATATGCGGATCAATTAGTGAACTCATTCTCTAATGAGCACTTGTTCTATAGCCTTCGTGTCTCCACACAAGTGGCTATGAGATCAGCTGCCTCTATCATATGGATGGGTATATAGTACACCGATCTATCCGGTTATCTCAATGTCCATCTTGAGTAACCTATGACTGGGATTATTTATGATCTATGTTTAAAGGTGAATCGACCTCATTATCGTGATCTCATCACGATTCGATTCCCATTGCACAGAACCAAGGACATCACAATATATATGTAACAAGTTATATAATTTATGAATATTCTAATATTAATCATAAGTAAAAAGATCACATAGCGTGTCACACGTGTCATCACTCACGTGATTGGCTTGTAGGGCACTTGTAACCAACAATCTCCCACTTGACATTCGATGAAAACCAATATCGAAAGTGTGCTTGTCTTAGAGTAAGTGTAATAAGCAGTTAACTCAAAAGCAATAGGAACAAAGAGCACAAAAGAAATGCACTTCGGATTTATAGTGAATCGATCCACGTGACCTACTCTACTCCTGATTCCTCTTCACTCGAGGCCACCGGCTTCCACTACTGATCTTTTTTCAATGGGTGAAGATCAATCACCCCTTACAACTCTTTCTCTTTTTCTCAGGTTCAAGAGATAACCTTTATAACCCTTTACAAGTATTCCCTCACACTCTCCCTTTGAATAACCTCTAAGCTTCTAGAAAAAGTAACTCGGCTTTCTAAGAGGGTTTTCTCACAGCATCTATAAGGAGAAGGAAAATAATCTCTAATACACAAGCTCTGGCTTTGAAGTGCAAAGTGAATGATTCAAGGATGTATGAAAGTTCAGGTGCAATAAGAGGTGTTGGCTCTAAAGTAAGGTCAGCAACAGATTTTGAAGTTATAATTCTAGGATATAAAGATTATATAAAGTAAAGTGGAAAGAAAGGATTTAAGATAAGGCTCATTCCCTAACAGCAATACAACGAAAGAAGGACTTGCTCTAGGCAATTGTCTAACGCGAGTTGACAACACATAACCTCATGTTTATGATTTCAATTATTGCTATTTTAAGTAATAATACTTGGGGTATTTATAGACTCCATATGACTTCAAAAGTTAGAGTCAAAAATTTAAATCCCTAAGATTTCAGGATACGGGCGGTACCACCACCGACACTGGTGATACTATCGTTGAACAAAGCTCGGGATTCTGTGCTCTGGCGATACCACAGCCCATAATATGTGGTATTGTTGAATCTTAGATTTTGATGATGAAACCAATTGATAAGGTTATGATCTAATATACATTTAAGTAACGCAATACTAGCTTCGATTAAGGAGAGGCAAATCAATTAAAGTAGTGGAATTAGATGTTGGGCCATAAATAAACATGTTAGAAGACTGGACGTCAAAACGAAGGAATGGTCGACGTGCCGGCAAAAGGACTTCGTGCCATGAGTTCGGGCATCGAGCCAGAAGGATCGGGCATTGCGCCACGGAGATCAGATGTTACAAAAGTCAACATGTCGATTGGGTAATACGCTGCAAGAGATGATGATGCATCAAAGGTTTTGATGAAGTGTCAGATGAACCAATGACATGTCAGACAATTTAGTATTATTATTTGTAATTGATTATGTCTAGATGGATGTAATTGTGATTGTAATTGAGTTGGTACTTCAAAAGCAAATGTCCCCAATTGAAGAAAAAGTTGTAAAAGAAGAAGAAAGAGATCAAAGCGACTTCGGATGAATCAAGTGCATCCGAAGACGAGGAGCAAACAAGTGAAGATGAGGCTCACAACAATAAGGTAAGTGACTCAAGCAAATTTTCTTTACTTATAATGAATTACTTGATGTTTTTCATAAATTATTTAATGAAAAAGGTTAGTAATAAATGTAAATTGTTCAAAAAAATTAATTAATTATATATATGACTGAAACTTGATGATTTTGTTTTAAGAAATATTTTGATTAAATATGGTTTATGCTTAAATTATTATGATTTTCATGATAAAGTTTGCCTTTCAGTTTTAAACATGATGCATAGTTTTGATATTAAACTAAAAAAACTTGGAAGTGCTTGTATGAAATGAATCGCATTAATTGAAACAACTAAAAAGAGGAAAGTATTTTTCCTAAAAATTTCTCAATCTCTATCTTATCGAGTTTTCAATAAGAGATTGATGAATCTATTCATGATATTTTTTAATCTCTTGAACTATAAAATTGATTTTAATGATTTGAATTTGAATGAGATTTTTTTTAAATCGAATCATGAACATTCTCTTGATTTCTGGACTTGAGGTATCTTTTATGGGAATCAAAAAAAATTTAGCTTCTATAATTTCTTCATTTTACCATTTTCTAAAGAGGAGAATCATGATCTTGATAGTTATAACTTGAGATTTTTATATAAATCAAGATCGTTCACTATGACTCTTTCATTTTATTAAAGAGAATTATCCAAATGAATCATGATTTATCTTTTAATTTCTCAAAATTAAAACTCGAGATTTTCTAATAATCATGATCTTGATGACTTGAGATTTCTTATACATGAATTTAGCTCTTTTAATTGATCTCCTGTGTCTATTTCTTGCTATTTACTATAGAGAAGTTTTTATCTTAATTATGATCTTGACTTCTTGATATTTATAACTAGAGAATTTATTTTATTAATCAAGATCTCTCACTATTTATTCTCATATAATTCTCTCATTTTATTAAAGACAATAGTTGTCTAAATGAATCATAATGTTTTCTTGAGTTTTTTTCAATACTCACAACTTGAGATGATACGCTTTGATGTTTGGAACATTGTATACATAAATTGATATTATTTTCTTCATATTTCGATACTCCCTTATATTTATAGTTGTATACCTTATGTTATGATTAAAGCATTGTTGTAAAAAAAAAATTATACCATTGTATTATTCTCTTTTTTTTTACAATAACAAAGGGGGGGAAATCTTGCTAGCTTGCGAATCGCAAAGAAAAGAAAAATTGCTAGCTTGCACATTTCGAGGAGAGAAAACTTGCTAGCTTTCACATTGTAAATGAAGCAAAAATTGCTAGCATCTCATGGAAAGCAAAAATGCTAACTTGCACATCTCAAGAGAACCTAAAGTGCTTGCACATCTAAAGAGAAGTGCTAGCTTAAGGCAAAAGTTGCTATCTTGCACATCTAGAGAAGCAAAAATTTTGCTTAACTTCATATTCTCAAAAACTTGCTAGCTTTTATACTTCCAAGAGAAGTAAAACTTGCCAATTTGATATCTTTCAGAATAACGTGAAGTTTGCTTACTACTTGCGCTTCTCCTTTTTGTTGATGACAAAGGGGGAAAATGTATGATAATGATCATGCATGATATGATTATGCATAAAATTCTCATGATTTTTTAAATTCAAAGTTTCTATCAATGTGGCAGATTGATAGGGGGAGTTTAGTTAAACTCCGTCATCAATTGGTTGCCATCATCAAAAGGAGGAGATTGTTGAATCTCGAAATTTGATAACGAAATAAATTGATCAAGTTATGATCTAATATACATTTGAGTGATGCAGGACTAACCTCGATCAAGGAGAGGTAAATCGATTAAAGCAGTGGAATCATATGTTGGGCCGGAATTGAACATATTAGAAGATTGGACGTTGGGCGTGAGGAGTGGTCGATGTGCCAATAAAAGGACTTTGTGCCATGAGTTCGAGCATCGGGCCAAAAGTATCGGATATTGAGCCAAGGAGATTGCAGAGGTCAACATACCGATTTGACAATACATCACAAGAGAGGACAATACACTGAAGGTTTGGACGAAGCGCGAATGAACCAATGACATGTTGGACAACTTAGTATTCTTGTTTGTAATCGAGTATGTCTAGATTAAAGTAGTTATGATTATAACCAAAGTTGGTTTTGGGTGTAACCATACCAACTCAAATAAAGGCCCATTGGGCCTTAATTAAGGCTGATTTGAGCCTATTAGGAGGCTCATTTCGTTGACCTAGAAGGATGTACAGTCAGGTCAAGAGATGGTACAAGTCAAGTATAAAAAGTTTTAAAAAGTACTTTTCTGGGAATCTTGGATAATGGTACCATCGGCTGCTAGTGGTAGTACCGTCAGTCGGAAGTAGTACCGACTATTCTAGGCAATGGTACTACCCGTGCCTAAAAATCTAGGCTCTATTTGGTGGTGGTACCACCGGTGCCGATGGTGGTACCGCCCGTATCTCGAAATCTCTGGGTATTTGATTTTTTGGCTCCAATTTGTGAAGCCAATTAGGGTCTCTAAATACCCCAGGTATTCTTACTTGGATAGCAAGAAAGTAGAATAAAAACTTGATAAAATGCTATTGTAATTATTTGAGAGTTCCCTTCCTCTTCTCTAAGTGTGATTTTTATTTAAGGGCGGGCTGAAATAATTATAAAGCTTGTCTCCTAAAGCTATGAAAAGGAGAATAGAGTTGTAAGAGGATGGTTGATCTTCATCCGTTGAAAGAAGATCAATAGTGAAAGTCGGTGACCTCAACGGAGGAGGAATCAAGAGTGGAGTAGGTCACGACGACCGAACCACTATAAAATTAGTATGTCTTCTTTCTTTGCTATTTAATTATTTTATAAATTACTTTACTTGCTCATATTATTTTCAAGTCTAAACATTTTTCTATCATGAGTTTTTTGGAACAAATCTCAAAATCAACGGATAGTTTTCAAAAGCACTAATTTAACCCCCTCCCCCCCCACCCCTCTTAGTGCCAATTTTGATCCTAACAGGTACCACTACCGACGGGCGATACTACCATCGGCAGTGCGATACCATCGTGTTGGACCCAGCTGAGTTT
Source organism: Ensete ventricosum (assembly GCA_029747655.1). Taxonomy (NCBI): domain Eukaryota; kingdom Viridiplantae; phylum Streptophyta; class Magnoliopsida; order Zingiberales; family Musaceae; genus Ensete; species Ensete ventricosum. Next base: position 32,238,886 of record JAQQAF010000003.1, on the reverse strand, counting down.
GGTCCTAGTTGATTGAGTCGAGTCCTTAGATTGAGCCTTGTTGGCTAAACTAGACCTAACATTAGGTCGGCTAGGAGAAGATTTTAATCTATTGTAATAAATCAGCTCAAATCCTAGTAGGGATAGGATTCGGCTAAACTGGAGTCTGATTATGAGTCAAAGTTGGATACGGGTCAGAGTCTATTGAGTCATGAATGTAATAAAACCTAACCTAGCCGCCACCCTAGTAAAGAAGTGGTTGGCTAAGGTTAGGGAGGAGTCCTTATGGGATGGGAGTCTCCTAGCCACCTCCTCTTAAGAGAGGTCGGCTAGGGCAAGAGGGGGAGAGTTTCACTTAGCTTGGACTCTCTGTAGGGTGGAATAAGAACAAAATTAGGAGTTGGAGACCCCTATAACCACCAACCACATTATAGTTAGGAGTTAGCTAGGGGTTAGGAGTTGAGGGGAAGAGGAGTCTTGGTTTAGTAGGAGTCTTGGTTTACTTGGAGTAAAAGTTGATTAGAAGTTGGAGTTTATTGGAGTATGAGTCCTATTAGGAGTTAGGGTTTAAAAATCCTATAAATAGCTTGTATTCTCTCCTCTTTTCATCATTAATATATTAATACTTTTTCAACCATAGTGTAGAAAACCAAGGAGGGAGGAACCCTTATAAAGTTCCAAGGAGGCCGATCTCCTATAGAGATCACCCTAAGCTTAGAATCTACAAGGATTCTAATTCTTGGTATCAAAGCAGCATTCTTGGCATCTTATTGCCCTTCCACAGCCATCCATCATCCTTCTATAGCTGCCCAAAGCAATTCCCACAATTACTTATAGATTGTCTTCGAATTCCATCGTCATCTCCACTACTTCAAATCATCCTTTGATCTCCCCATGAATTGCAGCATGTTCCGATTTTCTACCTTACTGCTGCTATAATTTAGTTATCCTTATTCAAAAAATCTAAAAAATTTGATCCTATTTTGCTGCATAAACTTTTCATCACAATGTCTCTATCTCTACGATGAAAGTTGCACTACATAATTCCAGCCATATACCATTGCTTGTTAGATCTTACTGTTTCATTTTTTTATCCAAATATATACGAATTTTTTATGACAGCTTTGACACTTCCTAATAGTAGATTTCCTTTTGGTTTCGTTGAAAATTTCTTAATAAAATCTACTGATCTTTTACATCTATACTGCTGCACTTTAGACTTAAAAATCTACTGCAGTATCTTCTCGTGATCCTCGATGTTGCCGAATCTCTTGCTGTCGTTTCCTTCCACAAAAATTTTGATGACATTATCTCTCCCTTACCAGTAGATTCCCTTTGAGTTTCACTTGAATCTTTATTGAGAATCACTAGAAAAAATTATGTTTTTACTATTGGAATTTTTTTTGATGAAAAATTTGCTAACTTTTGTCTTTCTTCTTCTCCTTAATCTACCAAAACCTAACCATCTTGCTGCCATCAACCAAGACATCTTTAGGATACCCCTCTAGCCTTAAGACACTACCATCATATCCTATTTCCAGAACCCAAATAGCACCCAAAACTACAGCCAAAAATAGCAACCTATCGACGCAGAATTCTGCAACACTATCTTTTGATGTTTTTTGCTGCACCCATATCTGATCCTTACCGAAATTGTTGCTGCCACCCATGTCATCTTTAAGGCACCCATCTAGCCTTAAGATGCAGTGATCGTAGCCCTTTTTCAATTTTTACAGTCGGCCCAAACATTATCGTAAAACTGCTATTCCTTGACGAAGAATCCTACAGCATTACACTTCGTCATATCTTGCTGCACCAACACCTGAACCTTGCCAAACCAGTTGCTGCCCCCAACAACAACCCTTTCTTACCAACCTCAAATCACTACCACAAAAATCCTTTGCAGTCTCCACAGCAACCTCAAACGTAGCAACAACCGATCACCATTCTTATTGACATCTGAAGCACTAATAATTTTATGAATAGCAAGGTTGCTATTCGGATGGCCTTACCTATTTAGAATTGTAGCAGGTTTGATATTAAGGTCACCGACGGATAAATTTTGAAGTGTGATTGTAGGTGCTCGCGTGTGAAACTATTGTCGTAGGACCAAGAGATAATTATAGATTTCTTCCTGCTCCCTCTTGATGATTATAATGTCATTCTTGGCATCGAATAGCTGACGACATTAGGTGATATTTCCTGAAATGTTTCAAAACTAATTATGAAATTTGACAGCAAAGGGAAACAGGTGATATTGCATGGGAAACGTAGGAGCGACTTAACAATGATTTGCACACAATCAATGGAGAAAGTTTTGCATAAAGCATGCAGTAGATTTTTAGTACAACTTGAGCAGCAATCTATGGGGGAGCCAACCAAATTTGAAGAACCAAACCTACTTTCTCTGCTTGCTGAATTTTCAGATATATTTGATGAGTCGTGCAGCCTACCTCCTATCTGCCGGCATGATCGACGTATCCCGATTCTTCCGGGTAAACCTCCAGCAAATACTCAGCCATATCAGTATCCTTATCTCCCAAAAGATGAAATAGAGAGGATTGAAGAAGATATGCTTAAAATATGGGTCATCCGGCCAAGTTGCAGCCCCTACTCTTTGTCAGTGCTAGCTTTACCCGACCTCGACAAAGTATTTGTGATTGACGCATCGGGAGCTAAAATTTATGTTATCCACATGCAAGATGGACAACTCCTAATATGCACCGAGGCTCTCCCTACACTTCACATAATGCTTCTGATCTGTAAAGGGGTACTACTTACTACTGAATTTGAAATTTGGCATGATACTGCTCCTATCCATCTCAGACTTAAAACAGGCTCACACCACTGGGGACATTATCAAAGGGCAGCACTTATTCCAAAAGATAACTCGATTACTATTAAATAAGAACCAAGTGGTAGCCCACGCAAGAAAGAAATAGCCCCCCGATAAATACCGAAGCAGAAGAAAGTTTGCTTTGGAAGATCGAGTTTCCCTTTATCTCTAGCCCTACCAACAGGAAATTCGAGCCTCAAAGAAGTGGTCCCCCTACTACTTTGGCCCTTGCAAAATTAGAGATCACAATGGAGCTGTAACTTATGGATCAAGTCGGGGCACCAAAATACAATTAATCCTTCAAGTATCTCACGACAAATGAAAGTTTAGAGAGGACAACTCAGCCCAGATCTATCCACTAGACATTCCAACTAATGAAGAGGTTCAAGTTTAGCTAATGATCACGTGGGATCGTTGGATCGTGATGCACCACCATCTAGATACTACTACTCCTAATGGAGAGATACAAGATAATGCTAGACCACCAGACAATGGTGTGCCTATCATAGAAACCACGAGGAAGCTTCAAGAAGAATTACAAACCAGGACCCAAAGATCATGGAGCCTCAGCCTCGAGGACAAGGCTAATTTGAAGAGGGGGCGGGTCTATTAGGACCCTAGTTGAGTTGAGTCCTATTCGATTGAGTCGAATCCTTAGATTGTGCCTTGTTGGCCAACCTAGACCTAACATTAGGTCGACTAGGAAAAGATTTGAGTCTATTGTAATAAATCAGCCCAAATCCTTGTATGGTTAGAATTAGACTGAACTAGAGTCTGATTAGGAGTCGGAGTTGGATACAAGTCAGAGTCAATTGAGTCATGAATGTAATAAACCCTAATCTAGCCACCACCCCTAGTAAAGAAGGGGTTGGCTAGGGTTATGGAGGAGTTCTTATGGGATGGGAGTCTCCTAGCCACCTCCTCCTCTTAAGAGAGGCCAACTAGAGCAAGAGGGGGAGAGCTCCACTTAGCTTAGACTCCCTCTAGGGTGGAATAAGAATAAACTTAGGAGTTGGAGACCCATATAGCCACCAACCACATCATAGTTCGAGTTGGCTAGGGGTTAGGAGTTGAGGGGAATATGAGTCTTGGTTTAGTAGGAGTCTTGGTTTACTTAGAGTAGAAGTTGGAGTTTGTTGAAATATGAGTCCTATTAGGAGTTAGGGTTTAAAATCCTGATAAATAGCTTATATTCTCCTCTCTTTTCATCATCAGTAGATCAATATTTTTTCAGCCATAGTATAGAAAACCAAGGAGGGAGGAACCCCTATAGAGTTCCAAGGAGGTCGATCCTCTGTAGAGATCACCCCAAGCTTAAATCCACAAGGGTTCTAACACATCACCCATGTATCCTAGAAAAAGTATGTTTAAGTACTTTCCAGCTATACCATCCTTTGACCTGACTGTATCTCCTCCCAGGTCAACGAAATGAGCCTCCTAATGGGCTCAAATCAACCTTAATTAAGGCTTAATTATGGCCCAATGGGTCCCTAATTGAGTTGGCATGGATACACCTAAAACCAACTCAATTACAATCATAACTACTTCAATCTAGATATAATCGATTACAAACAAGAATACTAAGTTCTCCAGCATGTCATTGGTTCATCTGATGCTTCATCCAAACCTTTGGCACATCGCCCTCTTTTGTAGCGTATTGCCCAATCAACATATTGACCTTCGCAACATCCGATCTCCTTAGCGCAATGTCCGATCCTTATGGCCCGATGCTCGAACTCATGGTACGAAATCCTTCTGTCGGCATGTCGACCATTCCTTCAGCTCGATGTCCAATCTTCTGGCATGTTCAATTCTAGCCCAACATCTGATTCTACTGCTTTAATCGATTTATCTTTCCTTGATCGAATATAGTCATGTGTCACTCAAATACATATTAGATTATAATTTTATCGATTGGTTTCATTATCAAAATCTAAGATTCAATAATTATTATACTTATTAGACCTATTAAGTTATTTTAGAAATTCATGGGCATGTATAAAATACGTACCAAAATTTTTAGAATTTAATTAGATAAAATTATTTTTAAATAATTTTATTATTTATTTATTTTAATTTTGATTTTTATATCTTACTAATTATTTGGTCAAGTGGAAGAATGTTTAATTATGTGACCCTATATAATTAGATAACATATTATAGATCTAATTAGATTCTGATTGTGATTATCAACTAATATAAAAGAAATCTAATTATAATAGGATTTCTTAGGACATAACTGTGATAGGTGGGACTCCCCTAATTATCATCCTAAATCTTTTGCTCTCATCTATAAAAGGATAAAATATCTTCGGAATGGAACAACTAATTTTTGAGATTTCAAATCTGTTCTTCATTTTTCTTAGTTTATAATCCATCACTGATAGTGACCTTGTGAATGATAAAATGAGAGTAGAAGGCAAGTTTAGTTCTCTTTGCATATCATCATTATTATAGCTATTAGATCTAATGACAGTATGCTTGTAGATTATATAAAGACTTTTTGTATTGTATCATAATCTATGCAACGTAAATTTTGATTTATCTTTATTTAATTCAAGTTTTTGGTATAAAAATTTTTATTTAAAAATAATATAATTATAGTTTTTATGCTTACAAAAGATAAATAATGAAATTATATTTGGATTTGAAGGATATAATACCCCTACTATTTGGCATCCAATTGTCATGGGCTTAACTGCTTTTGTCTAAGCCGTGCGGCCCCCATGGGTGTTTGTCCGCAAAGGTCAGCTTTCTCCGAGATCTCCTATGGTCCCTTAGACTTACAAAAAAGAAAATGGGCCAGAAGAAGCAATTTCAATGGGATCCACAAGCAACTGCTCAAGCAAACACTTTATAAAGCCAATACAAATTACTCCCATGGACATTACAAACTCAAAAAGGTTGCACACAAAGGATAATGGTCCATTTAAGACCGAAGTCCCCACAAGTGCTTACAAGACACACTTGTATTTACAAGCCAAAATTGACCACAAAGAAAACCAAACTATGACTGCCAAGCCTACTGCAAACCCGCTATTTGCTATACAAGGTATGTACACAAACCGAAGGACATGAACAAACATAAGCATTTCATCAAATACCTTGTTTACATTTTTGTCCGTGACATTCTCCCCCACTTATTCCTTCGACATCCTCGTTGAAGCCACTGTAGATGCTGCATCTCCTCATATTTTATTGAATTTTCAATCTTCTGCTTTAGCTGCAACATGCCCCTTTGACTCTCAACCGCTCTCTGTCGTTCTTGTTGAGTAGTCAAACTCTGATCCGTCATGTTGCTTCAACTCACCAATGACTAAATCTGGTATGGGGTTGGCTGAGTTATGCTAATCCTTGTTGGTTCTCACGGATCCTTCTGATGAAGGAAAATACCTGCCTTGTTATGCACTAGTATCACAGTATACTCATGTTGCTTGAACTGGATGGATGCTTATTAGAACTTTGATGAGTATCGCCTCACAGACTTTAAGGTTTTTGAGGTCCTTCCTCCACAATGTTTGCCCACTGATCCTTCTTCCATGTTTAGTTGTCACTTCCAAGTAGGTTTGCATCACTCCCGCTTTTGATTGGCATTCAATTGAGAAATTAAGCGGATGATTTACTCTCAATAGTACTGATCATCAATGTTGAGAATTTGACAACTATTATCTTTCCTTTGAAGGTTCACTGAACATATGCAGAGCTCCTCCACTGGATAAGTAAGAGAACTAGGATACTCGACTTCACCTATTATCTTAGTAGTTGAGAAGGTAATGTTACTTGGCTTCACTCATCTCCTCGAGTTAAGAGAATTGAAGTACTCAGTTTTGCCCATTCTCTTAAGCTGAGAAGGCAAAGGTTACTCGATTTTGCCTGCCTCCTCGAGTTTGTACTTCATGCCTTGAGCTGGTTACTAACATTCACCCACTCTTTGCTCACACTTCTGAAGCACTTGAAGTGTTTGCACTCCTTGCATTAAGTTAGCTACTATGATTCACCTTCCCACTGCCATTTAACTTCTGGAATGCAAGAAGTTTTGCCCAAAAAGAGTAAAAAGTTTACTCCAACTTGGAGTCCCCTAACTTGGAGTAAGTCTTCGATAGTTCTTGTCACCTTTGGGATTATACCGTCTTCTCCATCACCTTTGCCGCCTACCCCTCTAAGTAGAAAAGATATAGTATCGCATACTACCTACTTCATTCATTGGTCGAGCACTCCTACATCAACCCGAAGTCCCTCGCTTTCGGTTATCTTGATGAGAAGCCCATCGACACCGGTCTTATAAAGTTCCTTGGCCACTGCCCTTCTGTCTTGTCTTGGTACTTGGAGTTTGCCTCTGCATTCTCTACCTCCTCGGCCCTTTTATGACCAATGCTCTCCCTCCATAAGAGCAAGGGATCAATGACTCCATGGAGGTCCTGCCTCTATGGTACCATGGCGCTGCAAAGCCCATGGCCCTACTATCCATTTCCTTACATCTGCATCCCTTCCTTCACGATTGGTAGATCTGCCTCTACGGCATTGTGGTGCTCCTTCGAGTCCACCTTATTTCTAACCGACACTTTATTTTTTGGGTAGCTGAGCCCCTCCGGACTCGTCGTCGCTTCCTCGCCCCTTTTGACCACCTACTTCAACACGCTTGTGTCCTCCTAGCAGTTCTCCTTAGTCGATAGAAAGACGGGCTATAACTCTCATGCATGGCCTCTGCCATCTTGTTGCAGGGCTCACGCCGATTTTATTCTCCTTAGCTTCCTTAGTAGTAATGTTCGCTTACTCGGTCTTGTCCTCTGACTTGCTGCGCTCCCTTAAGCGAATATGAGTACTAAAGTAGTCCAACTCTCTAGTCACTCTGACCATATCTCTGTATAATCAACTCCCCTCCATGAGACTCACTGGTACTTACAATCTGACTTCTTCCTCAGTAGTACACAGCCCCCATATGCTGATGATCAAGGCTTTTATCTGGTGCAAGCTTCGATATGCACACATGAAAGATCCACCTCTGTGGTACCATGACATTCACTCCTTAATCCACAGCCCTTCTTGTCATTGCATTGTTCACCGAAGTAGAGCTCTCAATAGCTCCTGATCACTCACATGATCACGTCCCCCTCCATGGGACTTACTGGTACTTACACTTGGACTTATTCCTCGGTGGTATACAGCCCCCATATGCTGATGACTAAGGCTTTCATCCAATGCAAGCTCCGATGCACACATGAAGACTCGCCTCTATGGTACCACGACAGTCACTCCTTGAATCCATATAGCCCTTCTTCTTGTTATGTCATACACCAAAGTAGAGCTCCCAGTAGCTCCTGATCATACCTCCGCATGCTAAGGTCTCATGATCCTAACTTCGCCTTTGCAAGTTGAATCACCATTAGTTACTTCGTCAAATGCATCTTTGAGGTAAGGTGCATGTGCCTCGAAGCTCCTTTCGCTTTGGCACCATGCAAGATAAGTCCGCCCCATCAGAATGAAGAACCCATGGAACGATATGATCTCACTCTTGCCTCTACAAGAGTTCATGCCCTTGACCTCTATCCAAGGAAAGCTCCGTACCTCCGCTCCATGTTTCATCATTTATGTCGACTCCCTTCATACGGCTTTGATACTTCACCAAATTCCACCCAAGTCACTTCACTCCTCGATTTGCATTGAGTTGATAGTGGCCCTCACGTCCACCATTCCACAGGTCAGCCCTCCGTTGAGTTAGATTTTCACATCGACTATAAGTGTGCCTTCATATGATGTTGCCTTAGATTGCTCCCCCACTTGATCTCGAAATGCATCCACCAATGCATTACCTTATTTAAGATCATGTGACAATTTCTCGTCACTCATTCAGTCCGTTAAACTTTTTGAAGATATTGCCTTGAGGAACTCTTCCTTAATATGTGTAATCTGTTGCACATGATTCTCCCTCTAGAGAACTAGGACTTATCCCTCCTGGATATATGTCCTGTTGGAGCAACTTTCCTCTTGCATTCCTCCCACTAGAAGTTTTGGAGACCACCATCCCCTTTGGACTACTCTGTCTTACTGAACAACTTGTGCCTTGTTCTGCCCTCGTAAATGCACTTGCTAGATTATGACCCTTCGCAAATACAGTCCCCACTGCACCCTTGGTCTAGCAACGTGCCGAACTTGTTACACATTTCAGCTCCTATGGACGTATGCTTTCTATATCGAAGAGAAAGTTCTGATGCTCCATGGCACCGAGTTTCGATCGTGCCTTGGGATGGCCATGAACACTCCGTCGTCTGTGTATAAGCCCTTGCATGAGTACCGAATCCTTTGAGTTAGCAATCCCCCTCACCTCTGTGAGCTTTGCATAACTCTTTTGGTCGTTACGCACCTTCTTACAGCCCAGCTAGCTCTCCCACGTTTGTATGACGAGTGTTTCTGCGTATGTTTGTCTCGCTCTGATACCATAATGTCATGGGCTTAGCTGCTTTTGCCTAAGCCGTGCGGCACCCATGCGTGTCCGTCTGCAAAGGTCAGCCTTCCTCGAGATCTCCTAGGGTCCCTTAGACTTACAAAAGAGAAAACAGGCCAGAAGAAGCAATTCCAACGGGATCCACAAACAACTATTCAAGCAAACACTTTATAAAGCCAATACAAATTACTCTCATGGATATTACAAACTTAGAAAGGTTGTACACAAAGGATAATGATCTATTACAGACCGAAGTCACCACAAATGCTTACAAGACACACTTGTATTTACAAGCCAAAATCGGTCACAAAGCAAACCAAACTAGGGCTGCCAAACCTACTGCAAGCTCGCTACTTGTTGTACAAGGTATATACACAAATCGAAAGACACGGACAAATATGAATATTTTATCGAATACCTTATTTATATTTTTGTCCATGACACAATGGCAAAAGTAATGTCGCTCAATAGATTTTCCACTTTAGTAATATTGCAGCTAAGGGTAAGGTCTAAACAAGCATATCAAGATCTCATTTTCCATTAGAATTAATAAAAAAAAACAATGAGAGAATTATGGAGATCTCTTTTATCACGGTATGTCGGCTTGTAAGCAATAGGAGTATTGGGAATTCAGTTATCGTGCATAACTCAAATATCAAGATCATTACCAATACATTTAATAAAACCAAATCTTAGGTGTTCAATAGCTCAGAGGAATAGACGTCTGTACCCCACTCCCATCTTCATGCTTCAAGCTTCTGTTTGGGCAAAGACTTTATTAATATATCTGATTCATTCTCATTAGTATGCATATTTTTTAAGTACAATTCTTTCATCTCAAGCACATCATGAATCCAGTGATACCTTATATTAATATGCTTGGATCTAGAATGGTATATTGAATTCTTGTAGAGGTGAATGACACTTTGACTATCAAAGTAAATATTAAGCTTCTTATAGAAATTTTTGTAAAAATTTCAAACCCAATTCCTGTAGAAATTTTTTCATCCATAAAGCTTCATTACAGGCTTCAGTAATTGCTATGTATTCTACTTCTGTGGTTGATAGAGCAATACAATTTTGTAACTTAGACTGCCAAGAGACTGATCCCCCTACAAAAGTCATCATGAACCCCGAAATGGATTTCGTGGAATCAGTATCACCAGCCATGTCTGCATCTATGTAACCCTCTAGACATGTTTACCAATGCCAAAATATAAACATTTCCTGGTAGTACCTCTCAGATATTTTAATATCAATTTTACTGCTGCCCAATGTTCATTACCAAGATTAGAGAGAAATCGACTGACAACTCTAACTGCATAAGATATATCTGGCCTAGTGCAAAACATAGCATACATCAAATTGTCTATTGCAGATGAGTAAAGCACTCTAGACATTTCTTCTTTTTCTTTCTCACTTATAGAACATTGTTTCAAACTAAGCTTGAAATGGCCTGCAAGTGGAGAACAAACTGCTTTGACTTTATTCATGTTGAATCTTTCAAGAATTTTTCAATGTATGCCTCATGAGATAAACAAATCTTTTCATTCTTTCTATTACGAAGAATCTTCATGCCAAGTATTTGTCTCGCCGATCCTAAGTCTTTCATGGTAAAAGACTTAGTTCCCTCTTAAGCTTCTCAGTTTTTACCAACAATCAGCATATCATCAACATATATTAAGATAATAATGAAATCATCATCTGAAAACTTCTTTGTAAACACATAATGGTCAGATTGAGTTTTATTGTACTCTTGGCTCATCATAAAAAAATCAAACTTATTGTACCACTGTCTAGGTGCCTGTTTGAGTCCATATAAGTTTTTCTTAAGCTTACACACTAGATTTTTTTTCCCTGGACTTTGAAACCTTCTGGTTGCTCCATATAAATTTTTTCTTGTAAGTCACCATTTAAAAATATAATTTTCACATTAAGTTGTTCAACCTCTGAGTTCAAGTGGGCAGCCAAACCAACAATAACTCGGATAGAGGACATTTTTACCACAGGAGAAAATATTTCTCCAAAGTTAATATCATTTTTTTGACAGAATCCTTTCACAACTAATCGTGTCTTATATCTTTATTGTGAGCTATTATTTTCAGTCTTCAATTTATAAACCCATTTATTCTTGAGAGCTTTCTTCCTTGTAGGTAAATTTACCGAGTCATAGGTGTGATTCTCAAGCAAAGATTTCATCTCTTCTTTCATGGCTTTAACCTACTCATTCTTATGCTCATGTATAATAGCTTATTAGTAAGTTTCTAGCTCTCCACAGTCAGTAAGCATAGCATACTCATGTGGATGATATCTTATAGATGGTCATCGCTCTTTTGTGGATCTTCTCAATGAAATCTCATCTAGTGGTGGAGGTGCTTGCTCAATTGGTTCCACTTCATCTACTGTAGAAGCATCATCACTACCATCTTCTTGTCCATCTCCCCCATGATCATCATGAGCTATAAGTAGAGGGACTAGGCCCAAACTCCAAGGAATATAAACAAAGGTATTTTACTTCTCAATAGTATCACCATCTTTAAATAATTGGTCTTAAAAGAACATGACATCTCTGCTTCTAATAATCTTCTTATTCATTGGATCCCATAATCTATACTCGAACTCTTCATAACCAAATCCCAAAAAAATATATGTTTTTGCCTTATTATCTAGCTTTGGCCTCTCATCTTTAGAAATATAAACAAATGCTCTACACCAAAGACTCTTAAGTGATCATAAGATATATCTTTCCTTTTTCATACTCTCTCTGGAACATCACCATTCAGAGGAACTGATGGAGAAAGGTTTATTAACTCAATTATAGTTCTCATAGCCTCCCCCAAAATGACTTAGGTAACTTGGCATGGGAAAGTATACACCTTATCCTTTTTTCAAAAGTTATGTTCATCCTTTCTACCACACCGTTTTGCTGAGGAGTTTTAGGAACTGTCTTCTTAAGTCAAATACCATAAAACTTATAATGATTCTCAAAATGACCCTTGTACTTACCACTATTATCTGCTCGAACACACTTAGTTTTCTTCCTGTTTCTCTTTTAACACTAGCATGAAATACTCTGAAAACATCAAGTACTTGGTCTTTAGATTTCAAAGCAAAAACTCAAACTTTTTTTAAATGGTCATCAATAAAAGTAACAAAATAAAGAGCATCTCTAAGAGTTCTAGTTTACGTAGTGTACACATCAGTATGAACCAAGTCAATAACATTTAATCTTCTAGATGATGAATAAGTATGAAAGGTATTTTTTCAACTAAGTAATGATCATAAGATTTAAGAGATGTACCTTGTAACTTTGCTAAGAACTGCTTTCTAGCAAGAGTTTGAAATCCTTTCTCGCTGATATGACCAAGCCTTTTATGTCAAAGATCAATACTTTCAACCTTTTGGATTGCATTAATCTCTCATTTGTATAGCTTAGCCTCAATGACATAAAAAGAGTTCTACTTATTTCCTCTCGTCATTAGTGAGCTTTCATTTGCTTTTACCAAAATAGTGTATAAATCCCTTATCATCAAGTTTCCTTATAGATATCAAGTTAAGACGAATATTTGGAATATGTCTTACATCTTTGAGTATCAATTTGCTCTCAATACTGGTCTCTAAGCAAATATCTCCAATACCAACAATTTAGATGTATCACTGTTATCCATTTTGATATTGCCAAAATCACCAACAGAGTAAGATATGAATAAATCATTATAAAAAGTAATATGAAAAGAAGTACCAAAGTCAATTCCCCAGTTACTGTCCTGAGGTGCAAGACTGACACATCCATTATCACAAATAATAATAATACACCTTCAGCAACAATTGTATTTGTCTCTTTCTCATTTTCTTTCTTTCAGTTTATTCTTGCTTGTAGAACCTACACTCTTTCTTCATGCAACCTAGCCTGTTTTAGTAGAAACACTTGATATCTTTTCTAGACTTAGATCTTCCTCTATAACCATGTGAATTTCTGCTATGACTTCTTCCACATCTTTCTTGTTTTTCAATAGCAAGTGCACTAAAAAAAGATTATCCTTATTCTTTCCTTCTGGCAAAATAATGTCTATAGTTAGAGTCCCCTCTGGTGTGGAGTTAGAAATTGTCACCACATATGTTTCCCAACTTTATGGGAAAGAGTTGAGGAGTAACAATCATTATATCTTATCATTCTATATTCATTTTCATAGTAACCAGTTTGTTAGTAAAACTCTGAAATAGGCTTATGTGCTCAATAATATTACCATCATCTTTATACTTCAAATTGACAAGCCTTCTAAGGAGAGAAATTAGATTTCCTATTGTCTTTTTTACAAAGAGATTTTCTAACCTCTACCAAACAACATTAGCTCTGGTTTTATTAGAAATATACTCATACAAATTTATATTCATCCATCTTCTAATATAGACAATAGCTTTTCTATATTGTACCTTCTATTTCTCACCATCCATAAGAGAAGGTTTTACTTTAACTTTGATGGGCTTATACATATTTTTGTAATAGAGCAAACCTTCCATTATACACCTCCAAGTGGAATAATTTGATGAGTTCAATTTAATCATACCATTTGACTCTTCCATTTCAATCACACAAGAAAAATTTATACCAAACAATCTCACCTTGATACCACTTATTGGGAAAAAAACTATTTAAGCAGAATAGTTATTTTCTCTCTTTGTGTATCAAAATGTGTTTCTATCAAATTATCAACTTGTTACTAAAATCAAATATTAACCAGAACAAGATAAACAACAGAATAATAAATCAACCACAAAGTGAGATAATAGATTTCTAACGTGAAAAATTGAATGCGAGAAAAATCATGAAACCGTAGTTTACTCAAAACCTCCACTATCACAAAAAATGATAATAGGTTTACAATAAAACTTCTCCAGAATAACTAGAAGATCACAATAACAGCAAGAACATAGATCTTGATTTACCAATGGAATATCGTCATCAACATAGATGGATCTCACAAAATGAAAAGATCTAAACTCACTGAGTGGGTATATTAGAAAACCATAATAGAGAAGATAAATCACAGATCATTACCGTTAAGATTGTAGACCTTATTGTAAGAATTTTCCACAGAAAATTTGGATCAAGTGATAAAATTTTAGGGTTCGATCCTTTAGCAAAAACTTAATTTCTCTCTTTTTTCTCTATTTTTTAAATTACTGTTATTGTTTATATCTGCGTTGTTTCGTCTGCCTCATGAATACGCCACCTATCATCTACTTAGATTTTTTTTGTTTACTTAGATTTTTTTATTTATTTTAATGATAAATTAGATTTGGATTAAATATCCAAATATCCAGTCTGATGAGAATAAAACAGGAATAAACTTTGTATACGAATAAATACTAGCAGACCGTCGCACATAACGGAATCAAACAGAAATCACAATCAGATAAACACCAAGATTTATGTGGAAAACCCCTTCAACTCGAAGGGTAAAAATCATGGGACAAACCAGAGAAAATTCACTATCAAAATAATGAATATACAGATCTCAAAACTTCTTGCCCAAGCCCAAAGCAACAACCACAAGATAATCACAGGGATATAAAGAACTGATCTAACATGAGATTTGAATGATTAAGAATAGTCTTTTCCTATCCTTGTCTTTTTTCCCTTTTTGGATCTCTTATTTTCTGTCAATCTGTAGTCTTTTTTCTCTCTCCCACGTTTTGAACCACTGTTGTCCTCTTAATCTCAATTATTATCACTTAATCTAAGATTTAGATTAATATAATTAAAATTTTAAACTATAAACTTCACTAAAACTTATTATAAATTGAATCTGAAAAATGTACAATACAGTCGAACCCAAAAACTTATTATAAATTGAATCTGAACCATCTGTACAATACAGTCGAACCCAACAAGTGTGATGCTTACGGCTACGGTTCCTCTTAGGATTGAATATTAATACAATTGGTTTGTTTCGAGCATTGACCACTGCGTGCCCTCCAATTGAGCTCTGGTGGGAGCAGAAGGATACAATGGCATCTTTTTCCGCTTCTACCATATTATGCAATGATCTATGGACTGCATATATCATTTGGTAAAAAGGGTTTGCAACGCACAAGATAGAAGAATCTCCAATTATAGTGTCAGCTGGGAAGCTCTCAGCGAGAGAATCAATCAAAGACTCCCAAACCCCAAAGTTATATTATCAATCATTATCAAGCCATCACAATCTAATGTCACATGTGCTCTTAGTTGACACTGATAGAAAAAATATTTTCGATCGATCAGAGTTTGACAGAGGAGATACATGTGGTGATAGATTAGCTTGCTTAATAGAAACAAAACCTATCCTTTTGGTCTAATCACATACATGTCAATCCAAAAAGGATGACTATGGGATGTGAAAAGTAGTTCAAAGAGGAAGATTATACATCATCTCCACAAGAAATATTTTTCTCCTTTTTTATCCAATATAAAAAATAATTTTTATACAATAATCAAGATCAAAATTTTTTTTTTATTATTTTCACCCATTCACATTGGTTTGAGCATCAACCGAAAAACTCATACTCGATCTCAGTCTTTGTGCATATCATCCATGAGCAGATTCACCTTGGATCTCAAAAAAAGTTTCGTGATGATAAACTCAAATGTCATATTTTTTTTGTCCTAACGGGCACATTAAAATTAAAATCTAATACAAAGGCATTAATGGCTTCAAAGATGAGAAGCTTCGAGGACTCCAACAATACCATATTATCAAAACAGGTGACTATTGAGCCACGAGAAGTCCTACAATGGCGTCTACTGCTGAGTCGGGATTGGTAGTCGCATATTGGACATGTGAATCCACTATTAGCATACCCACCACTGTCATAATCTAATTTCTCCAACGTAGCATCATCATCATGACCCATCTTCTCCGACTACAAAAGTAGTCTTGAGATCACTAAGAAATATTGAGTTACTGAATAATAATACGAATCTGGGCCATCGAGATCTTTAACAAGGATAATTTGCTAATTAAGTAATAAAATTAAGCAAGATGTCAAGAATCTAACAAGGTCAATGATTTATATAACAAACAGCCCCTTTTCCCGTTGTTTTACGTTTTTCTTTTTATATCCACGTTCAAACTGTTGGGTGATATATATAAATTTTGGTTGAACCAACACCGTCCAGTCCAGAGTTACTATGTCAATTAGCAGCCTTTAAGTGTACGTCTGCCTTCTTCAAAACTGCCTCCACCACCTTTTTTTTTTTGGGAGAAATGTAGATTACTCTTCAATCTTCATCTCCTCGCTCCGGTGTGTTCCTGGAAATATTTTAATTGGATCGCTGAGAAGGTTTATGTTGCTCACATGACCCGTCCATGTCATATTTCAATGTGACTGCACTTGCTGTGGTTGATGCTCCTGTTCACGACTCCAATAGCAGCGGCGGATGGGATTATATCCACCCAGCACAGCTTCACCCGTTACGCATGAACAAGCAGCTTTAGCTCATCCCATTTAATCATCTCCATCATCTTCTTGTGCACTGAAGAAGGGGTTGAGTGAGTCGACGCGGCCACTTCATGCCTTCTATGAATTCCATCATCCACACCGTTTACAGCCTGCAGTCCTGCAACACTGAAAACGAACGGAGGCCCAAAGCTGCGGTCTGATCCGTATCTTATGTGTACAGAATAATCGATGGATTAGCATATCTAGAGGCAATGGTAGTGAAACAAGCAATGCATAAAGACAACACGTAAGCATTCATTTCTGCGTTGGCCCTCGTGATCACTGCCGCTACGCCTTCACTACCATTTACGCTTAGCCATTGTACATCCTTTGCTGGAGAAATGGCAATGCATGATGTGGAAGTTCCACGGAGAGACATCGCTACATGAAAAAGAAATAAAGGGGACAATATGATATCTACAGGAAGTTGGGGTGGCGCTCTCATTTACTAGTTCGAACAATCCACCGCCTACCCCGCCCTATAAAGAGGATGTTGGTCGAGCTTTAGTACGGGTGAGTCTTGGGAAGTAGAGAGAGAGAGAGAGAGAGAGAGAGAGATGGCGAGCTGGTGTGTCCTTGTGATGGTGGTAGCTCTTACTTTGGCTCATGATGCTAACTCTAGGAAGGTGCCCGAGCAAACGAGTGTGAGAACCATGAGAGCGCCTACCAGCCCAGCGGCCGGTGCTGTCGATGAGCAGAAGAATTTTGTGGCTTTTGGAGGCGTTGGTAGCTTCGCTGGAGCTGGCGGCATCGCTGGAGTCGGTCTGCCGTTTTACAAAGGCGTCGCCGGCGGGGTCGGTGGATACGGAGGCATCGGTGGCCTCGTAGACTGGGCTGGGCTCGGGGCCGTGGGAGGTGCGGCAGGACTTGGTGGTGGCGGGTTGGGTGGTGTTGGTGGCCTTGGTGGAGTTGGTGGCGGTGGCGGCGGCCTTGGTCATAGGGGTGTTGGAGGCGGTGTAGGGGGTGGCGGTGGACTCGGTCATCGTGGGAGTGTAGGCGGCGGAGGTGACCTTGGTCATGGCGGTGCAGGAGATGGCCTTGGTGGTGGTGCCGGCTGCGGTATTCCGTGAAAGTGCTGCACAATTGCATCAGTAGTAAAGCCACTGTAATGTGTTCGTGACTGTTATGGGTCACCGGCGTAGTTTGATGGTTGTCGCTGGTTTGCTTGCAGCTTCATCAAGTTTCCTTTCATGAAAAAGTATTTGTCTTTTGCTACATACACAATAATAATATTATAATTAGCAATGCTTTTGTGTTTGGGTGATTTTTCGTAAAGTCACTTGCAAGAGCCACAGGTAATCTTTAATATATTACCAACATGAGATTATAGTTAGTTGTTATATATAGGTCTTTCGACCTTGTGATTATATGTCAAAATAGCTAAGTTAATATCTTCATAATTATTTATACTTAATTAACTTTTGAAATTTATATATTATGAGATAAGATAGAAGGATTGGTTTCATCAATCCTTTTTATAAACCATATATTGTTGACGAAGAAACTATGGAAATACTATTTTCGATGCTTAATCAAAATAAGTAATAAAAAAGACTTCAAGATGTAATATCATTTATGTTTGAATTGTTTATGAATTCAATATTTTTAATTATTTTAATATTATTTTTTTTATTTAATATTTTGTATATTGAATAATTCTATATCAAAAACTTAGCCGTAGAATTTGAATAAGATTTATAAAAACTTTTATGATAAATTAGTAGAAAAAAGATAATAAATATGACACTATCAAGCAAAAGAGGGTGTCACCTTATGCATGTTTTATGCTATTTTAATATTAGTAATTAAAGAACAAAAGTTAATGCTTTTCAGATGAAGTGAAGGAGATGAGAAATGAGAAGAAAAAGGATGTTTTGCTTGGGAATTTAAATTAATTCAATAATTTTACAAAATTTGTTCTACAAGTATTCATTCCATCTGATTCTATAGTAAATTTAATTTTTTATTCTTTTTTATTTAATGAATAGAGTTTTATTTATTTCTAATATCATATATTAGGATCTTAATGATAGTAACAAGCGGTTGAATTAGTGCTAAAGTGACTCTTAATCAAATTTAAAATTCAATCAAGAAAAATAAATATAAAAATTATAATTAACTAGGTATTGATTGAGATAAGAGTTGCTAGTAAAGTGAACGATAATAAATAAGTAATCAAGATAAAATATCATAAGTAACAAAAATAATATAAAGTAATTTATATTGATTCTATCTTTCTAACATGGGTTCACTCTTAATTTTTCTTCTCTCTAGATTATTATCTTTCATTATCAATCTTACTTTCAATGAGTGAAATCAATAATAATTTATATCATTTCTCATTTTGGAGCTTAGGAGAAAATCTTTACCCACACTTTTTTTATAATAGATCTCTCACCTCCCACAACTTAGTATCATTATTAAACTCAAAAGGGAGGAAGAAACTCAAACAATACTCAAATAGAGAGCTACAATATTTTATAAGTTTGAAATATATGTTTCATCAATCAAGCATGAGTTGAGAATTTATAGCCCCCAAAATGTTTTCAAATGGAGTCAAAATTTAAATATCTAATATTTTGGTATATAAGCAATATTATCACTTTGGATATTACTACCATCTTAATATTTGAAACTAAGCCATAATACTTGACTCCTATGGTACTCTTGTTATAATTTTTGAAAGCTACAACACTAGAGTCTCACAAGACATGGACATATATACATAATTATTATATCTAACTAAAAGAAAAATACACATACATATAATATATCTAAAATTTATACATATTAAAAATAGTGAATCATATATTTTGATGATGAAATTAATTGATGAGTTTATTGGACTAAATATATTTTTGAGATAAGTGACATAGAAATTACTTTGATCATAGACTTGGATCACCTAAGGGTTAACTATCGAGTTGGAGAGTCATACGTTGTGTTGAAAAATTATCATACTGAAAAGGTCAAAATTCTTGTTGACCCCTTGTACTATACATCAAAAATCAAAGTCATCCTCGTACTTTAAAAATTACCTAAGTGACCCATCGTACTATGGTTTCACATCAAAATAACCCCCTCTGTTAGAAATAAGATTATGTCATTAAGTAAAATAATAACTGAAATTCTTATTGACCCCTCGTTTTATGCATCAAAATCAAAGTCACCCTCCGTACTTTAAAACTCATATAAGTGACCCCCCGTATTACCATTTCACATTAAAGTGGCATCTCTGTTAGAAATAAGGTTACGTTTTTTATTTAGGGATTGAAACTAAATAATCTCTAAGCCCGAACCCGTCATCCCATCTCCGTCTTTCTTCTCCAATCTTCATTATGTTGTCTCTCTTCACCTTTGGCTTTATGGTAGTTCAATCAATTGGTTATATTTTATTATTTGTTATATGTTCTATGAGTGGTTGTAGATGAGATATGTTCGAGTTTTAGGAAAGGTGCTGTCGAAATTTAGTCACACTTAAAAGAAGTAAACAATCATAACATTCTTACACATTAAGATTTTTAGGAGATCATTTTTTTAATTACTTTAAATAATTAAGTGTATAATAAATAAAATCCATCATCAATCAAGTTTAAAGTGTAAAATAAATTCAAATAATGTTCGAAGTTGAGACCAATTTTTTTTATGATTTTTCTATCACTTATACCATTATATTAACATTCAGGGGGTGTATTTGATTAACATATTATAGTACATGGAGTGTATTTGATTTTTTAAGTTCTCATCACATAGTTTGGCTATATTGAAAATCAACTAGACCCCACTAATTTTAAAAATAAACGTTGTTACCCTTTTTATTAACAAAAGGGGTTTGTTTAACATCTACATAATAGTATGAGGGGTTACTTTGATGTGAAATTATAGTACAATTGGTCACTTATATGAGTTTTAAAGTGCAGTGGGGTGACTTTGATTTTAATGCATAGTACGAGGGGTCAACAAAAATTTTGGCCTATCAAAAATTTGATGTCGAACCACAAGATTAGTCGACATATCGAAGATCGGACATCGTGTTATACATTTGGGCATCATGTCAGTAGGATCAAATATTACACTGAAAGATTGGATGTCGTGGGAAATTAGACATGTTGGTGGAATAAGCAATATGCCAAAGAAAAAGGCGATGTATCAAAGGTTTGGACAAAGTGCTAGAAGAACAGACATGCTGGAATAGCATAAAATGTGCCAAAAGCTTCGTTAATATGCTATATGCGTACTTGATTTATCAAAGTCTTTATCAAGGTCAATTTGAGTCGGTATTGGGCCGAAATAATACCAACCTATGAAGGAAGTCATTGGGCTTGAATCAAGGGCAAATTTAGCCTATTAGAAGGTCAAATCGATGGCCTAAACTAGGCTTAGGTGATGGTACCGTCAGACCTAAGTGATAGTATTTGTTGAGTCAGTCAAAAAGCATTGTCTGTGCTTCTTTGGCATTTCCAGTGGTGGCACTGTCTATACCAATGATAGTATAGCTTAGGTTGATGGTAGTACTACCAAAGCCACCTAATTGTAGTGGTAGTAATATCGGCAAGTGTTAGTGGTAGTACCGCCTATACCTTTAAATTTTGAAGATCTAAATTTTTAGCTCAATTCTTGAAGCTTTTTGGAGCCTATAAATATCCAACTTTTGTTTGGTTGTTGGAGCATCTATTCCTAAGCAAAAAAGTATTATAAACTTTTTAGTATAGTTTGAGTCTTCTCCTCTTGAGTTTGGTTATAATTCTAAGTCATAGGAGGTGAGAGATCTTACCTAAAAAGAGAGTATGAATGTTATCTCCTCAGTCTGAAAAAAGAGAAAGTTATAATACAGGATAGTTGATCTTCGCTTATTATAAATACAATTAATAGTGAAAGCTAGTGGCCTTGAGGGAAGAGGAATCGATAGTAGACATATGTTAGGAAGATTGAATCACTATAAATTAGTTTGACTCTATTTACATGTCATTTACTTGTGACTTCATTTTATTCTTTTTACTTACAACTTTGACCTGATTAATCAAGTTTCTGAAATATGTTGATTTACTAATCAAATTTTAAAATCAACTAAAAATTTGATTTTAGTCCCATTCCTCCTCCTCCTCTTAGTCCCATTAAGATCCTAACAATTAATATTATAGCAAAGTTTTCTCATTTAGATTAATACCCAAGAGAGAATAAATAATATTTTTAGGCAATTAAGAGAGACATCTATCACACGGCCTCCATATTCAATGGAACGGATTACACCTACTAAAAAATACAAATGAATATTTTCTTACTTTCTATGGATTTTGATATATAAAATGTTTTGAGCTAAGTGTTCAAAAATCTTCCAAATTGATGGAAGAATTGAATAATTTTGAAAAGAGAATGTTTCCTTTAGATGATAAAGCTATGAATGTTTATTTTGTTCTTTAAATAAAAATAAGTTTAATCAAGTTTCTACTCAGAATACAATACATGTTATATGACACACACTTGAAATCACTCACGAACACACTGATAGAATAAATGAATCTAAAATTAATTTTATTGTTCATAGTTATGAATTATTCAAAAACGAAGCCAAGCAAATCTATTGGTGATATGTATACCCGTTTTATATGGATGTTCAATGGATTAAAAACTCTTGGTAAAAATAATAGTAATCTTGAATTGGTGAGCAAGATTTTAAGTTCTCTTCTTAAAAGTTGGGTCCAAAGATAACCAATAGAAAATCATGATAGAGAGATATATGAAATCTAATATTTAAGGATAAATCATAGATTTGAGTACACAATTAAGAGAAATCTCTCTGCCAAAACTTGTATAAATACTTGTTTCCTCAATGAATAAAATAAATCTCTTTCATAGTATCTTCCTTAATTCAATAATAACAACACTCCAATAAGCTAAAGACTTAAATAATCATAGGATCTTTAATGATATATAAAATAACATACAAAACATATGATATATAAAATAACATACAAAACATATGATAGAAGAGAAATGACAAATTATACCTTAATAGATTTTAACAATAAGGTATTTGATTTTTTTTAAATTTCTTTATTACATGAGAAATTACTTGAAGCGTTTAATGATTTATATGATGAACCTAAAAATATTGGTAAAAAGTATAGCTTGCTAAAAAGGGATCATGTCTCACTCGCTAATGAATTTTATATATTGAAAATAAGTATGATAATTATATGTCAACATCTTATACTTCTTGCACTATATATGAAAATTTAGAATAATCTAATCTTGAACTTAAAAATGAGTTAGTTCGAAAATCATTAGAGTTGCATGCTTTGAAAAAGATAAAGAATGACTTACTTGTCATAAATAAAAA
The DNA here is from genome assembly GCA_029747655.1 of Ensete ventricosum. Classification (NCBI taxonomy): domain Eukaryota; kingdom Viridiplantae; phylum Streptophyta; class Magnoliopsida; order Zingiberales; family Musaceae; genus Ensete; species Ensete ventricosum. The sequence continues at coordinate 32,215,804 of JAQQAF010000003.1, read as the reverse complement.
ACTAGAACATTACTTAATTGAGTGTATTGGTAGTAATGACGCAATAAAATCACTTGATGCAATAAAATCACTTCAAAAAATATTTCTATGATAAGTATTAAAAAATCAAAATAAAAAATAAGTCATTTGATATGATTCTTTTTAAGAAATGTTATGTATTTAGAAGAGAATGTATTGATTTCACAAGTAGTAGAACACATCAAAAGCTAACTAAATTTGTAGAAGGTCTCACACTATATATTTCTCCTAAAGTTAAATACAGCTTTTGTGGAATGTTTGGTCACTATGCTTACATATGCTCTCTTAAGAAATATAATCATCCTAACTTAGTTTGGATTCTTAAAGAAACTATATATGATTTGAATTTAAAATGTAAGAAAGGTATATCTAACTACGAAGGACCTATATTTAAATGGATACCTGAACCAAACCTTTTTATTTTATAGGCATGTCTCTAAGAGCAAAGAGCATAATATGATATCTTATAGTGGATGCTTAAGATATATGATCGGAGATCTTAAAAATTTCTCAAAGCTCATTAGTCGAGATGGAGAATATGTTACATACGAAGACAACAATAAAGGAAAAATCATTGGCATTGAAAATATTGGTAACAAATCAAATCTTTTAATTAAATATGTATTTTTGGTAGATCGTTTGAAACATAATAATTATTAACTAACTTTATGATACGAGATATAATGTTAAATTTGAATCTCATATTAGTATAATAGAAATAATAAATAAGAATAAATCTTGGATAGCTTTAAGAAATGTTTATAATATTGATCTTGATGATTTTGATGATTAACTTATTTTTTGGTTTTGAATGATAATGCATGATTTTGGTACAGAAGACTAGGATATGCTAATATAAAATAAATTTCATAAATTGAAACAAAAAAACTTATAAGAGGAATCCCTAAAATTAAATTTATTAAAGATAAAATTTATGATGTGTACCAACTAGAAAAACATATAAGAAGTAACTTCAAATCCAAAAATTAAGTACTTAGACCATTATAACTAATTTTCATGAATTTATTTGGACCTATTGATATTATAAGTCTATGAGGTAGCAAATATATTTTTTTGATTATTGATGATTATAGTAAATATACTTGGACATACTTCTCGGCACATAAAATGATCATTTCAAATATTTTATCAAATTTTGTAAGTAAGTTAAAAAAAATGTTTTATAATTTCTTCTATTTGTATTAATCATGACGATGAATTTAAAATTAATGTTTTTTAATAATTTTATGATTTGAATGGGTATGATCATAATTTTTTTGCTCCAAGAAATTCATAATAAAATAGAGTTATTGAGAAAAAGAATAGAAGCTTATAAGAGATGGCAAGGATCATGCTTAATAAATATAGTCTACCAAAATACTTTTGTAGTGAACCTGTCAACATGGTATGTTGTCATGAACAGGGTTATTATATAACCTCATCTATCTAAAGCTCCTTATGAATTGTCAAACAATAAAAGACCCAATATCTTATATTTTAAAGGCTTTGGTTGTAAGTTTTATTTTACATGACAATGATTCTTTAGAAAATTTTGATGTAAAATCTAATGAAGGTAATTTTTTTGGATACTTCTCTATCTTTAAAGCTTATGAAGTTTTCAATAAGAGATCCTTAGTGATTGAAAAATATATTCATATTATTCTTTATGAATCTCTTGTAACTAAGAAAAATAAATTTGATGATGATTTTGAATTTGATAAATTGAATTTAAATGAGAATTCTTCTCCCCAAAGTAACTTGGATATATCTACTTCCAAGGAAACTTTACTCAAGGAATGGAAGTATATGGATGCATATTATGAGGAGCTAATTATTGGAGATACATCAAAAGATGCTAAAACTCATTCTTTATTAATAAATATTTAAGCAAATACTGATTTTTTATCTCAAATTGAGCCTAAATATATTGACGATGCTCTTAAAGTTTACTCATGGGTCTTGACAATGCATGAAGAATAAAATTAATTCGAAAGAAATAAAGTTTAAATGCTTGTTCCTAGACTTAGTGATCATCTTATAATTGGAACTAAATGGGTCTCTAGGAATAAGCAAGATGAATAAAGTATCATAGTTTGAAACAAAGCTAGATTAGTGGTTAATGGTTTCAACTAAGAAGAAAGTATAGACTGTAAAGAAATATTTGCTCTTGTGACTTGAAGTAATAAAGATACTCTTTGCCTATGCATATTTTAAAATTTTAAAATTAATTTTAAATGGATATCAAAAAGTACTTTACTTAATGGTTTTATATTCTAAGAAATTTCTAATAAGCAATCGCCCATATTTGAAAATGATCTTTTTTGGAACCATATTTAAATTATCTTAAGCTCTTTATGAAGCAAGCCTCTAGGGCATGGTATGAGAGGCTTAGCTCCTTTCTTATTCAAAATATTTTTTTAAAAAACAAGGTTGGCACTATTGAATCTCATATTTTGATGATGAAATCAATTGATGGGTTTTATGATCTAACTTGTGTATTAGAGAAAGTGATGTAGGATTAACTATAACAGTAAAAAGGAATTACAATTAGATGTTGGGTCAGAGTCAAGTTCGGGCATCGGGCCGAGGTTCGAACAATGCAGTGGGAGCTCGTCGAGATTCGCCAAATGTCGGTCGAGGTTCGGACGATGTCGTCGGGAGCTCGTCGAGAGCTTACCAGAGGTTTACTGGGAAGTTCATTGGAAGTTTGCCGACAGGTTGTCAGGAGCTAGTTGGGAGTTCGCCGGAAGGATGCTAGGAGTTCGTCGGGAGTTCACTAAAGGAAATAGGGAGCTCGTCGGGGTTTCACCAAAAGGATGTTGAGAGTTCACCAGGAGTTCGCTGAGAGATCAATTGACGGTCGAACAATGAAGATTGTGTGTTAAGTGTTGTAGTTAGCATCATAATGAGAATTAGTTTTATCAACTCAATTAAGAGGTCATAGTCTTAATTGGGGTTGATTTGGACTTATTAGAAATGTCATTTTAGTAACCCACGGTTAGATAAGATATGGTCTTTGAAGACACGATATCCAATATAACACAGTCTTCAAAACTATGTCAGGCATTGGTACCACCTAGACATAGTCTCCTAGACCATGTCAGGCGATGGTATCGCCCAGGCTGGCGATACTATCGCTAGAACACAGTCTCCAAGGGGAGAGGCTGTCAACACCTTAAAAAATCTTCAAAAATTTAAATTTTGACTCTATTTTTGAAACCATTTGGGGCTTATAAATACCCCACCTGTTTTAGCTTGAGAATGCAAGAATTAAGAGAAAAAAACTTGTGAAAATGTTATTGTAATTCCTTGAGAGCTTCCCCTCTTTTCTTCTTGTGTAATTTTTGTTTAAAGGAGAACTGAGAGAATTATAAAGGTTATCACTTGAACCTACAAAAGGAGAATAGAGCTATAAGAGGATAGTTGATCTTTACCTTTAAAAGAAAGATCAATAGTGGAAGTCAGTGACCTTAATGAAAGAGGAATCAGAGTGGACGTAGGTTACGAGACCGAACTACTATAAAATTGGTTTGCTTCCTCTTCTTTGTTGTTTATCTTCATTGCCTTCTTATTTAACTGTCTACTACATTTGTTTGCACTATTACAAACGTCTCTATGGTTAAACGCATTTCCGATATAGGTTTTATTGAGCGAATACTCAAATCAACGTAAATTTTTCATAAGCACTAATTCACCCCCTCTTAGTGCCGCTTTGATCCTAACAGACACCATATTAATTATTAAATATTTCAATAATGACTTTCTTATTATTTAAATTTATATTGATGGTATTATTTTTAGTTCTTCTAAGTTTTGTGAATAATTCATTAAGAATATAAATGAAGAATTTGAAATAAGTTTAATGGGTAAATTGATTTTTTTCTAGAATTATAAATTAAGCAACTAAAAGGTGAGAGTTTTATTAGTCAAACCAAGTATACTCTTGATCTATTAAACTGATTTTACATGGACAATGGTAAGATTATTACACACCAATGAGCATTTCTATTAAATTAGATATAAACAATTAAATTAGATATAAATAATAAAAAAATTTATAGAGGCATAATGATAGTTTATAATATCTCACTACAACTAGACCTGATATAATATTTAGTGTTGTGCTTTATGTAAGATTTCAGTCTAATCTCAAATGATCTCACTTTAAAGCAGTAAAACAAAAATTAGATACTTAAAAGGAACACCATCTTTAATATTATGATATCCTAAATCTAATAACTTTGATTATATTACTTATCCTAAAGTACCTTTGGAACTTGTTAATTCTTGGGTCATGCACTTATTTTTTGGTCATCCAAAAAGCAAAACTCTATTATACTATCTATAACTAATGTAAAATATGTTGCAACAAGTGCATATTGTGTACAAGTAATTTGAATGAAGAACACTTTAGAAGATTATGGACTTTGCTTGAAAAACACTTATATAAAATATGATAATACTAGTGTAATTTGTTTGACAAAGAATTCTATTCAACACTCTAGATGTAAGCACATTGATATTAGACATCACTTTATTAGGGATCATATTAGTAATTATAATATATTTTTATATTTTACTAACATGAAAGATCAGTTAGCAAATATTTTTACTAAATCATTGAGTGAGGAACAAGTTGATTTTATTATAAGAGAATTAGACATGTTGATCTTTCAAATGCCTGATTAAAGACCTTTTATTATTTATTCTTTTATGATTATTTTTTTTTTGCTAATGACTAAAGAGGAGATTTATCCAAATAAGTCATATTTTTTTGGTATTTACGACTTGAGATTTATTTTGTATGATTCTTTTATATTCATTACTTGTATACTCCATTTTGTTGATGACAAAGGATAATATCAACAAGATCAAATTTGTCTCAATTTGAATTTAAGGCTACCATTGAAAAAGTATTATTTTGAATTTAAGTTTATCATATTTTTAAGATGGCATATAGATAGGGAGAGTCTTATTTGTTAGGATCATAATGATACTAAGAGAGGGGAGGGGGAGGGGGCAAACAGATCTGATTTGAAAAGTTTAATCAGTGAAATCTATATCAAAAGTGCATTCAAAAGTGCATTTAACTAAAAGTGTAAGTAAGGGCAGTGAGTAAGTAAATCGATATGCAATGACAAAGCAAAGGTAAGATAATGTAAACTGATTTATAGTAGTTCGGTCTTCCCGACCTACATCCACTCATGATTTCTCTTCCCTCGAGGCCACTGGCTTTCACTACCAATCTTCTTTCCAATAGATGAAGATTAACTATCCTTGATATAACCATTCTCATTTTAACAGGCTCATGATAGAACCTTTACACCTCTTTTTTATAAGAGACCTAAATCATCCTACAACCTAGAAACACTTCTAGACTAAAGAAGGAAGAGACTCAACCAATGCTCAAAGAGAGTTTGCAACACTTTTAACCTCAAGAATTCTCTCTTATTCACCCTTACATTAACCATGAGTGGAGTATTTGTAGACCCCCCAAAGCTTTAGAAATGGAGTCAAAAACTTAAAACCCTGAGTTTTCGGGGTACTAGCGATACTATCACCAACGGTGAGCAATGCTTCCATCGAACAGAGCTTAGGATTCTAGGCACTAGCAGTACCACCATAGGCCTAGGTGGTGCCACTATCGCCTGGGTGGTACCACCGTCGACCATCGGTGGTACTACCATCGAAAGTCTCAAAAAATCATAAAATAATACTTTTTTACACTTTGGGTAGCACCACCGCTCAAGTGTAATATCCCTCATTTCTAAAATATTTGTAATAATTTATTTTAAATTATTTATGAGGACTTATTTATAAATATGAGGATTATTTAATAATTTTTTTGATTAAATAATTTTATATTAAAAACTTATTGCTAGAGACCTAAATATAAATCTTAGAAATTTAATTTAAATTATGAATATTCACATTAAGTATAAAAAAAGGAAGACATGTGTCACTTGCTAGCCTAAAGATGGTGCTACTTATGCTTGTTGCATGGGTAACACCTAAGCTTCTCTCATGTATGCTTGTCACCTTACAATCCTTGTGTTAGTCAAACTTAAGCAATTAGAGGAGAAAAATTATCCAAAACTGAGAAAACAAAAGGCTGCAACCAGTGTACATATGAGAATGAGAAGTGAAGAGGAATTAAAGTTGAAGAAGAAATTTTACTTTGACTTTAAGTTTTGGAATCAATTCCTCATATTTGGGAATCAAATGTTTATAAGGCAAGTGTTCTAATCTTTTTCTTTTTACTATAATTTCAATCTTTTCTTTTTGTCCTGATATGAGAAATTTGAATAGTTCTAGCCTTGCAATTGACATCTCTCTTATTTAGATATAAAAATTTGATCTGAGAAAATTTAAGATTTTAACCCTTCTACATTATTTTAGCTATAATTCTTTGTATCAATCTCAAATTTAGACAAAACTTATTTAATCTGAAAAGACTGATAAATATTTCTTTTGATACCAAAAATTAAAATTTTGGAGTTCATATGCTTGTCTAAACTTTTGTTTCAATTGACCTTGAAGAATCTGTAAACTAGAGATTGTAATATCTGACCTCTTGATACTAAATTGCTTATAACTCCCTGTTGGAAACTCTAATTTATGTGAAACTTATTAGAAACTAGACTTATATATCTTTTTTTTCATACATGACTTGAAGAATTATGAAGCACATTTTCCTACCAAAATATTTGTTTCAATATTTATAATAGGGATGATAAATTCTAACCTTTCTATACTAAATTATTTATAACTCCATGTTAGAAACATAAAACCTTACAAATCGGGATTCATATGAAATTAGATTAAGATAACTTTCTATTAATACTTTTCTTAAGAAATTTGGAGCATAATTTGGTTGTCCCAATAATTATGCAATGTGCATCTCAAATTCTGCTAGAATCGAGCTTTTGTCGATGTTACATATTCTTGTTTCATTCTCTGGAAATTGATTTTAGCTAAAGTCCTTTCTTCATTTGAGCCTTATATTATTGTTTTGAATTCTTGTATGCTCTTGTCCTTAAACTATTTGCATACATGAATCTATTATGTAAAGTTTATATTGCATCGTATTATTTCGTATAGGCACATGTATGTTCTATTGATTCGCATGTGCTTCATATTGGTTACAGGTGCCCGACAAGCCAATCACGTGAGTGATGGCATGTGTGACATGCTGCGCGATTTTTTTGCTTATGATTATTATTAGCATATTCTCATATTATGATGTCTTTGGTTCTGTGCAATAGGAATTAGATTGTGATGCGATCACGATAATTAGATTGATTCACCTTTAAACATAGATCTAAATAATCACGGTCATAGGTTACTTGAGAAAGATATTGCGATTACCAGATAGAACGATGTACTATACACCCGTCTATATGATGGAGATGGTTGGTCTCATAGCCACTTATGTGGAGACACCAAGGATATAGTACAGGTGCTCATTAGAGAATGAGTTCATTGATTGATTTGCTAATGAAATATTATATAGTTAATGATACCTAATATGAAACAGCGATTTCATAGTCCCAGTTGTCCATCTGGTTCTTAGACTTGAGACACCAAAGATGTCTAGTTTGAGTACTCCTTTCTTTGACGTTGAACTTACAGGTTTGGAAAATTCTAGATCTAGTAAAACCGGTTATCAGGATTAGTAGCCCACCTTGCAAAGGTAATTGAGTGTCAATAAATGATCATCCACTCTCAGTATCGTGAGAGATATATCTCATATGTGCTTGCTCAGATAAATCCCTGCCCATGGTCATTCAGATTGAGAGAGAAGTTCTCCAAGAGAATCCGATTAGAGCGAGTCTAAGACAAATTTCATATATGACCTGATAGTACTATATTGATAGGACTCCAGCAAGGTTGAGTCCTAATCTCCCTAAGAAGTAGTCAATAAAACCCTGCTAGATTGTAATAAAGCTACTCCTATCTTATAAAAGAGTATGGCTAGAATTTAGATTAGCCCTTAGGCTTAGTGGCCGCCACCTCCCTTATTGGGTTGGTCGGCTAGGGTTTCCTCCTGCCTAGCCACCACCTGTTCCCTCTAAGGCAGAGAGGTTATAGAAGGGGTAAAAGGATAATTTTAGTTAGGCAAGCACCCCCTAGGGCTAGGGTTTGGAGCCCTATATAAGCATGTAGCCTCCACCTCTTTTTATCAAGCAATTATCATCTTTTATTCAATCTTGTGCCAAGTTTAGGAGGGAGGAACCCCTACAACGTTCCAAGGGTTGATCCCCCTCAAGGGTCAAAATCTGTAGAGCTCATTTTGGGGTTCTATCATCTGGTATCAGAGCAGTGATCTTGCTGCCCCTATAGCCATCATTCACACCTCCATCTTCCAAGCAATTCCCACAATTGCTTTTGACATAGCCTTCATCCACCGTCGCCAACCAAGCCGCAGATCCATCTATCTGCTGTCACCCCCTGCGTGATCTGGAAATCTGGTATTTTTTAATACTGTAAGATTTCTTACTTTACACGTTGAAGATTTTTCCCAAATTTTATCGGCTGCAAATTTCGTCTATCGCAAACGCTATCATTGTTGCGAAGGTTTTAAGCCTTGTTTTTGCCTCTTGAAACTAGATTATTTCTTCTCCTTTCTGGCCAAAATGTGTACACAATTCTAGAGATCAACTTAGGTTTCATCTGGATTGATTTTTGGAAAAAAACTCCTTCAGGAACCGATTTTTTTGTGCAATCTTTTACCATCACGCGGTTCTGGAATTTTACAATGAAGGATCTGCCTTTCATCTTTTGCCCTATTTCCCTACTGTTACGCTGCCAAAATTTCGTTAAACTTTTTACTGGTATTAACAACATCTGAACCAAGGGTTTCTACATACTTTTCTTGAACTTTCCTCTGGAATTTATGTCAAGAAGTCATCATTTCTCTAACATAAAATTGGTTTAGCAGGATAGCACATCGCAACACTTTTTTTCACCGAATTCTATCAGATTTGAGTGTTATTTTTTGTAAGATTTTGGACTCTCTTTTTCTCATCTCAAAACTCTAACATCCTCACCAAAAACCCTTCCAAACCTTACCCTAAACCGAACCCAAATTTGTCTTAAACCACAACCTACTCTCATCCAAACTGATTCACCTTCAAACTGGCCACCCCCTTCTCTAAAATTCCTATGCCACTAACCTGACGATAGAAAAAGATCTCAATATTATAGATCTAGAGGCATATACCATGGTTTCAGAGGAGGCTATCGATTTAAAGCTTGAAGCCTTTGAAAATCGCATGGAAGAGAAGATACGATCCCTTTTTGTCAAATTCAGCATTGGTCGATCGTCGAGCCCGAGGAAATCACAACATGGAGAAACTTTAGATCGACAAGATGATCCTCAATAATGTGACCACATCACCTCTGATCTCAATAACCCATGCATGAAGGTTGACGTCCCTAAATGGGAAGAAGGAGACCTGATCGAGTGGATCTAACGCCGACGCCACACGGGTGGAGATTACTGCCATACACCTTGAGGGAGATGCTATTCAGTGGTTTAATTGGTTTGAATACACCCATGGATGAGTCTCTTGGCAGTGATTCAAGGAAGGACTACTAAACCGCTTCGGACCAACCGATTTCAATAACATCGACGGACAATTGGTAAAGATTCGTCAAACCTCTACAATACAAGAATACCAAATAAGGTTTGAGTGTTTATCTAACCAAACTGAGAATTGGTCTGAGAAACAACTTTTAGGTACTTTTATTGAGGGCCTAAAGCTGGAGATCCGAGGAGAAGTAAAGGCGCAGCAACCGTACACTCTTATGGCGGCGATTTCCTTCACACGTATCCAGGAAGAACGATTGAACCATGAGGTACGAAGGACAAGAGTCACTTCCCGACCCGCCATGCAAGCCCCCGCACTAAAAAAGTTGACAAGAGATGAGCTTCATGAATGATCGACTAAGGGGTTGTGTTGGCATTGCGATGAACCATGGAGCAGTGAACATTGCTGCAAAAAGGGCTGGCTCCTCGTGATTGAACCAGCGAAGGATGAGTACAATGAAACATTTGAAGAAGCCCTTGAACCTAGAGAAAAAGCCATGGAGGAAGAGTCACAACCAACCAACTACATAGTGCATGCATTGGCCAGCTACTCCAACCCGTAGACGATGAAAGTTGGAGGACTTCTAAAATAGCAACCCATCACCGTTCTCATCGACACGGGCAGCACAAATAACTTCCTCAACAGTAAGGTTGTTGCACATTTGGCGCTTCAAATCGAAGGTTGCAACAAATTTGCCGTAAAGGTCACCGACATCCGAATCATCAATTGTGACCGACGGTGCCCACGGGTGAAACTACTCTTCCAAGACCAAGAAGTGGTAGCTGATTTCTTCCTCCTACCCATCAATGATTATGAAGCCGTATCAGGATCGAATGGCTCACAACACTAGGTGATATCTCCTGGTATCTTTCTAAATTAATCATAAAATTTTATTGTAAAGGGAGACAGGTCACGTTACGAGGTAAGCGCGGGAGCCAAATTTCCACCGTTTCGTTGCAACAAATGGAGAAAATTTTGCACAAAGCATATGGTGGATTCTTGATGCATATCCAGCAGCCATCTAAGGGGGGGAACGTATAAAACTCAAATCCTAAGCTTGCCCTTTTGCTAGATGAATTCATAGATGTTTTCTCAGAGCCGCGCGGGCTATCCCCTAACCGACCGCATGACCACCGTATTCCTATTTTGCCATACAAACCTCCAGCAAATTAACGATCATACTACTATCCTCACTTGTAGAAGGATGAGATCAAGAATATTGTTAAAGAGATGCTTGATACCGGGGTGATTCAACTGATTCGCAGCCCTTACTCCTCACTAGTATTGCTAGTACGCAAGAAGGATGGTACGTGGCGGATGTGCATTGACTACCGGACTCTAGACGCCATCACCGTCAAGGACAAATATCTTATTCCAGTCATAGATGAACTCTTGGATGAATTAAAAGGAGCTCGAGTCTTCACTAAATTGGATCTCTGATCCGGATACCATCAGATTCAGGTATGCACTGAAGATATTTTGAAAATTACATTCCGCACGTATAACGGGCACTACGAGTTTTTGGTAATGCCTTTTGGACTTACAAATGCTCCTTCTACCTTTCAAAGCTTGATGAATGACATCTTCCGAATGTTTCTACGCATGTTCATATTGGTATTCTTTGATGATATTCTCATTTATAGCCCTACGCTTGATATACATTTTGAGCACTTACGAACTGTTCTAACCATTCTTTGAGAGAATACTCTTTATGTTAAACAGTCAAAGTATAGCTTCTTACAGCATAAAGTGGAGTATCTAGGACACATTATATCAGAGGATGGAGTGGCCGTGGACCCGACAAAGATCGAGGCAATGCAAGGATGGCCGAGACCTACAAATGTAAAATCATTACGCGGTTTCCTTGGACTCACGGGCTACTACCAAAAATTCATGAAAGATTACGGCAAGATCAGTGCCCCACTCACATCCTTACTGAAGAAGGACTTATTGTGGTCAGATAAAGCCTCCGTAGCCTTCGAACGACTCAAGACAGCACTGACGATGACGTCAGTCCTAGCGTTGCCCGATTTCAACTAGACTTTTGTCATTGAGGCCGATGTGTCAGGAGTTAGAATTGGGGCTATTCTTATGCAAGATGGTCAACTCCTAATTTACACTAAGGCTTCCCACACACTTTACACGAGGTTTTTACAGGGGATACTAATTACTATCAAATTTAAAATATGGCTGGATACAGGTCCATGGCATGAAAGATGAGTAAAACTAGAAGAATTTCAATCCATGCTCATGCCAGATTAGGCTATCATTATCCTGAACCATACCAGAGGGTAGTCACCATTCCAGAAGAAAGATTGGCTATCACTAGAGACTAACTATATGGCAGCATATGCAAAGAAGAAACGGCCTCCTAACAAACTTCAGAATGGACGAAAAATTGAAGATCGAGTTTTTCTACACCTCCAACATGATCAACAGGAAACTCGAGCCTTAATGAAGTGGTCTCCCTATTTCTTTGGGCCTTGCAAAATTGAGGATCTCATTCAGGCCTTAACCTGGAGAATAATTTCGCGCACCATATCAAGATTACAATTGATCCGCCAGGTATCCACAAATGGAAATTTAAAGAAGATGACTCAACCCAAATCCTTCCAACTAACACCCTAGCTGATGAGAAGTCCAAAGTTCAATTGATAATAGCACGGGAATCATATGAGGAGCTAAAGACCTGGTTCCCCGATTTCATGGAACCTCATCCTTAAGGATAAGGCTGATTTTAGGAAGGCGGGTTTGATAGGACTTCAGCAGGGTTGAATCCTAATCTTCCTAAGAAATAGTCAATAAAACCCTACTAGATTGTAATAAAGTTACTCCTATCTTATAAAGGAGTATGGCTAGGGTTTAGATTAGCCCTTAGGGCTTAGTGGTCGCTACCTCCCTTACTGGCTTGGTCGCTAGGGTTTCCCCCTGGTTAGGTTGGCTATAGAGCCAACCTAGCCGTCACCTATTCCCTCTAAGGCAGGTAGGCTATAGAAGGGGTAAAAGGATAATTTTTTAGGATAAGACTGATTTTAGAAAGGTGGGTTTGATAGGACTCCGGTAGGGTTGAATCCTAATCTCCCTAAGAAATAGTCAATAAAATCCTGCTAGATTGTAATAAAGTTACTCCTATCTTATAAAGGAGTATGGCTAGGGTTTAGATTAGCCCTTAGGGCTTAGTGGTCGCCACCTCCCTTACTGGCTTGGTCGGCTAGGGTTTCCCCCTGCTTAGGTTGGCTATAGAGCCAACCTAGCCGTCACCTATTTCCTCTAAGGCATGTAGGCTATAGAAGGGATAAAAGGATAATTTTAGTTAGGCAAGCACCCCTTAAGGCTAGGGTTTGGAGCCCTATATAAGCATGTAGCCTCCACCTCTTTTTATCAAGCAATTATCATCTTTTATTCAACCTTGTGCCAAGTTTAGGAGGGAGGAACCCCTACAGCATTCCAAGGGTTGATCCCCCTCAAGGGTCAAAATCTATAGAGCTCCTTCTGGGGTTCTATCATAAATCTAATATATGGTCTATGAGATATTAGCTAGATGAGTTATTATAGATACACGGTAACTGTGGATAGACAGGTTTGATGGAATCAATCCCCCTGTACCATTTAGGGACTATGGCGCAATGGCCTAGTATATCCTTTATAGTCGATGAGTTAAGTAAATTATTATGTAGATAATAATTCACTATATCAAAAAGAGTTCTAAAGGGAGTGACTCACGACCAGCTCAGTATCGGGTCTAGAGGGTCACACAATATAGTGGATACTTCAGCAAATAGAGGATTGAATAGAGATCCAATTAGCCCCTATTCACATTAGATGAGACCTTACACTGATGGGCTCCTTGCATGAGGCCCAATTAGAGGCCAAAAGAGATTATTGGATAGAGATCCAATAATTAATGGGTAATTGGATGAAGATCCAATACCCACTAAGGCAGGACCCCTAGGGTTTTTGGTGGCTCTCTAAAAATAGGATGGGAGGCACATAGTTTATAGGCTGCATCTTTGTCACACCCTCATATTCTCCTCCCTTCCTCCCTTTACGTAAGAGTTGTGAGACCTGAGATTGCGATTGGAGGAGTATCGCTGCAGCGATCCATCGTGTAGATACCGCTAGAGAGAAGGAAACTTGACCTCCTTCATCCTCTCCATCTGGTTTTGGAAAAATAGGGATATACAATATGCCTAGATAACAATCTCTCACATGATGTGATTTTTATTTTTGTAGCTTTCTTGCGACCTAATCTTTTGCACGATGATTTGATTTGCGTGGGAAGTATGTTTTGTTTTGATCTTCCACTGCGCATGTGATGCGCCCATTTGGTTTCCCAATAGTGGTATCAGACCCAAGGTTGTTCGTGCGAAAGATTGGTTTTAAATTCCATGTAATAAGATTATATCGTGTAGAACTGTTCTACGCGTTCTTGCTACATTTTTACAGCTAAGGCAACGAGGAGGGGGGCAGCCACCTACGGGCAGGTCGCTTGCAAAGGGGGCTACTCTCGACCAGGGCTGCCTATAGGGATGGCTGACTGTGGCCAAGCTTCCTACAAGGGCGGCCGCAAGCAGCAGGGGGTGCCTACAAGGGTGGCCACCCACAGCTAAGCCCCCTACAGTGGCGGCCAAGGCTACCACCAGCAGGGGCAGCTGCCTATAACGGCAGCTGCTTGCGAGCATGCTGATAGGACTCTAGCAGCGTTAAGTCATAATCACCCTAGAAGTAATTAATAAGAACTCTGTGAGATTCTAATAAAACCTCACCTAGTCATTTTTATCATATAAATAAGTGTGGCTATGGTTTATTTTGAGGCCTTAGGGCTTCCTAGCTACCACTCCCTTACTGGGCTGGTTGGCTAAGGTTTCTAGTAGAGGGGCGTGGCTTGTGCAACCACTTAGGTCGTCGCCCCCTTTATTTAGGCATGACAGCGATAGGAGGGGCAAAAGGAAGAATTCACTTAGGAATCACCCTCCTAGGGCTAGGGTTTTGAGCCCTATATAAGGTTGTAACCTCCATCTCTTTTCATTAAGCAAGATCAATCTACAATTCAGTCATATGGCCGACTACTAGGAGGGAGGAACCCTTATAGTTTTCCATGGGTTGATCCCCCTCAAAGATTAAAATCTATAGAGCTCCTTCTGGGGTTCTATCATCTAATATCAGAGCCGCATTCCTACTATCCTTGTTGCCATCTCTGTCGCCCCACCCTTCCAAGCAATTCCCACAATTGATGTAACACGCGCCTCCACCGTCATCCCCAAGCCGTAGATCGAATAAATCTACTGCTGCCCCCTAATTTGAAATTGGAGATCAGATATATTTTCATCACCCACACCTATTTGCTACTGTTATTCTTTGCATTACACGTTGGAGAGGTTTTTTCATATTTTCCTTGCTGCAAAATTATATCATCGCAAACATTATCATCATTGCGAAGGGAAAACATTACAGAAAAATTTCAACCGATTGTTGCTTCTTGAAATCAGACTTTTGCTTGTCTTTTTTGGCTGAAACTTTTACACAAATTCATAGATCATCTTAGCTTTCATCTAAGATTGATTTCTGGAAAAAAAAATTCATTCTGAAACTGGACTTATAGTGTTGTAACTCCTTATCGCGCATTGCTGGAATTTTACAATAAAGAATCTACCTTCCAAAATTTTATCCACCTTTCTACTATTACACTGTCGAAATTTTGTCAAACTTATTTGCTATATTACCCACATCTAAATTGGGTTTTTCTCTGAAATTTACGTCGAGAATTCATTGTTTCTCCGATGCAATTTCTGTTCTATAGAACTGCATGTACATAGTGATCTTTCGTCGAATCCTATCAGATTTACGCTGTTGCTTTTCCATATTTGAAACTCTCTTTTCCTCATCTTCATCCCCTACCGCCATAGCCCCAAATTTCACAATTTTTGGCTAGAATTTTCATTGAGAAACTGTTGTTTCTTCGACGATAATTCTGCTTCTGCAAGGCAGCATACTTCATTGAATTCTGTCAAACCTTCACTACCATCTCTTCCAGATCTGAAATCATCTTTCCCTAACCTTCACCCTCTACCATCACAAACCCAAAACCCTACTAAACCACAGCCAAAACCATACCCAAATCAACCATAAAATAGCTTAAAATCATAGCCTTCTACAACTAGCACCTATTCGCAGCATACCCCCACCGATCCCTATCAAACCTCTACTATCATCTATCCCAGATCCAAAACCCTTTTCCTAACCTTCATCCATTGTTGTCATAGTCTTAAAATCACACCAAATTATAGTCAAAACTCCACAAAACTGTAGCCCCAATTCGCACCCAAAACAGCCACCCAATCTCCCTTATCCCTTCAACTGCAGCACGCATCTCTCGCTGCCATCTACCTTGATCACAACCACCAACAACTTGATCACATCCAGCAACGATCCCTCATTGCACAATGTTGCCAACAGCGACCTCTGGCTGCCATCCTCCTTGATCATAGCCAACAGCAGTCCTTTGCGGTAAAAAGCTACCAACAGTGATCTTTTGTTGTAATCTGTCTACATCGCAGCCTACTGCATTCTTTCGCTACCAATTGTCTTGATAGTGGCCAGCAATGAATTGAACACGACAAGCAATGGTCTCTCACTCCATACTACCACTGCTCCTCCCCAACAGTCGTGCACACCGTTGTCTCATCTTCCTCCTATTGCAGTTGCACCCTTGCTGCAATCAATGCCACCTGCAGCCACGAAGTCGAAGCGCAACCGTAGTCGACGTAGTTGTTGCCCTCTTCTTCCTCCACCATCACTGCTACCTTCTGACTTAGACCTCTTGGCTACCATCTTTCGATATATATCAACCACCTGAAAATTCATAGCCTCAACGATATTGCAACATCACCACAGAACCGTAGTTGACGTTACTGCTACCATCTTCTTCCTCCATCGTTGTTGCTACCTTTGGCTATCATCTTCCACTTGGAGACTTCACCACCATAGCCTTGACATTACTGTCATTTGCTACCTTCAACCTAAAGATTGCAGCTATACTCTTCAATCGATTTATTTGACAGGTTGGAGATCCTTACGTCATGACATCGATGGGCTTATTCGAAGCCAAATTGGAGGCTTTCGAGATGCATATAGATGCTAAATTACATGCTCTCTTCGGGGAGTTTAAATTGGGCTGATCACTGAGCCCAATAAGATCACAACATAGTGCAAATTCAGATTATAAAAAGAATCCATCAAAGATAAAAAGTGAGGATAAGACATGGCAACCCTACACCTCGACGACATCGATCTCCTTTGCACAACTTCAAGAAGGGCCTATGTGGGTCTTATGATAAACTATGGAGCCTAGAACACCAATGTAAAAAGGAGACATCACTGATGATTGTGCCCACTGAAGAACTCAAACTTGAAGATAAGACTCTCGATCCCAAGGAGAAGGAAACACCACAATCGGCCACTCGCACGGTCCCTACCTTAGCCGGCTACACCAACCTACAAAAATTGAAGATCAAAGGATTTCTTGAGCAGTAGTCCATCATCATCCTCATCGATGCTAGGAAAACACACAACTTCATTAGCAGTAAGATTGTTGCCCACTTAATGCTCTAAAAAGAATATTACAACGAGTTTGAAGTCAAGGTAGCTAACAGCCAAATTCTGAAGTGCAACTAGAAGTGCCCACGGGTAAAACTGATCCTATAGGAGCAAGACGTAGTTGCTGATATTTTTCCTCCTCCCTCTTAATGAATTTAATATAGTGCTCGACATTGATTGGTTGTCCATGATTAGAGATATTTTCTGAATTTTTTTTAAGCTAACCATGAAATTTTTCAGCAAAGAAAAATATGTGGTCCTACGAGGGAGCCTAGCTACTACAACCACAACATAACACTTAGATGAGGTACTAAAAGAAGAATCCAGCGACTTCTCAATCCAAATTCAAGAGTTTCAAGAGATGAAGCTAAAAGAGATTGAAGATAAGAACCCTCCCTCACTGCTTGCTGAAATTTTAGGAGTCTCCACCAAATTAAGCCTACTACCTCTTATCAAGATTCTCGATTCCCCTATATTGAACTAGCTGAAATTACCACCATATGATACTCGACCATATTGTTACCCATAGAAAATCAAAGATACGAGGATCGCCCAAGAGATGATAGAGACACGAATTGTTTGGTCATGCTTATTTCCCACTACGACACATCCCTACATCCTTTTCACCAGGGATAAGTTACTTCTTAAGTGTTACATCCCGCCTAACTCACTATGGTTGCTGATGCAGCACTTCTAGATCTCAAATGACTTCTATGACTTCTCCCAAGATCGAACCATGATGCTTAAAGACTTCCTTAATGATGACCTCTGATCTACGATCCAAGACCGCGAGAAAATTGAGCCCCTCCAGTGCCAAATAAGAGAATGATCATTCGTAGATTTCAACAAAACATCATCTCTCTCACTGTAAAGAAAGATGCGTCACCTTGGCCGAGTAGAACTATAGCCCTCACGACCATG
Source organism: Ensete ventricosum (assembly GCA_029747655.1). Taxonomy (NCBI): domain Eukaryota; kingdom Viridiplantae; phylum Streptophyta; class Magnoliopsida; order Zingiberales; family Musaceae; genus Ensete; species Ensete ventricosum. The sequence continues at coordinate 32,197,676 of JAQQAF010000003.1, read as the reverse complement.
ATGTTGTCCACACTAAGTCGAGGCCAGATGTTTATAACTGGAGCAGACACATCCAGAGTTGGGATCGGCGTCACATTTATGCAAGATGGTCCATGGCACGAAAGAGGAGTAAGCCTAGAAGAATTGCAATCCATGCTCATTTCAGATTGGGCTCTCATCATTCTGAACCATACTAGAGAGAAGTCACCATTCCAGAAGAAAGATTAGATATTATTAAAGACTAACAATATAGCAACAAACGCAAAGAAGAAACAGCCTCCCGACAAACTTCAGAATGGACGAAAAATTGAACGTCGAGTTTTCCTACACCTCCAACCCTCACCTCCAGCCCGATCAGTAGAAAACTCGAGTCTTAAGGAAGTAGTCTCTCTATTTCTTTGGGCCTTGCATAATTAGGGATCACATTGGGGCCCTAACCTGGAGATCAGATCTGCGCACCAGATCAAGATTACAGTTGATCCTCCAGATATCCTACCTCAAATGAAAATTTAAAGAAGACGACTCACCCAAATCATTCCAACTGACATCCAAGTTGATGAAGAGGCCAAAGTTCAGTTGATGATAGCATGAGAATCATATGAGGAGTTGAAAACTTGAGTTTATAGATCCTCAACCTTGAGGACCAGGCTGATTCAAAGAGGGCAAGCTTGATAAGACTCCAGTAGGGTTGAGTCAAATCACCCTAGAAGTAATTAATAAGAACCCTGTGAGATTGTAATAAAACCCCACCTAGTCACTTTTATCTTATAAAGAAGTATAACTATGGTTTATTTTGGGGCCTTAAGGCTTCCTAGCCACCACCCCCTTACTGGGCTAGTCGGTTAGGATTTCTAACAGAGGGGCATGGCTTGTGTAGCCACTTAGGCCGCCGCGCCCTTTATTTAGGCATGACAGCTATAGGAGGGGCAAAAGGGAGAATTCACTTAGGAAGCACCCCATAGGGCTAGGGTTTTGAGCCCTATATAAGCTTGTAGCGTCCACCCCTTTTCATTAAGCAAGATCAATCTACAATTCAGTCATATGACCAACTATTATGAGGGAGGAACCCCTATAGTTTCCAAGGGTTGATCCCCCTCAAAGATCAAAATCTATAGAGCTCATTCTGGGGTTCTATTACACGCCCCTCCGGGCAGGTCACCAATGGCCAAGGGTGCCCGCGGAGGCAGCACCTACGTGCACATCACCTACGTGCATAGCACCCACGAGCGGGCTTGCGGGTCAAGTGGCCGCACAAGGCTGCGCCACCCACCCACAGGGGCAACTAGCCGAGGGCAGTGGCAGCCGCCCGCGAGCAAGGGCTGCCACTTGCGCACGAGCGACGGCGGCCACCGCTGGAAGGGACTAAAGGTTAGGGTTTTTCGATAAATGGATTATTCTAACCCTCAAATTTTAAAAAATTTCGAGGTATGTCCTATGCCTAGAATTTTAAATATGCCTTAATAATTTTAAAAATTCCAATGTTGGGTCTCTTGTCTAGAATTCTTAAAATATCCTTGCTAATTCTAGAAATTCCTAGCATGTCCTAATTTCCAAAAAAATAATTAATTAAATAGTTTAATTAATTATTATGTATATAGTAATCCTATATGTGATGTGATGTGTGCATGTAATGTATGATTTGGATGGATGATCATGAGTCATGTATTATGATGTATGTAATTGTGATTATTATTAATATTATTGGGCCTACGAGCCTTCATTTTTCTCATTTATTATCGGGCCTGCATGATTGTGGTTATTTTGTAATTACATGGAGAGGCACGACGGAAGCATGGAGGTGACAGCGGGACCCACGATGTCGTGACAGGAGATCACAATGCATGGTGATGCGACGAGGATCTGACGAAACCGATGATGATGAGATCAATGATCACAGGGCATGAAGACGCGTTGATGCACACATAGATCCTATTGTGAGTGATTAGGTTCATTGGCTCGGGCCTAATCATATTAGGTGATGGCTCATGATCATTCAGTGTGACTTGTTATATACGTACTACATCAATATGGTTATTAGTAATTTTATGTATGTACTAAAAATGCTATAAGACTATTCTAAAACACTATAACTGGCATAAAAGTAACCCCTATTTTATTACAATACCTAATTCAAAGGGTAATATAGTAATGAAGTTGTTTTTTATTAGGTTATGAGTCAAATATGAGTCAGTTGTAGTGTTTTCCAATAGGCTTATAGTGTTTTTATACAGGTGCCGAAGCATAAAATTTTCATTATTTGATTGTTGTTGTTCCCAGACCATTACAAAACCTAATTGAAAAGTAGTTGTTTTGTATTATATTATGAGTCCATTTGGGATAGTTACATTATTTTTAGATAGGCTTATAGTGTTTTTGAAGTTAAAGTTGCTATAAGGTTATTAAAAAATATTCTAATTGGCATAATATTCATCTTATTTAGTTGTCCTTATTCATAAACTATTATGAAACCTGATTGAATGGCTAATATGGTAATGCAATTGTTTTGTATTATGTTATGAGTCCATTTGATTGAATTACATTATTTACATATAGGCTTATAATGTTTTTGTAAAGGTGCCAAACACACTATAAAGTTATTCAAAATATTGTAACTACATAATAGTCTTCCTATTTGGTTGTACTTATTTCTAAACTATTTAGTTACCTAATTAAAAGGCTAACATGGTGATGAAATTGTTTTGTATTAGGTTACAAGTCAATTTGGGTTAGCTATAAAATGTTTTTCAATAGGCTTATAATATTATTATTTTTTAATAAAAGTGTTAAACATATTATAAGACTGTTTAAAAAACACTATTGGCATATTGTTATAGTTTTTATGTGTTGATTCCATAAATTTGTTATATTATCATTGACTTCATGTCATTTAAGTGTCTTTTAATAAGTTTTTATTTCATTTTTTTAGTTATTGATTTAAGTTATATTTGTTATATTATATATGACTTATGTTAATTTCTAATAAAGTTATTTTCATGGAATAGAATTAACAAACATGCGCCATCAGCCAAGCCTACCACAGGTTGAGACCCAAATTGATTACAATCGGAATATAAATGATCATTATTACAACAAACGTTTCAGACATTTCCTCGGGAGTCCAGAGAACATGAAGTAGAGTGTTCATGATATAATTGGTGTCATTGTCTTTGTAGCCATTGCATAATGAAATAATCAAGCTTCAAGGATGTACCAGATATCTTATTTCCACATGATATACTTGCTTGTATATTAGAGTGTTGGGGTCATGACCATCATTGTAATAAATGGAGTATCATTGACATTCTTGGCGACACCACATCGGTCTTCTTCTTTGGCTACCCAACTAAGGAGATAAAGTGAGTGTGATGACAGAGCCATCCAGATGCCTATTTGATAGATATTTGTCAATTCTATCCCCGACATGGCATCACTTGGATTTAGTTTATGATTTTTTTCACTTACATATTTGCTTGTATTTTATTTTATCAAGTTACATATGCGTTGGCTTCTTTTATCAGTGTCTATTGTTGATAATTTATCAACTTTGACCAACTACAACTGGGCATAACTTATTCACGCATTTATATTAGAAGGTGTGCCACTTATAGTTGATCGTATAAAGAGAGCAAAGAGGTTGCTTAGCTATTTATCGTCATGGTCTGTTTCATATAGTTTTATATAGTTTGTTGACATTATCATATGAAAAATAAAAACTAACACCAATCCTTTCTCATGTTTGATAAGGATGGTATGTGTCTTATAGTTTCAAATGTACACACGTTTCTTTGATTCGATGGTTCGTGCATGGCGCACACGAGCCATCAACAGGATGCTATTGAAGGTCTCGACAAGTGATGTAACTAATAGTAGGTTGAACATCATATATTTGATATCTTAATGTACAACGCCATTCATGTATGTAAGATATTTATGTAAACTGTTGTAGATTTATGTCCAACAACATCGAAGGCCTTTCTTTTGGAACAAATTGATGCAACTATCGAAGTTTACATTACAATGATATATTAATTGAAGTGATGTAACCATGATTTGGGTCTAACTCCTGACAACGATTATATGATATGAGGGGCTATAGGGATTGATGAAGCACCAGCTAGCTAAGAAGAGAAGCACTGATTGAAGAAACTGCTGGATGCCAGAGCTACGAGGAAAAAATAGCAACAAATAATCAATTGTTTCGTTGCACAAATATATCATAGAGATTACTGGGAAGCAGTATTTTCCAGCTACTATTAGGCCATCAACTGAATGAAAAATAGATCCAACAAAAACAAAGATCATGATGGCTTCTATTATGGATGCATTTTATAGAAGTCTTTACAGATTTAGAAAAAGGAAGAAGAATTCAAGTGAGAAGGAAACAAGTGAGAAAAAGAAGATGACTATGTGGATAAAATGAGAAGATGGGTGTTATTCAACTAGAGGAAAAGAAAAATACATGATAGTTTCATTAAATCGTTATCCCAAAAAGATGAGATGGAGCAAGACAAATTATAACAACATGAAATTATTAAAAATAATTGAAATAGTTTAGATTAATTTAATTGTTAGAATTAGATAAAAATTTAAATCTGTATTTTATCTTTTTAAATCAATATAAATATGTATTCTTGATTTATTTCAAGTCACTACGCACTATAGACTACAAATTGAAAATACTCAGTAATCTACTATTCTATTCTCCTTCTCCCTTAAATTCTGTAGAAAAGCTAACAGTGGTATCAGAGCCAAGTTCAAAGAAGATCAAAAGGAGTAGATCGATCAAAAATAAGGGAAGATTAGTAGATCCAAAAATAAATAAAAAAAAGAAAAAAAAAGAAGATGGCAGGTCTTGGAGTAATTGTTCCTTATCAACTTCTTCTTATATTCAAATGTAATAATTATCAATCTTGGACTATTAAGATGAAAACTTTATTTATTTCATATGGATTATGAAATTTGGTATAAGATAGTTTTGTTCAATGTGATCTGCAGAATCCTAGTATTACAAAAGATCAAAAAAATCAAATGAAAGAAAATATATAAAAAGATGCAAAAGCCCTTTACGTGCTAGAACAAGCAATAGATGATTCCCTATTTTCCATAATCATGATGGCATCAACATCAACATAAGCCTAGAAGATACTAAAAATATGTTTGGAGGCATAGAAAAAGTAAAAATTTTAAAGCTTCAAATTCTTCAACATGAATTTAAAACTCCAAAGTTTCTTCTATTATGAATAAAATGAGATCTAATGGTGAAAATCTAAAAGATCAAACTGTCGTAGAAAAGGTTTTATGAAGTTTATCTCCAAAATTTGATATGATCTTTATTGTTATAGAAGAAACTAAGGATACAAGTACATTATCTATTGATGAATTAATTGACTCTCATTTAGTTCATGAACAAAAAGTAAATAGATCTTCATATAAGGTTTCAAAATATACTTTCCATATGAAGATAGATCAAAAGAATGATCAAAAGAATTCAGAAATCAGATCTCAAATGAGAGATCAAAAGGACAGAGGATGAGGCCAATAAATGAATATCATAAAAAAACTTGAAAATCTTTTTGTTGCAAAAAAAGTTGGACATATTGAAAAAGATTACTGGTACAAAAATAAAAACTCAAATGTTCTTCTTTGTTCTTACTGCAAAAAAATATGCTCATCTTGAAAAAGATTGTTGGAACAAAAATCAAACTAACTATCATGAGAAAAATAACGATGACAAAAGAGATTGAAGATAATATCTTTTTTGTAGCATCTAATGAAGAATATTCTAGATTTGTTTGGTTTTTGGATAGTGAATGCAGTAATCATATAACAGAGGATAAAAGTCTATTCCAGAGGCTTGATAATTCAGTTAGATCTAATGTACAGATGGGAAATGACAACAAAGTTCAAGTGAAAGGAAAAGGAACAGTTTTTGTGAAGACTAAATTCGCTAAAAAAGTTATTGATGATGTGTTATTTATTCCTGATTTGAAACAAAATCTTATTAGTATAGGACAACTAATGAGAAAAGGATATTATGTTCTTTTTTATAATAAAAAATACCTGATTTATGATAAGAAAATTAAAAAATTGATAGCAACTGTAAGGATGACAAAAAATAAAGTGTTTCTCTTATTATTTTCAGATTTTAGTACTCATACTAATGAATCAACATTATGACACTAAAATTATGGTCATCTAAATTTGTGTGAATCTATGCAAACTATCTCAGATGGTGTAGGTCATGATAATTTAAAAACTACGGTTGATAAAACGCATCCACATGAAAAGGATAAGATCTTAAACTCCAATGACAACAATGAAAGTACACATACAAAGTTGGTAGAAATTTCTAATGATGTGAAGAAACCTAAGAGAAAGAAAAGAAATAGAAAGTTTCTGCATTCAAAGGGATTTGATCCTACAAATATAAAGTCTTTATTAAATCATCAAAGATTGATGTCAAAGATAAAAATGTCATATTATAGACCTAAGCAGAAGCATAAGACAACCACTACAATATCGAAGATCAGCTTACCAAAATTTTGATAAAAAAATATTTCTTCGAAAATAATTTTAAATTATAACTACTTGAATTAAGGGGATGTGTTGGAAATAATTCAAGTAGTTAAGATTAATTTAATAGTTAGGATTAAATAAAGATTTAAATCTAAATCTAGTTTAGATATGATGAGATTAGTTTAGATTGTGAGATTTATTAAGATGTGATAAACTTTTTAGTATTTTAAAATATATATATTTTATCTTTTAATCAATATAAATATGTGCTCTTAGTTTATTCCAAGACACTGTGCACTATAAATAAAAGCCAATAAAAATTGGGAGAGATATGATCGTACAGGTATACTAACATGGAAACTCATTTGCATCTTTCTTATAACACTTATATACATTTGTTTTGCTTCAAATGCATGAGAAAAATTAGGTCACAAAGAATGAGGAAGCTTCGGTGATAATTGTCAATTTGAAGCATTAATCATGGGACAATAAGAGGAGTCACCTGACCTTCATATCCTTTTGGGCACTCTTGAATTGAAAGGTCCATGTCATTGACACATTACACCTTGCATGAAAAACTTAAGAATCTAATGGAGATTTTCTTCCCATTGTGATTATATGCACAGGATTCATGATAATTTTTTTATCTTCCTATTAAAATCTATGATTATATACACATATCATTTAGTATTATTAGTATATCGGACCACCATTTTTAAAATATATAGCAAAACCAATCAATATGGACCAATTGATTAGATGTTTGTACCTCTAAACATGATGTAGCATTAACAATTCATAGTGCTAAATTTTAATGAAAAAAAGTTTATGCACTATAATTCATTCGTGATAAAGACACGATTGAATTTATTTTTATCCAAGGCATACATAAAACACTAATAGCCTTAGTATTTAAAAAAATATTTTCTTTTTAAAATTATTCTATTCATCTATCAATTTAGTAGATTTTTAAATTAAAATTAATAATATTTAATAAATCACAATCCATAAAAAGCAAAGAATCATCATTTATATTTTCTAGTAAGTGTAATCCATCTCATTAAACCTATAATAATGTGTCATAGTGTCTTTCTTTATAGCTTAAAAATATCATTTATTATTTCTCTGGTGTTAATCCAAATGAGAGAACGTTGCTCTGATACCAATTATTAGTATGTTCATAGTATTAAGAGAAGGGGTGAATTAAAGTTATAGCAATTTAACTATTTTAAATCAATCCAGAAATTAATATGTTTCGAAAACTCGATTTATCAAGTATTGAGTGTGAGTAAATGTTATAAGTAAAAAAGAATAATACTAAATGATAAGTAAAAGATGAGTAAAAAAAGATAAACTAATTTTTTAGTGGTCCAAGCTTCTCAATCTTTGTTCGCTCTCGATTTTATTTTTCTCATAATCATTGGCTTTCATTAACAATCTTGCTTCTAATGGATGAAGATTAATGACCCCTAACAACCTTCTCCATTTCAAAGGTAAGGAGAGAACCTTAATACTTACTTTTTATTACAAACTACCCATCATCTCCTATATTTTAGTATTATAACTAAACTCAAGATGAGTACCAGACTCAAGCTATGCTTAAAATGAGAACTTCAAACCTCAAGAATGACTAGTTAATCAGTCAAGCTCAAGTAAGAGATTTATAATCCCAAAATGCTTTAAGAATGAAGTCAAAATTTAAATTCTCATATTTTTAAGATCTAGACAGTACTACAACTGACTTTGTACGATACTACTCTTGGAATCGATCAGGATCCAATATGATACTATATTCTAGTAGTCCTACCATCGATATTTGAGTGATTCTATTGTCATCCTAAGCGATACTACCCTTGATATGGTGACTCAGGTAGTACATTTGCTTGGGCTTGATGGTACCACTTCCCAAGTCAAGTATAGACCATTTATTTGGTCTTTTAATGGGCCTAATTTTGGCCTAAATTTAAGCCTAGAGGCTACTACAAGCTTGGGTTAAAAATTAACCTGAAAATAACTTAAATTGACATAGTAAACTTCGATCTTGACTCAATAACCTCATTCGACATAATATCAAAGTTTTTGTCATGTCTTCTGATCTTCTGACCTTTCATTCAAACTTTCGACACCTTATCTTATCCTTGACATATTGCTTGCTCCTCTAACACATTGTTTTCTCTATGACGTCCGAGCTTCTAATGCAATATATGTTCCTTTTAGTATGATGCTTGAATCTTTTGCATGAAGTTCGTTTCTTAGAACATCGATCAATACTCTAGCTTGATGTTTGATCCTTTGGTGATTCAAGTGTACAATCAAAGTATATTCTATGTCACTTATCTCAAAAATATATTGGTCTAATAATTCATCAATTGATTTTATTATCAAAATCTAAGATTCAACATTATATCTTTTTATTGATTAAGGCTTGATAATTTAGAGAACTAATTTTTTTTTAAAAAGGAGAGAGTATAATATCCCTTATTTTAAAATTATTTATGATATGATAAAAATTTTAATTACTTTAATATGATAATTTATTTAATAATTTCTTATATTAAATAATTTTATATTAAAAATTAATGCTAGGGATCAAATTGTGAATCCTAAAATTTTGATATGATTTATAAAAATTTTTATATTAAATTAGTGGAGAGAAAAATATATAAAAAGAACATAAAAAATGAGGGAACACATGTGACACTAGCTAATGAAAGCTGTGTGCCACTCACACTTGCTACATTGTTAGACATCTATATCTTTTGTTGCATGTTTGTCACCTTGCTATATTTTGTGTTACCTAAACACTTATAATTAGAGAACTATAAATGTGAAAAAAAATATTATCAAACTAGAATCTTACTGTCTTCTATCTAGTGAAGAGAATAATTAAAGGAGGAGAAGAAGAAGTGAAATCTTATTGCCTTGGCTGGAGGATTTTGAACTAGTTCAACATATTTTAAGAATTTAGCTTTTAAGATAAGTGTTCCACCTTATCCTATAATGTTTTTTTATCTATGATTCCTTTTTGTTTATAAATAATTTATAAGACCTTGCCACTTTTCAATGACATCAACCTCAATTGAGTTGTAATTTATGAAATCTTAAAAATTTTGTCCTATCTGTTTTATTTTAACTATAATATTTTGTACAAAGCTTGAAATTGAGCAAACACTATTTTTTTGGAAACTAGACTCTTATGCCTTTCTATCAGTGTCTTATTTGAATGATTTTAAATATATTTATCTATCTTAATATTTATGTAAATTGACCCTTTGAATTCTGTAAAACAAAGATAAAATGATCTGACCTATCTACCTTATTTTAATTATAGTATTTTGTATAAGACTTTAAATTAGGTAAATCTCTTTTGATGTAAACTAAACTCTTATATCTTTCATTCAATATTCTATTTAAATAATTCAAAGTACAAATGACTATCTAAAACTGATTATTTCTTTGTCCTCTTGAATTCTACTAAATAGAGAGAATATGCTCTAACCTATTTGTATTAAATTGCTTCTACCTTTTTGTAAATAACTCTAATTTATATAATTTATTTTATTTAAAAGTACACTTATATATCTTTCCAACGATATCTTATTACAATTGTCTATCCGAACATCTTGTGCAACTTACCTTATAGATTTTGCCTATTCAGATTGGTTCTCAAATTTATAAATTCTTGCTTCTATCTTTTGAAACTTAATTTTGGCTAAGGATTCTCTTTCAATGATATTCATGTTACAAATTAAACCTTTTTGTCTCTTAGTCATTGATCTTGGCTATAATTGACTGGGTTATGTATATTTCAAGTTATCTTTGATACTACTCCATATATGCACATGTATGATTTTGTTGTTTCATATGTTCTTATAGTACATTTTTTACTTTCTAGATCAAAATATCTTTTTTTATACTCTAATATTTATGGGATATCATAGACCCTTTGTCAGAATATTCTTTTTTTATACTCTAATATTTATGGGATATCATAGACCCTTTGCCAGAAATGTAAAGGGGATTGTGTTATGTTATGAAGCCATGCCGAGCTCTAGAATAGTGGAGACCTAGAAATGATTGGTATTGTATTTTGTTTTAATCTCACTTTGTCATCTATATTCCTTTCATATGATTTCATATGACATACTTATGTGCTGCTATACATTCCTTTGATTTGAATGAATTGAACCAAATGTCAAATGTGACTCTACTCATTGCCTTGCATTTTGATATCAATATGTTAATACATTGCTCCTTGCTCCTTTGTTATCAATGAATCAAATAAAATATCAAATATGACACTAAGATTCATTCCTTTGAATCTTGACTTGCTTATAAGTGACTCTTTGCTCTCTTGTTATTAATGAATCAAATAAAAATATCAAATATGACTATTGAATTCATACCTTGCATTATGATCCTGATTTACTCAAATGTTATTATATGCTCCGTTGATATCAATGAATAGAATGAAATATCAATATGACTCTCATTCCTTATAATTGTTCTTAATATACTCATATATTGCTCTTTGGTCTTTTGTCAAGTATGAATATAATAAAATTATATTTATTGACTCTTGAATCCATGCTTTGCATCTGGATGCTTATGTCACATGATTTGTCATCTCTATGTCATGGATATGATAGTCACTTGTTGAGCTTTATAGTTCATATAACTACTATATAATTTTTTTTTGGTTAGCTTATCACTCACACTCATGTTAGTTTTAGGTTGGGCAACATAATGCTAGAAGTTTATGGCATATTTTTGATGATTTAACAAAATGTTATTGTAAAGGATGTCTTTTTTTTTTTTGTAAAGTTAGAATATTAAAATAGAAGTTTTTATGTTGATGTGAACTTGTGGTAAATTATTTGTTCATGATTATAGTGTTTCAATGATCTTGTAAGTTTACAAGTGGTTGTTAATAATTTTTAGAGTTGGTTTCGACTTGGTAGAGTTATCAAGTGATATGTTGAATGATTATAAACTACACAGGCTTTATAGTGTATGAAAAAACATTGAATATATTTGTTATCCTCAAATTCTATGTTATGGATCTTGGGTTTGGATTATGATAGTTGAAAGATTATATTTTGTTTAAGATAGGTTCAACTTCTAGGATATTATCTTGTGAGTATAACATTAATCCTCTAGCTTGACATCCAATTCCAATATGATAATTATCGAACATAATATTCGACTCTCTAGCATGATATTTGACCATTTGATAGTCCAAATTCATGATCAAAGTATTCTTTGTGTTACTTATTTCAAAAATATATTAGTTTTTCAAAAGCATATTAATCTCAAGCCATACATCAAGAAGTCATGAGTAAGTTAAGTCATAAAATCCAATATAAATCATGAACATAAAGTAAACTCATAAGCCATAAGTTTTTAGACATGAAGAAAATTCATGAATTTCTTTAGAAATTCATAAGTCACAAAGTCAAATTTAATATATCAAATTTTATATTAGCAAAAGGAGGAGCATACATATCATTCAAAATTTTCTTTTATTTCATCATGTGATAAGTCATTTCGACGAGTCTTCAAATATGATATTTACTTTGTAAAATACTCACAAAGCCACAAGACTTGATGACTACATGTAAGATATCAATAAATCCGAAGTAGTCAACTCAAGTAAGATATGAAGGAGTAAGTCATCCATATTAAGATCATCAACATATTTATAATAAGTCATTTTAATGAGTTTACAAATACGATATTTACTTTCTAAAATACTCATGAAATAAATCAAAAGACTCATCAATTGCAAGTAAGCTATCAATGTAACCAAAATAGTCAACTCAAGTAAGACATCAAGAAGACTCAAGTAAGAGATGAGAAATTTAAATCATTATCAAGATACTTTCCCCTTTTGTCATTAGTAATAGAAAAATAAGAAATAAAATATAAAATGATCACCATAGTATGTCAAACATTATACTCCTAGATCATTCACATGGAGTGATAACTTTTTCATATTATAATTGTTGCTTATTTCATCATCAAAATGCTTCTTATGCCATGAAAATAAATATATGAATCATCTCTTTTATAGTCATAATTTTCTTAAAATCAAGTATATGAATTTTCAACATAGTCTTAAGTACAAAATATTCAAGTATTTTAAGGTACGATATATTTAAGAATTCTTAAGATAAAGAAGTTATGCTTCATAAATCCATTAAAGGTAATATTAGCAAATTTATACCCATAAACATTTTCAATGTGAAACATTTTTCAAAATATTTATTAAACTTGATAAAATAATTTATTCTGATATTTAATGAAAAATGGATTCTAGAATATTTGTTGTATTTGTCTACTGCAAGTGTATATCATTTTATGTAATCAAATTAATTATATTTTATTAACTAACAAGCTTTTTATTAGTTTCTTTGTGAACTTGTAATTAGACAAATGTCCACACAACATAGTTTGTTCTTGTATGTCTAAGTATTTTACGTCCTAAAGCTGGATGTATTATTAATACTAATGATTATTCCCTTATAGTTCTCATCTAGAGTGTTACATCTTTATCTTTAGCTAATGATCTTTGAAACATATGCAGGAGCTCTCTAACCATTTTTAAGGTGTTCTCTTGTGCACCTAGCTTTGGCTGAGAGTATATGTTTATAATAACAAAATATTGATTTTGATACCCATTTTAACTCTAGGTCCTTTAAGATTAAAATTACTTTTATTGCCTTTAGGTTTTGGATTTAAAATGGTTTCTTTGGGAACCCACACATATTTTATAACATTTTTCTTAAGATAACAAAAATAAGTAAAATGATCAAACTTTTCATAAAAAATATTTAATTCTAGGAGATATATAACCATACAATATAGGTCCTTTTACCAACTTGGTTGGCTTATATACATGTTACATTTTGTGTAAAGCCAACTTCTTCTTTTTTAAATGTATTACCTTATTTAACAAAAATCATATCAAGAGATTTATTTCCTACTTTGAATTTCTTTCAAAGTTTATTATAAAAATCGTTTTTTTTTTAAGTGACTCGATTATATCATTGCTACCAGTTGAATCTTTTAAGTATTTTTAAAATTTTTATTCATAATAAATAAGTCTTTTTATATATTGTTCAAAGTATGCAAGTATATTGAGTTTTAGTATCTCTTTTTTTAAGTTCAAGATGGGATGATTCTATGTTTTCACATTTGGTGCAAAAAATATAAGACTTTAGTTACACTTGTCATGAGCATTTTTTAGTGTATCAAACTCATAAGTAAATAAAGTATGATCTTTTTTTCAATAAATTATATTTTTATCAATCTTTTTAAGTTCATCATATAAGTCATGAAATGTCTTAAGTAGTTTATCATGTGATAAAGAGATTTCGGAAGAATTTATTACCTTAATGTTGAAAGCCATTAAGGTATAATTTATCACTTCTTTATTAATTTGCTATTCCACTTTTGGGATGATGACTGCTTATATTTTTTTAATTGTCCTTCCTTCTTACATTCTTAGCATATGAATGTATTTTTTTTAGGCTCACTTTTGGTCTTTTCTTTTCTTCTTACTAGATTTGCTTTATTTTTCTTTATGAACATTTTAAATCTTTTTTGTAAGAAGTGTGTTATTTTTATCATTATCACTTGAGTTTTTGCTCAATTAATTTTTTTGGAGAGTAATGTCATTCCCCTTTTTTTTTTAAGGTTTTCCTCTTCGTCAACATGAGTTTTACATATTATTTCATAGGTTATCATTAAAGATCCTATTAATTCTTAAAAAAAAATATCAAATCTTTAGCTTCTCAGACTGTCATTACCTTTGTATCTCAACTCGTAACAAGAGACATTAAAACATTCTCTTTTCAAAATCATTATATTCATCTTTTGATAATCAAATTCAATTATATTCTATATAGTTAGTATCACAACTAAAGAACATTCATACTCACTCTTTTACAAGAGACCTCTCATCTTCTATAACTTAATATCACAACTAAACTCAAGAGGAAGAAAAAAACTTAAATAATATTAAAAAAATATAACACTTCACAAACTCATGAATAGATATATCATCCACCAAGCCTAAGATATTTATAGGCTCCAAAAGGCTTTAAAAATATAGCTAAAAACTTAAATCTCTAAGATTTTGGGTACAAATGTACTTATCACTAACACTAGGTGGTACTACTATCGTAACTTTTGATGAACCACAAAATTTGAACTCCGATAGTCTTACCACTACAAAATTTAAATTATAAGTTGGTTGTTGGTGGTATTCAGTGGTATTGCGACCGAAAAGATTGACAAAGCACTATTTGTGCTTACCGGTTGGATCTGGTGGTATCACCAATAGAGGCCTAATTTAGGCTACTATTTTGGTTTTCTATATCACCAATAGAGGCCTAATTTAGGCTACTATTTTGGTTTTCTAATAGACTCAATTCGGTCTTGTTTCAAGCTCAATGACTTTCATGACAAATGATCTCTATTTTAGCCTAATACTGACCTAGATAATCTCGATCAAGGTCTTGACTCATTAGTCACTTATCTGACACATTTTCAAAGCTTCCAACACATTATTCATTCTTTCAATCTTTTGACACTTCGTCCGCACCTCTAGCATATCGCCCTATCCTTCAATAGTATGTCAACTTTTTCATAATATTCTATCTTTCGATATAATTTTTTATTCTTTTGGTATAATGATTAAACCTATATCATAAAATTCAATCTCTAACGTATTGATTAATCTTTCTGTTTGATGTCTAATTTTAGTACGATAATATTTTGACACAATATTTGACTCTCTAACCCGACATTTAACCATTCGATAGTCTAAGTATGTGATTCAAGTAATTTTTGAATCACTTATTTCAAAAACATATTAGTTCACCAAACTTGTCAATTATTTTTGTCATTAAATTTAGGATGTAACATATATTCAATTATTAAAGATGAATTCAGCAATGTGCAATATGTTACGGAATGAAGGGTAGTGTTTCTGGGGTATACATAAACATTAGGCTTGTCTTCTGAGTTGCAATTTGTTGGTTGGTCGAGGATAGTTTAACAATCTAATACTTTGATTGTGGTTAATAATTGTTGTGCTTAATAGTTATTGTGGACAATATGATATATAGTTCAAATTGATCATGGTTGTGCCAAATGCATTAATTCTTATCATGCATGTGTGCTATTATTGTTGGTGGTTTCTGATGTGTTGAGTCGATTTAGAACAGTTACAATGTTTTGCAATAGCCTGTGCTATAATTATAATGATTTGATCAATTATAGTATTTTGGATTAGTTACAACATGTTTGTATGTGTTTGTGTTGTGGCTATAGTGATTTAGATAAGTTATGATGTTTTACAATAGCTTATAGGTCATGTTACGAAGTTCATGTGTTTGTATTGTGGTTATAGTGATTTGTGTCATTTACAGTGTTTTGGATCAATCAAGTGTTATGGATATGTTACAATGCTTTGTAATAGCCTCATAGGTTATGTTACAATGTTCAAATGTGTTTGTATCATACTTTGATTCAATTAGGGTAACTTGCAGTATTTTGAAATATTGTTATAGTGCCTTGGTGCGTGTCAAAAGTCCTATAAGAAACATTGTAATGAGTATAATATGCTCTCTATTTGGTTACTCATGCTTTTAAACTATTACAATAACTAATTAACAAAAGACTAAAATTCTTATTGACCCCCTCGTATTATGCCTCACAATTAAAGCCACATCATGTATTTTAGTGATCCCCCATACTATGATTTTACATCAAAGTCGCCCACCGTACTTTTAAACTCATCTAAGTGACCATCCGTACTATACCTTAAAGTCAAAAATCACTCCATGTACTTTTAAACTCATCTAAATAACCCCTCGTACTATGCCTCAAAATCAAAGTCACTCCCCATACTTTAAAATTCGTCTAAGTGATCCCTCGTACTATATCTCAAAATCAAAGTTATCCCCCGTATTTTAAAACTCATATAAGTGACTCCCCTACTATGATTTTGCATCAAAGTTGCCCCTCTATTAGAAATAAGGCTACGTCATTAAGTAAAATAATTTAGAAGATTATTTATCAACAAAATAATTTAAAACTTAAAAAATCACACATATTTTTACCTTTAATTTATTTATTAACAAAATTATAGAAATCACATATCTCAAGCCAAGAAAAAATAGAAAGGTAAAAAGACAGCGGAAAGGCGAACAAACTAATACCGAAGAAAAAATAAGAAAGATAGAAAGACAACGGAAAGACGAACAAACTAACGCCGACAGAGGTTGATGAAAAAAGACAAAGATCGGAGTTACAGAGAAGAACGTCGATAGAGATTGGAGAAGAAAGAAAGAGAAGAGAAAATGGATTAGTGCTTTGAGACTATTTAGTTGTAATCATCAAATAAAAATAATCCCCTAAATTATTTTACCTAATGGCGTAACCTTATTTTTAATAGAGGGGTCATTTTGATACGAAATCGTAGTACATAGGGTCACTTAGATGAGTTTTAAAGTACGAGGGTTAACTTTGATTTTGAGGCATAGTAAAGGGGTCACTTAGACGAGTTTTAAAGTATGGATGATGACTTTGATTTTGAGACATAGTACGGGGATGTCACTTAGACGAGTTTTAAAGTACGGGGGGTAACCTTGATTTTGAGGCATAGTACGAGAGGTCACTTAGACGAGTTTTAAAATACGAGGGTGACTTTGATGTGAAATCATAGTACGAGGGGTCATTTAGACAAGTTTTAAAGTACAATGGGTGAATTTGATTTTGAGGCATAGTAGGAGGTCAATATAAATTTTGGCCTTAACAAAATAATTAGTTGCCTTATATTGTTTATATGTATTTGTATTTGGGTAACGTATAGTATTTTGGAATACCATTCAAGTGTTTTGGTGGAAGTGCCACAAACTTAGTAAGACTATTCAAAATATAATAAGTGGCATAGAAATTATCTTGCTTGGTGGTTATTGTTTAACAATTAACGACACTAGGTTGACATCCTAATTTAGTGTGTCATTAGTTTTTCATTAGGGTTTCAATCCATTTGCTTAAACTATAGTATTTTTAAATAGTAATGTTTTGGAGCAAGTAACAAAAACACTATAAGATTATTCAAAAACATTATAACTGACATATATACAAAATTACATGTTATTCTTCCGATAATTATTATGATAACCTAATTCTAATGGCACAATAATTCATAAGTCGGTTTCGGACTGTTTTGCTAAACTAATAAATCTGTTGCAATGTTTTTGAATAAGTTTATAGTAATTTTTTATGTCCCAGAAACACTACAAGCATTTGCAAAAATACTATAAATGTCACAACTAAAATTTGCATGTTTAAAAACCAAGTCAGAAGTATATAAGATTGCATGCGATTACCAACACTATCATCAAAATTCTATAACTCACTGCATACAGAAAAAATCAAATTGAATAAAACACACTTAATACAACAACAATAAACAAAAAAAAAGTCTCAAAAGCATGTCTATAACCACTTTACAGAATCCAAAATAAAGTATTTATCAACACAAGATAGGCTTGTGAAGTGTGAATAAACACTTTACACTGAAACAAAACAATTGAAGTATGTATAGACACTTTATATTGTTCCAAATTCGTTGTGTTATACATGCCAAAAATGTCTATAGATATATGAATCATTCAAAAAAAAAAAAGTAATGTGTCAAACACATAAAAAGGATTCCTTTTTAAGTAAACGACAATATGCAATACCAATGCCTGTCTGCACCATGAACACCTCTTTTTATGATCAACCCATACAAGGTGGTAAAATGATTTTGTCGTACCCACATCCAATTTAATATTATTTATTTCTTATCAAAATTATTTTGTCATTTTTTATATTCCTATCTGTTTCAGCTAAAAATTAACTTTCACAAAACATATACAAATTCAAATTTTATATCCAATAATCAGTATGACATGAGAGTATGATATGACAAATATATCAAATTGATCACATAAATAAGTTATTTTGTCTATATAATTGTCTTCGAGGAGGTTTATAATTATAAATCGCTTTTTGTATGAATAAGAACTCCAAAGAAACTAGCATTTTTCTTTGTTTTCATGATTTAGCCCTTAATACAACTCTCAACATACTGTTCAATCCCTCGACTAGTTGATGATGAATATAGAATCATTTTGCGAGTTTCCTTCTTATTATCTCAATTAAAAAATAAATTGGTAAGCCATGAATAATATTAAGTTTAATAAATTCATGCTTTTCCAGACATTCATTGCCAATATTAAATAATGACATTCGAAAAAAAAATTAAACCTTTTCTATTTTTTAATTTGGCAAATTTAATGATAACTTTTGATATGATAATCTCTCATCCATTACATATTTTTATTGAATTTATAAATATTCGTTGCTCTAACAGCAAACCAAAGTAATTTTATTATTTTTCGATCATTCACATTACTAACAAGATTTTTGGAAAGATATACTATGCAATATCTATGATGTGCTTCAAGGTAGATCTCCTTTTCAACCGAAAAAAATATTAGGATTGTGATTACTAATGATAGCCAAATATTTAAATCCTCCAATATATCTTGTTAGCATTGAGGTATTTAGATCCATATAAGCTTGAGTTCTCATATATTTGAAATTAGATCATTCGGCAAATTCACCATGAACTTAATTAAGTCCTATCTCATATACTACATTTGCATTTTTTCTAAGAAATAATAATACTGAATCTTTTCAATGTATATGTAATAATTATCTTCAGTGTGTAATCCTCATTCACTAATAGTTGATCTTTAATTTCATTGATAATAAACCGACTAGAACATTCGTGACAATCTTTACTCGTTCATTATAAGTTGTATTGGTGTTCATTGTAAAATTTAATTATTCAAAAACTAATTATTTCATAAGCACATATTATTCATCCATATTATTTAACTATTATTATTTCTTTTAGCTCGCTTCACAATCCTGAAATGTAAAATGTGTTTAGAAGCAAAAAATATGATTTTCATTGATAATCAAACCCTTGAGGATTTGAAGAAGAAGACACTAGCCAATACTTCCATAAAAGGATTAGCAAGTTATGACCCAATTACTCTTCCAATAGTACATCAGGGCGATGGAGGAGATGTGCAAGAGATTGGTATAGAGATCGATGTTGATATACTTGCAGGACATATTGAGCAGGAAGATGGGAAGTAACATTTTGCAAAACATCAACTGAGAAGATATTCTAGATCATATCAACCTTTCGAAAGATATTTTATAGATGAATCAGGTAGTTACTAAAAAGTAATTGAAAGTAACTAAAAAAATTAGTTAGTTGCTATGTAGGAAGAAATGAATGCTCTGCAGAAGAATCACACATATGATTTTGTGCAACAACCAAATAAAAGGAAGGCCTTAAAGAATAAGTAAATTTCCAAGTTAAAGACTTAAGAACAATATTTTCAACCAAAATACAAAGCTAGATTGGTTGTGAAAGACTTTGGTCAAAAGAAATGTATTGATTTTAAAGATATTTTTTTATTTATTATTAAAATATCTTCTATTTATGTTGCTCTTGGTATTGCTGCAACCCTAGACTTGGAGGTTGAGTAGTTTGATATGAAGACAATTTTCCTTCATGGTGACTTGAAGGAGGAAATTTATATGGAGCAATCAGAAGGCTTAAAAGTCAAATGTAAAGAAAAATTTATCTACAAGTCGAGGAAGAGCTTGTATGGGCCGAAGCAAACTCCAAGACAATGGTACAAAAAGTTTGATTCATTTATGATTAAAAATAAATATAAAAGAACAACTTAAGATCATTATGTGTACATCAAACGGGATGGTAAGGATTTTATTATTCTCTTACTTTATGTTAATGATATGCTTATCCTTGGAAAAAGATATATCTATAATTAACATAATAAAAAAGAAATTTAAGTGAGTCTTTCGCAATGAAGGATATGGGCCAAATAAAGCAAACATTGAACATGCAGATTTTTTGTGATAGAAAAAGAAAAAGAAATTTTGGTTGTTACAAGAGAAATACATTGAAAAGACATTAGATAGGTTTAGCATGAGTAATACAAAGTCAGTTAGTTCTCCTCTTTCAAGTAACTTCAGGTTGTACTTAGAGTAGAGTTCATTAAGTGACGAGAAGGAGAAAATGCAAAATGTTCCTTATGCTGCATACATCAGAAGTTTGACGTATGCGATGGTATGTACGAGGTCGGACATGACATCAATGGTATGTATGAGGTCGGACATGCTTCAGCAATCAGTGGATGTTGCTAGAAGATTTTTAGTAAATCTAGGTAAAGAGCACTATGTAGTAATAAAGTAGATCTTTAGATATCTCAAAGGGAGCTCTACAGTTTGTCTAAGTTTTGGAGATAGACCACTTGTGTTGAAAGATTATACAGATATAGTAAGAGATATTGATACAAGAAAGTCCACATCAGATTTTATACTCACTTTTGCAGGGGGAGCTATGTCATGATAATCTAGATTGCAAAGATGTATTGCTCTCTCCACCACAGAAGCAAAATATATTGCTGCTATAAAGGTTTACAAATAAATATTATGGATAAAATTATTCTTATAAGTATTGAGGATAAAATAGAAAAATTATGTGATGCATTATGATAGTCAGAGCGCCATCCATTTGTGTAAGAACTTAACTTTTCATTCTAAGTCAAAGTATATAGATATCAGATACCATTGAATTTGAAATATATCTAAAGAAAAGCAGTTGAAACTTCAAAAAATTCACATAGATGATAATGAAATAAATATGTTGACAAATACTTTGTCGAAAAAAAGGCAAGAGATATATCGATGGCTGGTCAACATGATTTCACATTAATGAGTCATGGGACAGCCTCCCTTAGGTTGTAAGATATATGGCCTATTAGTTCAACCCCTGGTGGGCCTTAATAACCCACAACTCACATCAACCATTAAACTCTTTCTCTTTTAACCTAGTCTTGAAGCGGTTAGATCAGAATTAAAAAAGGACTTACAATTACTATGGATGTGGCTAGGAGAAATCGTAGTAGTGATAGTTGAGGGCAAACAAGAGAAGAAGAAAAAGGAATAAGACGAGGGCAACATGCTCACATAATCTTTGTTTCTTTATTATTCTCTTATGATTGTTGAGCGAATTTTTTTTAGGCAAGAGGTTTGGGTATTTGTATGTTCATTATTTTTATAGTAGTTTTGATTCTATGACTTATCCCGTGATTTTTATTTAATTTTTTCACTACATGTTACAGTTTGATCATATTTGTTCATATGCAAAAAAAAAATTTCCATCAACTATATACTTTACGTAAAAATTTCTTCAGAATGATACTCTTTCATTTCAATTCCTATCCCAAAATAACATATATATTAAGATCATAAATATTAGTGTCCATTTATATATTAGTCCTTATCTATATAAAAACAATTAAGTATATAAAATGTGGTGCATGTATTACGTACCTACCAAAGAAAAGATCATTAATGACGAGAGTCGCTGTAGAACCAACACATTTAATGTAAACCATTATCTCCTATCGTGCTTGACTATCTAATAAATTTGTCATCTAGAAACATAATAGTTGAACATATATATATATATATATATATATATATATATATATATATATATATATTCTGTTATTTATTGCTCGACTAATTCTATTTCAATTATATCAACACTTATCATCATAATCTAAAAAACCATGATATCTAAATTATGATTCACCTACCACCTAATTGTTGTTGTCTTTGGAATGAGTCACTTTTCTATTAACTATGAAGGTAGAACGACTTCTGATTCGATATTAACATGTCAAGATCAGAGAATATATAATTCGGAAGTAATAATACACTAATTCATCTTAGAAATACAAATATTATATGTAAGTAATTATATTTATACAAAATAATCGTTTCTGAAGTAATAAGACGCCAATACTTTGGTTTCAAGTAATAATAAGTCATTATAGTGTTCTTATTCAGTTATAGAAAACAGTGTAACAATGCCAAGAAATACTATAATGGTTAATAAGACACTTGTTTTTTTTTTTTCATTACATACTGTTAACACACAAATACTATCGATTGGTGAGTCAGCCCAATTGATTTACTGTCGACAACAACTGTCGACAATACGGACCCCTTTTGATGACTCCTTCTGACTAAAGTGGATAATAGGCGTTATGAAAAGAGCGAAAAAAATATATAGGGAGAGACAATTTGTCAGGAGCAGTTTAGTCTTCGAGCGATAAAGCTTGATTGGGGAGTTGGGCGATCCCCTATACTAGATAGTTTCCTTGCTGCACCGATGATCCTACACAATAGGCCTGCGCTAGGGGCATCTCGACTCGATTCCTCCGTTGCTTAAGTTAAAAAAATAGAGATGGAGGAATACAATAGTATCAATAACGTAAATGAGAGAGTGAATAGCTCTTACCCGCTTATCCCTGCTTAGCCTGGGGCTTGGTTTTTATACTTGAGCGCTTGATGGCGTGGATGGATGCTCATAAAGGTCCTATTTACCCCACATAGCAAAGACATTTAATGAGGGTGGCTTGTCGGTATTGAATCTTAAATTTGTTATGATCGAGTTGGCACTAAGAAGGAGAGTGAATTAGTGCAAGTGTTAAAAGAAAAACTTGGTTCAAAAAATTTCACTTGAAGTAAAACGGAAATCGAAAGTATTTTTAGTTGGAATTCGTCAAGAGAAAATTAGAGAATGATTTAAAACCGAATGGAGAAGCTCGAGCTTTTCTTAGAACTAATTATAAGCTACTAAATCAAGAGCAAATAGAAAATAACACAAGGAAAAGATGCTCATAGTATTTTATAGTGGTTCGATCTAGATTTTGACCTACGTCCACTCTCAATCCCTCTTCACTCGAGGTCAATTGGTGTCCACTATTGGTCTTCTTTCATGGGCGAAGATCAAATACCCCTTTATTTACCTTCCTCCTTTTCACAGGCTCAAGAGAACAACCTTTACACTCTCCTTTTCTCAGGCTCAAGAGATCAACCTTTACATCTCAATCAACCCTTTCCTTAAACTCACTTTCCACTTTAAAGACAATGGGAAACTCTCAATCAATTTTTACATAATTTACCCAATTATTTTTTTCATTTTCTTACTCTTTTCTTCCTAGTCCAAGCAAGAATACTTGTGATATTTATATACTATAATTGGCTTCATAAGTTGGAGTCAAAAAATCAAACACCTCAAAATTTTGGGGTACGAGTGATACCACCACCTGCACTTGCAGTACCACCGTCGAAAGCACCTCGGGATTCTGGGCGAGGGTAGTACTACCATCGCCTGGATGGTACCACAGCCGCTTGGGCGGTTCCACCGCCGCCCACTGACGGTACTATTGGCAGGAAACTTGAAAGTAATACTTTTCAGTAATGTTTTGTACCAGAGTGTACCTCATTTTGACCTCCTTTCAGGTCAATAAAATGAGCTCTATCATGAGCTCAGATCAAACCCAAAGTGGACCCAGTTGGCCCCTAATTGAGTTAATAGGATTTCTCTAAAACTAACTCAAATTAGGACTCAAATCAAGATGCTAACTACGACACTAAAGACAAACAATTACAACACATAATATTCGTTGTTTGGCACGTCAATCAATCTTTCAACGAACTCCCGGTATATTTTTTATGAACTCTCGACGAGCTTCCAATCTCCTATCGGTGGACTCCTAGTGAACTCCTAACAAACCTCCGATGAACTCCCAACAAGCTCCTGACCACTTATCAGCGAACTCCTGACAACCTCCGGTGAACTCCCAGCGAGCTCCTGTCGCATCGTCCGAACCTCGACCCGATGCTCGATCTTGACTTCGGCCCAATAATAGATTCTTTCTTAATTATTTTATCTTTTTTCGGTCGTAGTTAATTATGTATCACTTATCTCTAATACATATGTTAGATTATAAACACACCAATTGATTTCATCATCAAAATCTAAGATTCAACAATCTCCCCCTTATTGATGATACAGCTAATTGATGATAGAGTTAATCTTAACTCCCCCTATCTATATGTCATATTTGAAATAGGGCAAACTCAAATTAAGAAGAACCATTCACCTTTGAATTCAAGGTAGCATTTTGACCATGTTGACTATATATTGAAATTTTAACAATTTAACTATTTATCACCATGATACCATACATGATAAAATTTTTAAAATAGACATTCAATATATTGGTATCGCATGATAAAAATTTTAAGCAAAATATGTTTTACATGATAAAAATTTCAAGCATCATCAATATACCATTTCTTCGCTTTTGTCATCAACAAAAATGAGAAATGTTCAACTCATATTTGAACATTTATCATAAATATTCATCATTTATCATCAATATATCATTTTTTCCCTCTTTCTTATCAATAAAAAGGATAAATGTTCAACATACCATTTATAAAGAAATGTTCAAAACAAATGTTCATCACATGATAAAAATTTCAAACAAAACACTTAGCATATGTCATCAATCATGTCATTTCTCCCCTTTTGTTATCAACAAAAAGGAGAAATATTCACCACATATTTGAACATTTATCACAAATATTCATCATATGTTATCATACCATCTTTCTCCCTTTGTAAAATAAGAAGAAGAAAAAGAGAGAATTTATTCATCACAAAAAGAATCAATTCACAAGTATCATATCAAACTTTTTTCTCCTCCTTTGTAAAAATATAGAAGTAGAAGAGTCCAAGAATCAAATCACAAGGGAGGAGTCAAGTATATTAAAGAATCAAGTATCAAAAATCAAGATGGGGGATTCATTTGAAAATATTGCATCAAATATTCATGAATCCAAGAATCAAATTTTAAGAGTGAGGATTCAAAAGAGAGCTCATGAATCCAAGAATCAAAGATTAAGAGGGAGTATTTAAAAGAGAGCTCATGAATCACATATCGAGCATCACAAAAAGTTCTTGAATCATATTTTTTTTCTTTTATAAATTTTAAGAGGAAAGAATGATGTAAAATCATCTTAAAAGATCAAAGATCACATTTCTACTTGTAAGTTTTAAGAGGAAAGAATCATCTCGTGTATTTGTAAGATTCATATAAATTTCAAGATGAAACCCATTTTGCAAGAACGAGAAATCCGAAAAATATGGTAGCAACTCATGCATTTAGAAGATTTAAAAATATCTCAAGCAAATTCCAAGAAGAAGCTCATTTTATAAAAATGAGAAATCCAAAAAATGTGATAGTAACTCATGCATTTGGAAGATTAAAAATCATCTCATGTAATTTTTAAGAAGAAGCTCATTTTGTAAAAATGAGAAATCTGAAAAATATGAGAGCAACTCATGCATTCGGAAGATTTAACATTCCTGATTTCTTCTAATCAAATTGTCCCTTATTTAATGATTTTATTACAAGATAATAATTTTCTCTCCCTTTGTTATTGTCAAAAAGAAGGGTACAAAATCTTTTCTTTTAAATCAATATTATAATTACAACCATAAGTACAATGGGATTATATTATGAAAATTATATCATTAAAGATATAATATGAAAGATCAATTTGCAAGTACCAAAAGACATAATTTATTTTAATAAATCTCTCATTTTTAGTAAATAACAAAAATAGGTATTAGGAGATCAAATAGTAAATAATCTTGATTCAGAGAGGTCTCAAAAAAATATGATTCATTTAAGTAATTTTTCTAATAAAATATAAGAATCATAGTGAACGATTTTGATTTATATAAAAATCTCAAGTTATACTTTTCAAGATCATAAATCTTTTTTTTAGTAAATAGTAAAAAGAAGAAATCATATAGGTTGAAAATTTTATTCCCTTAAGAGATGCCTCAAGTCAAGAAGTCAAGAGAAAGTTCATGATTCGATTGGAAGAAAAACTCATTCAAACTTCAAATCATCAAAATCACTTTTGTAGTTTAAGAGATTCAACAATAATGGTATACATAGATTCATCACTTCATCTCTTATAGAAAACTTAAATAAGAAATTTTCAAAGAAAAAAATATTCCTCTTTTTAGTTGTTTTAATTTATGTGATTTATTTCTTACAAGAATACATTTATCTTTTATGTCAAATCTACTCATTGTTTTAAACAAAAACCAAGTTTTATTTCAAAAGAAATAATCATGATCCTCAAACAATAGATTTGATTTAACACGTTTAAAATATAATAAAGATTTGATTTAATATAACACATTTGATTTCAAAAGAAATAATCAAGATCCTCAAACAACTAATATAACACATTTAAAATAATAAAATATCCTCAAACAAAAGATTTGATTTAACGATAATACACTTTCCTTGTTATGTGAGTCTAACTCTCTACATTTAATATAAGGAGTTAACATGCAATTGTCATTTTCATTTTAAAAAAAATTAATTTTCCAAAAACACTAGGAAGAGAAGCATGATTTTTTTTTATATTTCAAGCCTAAATTTAAGAACAATCAAACATTCAATCGTACCACCCATCTAATTTTCAAATCAATCATTCAATAACAATCTATATAACATACAATCTATTCGAAGTCAACTCGTTAACATAACATTCAAATTAATCATTCAATATACAAGTCAATAATTTTCAACCTAACATTAAAACTATCAGTCCTATCTAAAGTCAACACTTTTAATGAAAGTGCAAACTTCACTTCTCTTTTGAGATGAGCAAGTTAACAATTTTTTTTATCCTTGTACATTAATGAGTTATTATCTCTTTAAAAAAAATTATTTGAAAACATTCATTAATAATCTCTTTAAAAAAAATTATTTGAAAACATATCCAACATCATCATCAGAATCGCTTTTCGAAAAATTTCAATGAAGGTAACATAGTTAGTTTTCCATTAAAAATAGCTAAGGTTCTCTAATTTATTTTTATACTAGCATGCTCTGGTTATGCATCATAGAAAATAATAATAATTAGTTGTATAACCATGAACCATTTTTAATAAAAAGATTTGTTATAATCGAAACAAAGATAATTAAGTTTCAATCATCTTGATTCAAATAACTTTTTTTTATTTTTGTTGCATTGGCTAGTGAGCTTGAAAAGTGCATCAAATAGAAAGACTATTCCAATAAACATAAAATTTTTGTAAAAGGTTTAAATTGGACAGGACATATATGAATGAATTATTTTTTTTATTTTTAAAATTTTTATAGAAATATTATGAATCCATGCAATATTTTTTTGATAATTGAACTTCCAAATCAGCCCAAATCGCCTAGTAAAAATTTGGGCCAAAGAAACTATTTATGAATATTTTATGCACTATTTTTTTGTCGATAATCTAAATTTAAAAAAATTAAATTGGACCTAGATAGACATATTGTTATGATCAAAGTGGCACTAAGAGGGAGGGGAGAATTAGTACTTATGAAAATTTTAAATGAGTATTCACTCAATAAAACACATAGTCGAAATGTGTTTAAGCATAGAGACATTTGTAAGAGTGCAAGCAAAGGTACTAAATAGTTAATAAGAAAGCAATAAAGATAAACTACAAAGAAGAAGAAACAAACCAATTTTATAATAGTTCGGTCTCGTGACCAACGTCCACTCCCAATTCCTCAGCTCTCCCTTAAACAAAAACTACATAAAAAGAAATGAGGGACTCTCAAAAAATTATAACAGCATTTTCACATGTTTTTTGCTCTTAATTCTTGCATCCTTAAGCAATGATGGATGGGATATTTATAGGCCCCAAATGGTTTCAATATTGGAACCAAAATTCAAATTTCTAGAGTTCATGAGGTGTTGGTCTCGGAGACTGTGTTCTAGCGATAGTACCGCTAGCTTGGATAGTACCACTGCTTGACACAGTCTAGGAGACTATGTCTGGGTGGTACCATCGCCTGACATAGCTTCAAAGACTATGTCTCCTTGGAGACTATGTCTTCGAAGACTATGTCTTACCTAATGTTGGGTTACTAAAATGAACTTTCTGATAAGTTCAAATTAGCCTCAATTACGGTCTAATGATCTCTTAATTGAGTTAGTAAAACTAACTCTCATTATGATGCTAACTATGACACTTAAACACACAATCTTCATTGTCTGATCGTCAATTGATCTATCGGTGAACTCTTGGCATCCTTCCGATGAACCCCCAACGAGCTCCCGATTTCCTTCGACAAACTCCCGACAAACATCTAGTATCCTTCCGATGAACTTCCAGCAAGCTCTCAACGAACTTCCTGACAAATCTCTGATGAGCTCTCGACGAGCTCCCAATAATATCATCCAGACCTTAGTTGACCTTCGGCGAACTCTTAATGGGCTCCCACTACGTCGCCCGAATCTCGGTCTGATGCTCGAACTTGACTCCGGCCCAATATCTAATTGTAATGCCCTTTTACTGTCGTAGTTAATCTTGCATCACTTTCTCTAACATACAAGTTAGATTATAAAACCAATCAATTGATTTCATCATCAAAATCTGAAATTTAATAATCTCCCCTTTTTTTATAATGACAACCAATTGATGATAAGAGTTAATCTTAACTCCCCCTATATATATACCATAAGATAAATAAAACAAACTTGAATTCAAAAGAGACATCACTTTTGAATTCAAGCATTTTGATAATTTTTCATAATTTAATCATACGTGACAAAATTTTCAAACATTGATCTTCTTGGTATCACATAAAAATTTCAATCATTATGTTCACAAGATAACCATGTCAACATCCATTTCAACCATTTCAAAGATTTTAAAATATTTTTTATGTCATCAATTATGTTATTTCTCCCCCTTTGTCATCAACAAAAAGAAAAAATGCTCAACTTATATTTAAACATTATTCAACATTTATCACATAAAGAAATTGCTTTATCCCCTTTTGTAAATAAAATAGAAGAAGAAGAGGGGGGTGTTAAAGATCCAAAAAAATTTATATCCCAAAAGTAATCAAATATTTAGTAGGGTGATACATAAAAATATTCATCAATGATATAAAAAATCCATGAATCGAAATAATTTTTAAGAGAGTATAAAAATTAATCTTATATCAAAAAGAACTTTGAATCTCATTTTTTCCTCTTGTAAATATCAATTTCAAAGAGAATCATTTTGAAAGAGAGCTCAAAAAGCCAAGAAATCCAAGAAGACTATAAGAGCTACTCATGCATTCAAAATCATCTCATGTAAATTTCAAGCAAAGGCTCAAGAAATCTGAAAAATAGTGAATCATACATTTAGATGGTTTAACATTCCTAACTCTCTTATAATAAAGTCAAATTATTCTTTTTTTAATGGATTAGTGAAGATATCAATCAATTGATGGTTAGTATTAATAAATTCTAAAGATATATCATGATTATTTACATGGTCTCTAATAAAGTGATGCATAATATTAATATATTTAGTTCTTGAGTGTTGAATGAAATTTTTAGTTAAACATATTGCACTAGTGTTATCGCATTTGATAGGTGTGTTTAAGCCCTTAGCATTGTCCACACTAAAATGTTTTAATAAATCTAAGGTATTAGTTTGACTTATAAAGATGTCATCATTTAATTATTTTATATGTAACACTAAGAAAAAAGTTAATTCACCCATTAGGCTCATTTCAAACTCTTGGCTCATACTTTTGACAAAAGATTCGCATAAAGATTTATTAGTAGAACAAAAAAATAATATCATCCATATAAATTTGAATAATAAAAAAATCATTTTTAAAATAATAAATAATATGGTATCGACCTTACCTTTCAAAAAATTATTTTGAATAAAAAAAGAGCTAAGTCTCTCATATCAAGCCCTACGAGTTTATTTCAAAAATCATAAAGAGTCTTAGATAATTTAAAAATAAGATTCGAAAAAGGATCATTTTCAAAACCGGGGGGTTGTTCAACATAAACTTCCTCGAAAATAAAACTATTAAAAAAAGTAATTTTGACATCCATTTGAAATAACTTAAAATTCTTAAAAGATGCAAAGGCAAGGAGCATCCTTATGGCTTCAAATCTAGCCACATGAGCGAAAGTCTCTTCATAATCGATCCCTTCTTCTTGGTTAAAACTCTTAGCCACTAATCTAGCCTTATTTCTAACCATGATATCATTTTCATCTTGCTTGTTTCTAAAGATCCATTTAGTACCAATTACTAAACGGTCACTATGTCTAGAAACAAGCTCTCACACCTCGTTTCTTTTAAATTGATTTAACTCTTTATGCATTACAATAACCCAAGAATCATCTTTTAGGGCTTCCTCAATGCATTTTGGTTCAACTTAAGGTAAAAATATGGCATTAGCACAAAAAATTTTAAATGACAAACAAGTTTGAACACCTTCTGATGTATCTCCTATTATTAACTCCTTAGCATGAGTATCTACATACTTTCATTCCTTAGGTAAGGATTCCTTGGACGTAGATGCATCTAAGTTATTTTGGAGAGGAGATTTATTATTTAAATTTAAAGTACCAAAAATTAAAATTATCATCAAAATTAATTTTCTTCAATTCGAGAAACTCATTAAAAATAATATGGATGGATTCCTCAATTACTAGAGTTTTTTTTATTAAAGACATGATAATCTTTTGAAATTGAGAAATAACCAAGAAATATGCCTTCATCTGATTTTGCTTTCTAAGTCACCTTTTTCATTCAAAATAATATATTTACAACCAAACACTTTGAAATATGAAATATTAGATTTTTTATTATTTCATAATTCATAAAGAGTTTTAGAAAGTAATGGACTTACGAGAACCTTGTTCATGACATAGCATATCATGTTAACGGCTTCTGCCCAAAAATATTTGGGTAGGTTATATTCATTTAACATGGTTCTAGCCATTTCTTATAAGCTCCTATTTTTTTCTTTTTACTACATCATTTTGTTATAGATTTCTACGAGTAGAGAAATTATGGTTGTACCCATTTGACTCATAAAAAGTTTAAAAATTATAATTTTGAAACTCACTACTATGATCACTACGTATAGATGAAATCATAAAACCCTTTCTGCTTTGAACATGTTTGCAAAATTTTAAAAAATATTTAAAAGAATCATTTTTGTGTCTCAAGAAAAAAGTTTAAGTGATCTACTATAATCGTCTACAATAACAAACACATATTTGCTACCTCCTAAACTTGTAGTATCAATTGGTCCAAATAAATCCATATGGATCAATTCTAGTGGGCTAGAGGTGCTTATTTGATTTTTTTGATTTGAAACTACTTTTTATTTATTTTCCTAGTTGGCATGTATCACAAACTTTATCTTTTACAAACTTGATGTTAGTCATTCCTGTTACTATAATCGTCTACAATAACAAACACATATTTGCTACCTCCTAAGCTTGTAGTATCAATTGGTCCAAATAAATCCATATGGATCAATTCTAGTGGGCTAGAGGTGCTTATTTGATTTTTTGATTTGAAACTACTTTTTATTTATTTTCCTAGATTTTTAGTTGAGATTTGGTTTAATAGTTTCGTGCTAGCATGTCCAAATCTCTTATGTCAAATCCATGCATCATCATTTAAGACCGAAAAACATATTTCATTACAAAAATTATTAATATCAATAGTATACATATTATTGCTTCTTAAGGCAATCATATAACTATTTTTGTGTGGTATTTCAATTAAACAAGCATTAGGTTCAAATTTAATAATGTATCATGTATCACACAATTGACTAATGCTTAGTAGATTATGTTTCAAGCCATCAACTAATAACACATCTTTAATCAAGAGGTTTGATTTGTTACCTATGGTTCCTTTACCAATGATTTGTTCCCTTGTTTTGTCTCTGAATGTGACAAATCTTTCATTTAGGCTAGTAAGCTTAGAAAAATGAGTTGGATCTCCGGTCATGTGCCTTGAGTATTCACTATTAAGGTACCATTTTGTCCTTCTAGCCTTTGTATGGAGATAGACCTATAAGAAAGGATATTTTGGTTTATGTACCCATTTGACTTTGGGTTCCTCATGAAAAACTAATGGCATCTAGTTGTTTATGGTTCCATTAGGAACCCAAATTAATTTGTATGGACTATGTCCTTTAAATAAATATTTATAGGTATAGTGTTCACTTTAAAAATTACATTTATTTCTAGGTGAAACATATAAATGTAGGTCCTTTAACAAAGATGGTTGGCTTTTGTTGAGTGTTACTCACAAAGTCAATTCCTTCCTTTCTATGAACATGACTCTTATTAGCAATGATCATGTTTAAGGATTTGTTACCTATTTTAAATTTTTCTAATATTTCTTGTAATAAAATATTTTCTTTCTTAAGTGTATCTAATTCTTCACACTTAGTGCAAAGAGCTATCATATATTCATCATACTCTTTTTTAAAAATTTGAAGTTCACTAGCAAGTGAAGCATGATCTTTTCTTAACAATTTATACTTTTTACTAACAACTTTAAAATCATCAAACAAGTCATTAAATACATTAAATAATTCATTATAAGATAAGGAAGACTCGTTTAGGTTACTTATCTCATTGCCAAATGTCATTAAAGCATAATTTGTAATTTCTTTCTTGATGGTTGGCTCCTCATCTTCGGATGAATTTGAATCATCCCAAGTAGCTTTGAGCGTCTTCTTCTTCTTTGGTTGCTTTTTCTTCACTCGGGGACATTCATTTTTGAAGTGTCCAGGCTTCTTACATTCATAACATATTATTGAGTCTTTTTTCATTCACTTTTGTTCTTAGCATCTTGTTTTGTTTTGGTCATTTTTAATAATTTCTTAAATTTTCATGTAAGAAGTGTCAGGTCCTCATCATTATCATCATCACTTGAGTTTTCTCTTAAGTGGTCTTCCTTGGTTCTAAGTGTCATGTCCTTCCTATTCTTTATAAGGTTGTTCTCAAATTCATCATGTGCTATACACATCATTTCATTGGTCATCAAGGACCTGATTAGTTCTTCAAGCAGAAAATTATTTAGGTCCTTTGCTTTTTATATTATCATTATTTTAGGATCCCAACTTTTGGAATGGGTATTAATATTTTATTAACAAGTTCAAAATTAGAAAAACTTTTACTAAGAGCTTTTAGAACATTGACGACATCTATAAAGCAGGTGTACATGTCTCCAATGGTCTCACTTGGTTTCATACGAAACAACTCATAGCTATGCACCAAAAGATTAATTTTCGACTCTTTGACTCAACTAGTACTTTCGTGTGTGACTTCGAGTACGTGTCAAATCTTATGCGAAGTTTCATATATAGAAATCCAATTAAATTTATTTTTATCAATGGCACAAAATAAAGCGTTCATCGCTTTAGCATTCAAAGAGAAAGTCTTCTTTTTCTGAATCATTTCATTCATTCATCGGTTTGAAAAACTTTTCAAAATTACTTTTAACAATGTGCCATAATTTGAAATCCATAGAAAGTAGAAAAATTCTCATTCAAGTTTTCCAATACGTGTATTTCGTCCAATTAAATATGGAAGGATGAGTAATAGAAAGTCTCTCTTTATTGCCAACAAAAGTCATCTCTCTTGGGTTTTAAGCCAAATATATGAAAAATTTAAATCAATTTGAGTATTTGCTCAATAGAACCCATACCGAAAATGTGTTTAAGTTAGAGATGTTTGTAAGAGTGCAATTAAAGATACTAGATAGTTAAATAAAATAACAATGAAGATAAACTGTAAAGAAGAGTTAAAGTAAACCAATTTTATAGTGGTTTAGTCTCATGACCTACTATACAAGAAGAAATGAGGGGGAGCTATCAAAGAATTACAATAGCATTTTCATAAGGTTTTTACTCTTAATTCTTGCTTCAATATTAGAGACAAAATTTAAATTTCTAGAGTTAGTAAAACTAACTCTCATTATGATGCTAACTACAACACTTAACACAATCATCGTTGTCAAACTATCAATTGATCTCTCGGTAAACTCCCGGCATCCTTCCGGTGAACCCCCGGCGAGCTCCTGATTTCCTTCGGCGAACTCCTTGCATTCTTCCAACAAACTTCTAGCAAGCTCTCGACAACCTGTTGATAAACTCTCGATGAACTTCCTGGCAAACCATGCTGAGCTCTCAGCGAGCTCCCGACAACATCGTCCGAACCTCGGCCTGATGCTCGAACTTGACTCCGGCCCAACATCTGATTTTAATGCTCTTTTATTGTCGTAGTTAATCTTACATTAATTTCTCTAACACATAAGTTAGATCATAAAACCCATCAATTGATTTCATCATCAAAATCCAAGATTCAACACATATATCACTTGTTTTGTATTGTAGAAAATTATTTGATATTTTATGAATTATTTGGCTTGACTATACGTCATTTTCTACTATTAGTTAACTTTTATCTATTTCCATGAAAATATCATAGATCTATACAATAGTTTTTAACATTTGAGCTTTTAAATTGGTTCAAAATATTTGATAAAAATTTAGATTAGAGAAAATATTTTTTAATATATGATGCACTACTTTTTCTCAAAATCAAAAAATATTTTATCTACTAGAAGCACTAATCCAATAGATATGAAAATTTTAGAAAAGGATTAAAGTGGACGCATATGGACATATATTATTGGCTTTCCATTTTAGAGAATTTTTAATATTTTTATGAATTATTTAAATTTTGTACTGTGTTGTTTTTTATTTTTGTCCATTTTTTCTTATTTTCATAGAAATATCATGGATTATATTTTGTATTTGAGCTGCTAAATTGGTCCAAAAGTATTGGTTAAAAAGCTATGTATAAAAAAATATTTTCTAATAATTAATTCAATAGACTTTAAGAAATGTTTCCATTTGACTAGATAGGCATATGTCATTTTCTATTTTAAAATTTTTTGATATTTCATGAATTAATCAACTTGTGAATTATGTTATTTTTTATTTTTGGCCAATTTTTTTCTATTTCCACATAATATCATAGATTCATGCCAATATTTGAGTTTCTAAATTAGTCCAAAACACTTGATAAAAAATTTAAGCTACAAAAAGTATTTTCTAATGTCATATATTATTTTTGCCGAAAATAAAAAGTAGTACATCGAAGAGAAGGACTAGTCTAATAGACCTAAAAGTTTTAGGAAAAAATTTAAATTTGATCACATACTGATATTTTATTTATAAATTTTTTAGGTATTTTTATGAATTATTTAGCTTTAAACAGTATGTCATTCTTTATTTTTGGTCAATTTTTACTCATTGCCACAGAAATATCATGGATTCATGTAATAATTTTTGATATTTGATCTTCTAAATTAGTCCAAATTACTTGATAAAAATTTGGGTTAAATAAAATATTTTCTTATATGAGATGCATTATTTTTGTCCAAAATTTTAAAAGTGTATTGCATTAAAGAACTAATCCCAAATGACCTAAATATTTTAGAAAATATTTGAATTGGACTCAAAATGAACATATGTTATTAATTTTCAATTTTATAATTTTTTTTATATTTTTATGAATTATTCAGCTTATGAATTATGACCACCTTCTTCTGACTTCCATAGAAATATAATGGATCCTTGCAGTATATTTTAACATTTAAGCTTCTAAATTAGTCTCCAACATCTGATAAAAATTTGGCTAGAGAAAACATTTCATAATATTCAATGTTGCATTATTTTTTGATCGAAATCTAAAAATAATGTATCGAATAGGACTATTCCAATAAACCTAATAATTTTAGGAAAGGTCTAAATTGGACCCAGATGGATATATATCACTGACTTTCTATTTTATAAAATTATTTTGATATTGTTATAAATTGTTTATCTTGTGAACACTATGCCATTTTTTATTTTTGGCTACCTTTCTTCATCATAGCAAATACAATTACAAATAATCCATTATAACTATCAGGACTAATTACATATTATCCCTTGAAATTAGTTATATTTGGCATCTCGATTCTTATATTTTTAAAAGTTAGATTGGGATCCCTATAATTATAAAAGTGAAATATTTAATCTCATTTCTCCTTGCATCATCAACTAAAAATATTGTACGTCCTATCATATCTGAAAAATAACACTAAAATAAGGTTAACAAGGTAATTTCATAATATTATTCTTATCGATGTTAATTCTTTGTTATATAATTTCTGTGAAAGTAATAGTTCTGTAGCAGTCAACGGATGAGGAGGCGGGATCATAAGAGAGAGAGAGAGATCATTTCTACTAAGTGCTTAAATTTCCAACAAAACTTTCGAAGATAGAAAAGGTGGAGCAATTAAATAACATTACATTACTTCGTTTTCCAACAAAGTCTCTTTCTTCTTAGGATTAATTAGCACTAAATGGGATGAGAGGGGGTGAATTAGTATAAGTGTAAATTTTTTATTTTAAATAAAAATATTTTGGTTTAAGCATGATAGGAAGATCCAAAGGTTATTGTTTAAATAAAGCAAGTGAATGATAAGAAGATTGCTAAGTTAATTACTAATTACTTAAGAATGAGCAAAAAAATCTGAAAGATAAGAAACGTATTAAGTGAAATGTTTGCTTTCAAAGAGTAAACAAGATCGGAACTGTTAATAAGGAAAGCAAAAGATGAACTCACAATTTTTATAGTGGTTCGACACCAACGGCCTACGTCCACTCCCGAGTCCTCCTTTTTGAGGCACACCGACGTCCACTACCGATCTTCTTTCGGTGAAGACCAAACCCTTACACTTTGCTTACAAGAGAGACAAGATTACATTCTTTGGTCACTCTCTTATCCCTTTTCTTTTTCATACAACTCTTACACAATATTTTCTCAGAATATAATCTCAAAATTGTTGTTTGAAATGTAAAAAAATTTGGGATATTTATAGGCCCCAAATTGGCTTCAAAACTGGAGCCAAAATCCAACAATATCCAGAAAATCTGGGTACGGGCGGTTCACCCGTCGGCCTGGGTGGGTCAACCACACCGCCTGGGCGAGTCAGTCGTCGTCAACCGCTTGAAAGCTTGGGCGGCGACGGTACACCCATCGCTCACCAACGGTTTACCCGCTGGAATAAGTGGTTCCCTCCACTTTTTGAATTTCTGCTTGAACGTGATGTTGACTAACCCTCTGGTCAACCAATTGAGCTCAACCTGAGCTCAATCAAACCCAATTATTAGACCCGATTGAATTATTGAGTTGATTTGGATTTCATCCAAATCCAACTCAATTATGACTTAATTCTAATTACGACTCAATGATTACAACACTTAAAGACCACAAGCTTAAACTAAGACACAACTTCCGCAAATCTGATAACCTCCGGCATTCTTGCGGTAAGTCATCCGATCTTCTTTCGGTGATCTCTTAGCGTGTTCCCAACGAGCTTCCCGATCCCTTCGACGAACTCCGGCGAGATTTCACTACATCGTCTGAATCCCGGCCCGATGCTCAAGCTTGATCTTGTCCCATCATCTGGTTGTAACTTTATTGCTCTTGTTATAGTTAGTCATGCATGATGCTAATTATGACTTAATTAAATATAATCATAATTACCCAACATCTATTATAAGACCATCCTAACTCTCGGTAAGTTTTTCGACTACTCCCGACAATCTTCCAACGAGTCTCGATTTTCTTCTTATGAACTCCCTTACACCATCCTGACAAACTCCCGATACCCTCAACGAGCTCCCGACGCACTCCTAGCGAGTTTCCAACCGTATCGACCCAATGCATGGACTTGACCTTGGCCAATCCTGATTGTAATAATCATTCTATCGTAATTAATTATGCATCAATCAATTTCTAACAATCCATATTAGATTAATAACCCATCAATTGATTTCATCATCAAAATCTGAGATTCAACAATCTCCCCATTTGTGAAGATGACAATCAATTGATGACAGGAGTTAATCCTAACTCTCCTTAAATCCATGTCACTTAAATTTAAGAGAATCACACACTCTTAAATTCAAGCAATCAATATTATATGCAAATTTCAACATAAATTTACATCAAGTCATTAACTCATGAGTAAAAAGGAATTAAGCATCTATATCCAAGATGTCTAATTCATATCTTTATCCAAGATATCCATGTATTTTTATAAGATCATGTGTCATCAATATATATTTCTTCCCCTTTGTCGTCAATAAAAGGATGAAATATAGCTAATAATTTAAAAGCACAGGATGACATTACTCCCCCTTAATATATACATTATAAAATTTTCTTCCCCTTTAATAATGAGAGAAATAAAGAGGTGTTGTTGAATCATTTCATCATAGAGAAGAGCTCTTAATAAATTTTAAAAGCAATACTATGATGAGATCAAAAGTTCAAGAGATTTAAAGATTATTTATGCATTTCAAATATCGCAAAAGTCATCTCTTGATATCAAAAATTATCTCTTGTAAATTTCAAATATGGCACATCTTCATGCAAATTTTCTTTTCTCCCTTTTTTGCAAACAATAAGATAAAATCATGGAGAAAGTTTTCAAAAAACAAATGTTATCATAAAAAGGCTTTATTCATGAAATCTATAATAGTAATTGATATATTTTCATGATTTAACATTTTTATGTCTCAATCTAAATCTTGTATATATAAAATTTTGAATATGAGCTCAATAAATTTTTCTTATGTAAATTTCAAGAAAATATAGCAAATAAATTTGAACAATAACAAATCATTATCTTTATATAGATTTTCAAAATCATCATTACATGCATGATCATTATACATGATTTCATATGATTATATATTCTTCCTCCTGTCATCAACAAAAGGAGAAGTGCAATTAGCAAGTTTTTGATATA
Source organism: Ensete ventricosum (assembly GCA_029747655.1). NCBI lineage: Eukaryota > Viridiplantae > Streptophyta > Magnoliopsida > Zingiberales > Musaceae > Ensete > Ensete ventricosum. The sequence continues at coordinate 32,158,410 of JAQQAF010000003.1, read as the reverse complement.
TGATAGCTTAGCAATTTAACAAATTTTTTATTACTTTAGAACATGCAAGCTAGTGAATTCATTCTTCTCTTTTGAGAAGTGCAAGATAGCAAATATTTACTTCCTTTTCATTGTTAAAGCTAGCAATTTTATAAGCTAACAAGTTTTGCTCTCCTTTGTCATTGTCAAAAAGAAGGGATGGCTAGAATAGTGCAAAACTTTTTTCATTACATCATTTTTCAAGAAATAAATCAAGAAATATACCAATCACCACATGAAATATATCAATAAAAATTAATATGGTGATAAGATATTCAATTTATGAAAACAAATTATGAATATTAAGAGACAAGTCATAGGAGAAACAAATAAAATCTCTTGATTTATCCATAAGAAATCTTAAGTTGTCAAGTTCATGATTTGTATAAAAATCTCATTTTAAATAATACGAAGACACATAATAAAAGATTTTGATTCATAAAAGATTACAACTTATAATTCCAAGAAATCAAAACCACGATATAGATAAATCACTCATTCAATTTCAAAATCATCAAAATCACTTTCAAGAGATTCAAAATGTAATTAATAGACTTATTAGTCTCTTGAAATACTAGTGATTTCTTTTCTCCACATATGTGAGCAAGAAGATATAATCAAGGTAGAGAAACGAAAAATATCATATTACAAAAATACTCAATTTTAAAGATGTAAATTTTATAGATGTAAATTTTGAAATTAAGCTCAAAACTTTAAGATATTTAAGGAGATTCAAAAGTTTAAGAGTTACTCATGCATTTAAAATCATCTCATGTAATTTCAAGTATAGCAAAAAGTCATCTATGGTAAATTTTGATAAAAAACATCAAGAATTTCAATCGAAAGCATGATAATAGATCAAGCTCAAATTGTAAATCAATTATTTTGCATGCATTTAGAAAATTCTAAATTTTCTTCCAAGCAAATTGTTTCTCATTCAAGGTTATCATATCCAATTTACTTCTAATCATATTAATAATTTTATCTCTCCCTTTTTGTTATTGTCAACGAAGAAATATGATGGTATAATTTCTTCTTAACATTCATATTCAAATTATGCCAAAAAGTATAAGGAGATCATGTCATTAAAGATAAAATCAAATTTTTGCATATCAAAAGATATTATTTCATTTAATAAGTTTCTTTCCCCCTTTTTTTGTGAATAATAAAAATGAGTCTTAGAGAATAATCTCAATTCATCCAAGATAAATCTTTTTAATAAAAAAGAATGATCTTGATAATAATTTCAATTAATATTATTAAGATCATAAATTATTTTTTTATTTAAAAGAGAAAATTATAGAGATCAATAACGTGATTCCAATAACGTAAAAGTCAAATCAAAAATTAAGAAAATATTCATGATAATACAAATCTCTTTTAATTTTTAACTTATCACAAATTTAAGAAATACTAATTTTGGTGATAAATTGAGTCATTCATTAGTTTATAAATAAATCATGTCAAGATAAATATTGATATCAAAAGATATTCATGAATATTAAAGACATGATTTAATTTAATAAATCTCTTCATATATGATAAAATAGAAGATTTTTAAGTTTTATTTTCTAAACTTGCCAAAATCATGATAATAATTTATTCAAGTACAAATCATCAAAATCACTTTCATAGTTCAAGAGAGTCATAAAAATAACATAATCGATTCATTAATCTCTTTTTAAAATAAAATTATTTGAAAACTTATCCAAAACCATCATCAAAATTTGATTTTCGAAAAATTCAATAAAAGCATCATAGATTATTTTTCAATAGCTAAAATTCTCTAATCCATATTTATAGTTTAAGAGATTCAATAATAATAGTATTATTTTATCTCTTGTCGAAGGATTAATAGAATAAAAATTATTTCAAGAATAATTGTCGTTCTTTTGAAATTTATTTCAGGAATGCAATGTCATTTAAAGTCAAAAACACAATTTCATCAACATCATTGCAATAAAATATTCTCAAATAAAAAAATTAATTTATTCTAATTCCAATTATTTTTGGATTTAGTGTAGTGAGTTACCATACTCATTTCATTCTTATTAAATATATTTTTATTTACGAAAATACTAGACAATGAAGCATGATTTTTCTCTCTTTTCTATATTGTTCTATGCTAAAATTATATCATTCATCACAATCATTCAATCATAGCATTTCAATCATTTAAATCAATCATTCCATAGAATTTATCAATATTTGAACCATTTAACAGTAGTCTTTACATTTAAACAAGCCAATGATTTTAGTATTCACTCAAAATATGTTCTTCAGTAACTAAGGTTATTTGGTTCTAATTCATTTTCATACCTGTATACTCTAGCTATGCATCATCAATATTAATTATATAATGATGAACCATTAAAAGATTTATTATTAATAATTTTAATTCTAATAATTTTATTATTATTACTTAAGCTAGTAAGCTTGAAGGAGTGTTAGATCTCAAGTAATATGACTTAAGCATCTACTTTCAAAATATTTTAATTACTCCTAGTCTTGTTAGGAAATAACTTTATATTATGGGAGGTTTTAATTTAGTTATCCATTTAACATTGGGTCATTCATGACATGTTCTTCCCATTTTCTCTAATGGCATAAGATTGATTATAGTTCCTTTAGGAACCCAAACTAACTTGTGAGGACTATAATTTTTGAATGGACATTTGTAATCCATATATCGTAATCTACCACAAAAATTACACTTAATTCTTGATGACACATCTAAGGTTGGTCCTTTAACAAAAATAGTTGGTTTTTGTTGGTATTTAACAAAAATAGTTGGATTTTGTTGGGTATTGCCCACAAAATCTATTCTATTTCTTCTATTAATATGACCCTTATTGGCAAGGATCATATTCAAGAATTTATTACCAATTTTAAAATTTTCTAACATTGTCTTAAGCATGATATTTTCTTCTTTAATGTTGTCTAGCATTTCACATTTAGAACTACGATTGTGTGATGCTAATAACTCATGCATTTCATCAACTTTACCAACTAATAAATCATGTTCATATTTAAGCAACTTCTTGATTGTGCATTTAACCTTTGGAGCTCTTCGGTTTCTTGCGTTCATAGCAAGAGGTTTTGTCCATCTTTACATTATTTTTAAGGTTCAAGTTCGTTAATTTTTCCGATTCATTTGTCAAAAGTTCAAGGTTCTCATCGCTCGAGATTTCACTCGAGGAATCATATGTTCTTCTCGGTTCACATTCCTTCCGGTTCTTAGGAAGGTATTCTTCATGTTCATTTTTAGAAGTGTTTTTATTTAATGATTCATTTATATTAAGTGTGCTTTCATATGTTATTTCTAATACATGTCATATATCAAAAGCCGAATCAAAATAAGAAACCCGATCAAATTCATTTTTATCAAGAGCACAAAGCAGGACATTCATAGTCATTGCGTTTAAAGAGAAAGTATTCTTCTCTAAATCATTCCAATTATTCATTGGAAGAGAAGATCTTTCAAATCTGTTTTCAGTGATAGTTCATAAATCAAGGTCTAAAGAAAGCAAGAAAACTCTCATCCGAGTTTTCCAATAGGTGTAGTCTGTCCCATTGAATATGGGAGGACGAACGATAGAAAAGCCCTCTTGAAAGTCAATAAGAGTCATTTCTCTTGGGTGTTAAACCAAATGAGAAAAACCGAGGCTTTAATATCAATTGTTAGGATCAATTGGCACTAAGAGGGGGGGGGGGGGGGATTAGTGCAAGTGTAAATTTTTCGTTTTAAACAAAAATGTTTCGATTTAAGCATGATAGGAAGATCCAAAGCTTGTTGTTTAAATAAAGCAAGTAAATAATAAGAAGATTGCTAAGTTACTTGCTTATTAATTCCTTAAGAAATAGCAAGGAAATCAGAAAAATAAGAAACGTCGTAAGTGAAATGTTTGCTTTTAAAGAGTAAACAAGATCGAAAGCGTTAATAAGGAAATCAAAAGATAAACTTCCAATTTTTATAGTGGTTTGACACTAATGGTCTACGTCCACTCCCGAGTCCTCCTTCTTGAGGCACACCGGCGTCCACTATCGATCTTCTTTGGGTGAAGACCAAACCCTTACTCTTTGATCACTCCCTTATCCCTTTTCTTTTTCTTACAATTCTCACACAATATTTTTTCAGAATATAATCTCCAAAATTGTTGTTTGGAATGTAAGAAAACTTGAGGTATTTATAGGTCCCAAATTTGCTTCAAAATCGAAGCCAAAATCTAATCGTATATGAAAAATCCGAGTACAGACGGTTCACCCGCCGGCCTAGGTGGGTCAACCATCGAAAGTACCCAGATTCCTAGGTACGGGCGATTCAACCATGCAGCCTGGGCGGTCAGCCGCTCGAAAGCCTGGGTACTGTCGCTCACCGACGGTTTACCCGTCGGAATTTCTGCAAAAGTGGTTCCCTCCACTTTTCAAATTTCGGCTTGAACCTGATGTTGACCAACCCTCTGGTCAACCAATTGAGCTCAACCAGAGCTCAATCAAACCCCAATAGTGGACCCGGTTGCCTTATTGAGTTGATTTAGATTTTATCCAAATCCAAATCAATTATGACTTACTTTTAACTACGACTCAATGATTACAATGGTTAAAGACCACAAGCTTAAACCAAGACCCAACTTTCGCCAATCTAGTAACCTCCGGTATTCTTGCGGCAAGTCATCCAGTCTTCTTCCGGTGATCTCCCGGTGTGCTCCGAGTGAGCTTCTTGATCCCTTCGGCGAATCTCATAGCGAACTCTGATGAGATCCCACTACATCGTCCGAACCCCCGGCCCGATGCTCAAGCTTGATCTTAGCCCATCATCTGGTTGCAATTTCATTGCTCTTGTCATAGTTAGTCCTACACGATGCTAATTATGATTTAATTAAATATAATTATAATTACAAAATATCCATTATAAGATCATCCTAACTCCCGGTAAGCTTTTCGACTACCCCCGACAATCTTCCTACGAGTCTCGATCTTCTTCTGGTGAACTCTCTTGTGCCATCTTGACAAACTTCCAATACCTTCGGCAAGCTCCCGATGCACTCCTGGTGAGTTCCCAATCGCATTGACCCGATGCATGGACTTGACCTTAGCCAATCTTAATTTTAATAATCATTCTATCGTAATTAATCCTATATCAATCAATTTTAACAATTCATGTTATATCAATAATCCATCAATTGATTTTATCATCAAAATTCGATATTTAATATTTCTCTCTCTTGATTTTTTTTTCTTGAGATGATGAGAATAGCACTATAAAAGTATCCTTTTAACCCTATCATAATATTATTTTTTATATGTGATAGCACATACAGTATTTTCATCAATAGATTTACTAGAATAAGAAGAAATAAGGTTAAATATTTTATTTTCATAAGTATAGGACCGTATAGAGATTGATATTTTAAAAATAACTAATTATTGAGAATATGTAATTAGCCTAACCATCTGTAGTTGTAGCCATCATCATCAAAGTATCAGCATATTTGCCTAATAGATGTACAACATTAATATAAAAAAGTAGGTCATATATATAATATGAAGTTTCTAGCGCAAGCTTCGAAAATCTAAAATATTATTTGAAAATAATTTTCTAATGAAAGTGTCATTTGGATATGAGTCTCATAGTCATGCATTTTTAACTCTCTTAAAAAATAAAATTATATTAGTATATGACTAATCAAAATCATTATGAACAGCAATCTCCGATGCAAGATAAACCTTCTTCTATGAAACAATAACTCTACATCTTTTTTGAATTTCAGCAATAATCAATCATCTTTGGAGTATAACTAATATTTATCATAACTTAATCTTTGATTTGATCTACAATAAAACGACTAGTATATTCCTTATGATCCCTATTCAGTCTTAGCAAATTGCAATCATGCTCCATGTGAAACTTAGTAATTCCAAAACTATTAGTTCCACCAGACACTACTATTATCCATTAACAATTGGACACTTTACATTTTACTTTTATCTTGTAACTTTAGTTGCAATATATTTAATATCAAAATTTTAGCCTCATATCGTAACACCTATATATTTGAGTTACAAAAAAAATATATATTAAAAACATAATAAAAATAACTTTAGTATCATTCAAATACCATATCTAGCTAATAAATAGATCATTATATAAATAATCACCATCTTGGCTATTATCACATATATCCTCAGTTAAAATAATTTACTGATCAACAACATCTAATGCATAACGAATATTAGAGTTTATGTCACCTTCAATCTAATATTTTTTTAGCTAATTCATTTTTGAAGACATCATTACCATCATAATCTTTATTATAATAAAATGGATCATTTACGTTTATAAAAAGAATCTCAAAACGTGAGCTATTTGACAAATGATTTTTATCCAAACTTGATGTCTCACCTAATGGATAATATTCATTAGGAATATGATTTTTCTACATTGAGATCATTAACAGTAAAAATATTAATTTTTGAAATCAATGAACCAATATAACAGTAAAATGAGTTATAACATATTGGCTTCAATAAAAGTACAGCATGAAACAAATATTTTTTTTGAAGGACATCAATATACTTATATGATGTTTTCTGTCTTATCGAATCAAGAAGAAAAAAAAAAGATAAAGAACAAAAAGGAACTCACGTAAAGAAGAAATAAGAAAGGAGAAGACAAAGAAAAATGAGATGAATAAAAAGAAAAGTGATAAAAGATAAGCTTTTATCTCGTTAACAGTATCAAGATCAACACCCATATCATGATAGTAGCTTATTGTAAAACTGTACTGGCCACTTTATAGATCTCTAATAGAGTTAAAAGGTGATAACATTCAATAATGACCCGCGCTTATATACAAGATAACAGTCAAGGGATTGCTATAGAAAAACTCACTTGCTTCTAGCTCTCCAACCCAATTACTAAAGGGTTAAACAAGCAGTGAACCATCTCGCCTCGAACCGATCAATAAAGCCTTACTAAATCGGTGGCCAAAAGCTACTATTTTGAGTAGAAAAAGAATGACTTAGTTGTCTAGGGATAAAGGGATAAAATAGATCACCAATTAAAGTATTTCTCAAAGTAGAAGGCATTATTATTATTATTATTATTATTATTATTATTATTATTATTATTATTATTATTATTATTATTATTATTGCTCGTAAACCAACAGGATCACATCCACTTCCTTGTTTTACTTGTTTATTTGCTTTGCCTATATTTTCTTTGGAAGCCCGTTTCCCTGCCCTGCCCTGCCAACGCCCCAATGTGGCCGCGCAAAACCGAGGCTCTTCTCTCCCTCTCCTCCGTTGAACTCGTCTTTACTCTTTCCCTTCTCTAAATCCCCTCCTCCTCATCCGTCTTCTCCTTCATTCGATGGCTCCGATCCCGCTAAAGCAATCGGCCAGTTCCACGCAGACACTGACCCGGCACGGCGGCTACGCCCCGGAGGCCCGCGGCCTCGTTCGGGAGGCCGTCCGCGCCAACGCCGCCGCCACCCTCGCGTCGCCCCCGCTCTCTTCCCCGGCGCAACCGCAGGCCGAGCGGACCCAGGCAGAGGTCAGGTTTGGGCCGACCGTGGGCGGCGCCCTTGCCCTCGATGCGCCGACGCCCAGAGTTCTCTGCTGCGAGGAGATGGATGGGAGGAGATGGAGTTATGTGGTGGACGTCGAAGGCCTCTCCGGGAGGGCACACAGGGGCTCGTCCGTCCGGACCATGCCGATGCAGATCCCGGTGGCTCCCGTGGAGGTGAGATCTCTGTGAGTTGCTTTTGGAATCTCGTGTAATTGGAATGTCCAAGGAATTGTTGCTTTGTTTGATCCCAGCTAATGCTTAATCGGATCCTAGCTTGTAGACATGGTTTCAATATTCTTTATTATTTTTGTGTCACGTCAATATTTCTCTTCTCTTATTTGAAAACACTAAAATGCTTCTCTTTAGTATATGTCAGTTGATTTTCTGTCATTTTTGGTCAAGATCTTGTAGAATGCTTTATGGTTGAACGTCTAAGTGACAGAAAGGGATTCTAGTTTTCGTTTGTGAAGGTGGAAGTTTAACTCCTAGTAGGTCTTTGTTGCTAATATACAAAAGAAAGAACATGAATTAAGCGGCTTAAGCAAGAGAGAGATTACAGTATGAGGACATGGCTGCTGGAAATGATAGGTACAGACAATAATACTAGAACCAGAACAATTTTATAAGACTTAAATAAGGTAAGCAAGATGAGTGTCCTGTGAACTGAGAAATGGTATTCAAAAGGATTGTCTATCGATGGGTTTAATTTAATCATTACATGCTCTCTTAGTTCATGTATGCCCATTGTTTGAAAGAAAACAAAATGTTATAATGGTAACACGTATCAGGCATTTAGATGTATCACTTTTTCTTTACGGCTTTGGTTATGATATTCCCATTTTCCACAGTTCTGTAAATCATCCATGGAATCTAAGTTTGTCATGTATTCTGTAATGTCATATTGTATGTAATATCATCCAGTTATTTACAGGAGATCTGATGGGTTATGCTCTGCATGCATAAAATGTCTGTTGCACCTAGGAGTAATATGAATGCTGGCCTGCAAACTATTTTCTTTTAAAAAACTTGAGGATATGATTTTCTCAGATGTCCCACCATCATGAGTACACATTTTGGTGCAGGAGTTGATGTCATTCATAAGATCATATGTAGTGCCTGAAGGCTTTCCTGATAGTGTTACCCCTTCATATGTTCCATATATGACTTGGAGAGCTTTGAAGGTACTTATTTTATCTGAAACCTTCTGAAGTCGATTACTATTTCTATATATGTGCTTAAAGCATTTGGAAGAACTCATTTGGGGTTTTTCTCCCCATTTAAGCTCCTCCTTACTGATTGCCATTATTGTTCAGCATTTTTTTGGTGGAGCCATGGGTGTGTTCACAACACAGACACTATTGAGCTCCGTTGGAGTATCCAAAAATAGAGCCACACCAGGTGCTGTTGCCATTAATTGGATACTTAAGGTAAATAAATCTGCTTCTTTTGGAAAAAACAAGAATAGCTACCAGTTATGTGATAATGCATCTGCAACCATGTCCTATATTGTTAAACGAAAAAGTTCTGGTATGCGTTTTCAACTTCACTATTTTCTGGTTTCTTTTTGTGTACTGTGGGAGCTGTTTTATAAGATACACAAGTGAGCATGTCTAACTGGTGCTATGTTGCATTATAGCATATGAAAATTGTAATTGAGGACACAACACATATAAAGGTTATTTATCTTGTATCATATACAAGCACATGGAATCCATTGATAATTCGTGTTTACCCTTGGCTAGTCTATATGTACAGGACCATTGTGTCAATGCTACTTTACAGGCTGATTTATACATTGGCTTTGGTAAAGTACAAACCATACAAGTAGTTTAAACTTTAAAATGTTGTGTCAGTAGATCTTTGTCGAAGATAATTAATTTAGCAATATCCATTAACACTTCGTTTCCTATGAGCTGTCTTGAAGCAACTGATCAGTAGTTCCTTTTTTTATTTCTACTGGTTTATCTAAATGCAAGTGAAGCTCTTTTAGTTTTATATCATAATCACCATATAGTATTTGACTACATCAACAAATGAATTATCCTTTTTGCAAAGAATATTCATTCAAGGAGTTGACTTAATTGTTTCTGTCAAACGTATCTATTGACAAGGTGAAGTCTTGACTTAATTTATTTTGAAAAAGTTGCCAGAACATATATCTAACCTACTGAATGCCATTGCTTTTCAAGGAAGAGTTATCTGTAACAGGCTGCAATAATTGCTTTTGTGTCAATACGATTGCTAGGTAATCCATTCATTAGCTTGTAGCTATGCTGTTTTGAGAGGATGCTTATCAATTGTAAATCTAAAATATTGCATTTATGTTTTTTACAAATATTTAGAAGTTATACCTGAATGCCTAGACACCATCATCATTCAACAAGTGGAAACTATCAAAATATTCGTCGCTTAATTTAAGGCATGCTTATATTTTTTGGTTTTTAATATTAAAGGCATGTTTCTTTCTATTGTATCTTGTAATTTCCTCTCTTTTTAAATCAATATCATCAGAATGATAAGTGAATTACTTTAAGGTCTAACCAAGGATTCAAATTCAATTGTATCGGTTCATACTGACTGCTATTTACTAGTCTAACTGTGAGTCAACATGTGGATCATGTGAGTTTGTTGTCTAGGTTCATATTGGTGTACTGTTGATATATTTACCATATAGGACCAACTGTCCTATAATGTTATATCTATTTGTATTGGATGGTATGCCTACAATCTGGTGTTGGTGCCCTCATCATTTTCCCCTCTTTTTTACCTAATTTCCAGTTTCCTATCTTCTTTGCCACAACAACTTTTATCCCTTTTTTTTCCTTATTCAATTTGCTAGGGGGTGGATTTCATAAGATGCTTGGTTTTTTCCCTTTAAATCAACACAAATTGGAATTTTGTATCATATTTATTACTTTTTTCTTCTTGCTTAAGAGTGGGCTTTCTTAGATTAAGGCTAGAATTTCTCTTGTTAAGCATGTGATTCTGTTTAATTGAGGTTGTATTTTGTGTAAAAAGCTACTTGAATCTAAGCTGGATTTTTGTGGATGGAGCTCAGATTTGCATAAAGTTAGGTTCAATGCGGAGATGTTATTGTAGCGATTAAGTTAGATCCAAGTGGGACTTTTAAACCCAACCTAGACCCTCATGCATCGCACCTAGATATGTGTAGAGTCATGCTAGATCTATCATATAAATCTGTAGTAGATCCTTTTTTTCACTGAAGTGTAAGTTCAAGGATGTTAGTAATAATTCTATGAGCATGATGAGACTTCTTCATCTGATTCTGATTGCAGTGAGGTCTGGAATGATAATGGTGACATGGAAAATAACTCATCTTTATGATAGTGGCTAGGGCCTGGGATCTATGTTCCCAATATGCCAACCAAAAACGTGAAGCATCGATAGAGAATCAGTATTTTACTTATATGACTCATGACACCCAAGATGATGATTGTGTTGTCAGATCATCCACCATATTAGCTTATTCAAGAAAGAACAGGGCATGTGAAGGTTAGTTGTTGGCCTTGAGGATATGAGGGGGGATTTTAGCTGAGATTGAGTTTGACAAGAATATTCATGGTCACAACCTTCCAACCAGCATAAGCTTTATGGGTTAGTTTATGATATCGATTATTGATCGCAGTTTGTTGAATCGGAGGCTTGATATGGCTCAGGCCCATGGCTGCAGCATGATAATGATAGTTCTGGTTTCCAACCATCATTGGTGTTGTGACCTGTACAATGTACATCAATAGCTACAACAACCATCTATAGATGTAATCACTAGTGAAGCATATAGTAAGCAAAATCACATGACTATTTCTCACTTGATAGTTGATTAACAATTGGCACACAATGACTGATATAAAATATCATGGGAGTAGTATCATGAATAGGTTTTATATAATTATGACTTGAACATCTAGTCACAATCACCTCCCAAGGCACAATGATACAAGGTCGGCATTTTTGAATCTTATAGGCGGTACATACCGGTCCGTCCGCTAATTGGTACGCGGATCACCCGCTACCTGGTGGTACCACCGATTGGGGTTGTTTCCGCCTCGTTACCACCTGAAATATATCAGTAACAGTTGATTTTGACCATCGTCGGTTGCTGTCGGGTGGTAACGGTCGATTTCAACCGTCGCCGGCCGATTTTGGGTGGTATCAGCGGAAGGAGAAAGAAGAAGAAGGAGAAGAAAAGGGAGAACCTGGAGATCCGGTGCTGCTTTCCCGATCTCGATCTGTCGCCCGCGGGCTTCTCGTTGCTTTACGGGGAGAATCTTTGGCGATCACGGGGAGAAGGAACGACACGCGGGCGTCTCGCCGAGGCTTCGTGGGGAGAAGAAATGTCTCCCCGCTTGGGGAGAAGGAACGAGGCCATTTTTTTTATTTTTTAACTTTATTATATATATATATATATATATATATATGTATGTATGTATATATATATATATATGTATATATATATGTATATATATATGTATATATATATATATATATATATATATATATATATATATATATACTGAGCGGTATGCTTGAGCGTACCGCTCGGTACCAGCGTATCATACCATACCGAGCTGACCTCAAAAGGTCAGTAAGGTATGAAATGGCAAACCTTGCCATGATGTACATTTTTGTATCAATAGGGCCTTTATTTAAATAGTGTTCCTTGTGCTAATGTTTCATGGCATATATAGCAGGGTTCTTCATTTCATTTCGTATTGGTGTACTGAGCTTTACTTGGTATGGTATGGTATTGACGTACCGAGCGTTACACTAGGGCGTATTGAGTGGTATGCCTATATATATAAATTAATATATATTTCATATAAAAATAACATAAAAATAAAAAAGGAGGCGACATCGCTGCCTTGGCGATTCACCCCCCTCCTCTTCTCCTCATTGCCTCAGACAAAGAGAAGACATAAAAAAATTGAAAAGGAGGCGACATCGCCTCCTCTTCTTCTCCTCCTCGTAATCTTCTCCTTGTTTGAGGCGACGAGGAGAAGAGGAGGCGATGTTGCCAAGACTTCTCCTCATCTACGGCGTTCGGCAAGTGAGGGCGTCGCCGGATCGAAATCGTCAAGGTAGGGCAGCGTTGGATCAAGACATGAGGTTCTCCCTCTTCTTCTTCCTCTTTCTCTTTCTTTTTCCTTCTCCCTCGCCACAGCCAGGTGGATATCGCTCGGTAGTGGGCAGCGATGGTCGAAATCGACCATTATCGACCTGTTTCAGGCGGTAACGGGGTGGAAATAGCCTTGATCAACGGTGCTGCTCGATAGCGGGCGGTCCGCGTATTGATCTGTTGGTGGACCGGTACGTACCACCCGTATCTGGTGGTATGATTTGGTTTTGAAAACCTTTATATATAGTATCTGATATATTTATCTAATAATGCATGTATAATCTATTATGCATCATTTGCTAAACTTCATGACATTTTTGAAGTTTCTTATGTGATTTTTTACAATATTTTTCATAATTTAAAAGCATATTTTTCATTATTAAAATAAAATAAGAATTTATTAGGGGTAAGTGGGGTTCAAACTAGTATCAACGAGTCTCTGATTGATGGTGACCAATATGTTAATGGCCATGGTTGGTATGTCACTCGTATCATACCATTCCTTCCAATGATAGTTGTCAATGCCAAAGATTTTGAATCTTGCTTTTAAGCGCATCTTCCATTTTATTTAGGATGGAGCTGGGCGTGTTGGCAAAATGCTCTTTGCACGGCAAGGAAAGAAGTTTGACTATGATCTAAAGGAGGTATACTCTGTTCTCCTTTCACTTTATATTACAGGACCATACATATGTTATTAACCATCATTGATAGTTGATATTTGCCCAAGCTTCGTTTTGCAGGTGATCTTTTAATGGAGTTAGGTGCTGGAGTAGAGTTAGCTACTGCTGCTGTTCCACATCTTTTCTTGCCACTGGCTTGTGCGGCCAATGTGGTGAAGGTTGAGGAAAAAATTCATTTCCTCAGCTTCTGGCTTTATCAGATGATATTTATTTTATGATCTCTTTGTTATGTCCTTGGTAGAACGTTGCTGCTGTGACATCAACATCAACACGCACTCCAATCTACAAGGCCTATGCCAAAGGAGAAAATATTGGGGATGTCACTGCTAAAGGAGAATGCGTTGGCAATATTGCTGATCTGGTATCGCTATTCTAGGACAATCTCTTTTTTTCCTGAACTATACTTGCTTTAACTATTTCATGGCACACATTGCATATAGTATTGTGTATGAATGACCATGCCCAGTTTACTTTCTTGTCTTTCTCTCTAGGAAAGCCACTCCTGCATTCTGGGAAAATCCTTAATAAAAATTATTAATCTTCAGTAAAAGTCACGAGTGGCACAATTGGGAAAATCAAAATTCCCTAATTGGAAGTGTCTTCCTCTCTTTCTTATCTATAGTTCTATCACTTAGTTTTATGGCTACCGGCTAGACTGACCATGAATTGGCACTAAAATCCATGACCGGGGATGGTGGCATTTTCAAGCAAGCCCTTAGGTAGCTTCTTTGAGCTCACCATGGTTCAAGTGGTTTATCAAATCACTTACAGAAGCAGTAAACTGAGACAACAAAAAATAGCTAACCTTTGGCTTGAATTTCAAAAACATTATATTTATAAACTTCTCCTAAACATATGGACGCCTCAAACTAAAACCTTGAGCTGCTCTTTTACGTCTCACACCACAAAGGTGGATACGTGCTCACTGATTGCATTGATGGATGCTTTGTTCTAGGTGATCCTTCTTTGCTGGTGTGAAAAAAACGAAGTCTCACCATATCAAGGTGTATCATCTGCTTTAGGTTGTGTGTACCGGTCCGATAGGGGACCAGTATATGGATCGCTCTATAATGGGTGGTAAACGTCACATGATTCCATATCGGGCGATACGGGAATTGTATTGGTTAGTAACGGTCGACATCCGATTATGAATGACTTGTATCGATCGGTAACGATCGGATTTTGATCCTTATCGATCAAGGGCTGAGATTGCCCTATTTCAAATGATCGATTTGACCATTTGAACAGTTGGAAAGAGTTTTTAAACCCTTTACTTCCCTCTCTTTCAACCCATTTCGCTCTCTTAATTAAGTCAGATTGCTAGAAGAACTAGAGACACCCAACTGTCATGGTCGTCTGCCCAGCGTGCAAAGACAAAGGCAAAGGGAAAGATAGTAGCATCAGTCGCATCGTTGGAAATAATCGAGCCAGGCAACGAGACATCTTCTCAATCGCATTCAACAACCCACTTGATCTTCGATCTAGAGACATGGCAGCAACGCGGATAGCATTGCCTCAACCGATGATGGCGACGACACAAGGGAGTCGGTGCTCCTGTCTACACAATTTGAGGGTCGTGCATGGATCGAGGAGCAATATTTTACATATGCCACCCAAGATTCAGATCATGGAGCTTACGAGGTATTGATCAAGTTTATACACATAAGAGGAAGGAGAAGGCAATGGATGAATATATCACAAATCTACTCTTTAAAGCTCAAAAAAGATATGTCCCTAATTTTTCCTAATTTAGATTATTTTTCTAAAATTATACTAAATATATATTTATTTCCAACTTAAAAATCCTAATCTAACTTTTTTTTTTATTTTTTTAGGAATTTTTGGAGTTATTTTTAGTAATTTTACCATATCGTTATTACGCTCCGTCGTACCAACATATGGTACGTTAGTATGTCTCGATATGTGCCATACCAACAGTCAGTCAGTATCAGTGGTACATATCTATAAGACGAACCTTGAGAAAAGTCACAAGAGATGTTTCAAAAGCTCCTAGGTTTTGAATTTATTTTTTCACTAACGTAGTCTTCATAATAATCAAGAGGTTCCTGAACCAAATCAATTGCAGTAAAGAAGCCTTTCGACTCATTCTCGTATGGCTCACTCACAAATAAGTATGGAGACATGGGATCATCTTTTCTGAGTCCCTTCTGGAATTGAGAGGAAAATAAGTCAACCATTATAAGAGAAAACCCTTGTTTTGTTGTAGTGATAGAAGCTTTTATAAACTTCTGAGATGGTAATTTTTGTTTCCAAAAGCTTGCACTATATGTTCTGTGTTAATTTGTTGCCACCTTGTTCATCCGAGCTTTCTATTCTCAAGTCTTCACTTTATATTTTTGTATCATCATCTGCCTAAGATGTCACTTATGACCTCTATATAAATTATACCTGATAACAATCTCTAAAGGGTTTAGAAAAAAATACCAGTAGCTTTTTCTCTTCCTATGCAACAACAGATTACTGTTATGCATTTCGGTAGCTTAACTTAAGAATCTGAGTACTTTATCCATGACAAATTGCCCTTTGCTTGTTTATTTACGTCCTGGAGGTAAAGCTTAATATACTTATCTTAATGATCCAAAATTTCAAAAATATCAAAAGTTGCCTGTGCATGCTTCATATAAGCTCGTCTTTCAAACTGCACCTAGCAAAAAAAATGTGATGATATCTCTGATACTTGAATCTTGAGGAGATGTGGTGGATACTTTACCACTGGAACTCTTGAGTAAATGTGACTGAGTGCGAGTAATCGACTAGCCAAAGTTTGTGATCACGACAATGAAGCAGGACACCTCATGGAGATGGAAGCCTGTAATAGGTGGACAGATATAATGGACATGATAAAGGCATTTTTAATAGTTGTCTCCATTCAAGAAGATGGAGACTTCTGACATTGAGATAACTGAGTTGACTAAAACAAGGTTGCACAGATAGTCACTTTAACATACATTTCCAAACTTTAACCAATTAGGTCTGTTATGATTATCATTAAAGTTTTGTTCCAGTGCCTTCTCTAATTTGTTTGTTATAAGGTTCTTCTATGAAGGTGTATGTTTTCCATCAAGTTTGCCCTATTTTGAATCTGGACAAGAGCTGCTGAGTAGCAGTTTGCTAAACCTACATTTAGTAGTACCTGATATAAAGCCTTTGCCCCTAATGTATCTGCAAGATTACTAAATGAAAATGGTTGTGTTGAGCTTCTCAGTAAACATCTACTTAAAATGACAACTGTGGCTTTAATAAGCAAGTGGTCAGGCACCTGGACATTTTAAGTTTTCACTATTAGATCTCATGATTTTGTTAATTTTGCATGTCAAGTGCACCTGCAGCTTGGTTTTCTTTTGTGGCTATTATATTTAATTGATCCCAAAGTGAGGCTGTTGTGTTATATGTCAACTATTTTATAAGATGCTGAGTATCCATTGCAAGGAATGTGTTTCCACAAATGAGTTAGGAGTTATGCAGGTCTATTTCTCAGAGAAATAGTACCTTATCTATGCAGGTCTATTTCATCTGGTTTATAAACTATTTTTATTTTTCTAATAATGTGTTATTGATAAGAACACATTTTAAATGATACTGACTTCATAAAATTTTCCTCTTGTTTTAAGTTGGGAACTGGATTGTGTCTCTTGATATCAAAAAGAAATCCATCTTTGCTAGCCTCATTCACATTCCTGTCATGTGGATATGTTTTTAGTGCATACCACGAGGTTAGTCTCTGTTGGCATCTAATGAAATGTTCCGTTTTTATCTAATAGTTATCACTGAATCATTCCCGTTGTAATTATTGATTTATCTTCTGTGCTAGGTCAAATCGGTTGTATTGAATACATTAAACAGGGCAAGATTCACTGTGGCAGTGGATTCCTTCATCAAGACTGGTAGGTCAAGCAAGTCTTATAAAATATTTGAACTTTTGTCAACATTGAAAAGTGATGAAGTAATTTGAAAGGATGCCCAAACAGTAGGAAAGTAATAAAAAGGAGAAAGCGAAAAGAGGGAGAGGGTATTGTTGTAGCATGCAAATGTGATCAAATAAACTGATCTGGAAAACAATTGCGGCATGTAGCATTTTCAGTTAATATTCAGTGCATAATTGTAGTTTAAAACATAAAAAACAAAACATTCGAGCGAAGTTATCATTTTCAACTGTTAAAATTAAATAGATTTTGTACCCTATATTCAACTTAGAATTTATTCAGTTGTGGGATGTTGACATTGATATAGGAACCTTGTTAAGTGATAATGCTAAGAGAAAAAGAAAAGTCTTAAGAGTTTACCATATAAACGTAATGGTATTTATTTAAAAATAATAAAAATTAATGATAAATATAATGTAATGATAATGACAATAATAAAAGAGTACTTATCTAATTCACATTACAACCGTAAATTCTGCTGTTGTTAATAATGTTTATGCAACCACATGTGGTGGTTTGTTAAACACATGCAATCATAAAATTGCTCACATGTTTAATGTCATTCATTTATGCAGTCAAATAACTGGCCTCATGAACATTGTATTGGAGAATTGCCAAGCTATATATATATATATATATATATATATATATATATATATATATATGTATACAAGGTTTGACTTACTGGTTCGTACCAGTGTATCGACATATTGTCGGTACCAGTACGGGACTGGTATCGGGCGGTATGCACAGTGTACCATCCGGTATTAAAATATAATATATATTTTTTATAATATAATATAATATTAAAAATATTAAAATATTAAAAGAAAAAGAAAAGGGGGCGACGTCGTCTTGATCTTTCTCCCCGCGCGGGGAGACGCTCCGTCTCCTCGCGCGGGAGAAAAAGCGGTCGCAGCCGCGGGCGGCGACGACACACAGGCGACCCGCGGGCGGTGACGGCAGGCGGGCGAGGATGGCGCGCGGGCGAGGTATTCTTTCTTCTCTTCTTTTTTTTTTCTCCTCTTCTTCCCTTTTTCTTCCTCAATTGACCGCCAACGGTTGATTTCTCTCTCAATTGACCGCCGACGGTCGATTTCTCTCTCAATCGACCGCCGACGGTCGATTTCTTCTTCAATCGACCGTCGACGGCTGAAATCGACCACCGACGGCCGAAATTGATCGCCGACAGTCGATTTTTGACCGAACCACCAGGTAGCGGGCGGTCCGCGTACCGGTAACCTTACGGACCGGTATGTACCGCCCATACCGGGCAGTACAGGTCAAAATTGCAAACCTTATATGTATATATGTATGTACATATATATATATATTTATATATATATATATGTATGTACATATATGTATGTATATATATACATATGTATATATTTATACATATATGTACACACACACACACACACACACATATATATATATATATACATACATACATATACATATATAGTTCCTTTTACAAAATCTCTTGAATGTGAAGTACCTTTTACAATTCTGCAGAATTACTTTTGTGTATACTATGATAACCTAGCTGAGGCACCAACTCACTATGTGCATTGCTAAGTTGACTAGTTAACTTTTGCTCTACTATTGAAGCATATTTCTCTTATTCATCTTATATGGAAAAGTTAACCTTGACTGGTCTACTAAATATGCAATCTTCGATTTCTAGGGCATGTTCCATCACTAAAGGATGGAAATACGAAGGAAAATATTTTTCGTCCTCCATGGTGGAAATATACACCAGTAGTTCTTGGTATGCGATAAATGGTTTGTTTTACTTTTATTCATATTTAGCAGTTTAATATTATAGCCACTGCTTTACACTGTCATTAGGCCCAAGATTCTCTGAAGCTTTCCAGGAGCCATCTTCATTTCTTGTCATACAGACCTTGTTTGAGGTAGTACCTCGTTCTTGGTATTTTTTTGATATGATTGTATTTTGCATTTATGTTATGATTGTTTACATGCATTCTTCTTTTTGTATTTTGGTATGCTTATTTCCGAGTTATGGAAATTAACACTAGTTTTATAACTTCTCTTTCCTTTTATTTTGGACATTTTGATATGGCTTCTTTTTTTTTTCTTTTCTATTTATGCTTTTCTTGTAATTGTAGAAAGAGAGATACATGGTTACTTACAGCCCCTCAAAGGATAAAATATATGCATTGCTCAAGGATCAAGCAAAATCAGATGATATATTGAAAGCAGCTTTTCATGTGAGTACTAATTATTAATGGTAAATCACCCAGAATTACCTGCTTGTTAAACTTGCTCCTTACTTTTATTTCAGGCTCATGTTCTTTTATATTTCATCCATTTGTCAAATGCGAATCGACCGTCGAGAAGGATGAGGAATTCTAGCCGATCAAAATACGAAGAACTCTTACTTCCTACAAACGCTGACTTCCTTGCTCATATCATAGAGTCTTGCAAGATTGTTTCATCTTCATTTGAGATATTCAAGACAAAAGCAGCAGAACAGGTGGTGCATTGGTGGCTTACTATTTATTATATGTTAGCTTAAAAGTGTGCTTATTTTTTGGGATGTTTTGCTGCTATATAGTGCTGTATCTTCTACATATGCACATGCATCTAAAACTTGCAAATTAACCATGTTGTAGGATCAATCCATAATCTTGGTTTAGTGTTGTAATTTTGGAGCAACATATAGGCATAGTGATTGGTCCTCACAGTGATGTAAAAAGCACTAGGCGTCAGGGTCCCAAAACGCTCGAGGCGCTAGGTGCTCGCTCGAGCGAAGCAAGACGCTAAAATATATAAAAAAAAAATACAATTAATAAATATAATTATTTAAATAAAAATATGATTAAACTGGGAAAATCTAAAGTACAAACTACAAAGTCACAATGTCACATTAACGAAAGTCTGAAAATTCAAAACAATAAAATTTTACATTAAAGTCACTCATCATAATCAATATTATCGTCATTTTCAGACAAATCATTTTCATTGGAGAATCTATTGAGTTGCTTTGTACACTTACCATTTATTTTGGAACCCTAACAATAATTTCAAATAAATAAAGATTAGCATTATTAAAATTAAAATAATATAATTAATTTAATAAATAAAAAATATCGTTATCAGTATACTGTTAACAGTATACTATTAATATACTGTTAATACACTGTTAACAGAGAGAGGCAGCGACAACATAGAGAAATGTCTATGGTGGAATATAAGGGTTGAGGAAGTCACGAGCGGGAGGTGGGAAGCTGATATCGATGCGTTAGTTGGTTTGATTGAACCAACTAACGCGAATGCGACCAAACCAGAGCTAAAACCTGGATCGTTTTCCTGGTTTAATTCGGGTGCTCGCCCGAAGCGCTCAGGTGGCGCCTCCTTGAAGCGCGCCACCTGGACATTGAGCGAGGCACTCGGGCCTCGCCTCGCCTCGCTCGAGCGCTTAGGCAGCGCTCGAGCGCCTTTTGCAATCGTTGGGTCCCCAGTTTGAACGATTTTGCAAGTTTTGTCCTGGAAGCAAGATGCATGCATATACCCATTAGAAATTCTGAAAAATTTTCCTACACAATAATGGAAAACATTTCTTGTTTACCACCAAATAGTTGTATATTTCATTTATATGCTCATCTCATAACTCATACATGTCATTGTCAGGGCATACGTGGAGTTTTCTTTGTTCAAATATAACCATAAATACTTGTATTTGATTTTTTATTCACATTTTCGTGGGTTATATATGGAAGTTATTCTTTGCAGGGATTAGGACAAACTGCCAAACTCCACAAATATTACATTTGCTATTACAAAAGAAATTTACAAGTCAATGATTCTTTTCTTAATGGCTAGTGCATGCTTATTGATGGTTGCTTTATGATGCAACCTCTAATAGGAACTAGGAGACTTGAAAAGATATTGCAGTCATTATTCCCAAATGTTTTGAATAAGGCATGTGGCAGGTCTGTAGTCTAGTGCCAATATGGTATAACAAGAATGTGTCAATGATACAGGACAAAGGTAAGTGACAATTTTATGTTGGTGTTAAGAAGTTAGAGGATGTAGAAGTTGGATGTCATTGTCAACATGTATTTAATATGTAGCAATTATATGCATGACAAAGATATTGGTTCATAAAGTTTCCATATGCCCTTTTGTAGTATAGTAGTACTTTTGCCATTCATCTAAATCGACTTATCTAGAAATGTAGTCTATGCTCAGTCTCATTTTTGTCAGGGATGGATAATGTCAGAGGCATTGCTTAACCCTGGTAGAGCTCGGCTATTAAGTGCTGAAGAACATTGCTGAATGTCATTCAGAAAGTTCATCAGATTTTTCATGTCGCACACTATACATGGTTTGGATTGTGCAGTGAGAACTTGATGGTGGAATCATCAATTAATACTGGATCCAATCATTCACTAGAAAATTATAATTTATGCAGCGGCAGAGTATATGATTCTTTCATCTGTTAGACACTGTGGTGATAGTGAAGTGGTGGGATTTAATCGTTGATTGGCTTGTACACATCCTGCTCCTTGCAAATTATAAAGCCTGATTATTTTATGGAGCGGTTTTGACCTTGTAAAGTCTGACGTTGTGAGCTTCTAAACTCTTCAACATGATATCAATCAGTATCCTTTCCAATAAGCTTTTTTCTTTCCGGATTTACGGACATTTTCTTTTGGACCAGCTTCAGTATTCTTATTTTGATTGTGTATATATCTTCCAGGAAAGATTTGTTTATGTGCAAGGTGGTGAAAACCAGGTCAGAAGTTCAAATGAAGGGTTCAACATTGTTTTTTGGCATCGGTATAAATGGTGGTAGGTAGAAACGTCTGTTGCTGGGTTCGCATATTTGGGGTATAAGATTGTGACTTTCACGTGTATGATATTTTCACGCCTTCTATCGTCGGCTTGATTTACTTTTCTAGTACTTCCTAGAGACATGTAATTGATCAAACTCAAATAGGGTAATCATTCTTTGAGGGAGTTCGTTGGTAACCTTCACACACACACACATCTAAAATTTTAATTATCTAAAATTTGCAAATCATTAATAGTTGATACTAAGGACAACTTAAATCTGTAGTTGTTTTGATAAGATAATTTGTAGGCAAAAATATATAACATATATATTCGACAAAACTCCATCATTAATTTCTCACTATCACTTCCATGCAAATTTATCATGTCTTTTCAAATCCTTGAGGGTTGGCCCTTTAGATAAAAAATATTTTTGTGCAAGATATCTTGTGGATCCAAATTTTTTTAGATCAATGACTTAACAAGTATTGGGTGGATTAAGCCAAAAAGATAATTAAGACATAGCAAAAGATAGTTCCATCCATTCACTAGAAAATTATCATTCTCAGACTATCTTTCTTTCTATAATTATTGATTAATCCATGAGATAAGAGAATATCCTTATAATTTTTAAGTGATGCCGCCTTGGTGATATTTAGACAAAATTTGCTCGACTATACTTAGTAGGTGTCATGGAAGTGATAAAAATTATCCATAAAGCTTCATATGAAACTATCCAACTAGAATGTATTTTTGACCACATTTCATCATCGGAATGGCCTAATCCATGGGTACCAACAAATGATACTGCAAATATGACATTTAAAAATTATCCGTGACAATTAAAGAGGAACTTATTTAAACCAAACAAAGGTATGCTTAAATCAACATTCTTGCAACTATCTTTAGACTTTCAACACGTATAATAAGTGTTTGATGACATGATTATTTTCTATGTTAAGCAAAAACGGATTAGAGTTAAGAATTCAATGAATAATTATCTAACCAAAAAAAATAAAGAGAAAATAATTTTAAAATGACACAACGTTCAATATCTCAGAATCTATAAAAATAACAAAAAAAATTAAATAAAAATTAGTGACATATATTCATAAGTGTCATATTCAAAGCTTTCAAAGCTTGTCAAAAAAATTTAGATCATTTTGAATAGTGCATCTATGTGACACTATTTTCTATTTTTTCTCAAAAACAGTGTTCGCCTGTTAGATATATATATTTTTAGACCAAAATTTCTACATATACTATTGACATATAATGCATGGATGCATTATAATTTTTTAAAAATAAAAAATAAAGAGAAAATAAAAAATGACACACTATTCAGATGCTCAAAAAATATAAATATACCAAAAAATCTCTAAAATGGAAAACCAGTTAAATTAAAGCTTGCCTAAAATTTTTAGATAAGAATAGTAAAATGATAAGTGTCCTATTTTTTTATTTTTAGCAAAAATATAATGCATCACCTATTAGACAACTTTTTGTCTAAATCAAATTTTATACGTATACTGTTGACCTATTCAGAAGCTCAAATATTAAAAATCATTGTATGGATGAATTTAGAAATAAAAAATAAAGAGAAAATAAAAATGACACATTGTTAAGATGCTACAAAAAATAAAATATCAAAAATATTCTCTAAAATAGAAAATCAGTGACATATGTCCATAAGTGTCATATTTATTTTTTTTAAGAAATATTATTTTATATAATTTATGTAATGCATTATTTTTTATTTTTCCTCAAAGATAATGCATCACCTATTAGAAATTTTTTTTATTAGACTAGATTTATCATTGACCTATTTAGAAGCTCAAATGTGAAAAAAATATTGCATAGATGTAGGGCTAATTATATATTACTCTAGTTAGCCACCCTTAGTATCTCGGTCCCTATATTTTAAAAAGTTATATTAGCATTCCTATAATTATGAAAGTAAAATATATAGATTCATTTACTATGACGTTAGTTTTACTAATAAAAATATAAAAATAAAGGATAAAAAAAATAATCTTAATATGCTAGTTGGTAGCGATGGACGATGTCGATGGTGGTAGTTGGCGGCACTGCTAGAAGCCGTGAATGATTATTGTGGATGAGGAGAGTGACGATAAGAGGTAAGTACCACTTTGCATTTACGTCAGTGCTAATGTAGTTGTGGATAGTTTTGCATCTTATTCCTACTTTTATTAGAAGTAGGAACTTGATATATATAATATCTAATTCTTACTTTTATTTGTATCTTATATGCATGATTAGAATAGGATGTCACTTTTCATTTACTAACGCTATAAAAAATAATGTAGTAAAAAGTGGGTAATTTAGAAGCATGCTAATTTGGTAAACAAAATGATAGTGTTTCACCAATACACATTGGTGTTTGATATTTATACATAATTATAAACGCATAAATCTCAACCACTAGATACACATATCGTCTAAAATTTACATGTATCAGATATTCTCATACGTCGTCATCTATATCTATCTTGGCATTGCTACACATCTATTCACTTTTTTGCTCTTTACATGGATTGGATTAAAGTAGTCTTTCCTGCAAAGTCGTGTACACAACTTAGTAAGTATAAACCTCTATCATTTTTTTCTAAAGTGAGCATGCTTGAACCACTTAAAACCCCGTAGCATGATATATATGCATAGTAAGGAGGCAAAACTTGCTTCAAAGTAAATCATAATACATGTGTGCTCAGGTGAGTTATAATACATGTGTAAAGACTCAATAATATACCTATGAACTCTCACACCTCGTATCATGTCATCGCTATCTACAAATGCATATATGCATGAGTATAGTATATGCAAGAGAAATCCATATTATGCTCATGAATTACAACATCATACATCATAATATCATGTTATGTATGTACTTCAACACCACAAGTCATATATACAAATATAAAAAATATTTCAATTATGTGAATCATAAAGAGAAAGAAGTCTGATCATGCAATAGGCAATCATAATACATATATGAACTTTCATACTATATTTTATCATATTTACATGCATTCTATGTCATATACATAAATATATAAAACTTTTCATAATAGATACATTATAACATAATAGTTGCATAATAAGGAGGTAAAATTCTAATTTTAATCATAATGCACCCATACAACTATAATTCATAGTGCACACAATAAGAAATCAAAATATATTTTTGAGTTTAAACATCATATTCCATAATATATACATGCACTTTCACATTACATGTCATGATACATATATGTACTCTTGCATTACGTGTCATAATATATATGTGTATTCTGACACTACACGTTATAACATATACGTGCACTATTATATCACACATCCTATTATATACATGCACTCTCACATTGTACGTCATAACATGTACGTGCACTCTCATGGCGTACATAGATATATTTGTGACATATCCATACATTCTCATACCGTATGTAATCACATAGACATACATTGTTAGGAAATCTCATATTGGACATCATATGTGTAGTAGAAAATAAAATCAAAACTCAGATTTTCTAAAAAAAAATATCAAGTCGTCGTGCGAGGATTGGTGTGCGAGAAATCAAAAAATTCAGTTCAACATGTGTTAGATGTTGGAAAACCATGAGAGCATTACATGCATAGCAGAAAAATAAAACAAAAGGTTTCCCACATTTATCACGTCGTCGTGCAATGATTGGTGCGTGAAAAAATCATAAAACCAAAAACTATGAATCATATGAGATATATGACCTAAGGAGATCATATATCGCTGAAACTTTCATATCCAATAGGAGAGGATGAATGAGGTCAGATGTCCTCTTCTCGAGTAGTGTCCACACGGTAGATCGATGTAGATATACTCCTAAAATCACAGTAAAAAGGTCATCACTTTTGCACACCTTCTTCATAGCTTTTGGGCACCACCTTACAGTGAACATGGAAGAACTCATCTCTTCTTCACTGTCCTCATGAAACAGGGAGACGAGTGGTCAATTGAGAAGAGATGGGAGAGAGGAGAATTGGAGGGGCAACCAAAGATGCAACCTATCACCTTTGTTGGTCGCCCCTACCTCCTATTTATAGAAAGCCTCATAAACCCTAATGGATCATGTCTTTGTGAGTATTAAATCTCTATACAAGTATCCTCACCTCTTATATTATTAGATCTATATCCAATAATCTCAATATGCCTCTAATTGGGCCTTATACAAGGAGTCCATTAATATTACAATCATCTCCTAATGCTAGGTCTCATCTAATGACAACAAGGGCTTATTGGATAACTCTTATCCAATCCTCTACTCGATGCAATCATATACCATATGTGTGTGACCATCTAGTCCAATACCTGTTGGTTGCAAGTGCCCTGCAAGATAATCACGTGAGTGATGACACATGTGACACGCTGCGTGATCTTTTTGCTTATGATTATTATTAGTATATTCTCACATTATATTATTTATTGTATATATAATATAATACCCTTGGTTCTGTGCAATGAGAATCAGATCGTAATGAGATCACGAAAATGAGATCAATTTACCTTTAAATATAAATCCTAAATAATCTCAGCAATAGATTACTCGAGAGGGACATCGAGATAACCGGACAGACCAGTGTACTATATACCCATCCATATGATGGAGGTAGTTGGTCTCATAGCCACTTGTGTGAATACACTAAGGATATAATACATGTGCTCATTGGAGAATGAGTTTACTAATTGATCCGCTTATGACATGTTGTATGGTTAATGATACCTAATGTCATATAACAATTTCATAATTATAGTTGTGTATCTGGTCCTTAGACTTGAGACACCAAGGATGCTTGTTTGAGTACTCCTTTCTTTGACGCTAGACTTACAGGTTTCGAAAGTTTCAAATCTGGTACAAACGATTATCAGGATTGGTAGACAACCTTATGAAGGCAATTAAGTGCCAATAAAAGATCATTTAGTCTTGGTATCACAAATATCTCATGTATGCTTGCTCAGACAAATCTTTGGCCGGGGTCATTCAGATTGATAGAGGAGTTCTCTGGGAGAATCTGGTTAGAACGAGACTGATTCCATATGTGACCTAATAATACAATGTCCAATATACGGCATTTGAGATATTAATTGGACGAGGGACTATAGATACACGGTAACTGTGGACAGATAGGTCCGATGCTTCAGCGACCTAGTACGTCCATAGTCGATCCCCCTATACCATCTGGGAGAGTTTAGCACAGTGACCTAGTACGTCCATAGTCGATGAGTCAAGTGAATTATTATGGGAATAATAATTCACTATATTAGAAGGAGTTCTGATGGAAGCGAATCACGGCTAGCTCGGTATCGAGCCTAGAGAGTCACAAACATATGGTGGATGCTTCAGCAAATAGAGGATTGGATAGAGATCTGGGCTCCTTGCATGAGGCCCAATTAGAGGCTAAAGGGAATTATTGGATAGAGATCTAATAATACAATGTTAGTGGATAATTAGATGAAGATCCAATACCCACTAAGGTAGGACCCCTAGGGTTTCTGGTGTCTCTCTATAAATAGGAGGGGAGGCACATAGTTGATAGGCTGCATCTTTGGTCGCCCCCTCCTATTCTCCTCCCTCCCCCTGTGCAAGAGTTGTGAGACCTACGATTACGCATGGAGTATCGCTGTATCGATCCATCGTGTTGATACCACTAGAGAGGAGGACGTTTGACCTTCTTCATCCTCTCTATCCAGATCTAGAAAAATAGGGATATACAATCTCTTTAGGTATACAATCTCTCACATGATGTGGTTTTTCAGTTTTGCGACTTTCTCGCGACCCAATCTTTTGCATGATAATTTGATATGCATGAAAAACCTATTTTATTTTAATCTTCTGCTATGCATGTGATGCTCCCGCTTGGTTTCCCAACAATACTAAGCTTGTCGTGAGTTTCACCCATCAAAACTCCTTCTAACTTAATGAATTATTATCCAATAACAATTCACTCAACTCATCGACCATAGACGTACTAGGCCACTACGCCATAGTCTCTATATGGTACAAGGGATCTAATCTATTAAACTTATATGTCCTCAGTTATCGTGTATCTATAGTCTCTTATCCATCTAATATCCTAGAGACTGTATATTAGGCATGGTACTGTTAAGCCACATACTCATCTAATATCGTGTTGATACCACAAGAGAGGAGGACGTTTGACCTTCTTCATCCTCTTTATCCGAATCTAGAAAAATAGGGATATACAATCTCTTTAGGTATACAATCTCTCATATGATGTGGTTTTTCAGTTTTGCAACTTTCTCGCGACCCAATCTTTTGTACGATAATTTGATATGCGTGGAAAACCTATTTTGTCTTAATCTTCTGCTATGCATATGATGCTCCCGCTTAGTTTCCCAACAATACTAAGCTGGTCGTGAGTTTCACCCATCAAAACTCCTTCTAACTTAATGAATTATTATCCAATAACAATTCACTCAACTCATCGACCATAGACGTACTAGGCCACTACGCCATAGTCTCTATATAGTACAAGGGATCTAATCTATTGAACATATATGTCCTCAGTTATCGTGTATCTATAGTCCCTCATCCATCTAATATCCTAGAGACTGTATATTGGGCATGATACTGTTAAGCCACATACAGAATCAATCCCGATCTCACTCTAATCGGATTCTCTTAGAGAACTCCTCTCTTAATTCGAATGACCCTGGCCAGGGATTTGCATGATCGATAATAGACGGGATATTCTTCTCGTGATACCAAGAATGGATGATTCTCTATTGACCCTCAATTATCTTCTTAAGGTTGGCTATCAATCTTGAAAACTGATTGTACCACTTCTGAAATTTTCTAGACCTGTAAGTCTGGTGTCAAGAAACATCATACTCAAACAAGACATCATTAGTGTCTCAAGTCTAGGGACTAGATACACAACTATATATTAGGCATGGTATTGTCAGGCCATATACAAAATCCATCCCAATCTCGCTCTAATTGGATTCTCCGGAGAACTCATTCTCTCTCAATTTGAACCATCGTGGCCAAGATTTGCTTGAGCAAAAACAGACGATATATTCCTCTTGTGATACCAAGAGTGGATGATCCTTTATTAATACTTAATTATCTTCGTAAGGTTTACTACCAATCTTGATAACCAGTTATATTAGATCTGAAACTTTCCAGACCTGTAGTCTGACGTCAAAGAAAGGAGTACTCAAATAAGTCATTATTAGTGTCTAAAGTTTAGGGACCAAACACACAATTAGGACTACAGAATCAAGGTTTAACATTAGATATCATTAACTATCCATCATTTCGTAAGTGGATCAATAAGTGAACTCATTCTCTAATGAGCACATATACTGTATTCTTAGTGTCTCCACGTAAATGGCTATGAGACCAGCCACCTTCATCACATGAACAAAAATATAATTACACTAATTTGTCGGATTATTTTGATATCTCTCTCGAGTAACTTATGATTGAGATTATTTAGGATTTATGTTTAAAAGTGAATCAGTCTCATTATCGTGATCTCATAACGATCTGATTTCCATTAAACAAATCCAAGGATATCATAATATATATGTAATAAATAATATATACAATGTGAAAAAAATATCAATAATAATCATAATGTAAAAAGACTTTGTAGCGTATCACACGTGATTGGCTTGTAGGGTACTTGTAATCAATATTAGATGTATTACTTGGGGACATCGTATATCCATGCAAAATCTCGGATCCAAAGGAAAGGATGAAGGAGGGAACGTGTCATCCTTTTTAGTGGTATCCACACAGTGGAAGAAGTAGCGATGCTTGTCCCTCACAGCGTAAAAAACTTGTAGCTTTTATGCACTTTCTTCATAGCTTTTTGCGCATCACCTTGTAACAAGTGTGGAAGAAGATCTTATTTCTTCTTTGTTGTCCTCACGTACCAAGAAGAGGGGTGGTTGACTTAGAGAAAAGGAAAGGGAGGAGAATAAGAGGGGCAATCAAAAGTGTAGCCTTATCACATTTCTTAGTCGCCCCTGTCACATATTTTTAGGGAGCATCTTAAACCCTAATGGATCCTACCTCAGTGGGAATTAGAGCTCTATCCAATTATCATAACCTCTTATATTATTGAATTTTTATCTAATAATATCAATTTATATCTAATTGGGCCTCATCCAAGGAATCCATTAATGTTGGGTCTCATCCAATGAAATAAAGGCTTATTGGATATCAAATCTTCTATTGTTGCAACATCCACCATTTGTGTATGACCCTCTAGGCCCAATACCGAGTTGGTCGTAAGTTATACTTCTCAAAACTCTTTCTGACTCAGTGAATTATTATCCCATAATAATTCACTTAACTTATCGACTATGAACATACTGTGCTATTATGTCATAGTCCCCAGACGATACAAGAGGATCTAATCCATTGGACCTATTTGTCCTTAGTTATCATATATCTATAGTATATGGTTTCTGATATCTCAGAAACCATATACTAGGCATAATATCGTTAGGCCCATATGGAATCCTATCTAAGTCTTGCTCTAATGAGATTCTCATAGAGTATTCTTTCTCTCTCAATCCGAATGACTCTAGTTATGGATTTGCCTAAGCGAGAATACACGAGATATTCCTCTCAGGATACAAAGAGTGAATTATCGTTATTGACATTTAATTGTCTTGGTAAGGTTAGCTACTATTCTCGGTAGTTGGATATACTAGATCTGAAACTTTCAGACTTATAAAGTCTAGTGTTAAAGATTTAAGTACTCAAATAAGGCATGCTTAGTGTCTCAAGTCTAAGGATCAGACACATAACTAGGACTACGAAATCGCTGTTTGACGTCAGGTATCATTAACCATCTAGCATTTCATAAGCAAATCAATCAGTGAACTCATTCTCCATTGAGCACTTGCACTATACCCTTAGTGTCTCACATGAGCGGCTATGAGACCAACCACTTCCATCATATGGATAGGTATACAACACATCGATCTACCTTGTTATCTCGATATCCTTCTCAAGTAACTTACGATTGAGAATATTTAGGGTCTGAGTTTAAAGGTAAATTGGTCTCATTATCGTGATCTCATCATAATCTGATTCTCATTGCACAGATCCAAGGACATCATAATATAAAGTAAATAATACATAATATAAAAAATATCAATAATAATAATAAATAAAAAGATTATATAGCATATCATATGTGTTATCATTCATGTGATTGGCTTGCAAGACAATTGTAACTAGTATACATATCATTTTTTTTTAAGAATTCACGTATCTTTTTCCTATGTAATGCATACATTAATATCATCTTATAACTATCTCATGTTAATCATCTTATTATTCAAAACATGTTTTAAATATGTATTGAGATTATGACTTTCTTTTCATTTGAGTTCACATGATAAAGATGACTATTATTTTGTAGTAAATTCAGCTTACATCTACCTGATTCAGCTTAAATGAAGTTTTTATTGAGGGGCCATGGTTCTCGAGTGTGCTAGGGAGCTAAAAATATATCAAACTGGAACAAATGTCATTATATGCCCAAATTAAAATCCTTTCATTTTAAATCACTCATAACTTCCACTATAACCAATCATTTATTATAAAATATTGGTAGAATCCTCTCTAAATTAGATTATATGTAACCTATAAATTTTCCTAAATTCCATTATCAATTAACTAGCACTTCAACCTATATTCCATGACATAGTGGGTGTTAACCAACCAACTACACAATGGCTAATCAAATCACTGTAGATTTTGGGGGAGGGGTTAATTAGTGTAAGTGTTGAAATCTTAATTTAAAAAATTATTTCGTTTGAAGTAAAACTGAAATCAAAAGCTTTTCTTGGAAGTAGTTAAAAGCAAATAAGTTGAATAGCAATTTATAAAGATAAAAATAGAAAAATGATGCTCGTATCTTTCTTCAAACTAATTAAGAATAATTAAATTCAAATGTAATAGATAAGACAAGAGTAGAGATGCTCCTAGATTTTATAGTGGTTCGACCAAAATTTGACTTACGTCCACTTTTTGGAGTCCTCCTTCATCAAGGCTCACCGGAGTCCACTAAATATCTTCTTCCATGAGTGAAGAACAAACCTCTTACACTTCTCTCATTTTCACAAGTTCAGGAGAGGAACGTTTACAAAATTTTCTCTCTTCCCTTAGACTCACTTTACATTTTGAAACACTCAAGGGAATAACTCAATTTTACACAATTTTCTAATGAATATTTTTGTCCACTTTCTTACTCTTTTTCTTATTTCTCAAAGTAAGAAAACTTGGGGCATTTATAGACCCAATTAGCTTCAAATTAGAGCCAAAGTTCAAAGCTTTTCGTAAAACTACGGCCAACACCAATGATACTACTACCTTCGAAAGTGCCATAGAAATAAGGGCGACGATGATACTACCAATGCCTGGATGGTACTACCACCGTTTGGGTAGTACCATTGCCACTTGGGTGATACTACCATCGGGAATCCCAAAAATAGTACTTTCTCATACTGTTTCATACCTGACTTGTACCTCATGTTGACCCATTTCTAAGTCAATGAAATGAGCTCAAATCTAACCCAAAGTGGGCTCGGTTGTCTCACATTGAGTTAATTTATATTTTTTCCAAAACTAACTCAATTAGAACTCAAAGCAATCGATGTTAATTATGATACACTAAGGCATACAAATGCAATCACCCTTATTATCTGGCATGTTAATTGATCTTCCAAACTCGCGGTAAACTTCCAGGCATCCTCCGACAAACTCCCGGCGAGTCTCTCGATCATCTTTTGGCGAACTCCCAGTGCACTCCCGGTAAGCTCCCGATCACCTTCGGCGAGCTCCTAACGAACTCTTGACAAGTTCTCGATTACCTTCGACGAGCTCCCGATGAACTCCTAACAAGCCACCGATCACCTTCGGTGAGCTTCTGACGAGTTCCCATTGCATCGTCCAAACCCTGGCCCGATGCTCATACTTGACACCAACTCAATTTTAGATTTTATTACCTTTTCACCATCATAGTTAATCATACATTACTTTCTCTAAGACACATGTTAGATAATAAAACTCATTAATTGATTTTATCATCAAAATCTGTGATTCAACAAAGAGATATGTAGAACTAGAATACACTAAATTTTTTGCTCAAATCACAATCCTTAAATAGGTTAAAGTATACTCCCAACTCAACTACAATCCCTAAAACTAGGTTAAGACTATTTGAAATTCTAAATCTCATATCCTGGTGTATAGAGGTGATATTTACTCAATTTTAAATTCTAAAAAAATCTAAGTAATCTTTCTAAAAATATATTCAAAGATAAGGATCTAATTATATCTCTAATGGATTCAATTTAGCTCGAACAAAACTCCATCAAAAATATAGGATTTTGTGTACATCAAATTAAAACTCATAACTCTATGCACCCATATTAAATTAAAGCAATACTAGAGGTTTTAGAATGATAACAAATTTATACATAACATATTAAAAGTTAAAGATTAATTCAAAATCTAGGTTACTCAAAATTAGTTAAAAAAATTAGTCTATAATCTGCTAGACTGTAATTGAGGTATATCTAGGACAAGAGGTAGGTTTTCTAACCTTGTTCTTCCTTGTAGCTTGGGTTCTTAGCTTCTCATGAAGACGAGGAGAAGAGGTCTAAAGAAGAAGAGAAAGGGGTCATGGCTTACGTTGATGAGGAGGATAAAACCAAAATAGAAAGGAGGTGCTTTGTGAGTTGCTTTAAGAGGCAACCGAGAAGTCATGGATTCAATCCCATTAGACCTACTCTCAAGTTTTTCTTTATTTTTTTTATAACATAATATTAGGGTTTTTGACACTTAATTTGAGTCTAATTTTGATTACCAAAGGTGATAGGTTTCGGTCTAAATTTATCTTTTAATCCCACTTATATATCTCAATATTTTTAGTGTAACACTCTTGATTTTTATCTCCACTTAATTATCCGTTACTCCATCTATATATAAGTAACTTATTATATTTTATATACATGATATTTAAATCTTAAGCTTGCTTACTTTAATCATGACCAAACTCATTCGAGTTTTAAGAATTACTTATGTTTATTTTGATATAGAAGTCTCTTCTAATCCATGTATGCATGCATACTTAGGCATATTAAGCTGAAAGACCATGCTTTTCCACTACAAAATATACTTAACATAACACGTGCTTCAACTTTTAAAACTGATAGCATGAGTATGTCATAGATTATGTTTCATAAGTATAGACATCATAAAATATATATTTAAGTGAGGTAACATATGCATATTATTTATGGTTCCATTGATATGCTAGATGTGTTGTGTAGTGCATTCCATTCCTCTCATCCTAATACAAATTTTAACCTAAAAAATTCTTACCTGAGAACTTCTTTCTCCTTCTGATCAAGAATTTATATGCCCTACTCTTCTTATGCCACTTCTTCTTTCAATTCCATTGACTGTCCTTCTACTATATAAGAAAGATCTGAAATATATTTTCTGAATATTGATATATAAAATTCATTGTACACATTTGCTACTGGAAGCAAGGTTAGTTTGTAAGCCACATCACCAACTTTATTAAAAATTTAATATGATTATATATATATATATATATATATATATATATATATATATATATATCAATAACTTAGCTTGTCCTTCTCAATTGTCTTAACTCATTTTGCTAGTGCTATTTGGCAGATAGTCCAGATTCAGCTCATAATGAATTTTAATAAAATCCATAATTCAGAACTTCACTTATATTAACCTAAACCCTAGATTATGTGACTATGGTTGAAATTAAGAGGGCAACAGCGACTGAAAACGTGAGAGTGAGAGAAAGAAGACTGCAGATTGACAGTAGAGGCCAGAAAATAAGAGATCCAGGAAAGAAAAAAAGATAAAGATAAGAAAAGATTATTCTCAATCATTCATATATCCGGTTAGATCAGTTTGCAGTAGATTCTTACTATGATCTCTTAGGAAGGTTTTGGATATCGTGCTTAGTAATATAGTCCTTATATCCCTGTGATTCGCTTGTGACTGTTTGTTTTGGGCTTGGGCAAGAAGCCTTGAGATCTGTATATTCATTATTTTGATAGTAGATTTTCTCTGGCTTGTCCCGTGATTTTTACCCTTCAAGTTGAAGGAGTTTTCCACATAAATCTTGGTATTCATCTGATTATGATTTATGTTTGATTCCGCTGTGTATGACGGTCTACTAGTTTTTGTTCGTATACAAAGTTTATTCCTATTTTATTCCCATCAACTGCTAACAGAGCAGGGTTTTTGTGGCATTTAATCTTTTATATTCGAACATAGAGGCCGGTAATGTTTCTCGCATGATTAGTTTGAATGGAAACAATTAGATGATATGGAAACCAAGAATGGAAGATATCTTGTATTGTAAAGATTTGTATGGACCTTTATAAGCGGATAGTGCAAATCCCACAACTATTACAGATGATGAGTGGAAGAGGTTAGATCAAAAAATAGTTGGATTTATTCATCAATGGCTTGATGATAGTGTCTTTTCACCATGTTTCTACTAAAAGTTTTGCTTACTCTCTTTGGAAAAAGTTAGAAGGTCTTTATGAAAGAAAAACGGCTAACAACAAAGCTTTTCTGATCAGGAAACTTGTGAACTTGAAATATAAAGAGGGTACTTCTATTCCGGAGTATTTGAATGAAATGAAGAGTATTACTAACCAGTTATCCTCTATGAAAATGTCTCTTGATGATGAGTTGCAAGCATTATTACTTCTCAGTTCTTTGTCAGAAAGTTGAAAGACACTGGTGGTTTCCCTCAGTAATTCTACACCAGATAGTATTATCACCATGAGTCAAGTAACAAGCAGTTTGTTGAATGCGGAGATGAGGAAAAAGAATTCAACAACTTCTCAGATTGATTCACAGGCACTTGTCTCAGAGAACAAAGGAAGGTCAAAGTCAAATGATAGAAGTGGTTCACGCATAGGTAGAAGCAAGTCAAAATCAAGGAAAGATATTATTTGCTACAATTGTGGTGATAAAGGACATTACAAGAATTAGTGTAAACAACCTAAAAAGAACAAGAAAAAAAAAAGTGGAGCATACAGAGTCAAAAGAGATTATCACAACTATAATGCAAGGTAGTGATTATTTGATTTTGTCTACTTCTGATGATATTTTTTCTTGTGTGTGCCAGGATCTCGAGTGGATAATTGACACAGGTGCTTCTTATCATGCTACACCATGGAGGTAATTTTTTGCTACTTACAGGTCTGAAAATTTTGGTGTTGTCAAGATGGGCAACTATGACATAGCAGACATCATTGGCATGTGAGATATCCATATAAAGACCAACCTTGGCTGCAAGTTGGTGTTTAAGGATGTGAGGCATGTGGTTGACTTAAGGCTGAATTTAATTTCAGTTGCAATTCTAGATAATGAAGACTTCAATGTCAGATTTCACAGAAGGCAATGGAAGCTCAGCAAGGGTTCTCTTATTGTAGTTAATGGTAAGAAATGTCATACATTATACAGATTGTAGGCTAAAGCTTATGGTGAGTAGTTGAATTCTATAGAGAAAGACTTCAGCATGGAGTTGTGGCATAGGCGATTGGGACACATGAGCGAGAAGGGACTGCAATAACTTTTCAAGAGAGAGATATTGTCAAACCTCAAATATACATGTTTGAACTCTTGTATTGATTGTTTGGCTGATAAACAACATAGAGTTTCCTTTGTTAGTCTTGCTTTATCTAGAAAAATGCATGCCTTGAACCGTGTCTATACAAATGTGTGTGATCCTTTGAGGACAAAAACTTTTGGTGGATATGTTAATGTTCCTAGTATTAGTGGTGCACTTTATTTTGTTACTTTTATAGATGATTTTTCTAGAAAAGTTTAGGCCTATGCTTTGAAGACGAAAGATCAGGTTATTAATGTCTTCAAGGAGTTTTATGCCAGAGTTGAAAGGGAGACAGAAAGGCAATTAAAATGCATAAGATCAGATAATGGTGGTGAGTACACAGGATTATTTAATGATTACTGCATGTCACATGACATCCAGCATGAGTTGATAGTTCCTGGTATGCCTCAGCATAATGCAATTGCAGAGAGGATGAACTACACCATCATGGAAAAGATCATATGTATGTTTTCACAGGCCAAGCTACCCAAAAGGTTTTGGGATGAGGCTTTGAAGACTGTAGTTGATGTAATCAACTTATCACCATGTACAGCTCTAGATGGTGATGTTGTAGAGCATGTATGGTTAGGGAAAGATATTTTCTATAGGCATTTAAGAGTGTTTGGTTGTCGTGCATTTGCACATGTTCCAGATAATGAGAGATCCAAGCTGGATGGTATGACAAAGGAGTGTATTTTTCTTAATTATTCACATGATCAGTTTGGTTACAGACTTTGGGATCCAGAAAAGCAGAAAGTGTTCAAAAACAAACATGTCTTCTTTGAGGATCAAACCATTAAGGATTTAAAGGAGGCACTAGCTAAGACTTCTGCAGAGGGATTTGTAGACTGTGACCCAGTTATTCCTTTAGTATATTAGGGTGATGGGGGAGATGTGCAGGAAGATGGTGCAGAGCCAAATGTTGATCTACCTGTAGGACATGTTGAGCAAGAAGAAGAAAGATAGCAAGTTCCCACAGAACCTCAGTTAAGAAGATCTTTTAGACCACGTCAACCTTCCAGAATATACTCTACAGATGAGTATGTGATGCTTACTGATGCAGGGGAACCAGAGAGCTACCAAGAAGCAGTAAAAAGTGAGTAGAAAAAGAAGTGGTTTATTGCTATGCAGGAAGAGATGGATTCTTTGCAGAAGAACCACACATATGATTTAGTGCAACTACTAGAGGGAAGTAAAGCCTTAAAGAACAATTGAGTTTTTCGATTGAAGACTCAAGAATATTGTTCTCAACCAAAGTATAAAGCTAGATTGATTGTGAAAGGCTTTGGTCAAAAGAAAGGTATTGATTTTGAAGAAATTTTTTCTCATGTTGTTAAAATATCTTCTATTCGTGTTGCTCTTGGTATTGCTGCTAACCTAGACTTGGAGATTGAGCAGTTAGATGTGAAAACAACTTTCCTTCATGGTGATTTATAGGAGAAAATTTATATAGAGCAACAAGAAGGCTTCAAAGTCAAAGGTAAAGAAAATCTTGTCTACAAGTTGAGAAAGAGCGTGTATGGGCTGAAGCAAGTCCCAAGATAGTGGTATAAAAAGTTTGATTCATTTATGATTAAAAATAAATACAAAAGAACAGCTTCAGATCATTGTGTATACATCAAACGGTTTGGTGAGGATTTTATTATTCTCTTACTTTATGTTGATGATATGCTTATCCTTGGAAAAGATATGTCTATGATTGACAGGTTAAAGAAGGAACTGAGTGAGTCTTTTGCAATGAAGGACATGGGGCCAGCAAAGTAAATACTGGGCATGCAGATTTCTCGTGACAGAAGAAAGAAGAAGATTTGATTGTCATAGGAGAAATACATTGAGAATGTATTGAATAGGTTCAGTATGAGCAATGCAAAGCCAGTTGGTTCTCCTCTTGTAGGTCACTTCAAGTTGTGCTTAGAGTAGAGTCCGTCAAGTGATGAGGAGAAGGAGAAAATGCAAAATGTTCCTTATGCTTCAAAAGTTGGAAGTTTAATGTATGCGATGGTATATACGAGGCCAGACATCGCATATGTAGTGGGTGTTGCTAGCAGATTTCCTACAAATCCAGGTAAAGAGCATTGGGCAGTAGTGAAGTGGATTTTTAGATATCTCAGAGGAAGTTCTAAAGTTTGTCTAAGCTTTGGAGGTGGACCACCTGTGTTGACAAATTACACAGATGTAGATATATGGCAAGAGATATTGATACAAGAAAGTTCACATCAGGTTTTATACTTACTTTTATAGGAGGAGCTGTGTCATGGAAGTCCAGATTGCAAAGGTGTATTGCTCTCTCCACCAGAGAGGCAGAATATATTGCTACTACAGAGGTTTGCAAAAAAATATTATAGATGAAAGGATTCTTACAAGAATTGGGGCTAAGACAGAAAAACTATGTGGTGTATTGTGACAGCCATAGTGTCATCCATTTATGCAAGAACCCAACATTTCATTCCAAGTCAAAGCATATAGATGTTAGATCTCACTGGATCAGAAATGTGCTTGAAGAGAAGCAGTTATAACTTCAGAAAATTCACACAAATGATAATGGGGTAGACATGTTGACAAAGACTTTACCGAAAGAGAGACAGGAGATGTGCCGACAACTGGTTGACATGGCTTCACATTGAGGAGTCATGAGACAGCCTCCCTTATGGGTTGAAGGGGGAGGTTGTTGGGCAGATAGCCCAGATTCAGCTCATAATGAGCTTTAGTGAAGCCTACAGCCCAGAACTTCACTTATATCAACTTAAACCCTAGATTATGTGGCTAGGGTTGAGATTAAGAGGGCAACAGCGGCTGAAAACGTGAGAGTGAGAGAAAGAAGAGTACATATTGACAGTAGAGGCCAGAAAATAAGAGATCCAAGAAAGGGAAGAAGATAAGGACAAGAAAAGACTATTCTCAATCATTCATATCTTAGGTTAGATCAGTTTTCAATGGATTCTTATTGTGATCTCTTGAAAATATTTTGGATATTGTGCTTAGTAATATAGTCCTTGTATCCCTGTGATTCTCTTGTGGTTATTGCTATGGGCTTGGGCGAGAAGCCTTGAGATCTGTATATTCATTTTTTTGATAGTGTGGATTTTTTATGGCTTGTCTTGTGATTTTTACCCTTCGAGTTGAAGGAGTTTTTCACGTAAATCTCGGTGTTCATCTTATTGTGATTTATGTTTGATTTCATTGTGTGTGATGGTCTGCTAGTATTTGTTCGTATACAAAATTTATTCTTATTTATTCCCATCAGACGCTACCTTCAGCAATACCATATCTCATATCTCAAATTTCAAAGAATATTCTTTCAATATCTACACAATATTTCAATATCAACTTTGTATTGCTTCCATCCTTTGTATTGTAAATATTTTCTATTGTCTCAATTATTTCTCTAACTAAATCTAAGAAAACACTATGTTTAACTAAATTTACCTAAGCAAATAGAAAGACGTTTTACTATAATACAGCAAAAGAAAGTTGAAATACCGGTTATGGGCACTAATTGCACTTCTGTTATGGATGATTGAATTCCAGGTTGCTTGTTTCACTCCTGCTAGCATTGTTCTCATCTCTATCAGCAGTAGTTGGGATCACTTCTGTTATGGATGATTGAATTCCAGGTTGCTTGTTTCACTCCTGCTAGCATTGTTCTCATCCCTATCAGCAGTAGTTGGGATCACTTCTGTTATGGATGATTGAATTCCAGATTGCTTGTTTCACTCCTGCTAGCATTGTTCTCATCCCTATCAGCAGTAGTTGGGATCTAATATAATCCTTTAAGGATTATATCTGATTCAAACTTTGACATTTCAATCTAGAGAGACTTCTAACCTATTGACAAAAATAGATAGGTTACTTAACTTTCTACTTAAA
Organism: Ensete ventricosum; assembly: GCA_029747655.1. Lineage (NCBI taxonomy): Eukaryota > Viridiplantae > Streptophyta > Magnoliopsida > Zingiberales > Musaceae > Ensete > Ensete ventricosum. The sequence goes on along the minus strand of JAQQAF010000003.1, from coordinate 32,117,661 downwards.
GTATATTTGCTTTCATAGGATGTTGATTAATTATACGATCATAGTCTTTTGCTAATTCTAGTTATTTATTTGTCTCATTTGAACTTCTTTTAAGTAAACACTTCAGCTCTTATGATTAATGCATATTTCACACTTCTCTCCAAAAAAAATAATATAAACCAAAATTTGAAGGTAAACACCACCCTTGCTAATTCTTAATTATAAGTTAGATCATTCTTCTTATAATCAATCCTTTAATCATCTTAAAACATAAGTTATAACTCTATTATTTTGCATCAAAACATATCCTAGGTCAATTTTTGAATGCATTGTTGTTATACATCACGAATCCTCCTAACATAGATGATATAGTAGCAATTGGTTGGAGCTGAAATCACTCTTTTTTTAAATTCTTGAAAACTATTCAAACAAGCATTAGTTCATTCACATTTAATATTCCTTCTTGTTAGCTGGGTGAAAGGTAATGCTCCTCACACACAAAACCTCTGCAATAACCTGTCATCTCAACAAGTTCCTTACCTTAAGTCACATTAGTCAATCTGAGCATAATTACTAACTATTTTCATCTTAGCTAACATCCTTTCTTTAGATACATTACGTCCTATCTTCTCTAACTAAAACTCATACTTATAAACCTTTGTATATAATTTTTTAAATACTTAATTGTTTTTAAATGTTTTGTATATTCATTCCTATGTAGAGTGTAAGTATCGCATAATGTCATCAATAAAAATTATCATAAATCCATCTGGATACTTTTTGAACACCGAGTTCATCGAGTCCACAAAAGCTACCACCACTCTAATTGTCTAGATTATCTCTCTACCTAAAGAATCATCATATTAGTCACAATATCTTATTAATTTCCATCCATGGTTGTCTCTCTACCTGTCATTGTCATAACTACTTGTTGAGTGTCCTCTAATTCTCATTATATATTTTTTGGTTAGTCCCAAGTTATTTACACACTATAATAACATCATATAATAATAATAATAATAATAATAATAATAATAATAATAACAAATCAATATATTTTAATTATTAAAGCTTACTGGATGGGCGAGCATGATCCTATGCTTTTACAAATATAGATAATCTATAGGACTCACGTCACATTTCGGCACTAATACCATAACTTATAATATACACTATTCCTACTTTCATGCATATCATACATGCTTGCCTAGAATACGATGTCGCATTTCCATTTACTAAATGCTATAAAAAAAAATAGTGTAGTGTAAAAGTTGATAATTTTGAAATACATTAATTTGGTAAACAAAATGAGAAGGTTTTATCTATACACATTAGTGTTTGACACCTGTACATAGTTGACATAATTGTAAACATATAAATCTCAACCACCACATAATTACACATCATGTCTAAGTTTTGCGGTCGTTATCTATATTTGTCCTGATATGGCTGGCTATACATCTATTCACTCCTTGCCCTTCACATTGATGGATTAATAATAGTTTTACCTACAAAATAAGGTTTATATTGAGTGACAACTCAGTAATTTAAGCCTCTTATCTGTTTTCTTTTTAAGTGGGTACGCATTGTGTTATGTATACCTTTTCAAAATTCATATGCATGAAACTTTTCATGGTAACATAATCTTCTTATGCCTTCTTAAGCCACTTTAAACCTCGTAGCATGCATGATATAGGTATAGTAAGGAGGCAAAGCTTTACTTCAAAGTAAATCATAAAGCATATGTGCTCAGGTGGGTTATAATATATATAACAAAGACATATAATATACTCATAAACTCTCACACCTCATATCATGTCTCCCACATTACACGTATCTACAAATATATGTGCACATGAGTATAGTTCTAAGTATACTCCCGCATTACACGTATTTACAAATGTATGTGCGCATGAGTATAGTACATGCAAGAGAATGTCATATTATGCCCATCAACTTTAATATCATATCACACATCATACAAAAAGCGATAGAAATCTAATTTAAAGTAAATTAGAACACAAATGTAAAAATAATTTATTGTATATGTAATAGATAATCATTATATATATATATATGAACTTTCACACTATATTTTATCACATTTATGAGGACTTCCACACTACACATCATATACACAAGTGCATAAATTCTTTCATAACATATTCCTAATAACATAATAGTTGCATAACAAACAAGTAATTCATAACACACCCATGCACGTATAACTCATAATATATGCAATAGAAAATCAAAATACATTCTTGAACTTTAACATCACATTTCATAGCATATATGTGAACTCTCACATTATACGTTCACTCCTACACCATACATCATAACATATCAATATATACATATACTCCCACATTATAGGTCGTAACATATATATGGACTTACAACTGCATGTAAACATATTATGCACTCCCATAATACACATCATAACATGTTTGTGCACTCTTACACAATACGCCATAATATATACATGTACTGCTACATCACATATAAATAAGTTTATGCACTCTCACATTACAAGTAATCACAACTACACACATATTATTTATTTTTAATGGAATTCATATATCTTTCTTCTTATGCAATGCATATGTTAACTCAAGCTTTTAACTATTTCATGGCAATCATCTTATTATTTAAAACATGCTTTCAAAAATGCATTAAGTTCACAACAATCTTATCATTAAAGGCATGTTTTCAAAATATATATGAGTTCACAGGATATATATGACCACAATTTTGCATCTGCTTTAGCATAAAATGAAGTTTTCATTGAAGGGCCATGATCCTCAGCCCTCGAGTGTGCTATAGAGTTGAAAACATATCAAATTGGAACACAAGGTCGTGATAGGCATAAATTAAAATCCTTTCATTTTAAATCACTCATAATTCCCAATATAACTAATTATTTATTACAAAATTTAGATAGATATCTCTCTAAACTAGATTATATCTAACCTATAAATTCACCTAAATTTCATTGTCAATTAACTAAAACTTCAACCTATAATCCATGACATAGTGGTTGCCAATCAATTAACTAAAACTTCAACTAAATCTTACTTCACCATTATGGCTAACCAAATTATCATAAATTATTATAAAATTTTGTAGGAACTCAGACAATATATAAAATTAGGTACACACCAAATTTTAACTTAAAACAAAATCCTTAGGACGCTAAAGTACCCTCCCAACTCAATTAACATCATCTATTATATTCCACTAAATCTGGGTTAGAACTATCTAAATTTTTAAATCTCATATCTTAGTACACAAAAGGTGGTATTTACTCTATTCCAAATTATAAAGGAAAATGATATAATCATATCCTTATGGTGGTCAATTCAATTCGAACAAAATTCCTTCATACAAAATAGGAGATATTGAGTATATCAGATTAAAGAACCTCTAACTCTATGCACCTATCTTAGATTAAAGCACTACTAGAGGCCTTAGAATAATAACTAATTTATACACAATAAAACTAAAAATCAGAAGTTAATTCAAAAAGCCTAGGTTACTTGAAAGTAGCTAAAAATTTTAGTTTATAATTTGCTAAAGTAAAACTGAGCTATAGCTAAGGGAAGAGTTAGGTTTTCTTACGTTGTTCTTATTTGGAGCTTCGGTTCTTAGCCTTCATTAAGACAAGGAGAAGAGTTGTTCTTATTAGAGCTTCGGTTCTTAGCCTTAATGAAGACAAGGAGAAGAGCTCGATCATGAATGGATGAAGGAGAGAAAGGGGTCATAACTTATTATGTTGATAAGGAGGCTGAAGCCAAAATAGAGAGGAGGTGCATTGTGAGCTACTTTAAAGGTTGCTAAGAGGTCAGTTCAATCCCATAAGACCACCTCTCAATTTTTTTTTTTTTTTATAACATAATTTTAGGGTTTTCGTCACTTAATTTGAATCTAATTTGTGTATTACCAAAGTGATAAGTTTCGATCAAAATTCATCATCTAAATCCCATTAGAACACCATTTATCACAAAACAGTAAGCAGGAAAAAGCACCAACTAAAACAAAAGTGGCTCACATGAAATCCTTTTGGATGTAATTCTAACTTTGCAACTATAACGGGAATTGTGATGATCAATCAATCACAAATGAGTCAAAAGAAGTCAAGTCAGCCAACCAATCAGAGGGAGAAAAATCATTAGATAAACATACTAATTTGATTTTCATCCTAAAAAAAAATACAATGCTGCTAAATCTGAGAAGCTACCATAATAGACCAAGTTATATCCAGCAAATAAAAGATTACCTAACACACATACAAGAGCCCTTGCATAAATGGACAGCACTAGTTAACTACATACCGAACAAGGACACGAGGAAAACAAAGTCTAGAACCTTTGCTGTTTTCTGCAAAGGACACTAGTTAACTAAACTTGGGCTTACACGTCTGCTGTTTTCTGCACATGTTGTTTTCCAACGGTACTGAAGAATTGGCAAATAATCCAAAACATTTCTTGTCTCATGCTTTAGCCCTCTTATTGCTACAACTCGGGCACTTGTACTGCTTGATGTGCTCAGCTCTGGCAGGGGTGATCTTGACACACTTCCCATGAAACCATCTCTCACATACATCACAGCATATCCAGAACTCATCATTAGCATAATTGTCCCCACATGCACCACATAAAGTGTTCTCATGCTCCTCTACGTCTTCCTCTTCATCTGCACCACTATCTTCATCTTCTTTTGGAGGAGGCATCCTTGAAGCCTTGGTTTGCGACTCTGCTGGTCTTGACTGCTGAAGGCATACATGCAATCGATATTGCAAATAAACAGATAAATTAAAGGGAAATAATATAATGTAAAAGAGAATTTACCATCTTTGAGCTTGACTTGTTCTTGCTGCTGCTGTTAGAGGTCTTTTCCTTGGACTGTCTCTTTGCAGTACCAGTTACAACTTCATATATGGTAGGAAGATTGTTAATCATATTGAAAAGCCGCCTCCTGAAACAATTACAAAACCAGAGAGAACATGATATCAGAAATTAGCAATTTCCTAACAAGTGGATCTACAAAGAATGCTGGAAACAAGTAAACAAAACCGAGAAATATCAGATATATCCAAAATAGTATAACACCATAATTCATACATCAGCAATTCCAATGAGAACAGAACAGCAAAAGGGTTGAAGTCCCTATTAGAAGTATCAGAATTCAGTGTAATTATGGTGACAACCATGTATGAAACTCGTTTGAACGAAAACCACTCTTATAGTGACTGGAAAGCTGGATGTAAGAAATTCTGATAATTATACATATACATTGTGAAATTACAAATCCTAATAGCCAATTTTTAAAATACTATTTGAACTGGTATGTATTAACAGGTATTCACTGGTTCAGCCAAACATCAGTGTCAAAACATATGACTTGGTATCGGTCTAGATACAATTCGATTTTATTTCTATTATTTCATCCATTGATATCGGATGGTAAAAATCAGTATACCATCCGATTCACCAGTAGCAAAAGATTACCGAATTACTCTTGTATTTAAAATCTTGCTAATAGCAACTGTTAATTTTAGTGTCATACAGCAAGTAAGTCCAAGATCCTACATATCATTATAATTACTCATCAATGTAAATTTTGCAAAATTAAGTATATCAGATGTTATTACTTGCAGTTCAAGTTGATAGGTAAGGATAGTCTATCTATTCAAAATTTAGAGGATAATTAGTTGTAAAGCCTGGCTTCAGTGCAAAAGAAAAACGAGAAGAAATAGAAGAGTCGCTTTAATCACATCCGTTCGCAACAGCCACTTGATAAACCTAGAGTTGGGACAATGCCTCGGAAGTTCTAAGTTTGACATAAACAAAACCATTGACATAGGAACTCACCATGTTAAGTGGATCTTTTTCTTAATAGTGTTTATTCACCATGAACCGTATTTACTGAACTGAAGATGAGTTTTAAAAAGAAACTATTGGTAGTAAATTATTAGCACCTCAAGGGTCTTCATACCAAAATATTGTGCATTTATATATTCTCCCATTTGAAGCCTTGAATTAAACCATCACCAGTAAGGTTTGCAATACCTGATACAGTATGATACAACGGTATTTACTAGTCCAACAGCTTACATGGATCATGGTGAACCAGGCAAACAATATAGGGCCTCTTATCACCCAATACACCTGGTGCATGTTTTGTACTAAACTATTACTTTTTTTGTTTTTTTCAGTATTTTTCATGTTTTTTCAAAAACTCGATATGTCCCAGTGATTTAAAAAGCGCTAGGTGCCATAAAGCGCTAGGGTCCCAAAATGCCCGAGGCGCCAAGCGCTCACCCGAGCTAAGCGAGATGCTAAAATATAAAAAAAATATATAATATAATTAATAAATATGATTATTTAAATAAAAATATGATTATTCAATTAAGAAAATCTAAGTACAAACTACAAAGTCACAATATCACATTAACAAAAGTCTCAAAATTCAAAACAATAAAGTTTTATATCAAAATCACTCATCATAATCATTATTATCGTCATTTTCAAATAAATCATCAAAATCACTTCCATGCAGGATCCTGTTTTGATGTCATTGGAGAATCTATTGAGTTGCTCCGTACACTTGACATTTCAAATAAATAAGGATTAGTATTATTAAAATTTAAAATCGAAATAATACATTATTAATCTAATAAATAAAAAAATATTTTTATTAGTATACTATTAACAATATACTGTTAACAATAAGTTAACAGTATACTATTAATATACTATATTGTTAAAAGTACATTAACAGTTAACAGTATTCTATTAATAATAAGTTAATAATACACTGTTAATAGTATTCTATTAATAATAAGTTAACAGTAAACTGTTAATTTACTGTTGACAGTGTACTGTTATACTGTTAACAGTATACTGTTAATAATTAGTTAATAGTATATTGTTGAGTGTTAATATACTATTAATAATATACTGTTAACAGTAGAGACGAGACGAAGAGCTAACCTGACCGAAAGCGAGAGCAGCGACGACAGCAAAGAGCAGCGACAACGGCAAAGAGAAGCAACAATGGCAAAGAGAAGCAACAACAGCGACAGCAGCGAAGAGCAGCAACGGTGACGACGACGACAGTAGCAGTAGCGGCATAATCCCGATTCGTGAGTGAGATTAGGGTTGAGGAAGAATATATCACTGCGTTAGTTGGTTCGATTGAACCAACCAACGGTAATACGATTGAACTAGAGCTAAAAGCCTGGTTCAGTTGCCTGGCTTAACGCAAGCGCTCCCCCGAAGCGCCCAGGCGGTGCCTCTTTAAAGCGCGTCGCCTAGTGAATAAGTAAGGCGCTCGGGCCTCGCCTCGCCTCGCCCGAGCACTTATGCGAGCGCCCGAGCGCCTTTTGCAATCACTGATATGTCTTATTATACAGCAGTACGGAGTGGTACATATTCGGCCCAAGCCCTGACCATGACAATATTGGTACACGAAAATGTGCACCTAGCTTACCAATTAGCTAAATATATGTGTAGATATATGTTTACATAATATATATACATATATATAATCAAGTCTCCTCACGCTTGCAGTCCTACGCTAATCGTGACAGCCTTGACGCACGTCACCCTCTGTCACCTATCGCCACCACCAATCAGGTACATACTTCTCCTTCCTCCTTCCTCTTTCTCCTTCCTCCTCTTCCTCCACTATGACCTCTCCTTCCAATTCCTCCTCCCTCCTACTCCACATCTTTTCTTCTTCCTTTCTCTTCCTCCAAGTGTCCTCTTCTTACTTCTTCTTTCTCCACCGCCACCTATTCCTTCATCATTTTTGAACCTTTGGTACATAGGTGTACCATGTGATGGTACAGCGATACCAATTGGTACATATTGGTCCAACCAGGGACTGGTACAATACCCTGGTATAATATTGCAATCCTTGTTTACAAGGTAAAATAAACCAACGATTTGATTTTCAGGAGCATGAGGGGTGCTAGCCAGACATCAGAATGGCCAGTTTTTTGTTATTTTTCAGGCAAGGTGCTAAGCAACTGAACCAAGAAAGAATAAAAGGATCTGACCGGATAGTAAAGAGCTGGTTTAAGTATGATTGGTCAATTCATTACTCAGAACAGATACTCTATGTTTCAGGTGGTGTTAACCCATCAAATACTCTTGACCTCATAGGAAACTTAAATCCTTGGCACAAGCTGCTACTGATCGTGATTTACCAAAAATATCTTCCATGCATGTATCACATACTCAGGTATCAACTGTTTGATGATTCAACTCATTTCTAGGAGCCAGGGACTTCTTTTCTGTAAAAACAAATGTTTTAAACACACAAGAATGTCAAAATAATAAAAAATACAAAACATGTCTAATTGATCAGTATCTAGATGCAAGATATTCCTTTGTGGCATTTAAAAGATATCTAAGAAAATGAATTATGGTCCATTATTTATAAAGGTAAACAACAATATAAGAAGTTCTATTGGTTTCATACAACAAAAATTAGACTGTTAAAAAACGGAAAAAAAAGAAGAAAAGAAAGGAAAAGAAAGAAAAACTTATGAATGCAAAAACAGATTAAGGTAGGAACATATTCAAATTCCTAGATACAAATGGAGGCTCTTTTGTTAATAGTATCTAGGGTAAAAACTTATCCAAAAATTATGAAAAGAATAAGCAACAAGCAAACAAACGACAAATAGGATCATACTATCAGTGTTTGAAAAAGCACTAGGCACTAAAAGGTGCAAGGTGCCAAAATGCTCGAAGCAAGCAAAACGAGACACTCCTGAATGTTAAAATTTTGAGAAATATATCATGATTGATAAATATGATCAACTGAAATAAGTCCCTCAACTTCTTACTAGTGAAAAAGGAGAAATAGTTAGATCCAAAGAATGCATGCAGCAGCATTATGAAAAAAAAAAACTAAACCTTTACTATGATCACAAATCAAAAGATTATAAAGAAGTTCACAAACTTTGACAGAAATAAAAAAGAAATAATGAAATAGCACTTAATTTTGTTCCGCATGCCCTTCCAGAACACCTAATACCATATTCTAAACTCAACAAAGTTATTCAATATTTGTAATGTTGTTTCAGTTATGAATACAGAAAGCACAAACGAACCACGCTACTAACTGAAATAAGTCCCTCAACTTCTTACTAGTGAAAAAGGACAAATAGTTAGATCCAAAGAATGCATGCAGCAGCATTATGAAAAAAAAACTAAACCTTTACTATGATCACAAATCAAAAGATTATAAAGAAGTTCACAAACTTTGACAGAAATAAAAAAGAAATAATGAAATAGCACTTAATTTTGTTCCGCATGCCCTTCCAGAACACCTAATACCATATTCTAAGCCCAACAAAGCTATTCAATATTTGTAATGTTGTTTCAGTTATGAATACAGAAAGCACAAACGAACCACGCTACTAACAAATCCATTAACCTACCTATTGAATTATCCAAACCATGAAATGGAAGGGATTAGATGGAAAGGTATCAGGCTCCTGTACGTTTGAAATATAAGTTACTGGAGAACTTTTGTCACCTATAGACTTAAGAGGAGAAGAGGAGATGGACAGGATAACAATCACCAGTTAGTGGAGAAAGGTAGCAGTGTAGATGGAGAAGCCAAGGAGGAAGGCAGCAGAGTATGGCACACAGAATTCATGGGGCTGCGGTGATGCATAGGACGGAGGAAGGCCGCAGACAACGGTGTAAGGCAAAGGAAGAGGGCAATCAACGACGTATGGTGGAGGAACAAAGCAACACACAACAACAACATAGGGCTGAGGAAGGTCACGGCCAATGGCATAAGGCGAAGGAAGAGGGCAACCAATGACATATGGCGAAGGCAGCGTAGGCTTTCTCTTCGGCTGGCAAAAAGGGTCAGGCAATGAGGGGTGGGTGTGGGGTGGTCAGTAGTTGAACCAACTAATCCAATTTGATTGACTCAAGTGGCACGCTTGATTCGCCTAGCATTTGGATTAAGGTGTTCACTTGAGTTGTACCTCTTTAAAGCAACTCACTCAGACCCTCTTCAAGGTGCTCGGGCCTTGGCTCGCCTTGCCCGAGCGCCCAAGCACCTTTTCAAAACATTGCATACTATCATCAAGAAAAAAGGTGATATGAGGATTCCAACTTGTGAACAACAGACTTGTTCTTGTAATAGTCCTAGGGTCGATGAATTTTGAACAATTACATAGAAAAAACATCAGATCTACCAATGGAACATTAAGATAGGGTTTAGAAAGATCATAAAAGTTAGGATGAAAATTAGTCTGAATTTACCTAATCTGATCACTTTTTTTTTACAAACAGTAAAAATGACAAAAAAGTAAATAGCATTCAAAGAAAAATTGCAAAGATGTTCAACAAGAGCCAGGATCAGCAATACTGATCAGAACTGGCCTAAATGATCAGTACTAAGGTTGGTGACACCAGCCCTGATTTGCACATTCCTACTGATTGGTGAATGTTCGTTATAATCTCATGAAAAATCAAGAACACAGACTTAACCAAACCCAACACAATCCCTGATCCATGGAATCAACAAATTGGCATGTGTATTACAATATTCCAATGATATATGATCTTCACCTTTAACAATCATTCAATTGTGAGTCTATACTACCCAAGTACGAGATAGCTCTGTTTTAACCACCAAAAGCTTGCCACAAAAGGATGAGATGGTGACAAAAAACTAATATGCAGTCAATCACATAGTAGCTCATATATGAAAATCGAATACCAATATCATAAAATACCAAATGTCAGTGTCATAATCCACCCAACCTATAGAAGTTAAACAAAACTATCAGCTGGCTAACACAATTAAAACCACAAAAAAGTCAGATAATTCCTCAAATATGCATTTATAAACCTAGAAAAACCAATTATGTAGCTCAACTGTATAAGCATTCTCAATCTTACAAATGCAAAAAGCAACCATGTAGCTGTTATTACTTTTATGGCTAAATTATGATAGAATTAAGATAAGCTACTTAGGTATATTTAACTTAGAAAGAAGTGAATTGACTAGTAAATGCATCAATCACTGAATAGACTGAGAAATAAATGCATCACTACTAAGGTGACTTGCCATAGCTCCAGTCAGATAAACATTACCTGGATTCTTTATTGAATCCAAAACGTGCCCCAAAATAGAAGGCAACGGCAAGTAACCATGCATCGCTGTGGACTGCAACTAGGGCAAGCCAGTCCTTTTCGTCCATACCATCTCGGGCAAAGTTGATTCCCAAGGCTGGCTCAGGAAGTTCTGGAGGTACTTCCTCAGCAGGCAAGGTTACTTCCCAAGTCTCATTAGGAAGCCCATAAAGACATAAATTCTCCTTTTCTGCAAATATAATCACATTATTAGTAGTTGCATCAATAACAACAATAAGCTGTGAAGATACTTCATTAGTTAAACAACAGATGTAAATGTATAAACTACATACCAATCCAGCAAGAGCCTGATGCAACGGTCTTCTACAAATATGGACAGGAAAGTTTAAATGAACATGTATCATACAGCGTGGTTCACAATTCCAGAAAACATGATTCAGATACCGAAGGGGTAAACTAAGAAAACCAAGGTTACAATTTTTTAATTCTGTTGATATTACATCATTGCAGTAATTCAAAACCCATTTGAGAAAAGAAAAAGGCAAAAATGTCAAAACTATTAAAAAAACTTAGTTCTTGACACCATAAAATGAATATTTAATGCAATTTGAAAAAAGTTTATGTTCACATTCAATCAGATTTGGTTTTACATTTGACTAAACTAATTAACTGTAATTGTAAAAGAGTAACTTCAACTGAAATTTATCTATTGATTAGCTTTCCTATTCTTTCTCATGATTCTCAGATGACTTTCATCCTTAGCTTTTGGCAATTTACAGATAATCATACAATTCTTAGGATTATCTGGATTACACAAACTTATACTTCTGAATCATGGCTATTCAGGGCATTCTGAGCTTCAGATAACATTGGATTCTTAGTTTAATAAATCTGTTCTATTCTGACTTTCCTAATTCTCCAGAGACATCATGATCATACATGAAGTCATTTGCAAACACGTGTAGAACCTGATGAGCAAGGATGACGAGTTCTGATCAAGATGTCTCATTTTCCAAAATCACCACCAAAAAGATCTTAACCTCTTCTCAAGCCTTTTCTTCTGTACTCAGCATCTAACCAAAATGGATTTGACATTTGGACATAACATATTTAAAATCTTAACACCAGGTTAAACATGTTAAAATGAATGGTATTTGGATTTACATATTAATTAAAAGAACTTAAATCTCCATCTAATACCAGTTTTGGTAACGTACTAGACTGGTACAGTACCAGTTTACCTAGCAGTACATTGACTTGTACCACCTTAAATAATTGAATAATATAATAAAATATAATAATGAATGGTGTTGTATGGTATCAAGCTATATGTTCCATTACCGGTAATTTGTCAGACCAATAACTGATTCACAGAAAAACCATTTCAACCATGATAAACAAAGTAGAGCAAGTTCAACTACTTTCGGAACAGAGAAGAGAGAGAGAGGCATTAAGGCAATCATTCTTGAGTAGTTTTACTTAATTGTTGAGGTTGATCCACCAGTCTCCAATGATTTGCAGCTGCAATAGCATTAAATTCTCAGTAATTTTGAGTATCAGTGGATTGTGTAAAGTAAAGTATTTGGGCCTTTAGGACCTATGTTATATGACAACAAGGAATTTGGGCCTTTAGGACCTACATTATAATGAAAACATGAAAGGTAGGAAAATTGAAATGCCTTGGACATATACTCCAAGTCCTCCAAACTACTTTCATGAGAATAGTCGCCTCACACCACTCACATATATTGTGGGCCCAAGTGCTTTCACTCATTCGTTCATTAATGATACATATTACACCACTTTTTTCCTTTTAACAGACTCCCTAAGTACAAAAAACAAGTAGAAATAAAAATAGAAGAATAAAGAAGATAAAAACAAGAAAATTACAGTTAAGAATTACATCCCTTGAATTGAGGTCTATTAAACAACTTTCTTTAATTAAGGACAATAATACCTACAAATTTATTTGGATGATGATCTTTCCTTTTTACACGGCAGTTGATGTAGGCTTCATTTTTTGTGGATTTTCTGATCAAACTGAACATCCTTGTAAGAATGAAGTACTTGTTCAAGCATTGGAATCCTCAATCAAACACAAATATTAACTTTTCTATTTTTAAATTTTGGCTTTCTTTTCCAAGTAATGTAAAAATATAGAAGACATTGTCGTGGCAAGGGCAAAAAAACCTTTAAGTTACTAGAACGATTCCAAAGAAAAGCAAAGAATACAATAAATAAAATGAAGAACATGTTCAATCCAAGGTTCACCATTTTAATCGAAAGGATTTCAGAATAGCATTTCGCTTTTCGCACTAGGCGCAAACCCAAAATGTGCCTTGATTTCCATCACATATGGGTCAACCCATGTCAAAGGTGGTTAAAACATGACCAAAATTTGTCAATCAAATTGCTTAAATTAATTAAATCATGTCAAAGATGAGTTAATGATAATACCATACCATCCTCCAATCACCTCAAAACCTATTTCAAAAATTCTTCTTTAAGGGGTGGGGCAGATATATTTCAAATTTTGCTACATCTTTATTGTCACAATCATTAATACATATTTCAAGGAAAAAAGATGAGTTTTAATTACTTACAAAAGTAAACATAATTATAAACACAAAGCTTTGTCTCATCAGAAAAGTAGATAGATTTAATTGTGTAAGAATTGTAAAATTACACATGGCAAAAGCTTGACTAATCAACATAGTTTGATAGTTTTAAATGTATGTTTGAGGAAATGGAACATAAAAAATTGAAGTAATTTTACTAAAACTAGTTGGTAGATACCAAAGAGGAGGTTTGGATTTTTGATGGGGAATTTGGATCAGGATAATACAATTATAATGTGGAATTTCATAGCTACATAGTTTAAAAGTGTGACAACGGTAAGATTTTGGGAATCTAAACAAACTAGTGTGGCTTCAAGAGAGCAGACCTGATGATGGTTTGAGGAAGTTCAAAAAGAAATAACTACTAAAAGGAATATGTTTTAAAGATTGGCAAAATTACAAAAATCAGAAAATTTTGGAAGATATGAAATAAAAGAAGCAAAAGCAATTAATATATATAGCAGATTAGATGGCTTTTGATAAATTTTACAACAAGCTAGTAACTTATAATATGGAAAAGGACATTTTCCATGTTGCTAAAACCAGGGAAAGGAATAAGGATAACTAAGTGTTTACAGAATGACGAGAAAAAGATACATAATATTATTAATGATGTAGAATTTTAAAAAAGATGAAGAGATTACTTTTAAAAAATATTTAATGAACTATGGTTAACTTAGTTTTAGCAATAAACATTAGTGATAAATTTCAAAATCATAGATTTGTTCATAAAATTAAAACAAATGAGCTAAAGAAAATTAAAGAGGACGAATATAGGTAAAATAGTATAATATGATTAGAAGCAAGGTTTTACTTACCGGTCCGTACCAGTGTACCGACATATTGTTGGTACCGGTACGGGACCCTTACCGGGCGGTATGCACAGTGCATACCGCCCGATATTAAAATATAATATAATTTTTTATAATATAATATTAAAAATATTAAAATATTAAAAAAAAGAAAAGGGGGGCGACGTCGCCTCGCTCCGTCTCCTCGCGCGGGGAGACGCTCCATCTCCTCGTGCGGGAGAAAAAGCGACCGCGGTCGCAAGGATGGCAGGCGCACGAGGACGACGCTGGCGAGGTATTCTTTAGTCCCCTCTTCTTCTTCTTTTTTTTCCTCTTCTTTTTTCCTTTTTCTTGCTCAATCGACCGCCGACAGTCGATTTCTTTCAAAATCGGCCGCCGACGGCCGATTTTTGACGGAACCGCCGGTAGCGGGCGGTCCGCGTACCGGTAACATGGAGGACCGGTATGTACCGCCCGTACCGGGCGGTACAGGTCAAAATTGCAAACCTTGATTAGAAGTCAGAGTTTAGAGAGGGGCAGTTTGGTTGACTAGTTTATTTAAAAATTCTGAAAACTAAAAAAGATATATGACAAACGAAGTGCTTTCTAATAACAATTTACAAGACTTGGAAAAATATTCAAAATTGTTCAAACCATATAAGAATTAAGCAGCACTAAACTTTGGGAAAGGGTAACGGTAACAGTAGCAGGACATAGAAAAACCGTAGGTTAGACTGCATTCCTCTTAACAACTGGCCCACCTTTGTTAACATGGATGAGATGATGAGATTCTGGTTTCTAAGTTGATTTGTAACAGTAGTTGGAATTCTCAATAACTTCATGAACTGCTTCCTGCTGTTTTAGTGGAAAGGATTTGCAGGATTCAAATACCCTTGGCTTCTAGTGCTGACAGCTGAATTTGGGCTTCTCACCCTTTATTGGATGCCTCAGCCAAGAGTCTTTACAATTTAAGCAAAACAACCTGATAGCTGGACTGGAAGGCTGGAGTGGGTGGCAGGCAATGTGAGGTTTGGATATAGTTCCTAAAGTTCAATTTTTTTATCTGGAAACTCATTTAGCACAGGTGGTGCATCTTTCTTTATAATGAGAGGGATGATGTTCATGCTTCGTTGGGTCCTACAAATGATCCTTCCCCTTTTCTGATTTCACCACTGGAGGGGCTTAATTTTCTTGTGATCTTGGGCCGTAGATCGGAGGTCATCATCAAGGAAGTCTTTAAGCATCATGGTCCAATCCTGGGGAAAGTTGTGGAAGTCACCTGAGATCTGGAAGTGCTGCATCAGCAACCATGGTGAGTTCGACAGGATGTAACACTTTAGAAGTAGCTTATCTCCGAGGTAAAGGATGTAGGGATATGTCGTAGCGGGAAATAAGCATGGCCGAACAATCCGTGTCTCTGTCATCTCTTGGACGACCCTTTTATCTTCGACCTTCTGAGGTTATATGAAGCAATCTAGTTGAGCAACAACTGGTAGAAGTTTCGATCTGTTCAGCATAGGGGGGTCGGCCAGCTTCAGAGGAGGTAGTCGGCTCAGTTGGGTGGAGACGCCCAAAAATTCAGCAAGCTGTGGGAGGGATTTTTTATTTTCAATCTCATGAAACTCTTGAATTTGAATTGGGAAACCACTGGATTTTTCTTTTGGTACCCCCTCCAAGTGTGGTGTTGTGGTTGTAGTCGCTGGGCTCCCTCGTAAAACCATCTGCTTTCCTTTTCTGAAAAATTTCATGGTTAGCTTTGAAAAATTCCAGAAAACATCTCCAATCGTAGACAACCAATCAATGCCAAGCACTATATCAAAACCATCAAGAGGGAGGAGGAAAAAATCAGCAACTACGTCTTGCTCCTGTAGGCTCAGTTTAACCTGCGGGTACTTGTGGTTGCACTTCAGAATTTGGCCGTTAGCTACCTTGATGTCGAACCCATTGTAATCTTCTTTTTGGAGCATTAAGTGGGCAGCAACCTTACTGCTCATGAAGTTGTGTGTGCTCCTGGCGTCGACGAGGACGATGACGAACTGCTGCTCGAGAAACCCTTCGATCTTCAAATTTTTGTAGGTTGGTGTAGCCGGCTAAGGTAGGGACCGTGCGGGTGGCCAGTTGTGGTGTATCCTTCTCCTTGGGCTCGAGAGTCGTATCTTCAAGTTTGGGTTCTTCAGTGGGCGCAATCATCAGCGATGTCTCCTTTTTACATTTGTGTTATATGCTCCACAGTTTATCACAACACCCACATAGGCCCTTTGTCGATCCGTCATGAAGGTCTTCTCTTGTTAATTTCTGTGGCTGAGGGGGTCGACTGACAGTAGGAGGAGGTGAAAGCTTTGGTGCCGCTGATCGGGGAGCAACTCTAGTCTTCCAAGCTTCATAGTTCAATCGCTCCTCTTGATGTCGCGCAAAGGAGATGGCTGCCTTAAGTGTGTACGGCTGTCGTGCTTTAACTTCTTCCTGAATCTCCGACTTCAAGCCCTTAATAAAAGTCCTCAATATCTGTTTTTAAGACCAATCATAAGTTTGATTAGATAACCTTTCAAACCTGGTTTGGTACTCTTGGATGGTGGAGGTTTGACGGATCATCGCTAGTTCTTCGCTAAGATTCTTTTTACAATCCAAATTTGCACTGCGTTGTGATCTTATTGGGCTTGGTGATCGGCCCAATCTAAACTCCTCAAAGAGAGCGCGTAATTTAACATCCATACGCGTCTCAAGAGCCTCCAATTTGGCTTCGAATAAGCCCACCGATGTCATGACGTAAGGATCTCCAACCTGTCAAATCAAACCGATTAAAGAGTGTAGCTGCAATCTTCAGGTTGAAGGCAGCAATGGCAGCGATGTCGGGGCTGCAGTGGTGAAGTCTCCAAGTGGAGGATGGCAGCTAAGGGTAGCGGCAACGATAAAGGAAGAAAATGGCAACAGTAACGTCGACTACGATCCTTCGGTGATGCTGCAATGTTGACGTTGCAATGTCGTCGAGGCTGCGATTTTTTTGGTGGCTAAAATTTGTTGAAAGATGGCAGCCAAGAGATCTGAGTCGGAAGGCAGCAGCGACGATGGAGGAAGAAGAGGGAAGCAGCAACGTTGGCTGCGGCTACGGTGCAACTTCGTGGCTGCAGGTGGCGTCGGTTGCAACAAGGGTGCGGCTGCAATATGTAACGGACGATCGTCGCTCAACCGCAACATCTTCGCACCGCGAACCGTTCGTCGCTCTTTCTTGTACATATGTATGGTAGCTTGTTTTGCCTTGAGCTTATGTGTTTTTACCTACGAAATGTGAGCGAAAGTAGTGTAGAAGGCTGCAGAACGATCGCTCATTGCGCGAAGCCGAAATAGCCCCATTTTTGGGTCTTTTTTGTGTGCCACGGCAACCATTCTGAGCGGTGAGAAATGTCAGCCATTTCAGCACCTTGGAACCCCCCCGGGTGGCACCGGGCTGGATGGGGTTCCGAGTATATGTCGGGCGTAGGCTTTCATCAACAATTGAACTTGTCTTGCGTCCGATACCTTGGGAACCGTCGTTTGTGGACTTGCGACCGTTCTTACAACCCTCTAAAGTCCTGTTTCGCTCTCTTCCTCTCTTTTCTCTACTGCACTCAAGGTGTTTGACAAATTGCTTGTATAGCTTTCCGCTTTGCGAGACGTCGGGACTTGTCCGTCGCTCGTTTTTAAACTAATCAACTTCTTCTTTGTAGGTCCTACGGGACCTTAAGAGGTTGTAAGAGAGCTGACCCTTTGCGGACAGATAACGCTTTGGGCGTTTCATGACTTAGGCAATTTCAGCTAAGTCTTCGGGAGTGCCGCTAGGGTGCCGCACGGCTTAGGCAAATTCAGCTAAGTCCGTGACAAATAGGAGGAAGACGGGGCAGCGATGTACACGGCTATTGCGGAGGAGGGCAACAGCGGTATGGAGCGAGAGACGGCTGTTGTTGTGTTCAATTTGTTGCTGGCCGCGCTCAAGATAGTTGACAGCGAACGATTGTTGTGTGCTGCGATGTAAACAAATTGCAGCGGAAGATCGCTGCTGGTAGCTTTTTGCCGCAAGGATCGCTGTTGGCTGCGATCAAGGAGGATAGCAGCAAGAGGTCATTGTTGGCAGTGTTGGGCAGCGAAAGATGCGTGCTGCGGTTGAAGGGATAAGGGAGATTGAGCGGCTGAAAAGTTGGTGGACCGAAGGCTTCGGTTTTGGGTGCGGTTTATGGCTGTTTTGGGTACGATTTGGGGCTGCGGTTTTGTGGAGTTTAGGCTGCGAATTGGTGCGGTTTTAGAGTTGTGATAGCAGTAGATGAAGGTTAGGGAAATAGATTTTAGATCTGGGATAGATGGCAACAAAGGTAGGTGTATCGGTAAGAAAAGTTGGCTGAAAAGGTAAGTGGATCGATAAGGAAGTAGGTTGCGGTTAGGGCTGATTTGGGTGGCTGTTTGGGTTCGGTTTAGGGTAAGATTTGGAGGAGTTTTTGGTAAGGATGGTAGGGTAAGTGGATCGATAAGGAAGTAGGTTGCGGTTAGGGCTGATTTGGGTGGTTGTTTGGGTTCGGTTTAGGGTAAGATTTGGAGGAGTTTTTGGTGAGGATGGTAGGGTTTAGAGATGAGGAAAAGAGAGTCCAAAATCCCACAAAAAACAGCACTTAAATCTGATAGAATTCGGCGAAAAAAGGTGATGCGATGTGTTGTTCTGCCGAACAGATTTTACGTCGGAGAAACGATAACTTTTTGATGTAAATTCTAGAGGAAAGTTCAAGGAATTTATGCAGAAATCCTTGGTTCAAATGTTGGTAACACCAGTAAAAAGTTTGGCAAAATTTTGGCAACGTAACAGTAGGGAAATAGGGCAAAAGGCGAAAGGTAGATCCTTCGTCGTAAAAATTCCAGAACTGCGTGATGGTGAAATATTGCACAAGAAAACCGGTTCCAGAAGAATTTTTTTCCAAAAATCAATCTTAGATGAAAGCTAAGTTGATCTTTGGAATTGTATAAAAATTTCGGCCAAAAAGGATGAACAAAAGTTCGGTTTCAAGAGACCAATAAACATAAGGCAGATTCTACGTTGTAAAATTTCAGTACTGTGCAACAAAGAATCACAGCGTTATATGTCCAGATCCAGAAGGAGTTTTTTCACGAGATCAGTCTTAGATGAAAGCTAAGACGATCTATGAAATTGTATAAAAGTTTCAGCCAAAAAGGACGATTAAAAGTTCAATTTCAAGAAGCAACAATCGGCTGAAAATTTCTGCAGTGTTTCGCCAGATTTCCGGATCAAATGCAAGGGGCAGCGGCAGATTGATTTGATCTACGGCTGGGGTGGGAGGTGGAGGCGTGGATGATGGCTACAAGGGCAGCAAGATCGCTGCTCTGATACCAGATGATAGAACCCCAGAAGGAGCTCTATAGATTTTGATCCTTGAGGGGGATCAACTCTTGGAACGCTATAGGGGTTCCTTACTCCTAGACTCGGCGCAAGGCTGAAATAAAATTGATAATTGTTTGATTCAAGAGAGGCGGCGGCTACATCATTATATAGGGATCAAAACCCTAGCCTAAGGGGGTGCTTGCCGAAGAAAAATTATCTCGTTGCCCCTCCTATAGCCAACCTGTCTTAATAGGAACAAGGGACGACTAGGTTGGCTCTATAGCCGACCTAAGCAAGAGGAAACCCTGGCCAACCAACCCAATAAGGGGGCGGCGGCCACTAAGCCCTAAGGGCTAATCTAAACCCTAGCCATACTCCTTTATAAGATAGGAGTGGCTTTATTACAATCTAGCAGGGTTTTATTGACTACTTCTAGGGAGATTAGGACTCAACCCTACTGGAGTCCTATCAAAATTCCAAGAACTTATCTGGATAATGACGAAGCCGTATATCCTAAGTGACTTTAACCAGTTACAAGACGTACATCACAAACTAAGGAAATATTCCCAATAAAAAAAGTGATCGACAGAGAAAATGACATACAGATTCCATTCATCATCAATCAACCAATTAACAAATAATAAGAAGAGTCATTATTTACCAAAATTGAGTTTTTTTCCTTTTCACTAACCATCATTATTCTATGCCATCATTGATATGTTGAACTCGACCAACTATTTTCCTACTCAAGCTAGATCTCAATAGAGTCCTTACAACTCCAAGAACTGATCTGAATAACAATAGAGTCCTAAAATTGAGATTCTTGTTTCACTAGACATCCTTGTTCTATGCCCTCATTCTTATGCTGAACTCGACCAACTATTTTCCTACTCAAGCTAGGTCTCAATAGACATTCTACAGCTCCAAGAACTAAGCTGGAGAATGACTAAGTGGTACACTCTCAGTGAATGACCAGTTACAGGACATACATCACAAACTAAGGATATAGACCCACAGAGAAAATGGAATATAGATTCCATTAATCATCAATCACCCGTTTAAATATCGAGAAAATCTACTAACTGCTATCAACGACCATACACTGGAACTAACAGAACAATGCGAGGCGTAACCCTAACCAAAGGGAATAAACCAAAGAAAGGCGCTAACATTTCACCTGGATCGCACAGCTGGTAGAATTTTTCGACATCTGCAGCAGCAGCAAAGGCAAAAGTTTAACACATCGATTTCGAGGAAAAAACAACGAGTCAAATAAATCCGTCAGAAAAAGAAAAAAATGGAGTGATTAAGCACCGGTTGTGAGCGCCTTGATCATGCCGGCTCTTCGGCCTCTGAAGTCGCGGAAGACATCCTCCGCAGTGCGAGAACTGTAAGCTCCATCGCCCCCGTCCATTGCTCGATTCGACAACAAGCTAACGGGAAAGAAATCGAGGATTCGAGCGGGAATTTGACCCTATAGATGACGAAGAACGGGCTGGAAGGGAGGTAGAGAGAGGCTTAGGGCTTCGAATTCATCGAGGGGAAAGATTAGGGTTCAAGACTTCGAGGGGAAGGAGGGATTCAAAAGCACAATAGACCACGAGAGAGAGAGAGAGAGGGTTGTATTGTTATGGGTTTTAGAAGAAGCTTACTATTTACGGCCTCTTTACTATTAACAATCCCTTATTATTAATATTTTTTAAAAAAATATTAAATAATATAAATATTTTTTTATTTACACCGTCGTTATTATCGATTCTATTTTTTTCATAACCTCTTATTTTCGTCCTCGTGGATGTCACCCGACCCGCTTATCACCTCTCGATATAAGAAATAAGAAAAAAAGAGATGAAGGAGGATGAGGTGAAAAAAGAATAAGGTATTTATATTTATTTTTAAAAAAATAATTTAAAACTTTTAAAATTTAAAATAAAATTATAAATAGTGAAAAAGATTGTAAATAATAGCCTCCTTTGAAGAATATGGGATGGATGTAACTTCATTTTTGTTAGGCAGGTGTGGACAGATAAGAATAGTATCTCTTATATTTCTTTAGGCGATCTTCATCTTTAAAATTTTAAATTGTTGTCCTCTCCCTTTCTTAATACTCAAAATATCCTTAAAAATATTAAAAAAATAACTTTTGATGATCACCCACCCTATTAACCATAGGAGACATTATTCTAAATGGATGTATTGATCTATATATGTTATCGACCAATCTGGTTCTCACCCTTCGTCGTCCTCTCTTTTCTCCTCTCTCTCCCCTCGACTCTCACCTCTCCCATGGATGCAATCTACTAATATGTACTCCATTAACTGAAACTTTTGGCTATCAATGTGTTTGAAGTATCCTCACATATATACAGTTCAGTTATGGATCACTTTGAAACATGAAAATGTACTCGAACTTTTACTGTGTAGTCCTCATTGTTTCTTCCTTTTCAATAAGGTTTTGTATGTGAAAATGTATATTCATATATGTACATAATAGAACTATAATGCACCTACCAACAAAACATCTAATAATATTATATTCGATAATTTTAACATTTGCAATGGTAAAAAAGATAAAAAGTATCTTATTACTCATTTATAATAATTTTTAATATAGTTGTAGTGTATTTTATCTGAACAAAATACTATAATGACATTTAAAAACATTAAAACATTTTTTATTACTTGAAATTCCCTCCGGTTGTACATATATTACTCATGATTGATTGTTTAATCGTATAAAGTTCAGTGTGGTGGTGTTTTGTTTATTGTTGATAATTAAAATAATAATTGTGACATTTCTAAATACTTAAATGTAAGTTATATCATACTTAATGCAAATTATATCGATATCAATTTTAAAATCCAAGGTATGTATATGTTAATAGTATATGTGATAGTAGTAATCCTAACACTCCCTTCTCCGGTAACCAACACCTAAGTAAAAGCTTTAAAAATCATATACTCCATACGGCTGCTATTCTTCATCGATCCTATAATAAAAAAAACGAAGCTGACTCCGTATTAATGATCCGCGGCATGATCCAACTTCATCCGCCTTCATTTTTTGATGTATGACGAAGTGACCACACCCTACATAACAGATCGGAGGTGTCACCCTGACACTCTATCCTAAGCACTGCCCTTAGGGATACATAATGACTATTAAAATGATATTAAAGAAGTGGGGTGAGGGGACAGTGATAGAGTGACCCTCGTGATTACCAGAAAAAGCTATTAAAACTCATTTGGGTGTTAAATCAACTAAGAGAACTTGACTCTGATATCAACTGTTAGGATCATAATGACACTACAATAGGGGCGAGTGAATTAGTATTTTCATAAAAATATCTTGCTTAAAAAAATTCGAACAAGAATATGAATCGAAAATATGTTTAACTTGAAGGTGTAAATAGTGAGTAAAAAAAATCAGTAAGCAAACTAATTTATAATGGTTTAGTCATCCCAACCTACGTCTACTCTTGATTCCTCTTCTTCCAAGGCCACCAGCTTTCACTATCGATATTCTTTCCAATGGACAAAGATTAACTACCTTTGTTGTAATACTTCTCCTTTTACCAGGCTCAAGAGGGAACCTTTATAAACTCTTTCTCACAAGACCTCAAACCTCTTTAGAATAACTGCTAAACTCAAGGAAGAAGTAACTCAAACGCTAAGAGTTTACAATACTTTTAGCTCAAGGATTATATCCAATTTCATCCCTTTTTATAATTATTCATGCCCTTTCATACTTTATCAAGCAAAAATGAGTGAGACATTTATAGATCCCAGATGGCTTCAAAATTAGAGCCAAATTTTAAATCTCTGATTTTTCAGAGTACGGGCGGTACCACCATCGTCACTGGATGGTACTACCATCAAACAAAGTCCGAGAATCTAGACTCTGATTGTACTACCACCAAACTAGGTGATACCATAGTCATTTGGCAGTACCACCGCCCGAAATCTTGAAAAAACGTAAAATAGTACTTTTCGTAGTCTGGGCGGTACCACCGCTTGGACCTGGTGGTACCACCACCCAAGTCAAACTCAGATTGCTGATTTGTCCTTTCATCAGGCCCATCTCAACTCTAATTTAGGCCAAATGGGCCCAAAATCAAGTTGACATAGTTACAATCTAATACTAGCTTAACTTAACTCTAAACGATCATGATTAAGACTTAATCACCTTAATTATAATCATAAAGCTTTCAGCACGTTGTCCATCATTCTTGCATGTTATCTGATCATCTGACATTTCGTCCGAACCACCAACGCATCTTCTGACCCGATGCCCAAACTCATGGCACGAAGTTCGCACGTCGTCCAATCCTTCGGCCCGACGTCCAATCTTTGACATGATACTTTTTTTGCCCAACGTCTTATTTTAATAATTTATCCTCTGATGGTTCAAGTCCATGATCGAAGCTATTTTTGCATTACTTATCTTGAAAGCATATTAGTTCATAAATTTATTTCATTATCAAAATCATGTTGAATGTCGAATTTTGATGTTGAAATCAATTGGTGTGTTTATAATTTAACATATATGTTAAAGATGAGTGATGCAGGATTAACTATGTTTAGGAAAAGATAAAATAATTAAGGAAGAATCTGTTGTTGGGCCGGAGTCAAGATTGGGCATCGGGCTGGGGTTTAGACAATGTGACGGGAGCTCACCGGGAATTCATCGGAGTTCGTCGGGAGTTCGCCGATGGGTGGTCGGGAGCTCGTTGAGAGTTCATCGAAGGTTTGTCGGGAGTTCACTAATAGGAGATCAGGAGCTCGTCGTGGGTTTATCAAAATGATGCCGGGAGTTCGTTGAAAGATCGATTGATCTGTCAGACTTGAAGATTGTGTATTATAATTGTTTATCTTAAGTGTCAAAAATAGATAACTAGTGACATGTATTGGACTAGTCCTTCTAAGCAATCCATAGTTTTT
This sequence comes from Ensete ventricosum, assembly GCA_029747655.1. Lineage (NCBI taxonomy): Eukaryota > Viridiplantae > Streptophyta > Magnoliopsida > Zingiberales > Musaceae > Ensete > Ensete ventricosum. Next base: position 32,092,838 of record JAQQAF010000003.1, on the reverse strand, counting down.
TTTATTTTAGGCAAAAAAATTGTATAACATATTAGGAAAATTTTTCTTAAGCCTAAATTTTTATTAGGTATTTTGGACAAATTTAGAAGCTCAGATATAAAAAAACATGATATTAATCCATGATATTTCTATTGAAATAAGAAAAAGTTGACATAAGCTGAATAATTCATAAAAATATAAAAAATATCTTAAAATCGAAAACCAATGATATATGTTCATGTAAGTCTAATTTAAATATTTTCTAATTTTTTTTTGCCTATTAGAATAGTCTTTATATTTGATGCATTATTTTTTAATTTTAGATAAAATAGTGCATCACATATTATAAAATATTTTCTCTAACTCAATTTTTTAGCAAGTGTTTTGGACCAATATTAAAAGTTCAAGTGTCAAAAAATATTGTATGGATCCATGATATATCTATAAAAATAAGAAAAAATTATCCAAAAATAAATAATGACATAGACTTCATAAGCTAAATATTTTATAAAAATATTTAAAAATTACCTAAAATAGAAAATCTGTTACATGTATTCATCTATGTCAAATTTAAACTATTCTTAAAATTTTCAGGTCTATTGGACAAGTTCTTCTATAAGATGTATTATTTTTGGATTATCGACAAAAATATTGCTTTGCAGGAAAATATTTTCTTTAGCCCAAATTTTTACTAGGTGATTTAGACCAATTTAGAAGCTCAAACGTCAAAAAATATTACATGAATCCATAATATTTCTATAAAAATAAAATATATCTAAAATTAAAAATTTCATAAGTGACATATGTCCATGTAGGTCCAATTTAAGATTTATCTAAAATTTTCATATATATTAGAATAGTCTTTCTTTTCAATACACTAATTTTTAGATTTTGATAAAAAATAGTGCATCATCACATATTAAGAAATGTTTTCTTTAGCCCAAATTTTTATCAGATGTTTTGGACCAATTTAAAGGCTTAAATATTAAAAAATATTTTGTGGATCCACCATATTTTTGTGACATAAAAAATAACCAAAAATAAAAATGATACTATTCACATGTTAAATAATTCATAAAAATAATAAAAAAATTTGAAAATAAAAAATAGTAACATATGTCCATCTGGGTCTTATTTAAATTTGTCCTAAAATTTTTAGGTCTATTGGTATAGTTCTTCTATGCAATGCACTTTTTTGAATTATTGGTATAAAAAGTGAGTCACATATTAGAAATAATTTTCTCTAGCCTAAGTTTATCAAATATTTTGGACCAATTTATAAGCTTAAATATCAAACAATATTACATGGGTCTATGATATTTCTGTCAAAATAAGAAAAAATGTTTTAAAATATAAAATGACACATAATCCACAAGTGATATATGTCTATTTGGTTCCAATTTACACCTTTCCTAAAAATTTTAGGTCTATTGGATCAATCTTTCTATGTGATGAACTATTTTTTATTTTAAGCTAACAAATATTGCTTATTATAAAATATTTTCTCTAGCCAAACTTTTACCATGTGCTTAGGACCAATTTAGAAGCTTAAATGTAAACCAACTTGAATCCATAATATTTCTATGAAAATAAAAAGAGTTGGCTAAGAATAAGGTCACAAGATGAAAAATTATCAAAAAATCCCTAAAATAGAAAATCAATAACATATGTCTATCTAGATTCAATTTAAATTTTTCTTTAAATTTTCAAATCTATTGGAATAGTCCTTCTATTCGATACACTCTCTAGCCCAAGTTTTTACACAATTTAGAAGCTTAAATATCAAGAAATATTGTATGGATATAAGATATTTCTTTAAAATAGTACTTTCATCATTGGACCTGGTGGTACCACCGCTTGGACCTGGTGGTACCACCACCCAAGTCAAACTCAGATTGCTGATTTGTCCTTTCATCAGGCCCATCTCAACTCTAATTTAGGCCAAATGGGCCCAAAATCAAGTTGACATAGTTACAATCTAATACTAGCTTAACTTAACTCTAAACGATCATGATTAAGACTTAATCACCTTAATTATAATCATAAAGCTTTCAGCACGTTGTCCATCATTCTTGCATGTTATCTGATCATCTGACATTTCGTCCGAACCACCAACGCATCTTCTGACCCGATGCCCAAACTCATGGCACGAAGTTCGCACGTCGTCCAATCCTTCGGCCCGACGTCCAATCTTTGACATGATACTTTTTTTGCCCAACGTCTTATTTTAATAATTTATCCTCTGATGGTTCAAGTCCATGATCGAAGCTATTTTTGCATTACTTATCTTGAAAGCATATTAGTTCATAAATTTATTTCATTATCAAAATCATGTTGAATGTCGAATTTTGATGTTGAAATCAATTGGTGTGTTTATAATTTAACATATATGTTAAAGATGAGTGATGCAGGATTAACTATGTTTAGGAAAAGATAAAACAATTAAGGAAGAATCTGTTGTTGGGCCGGAGTCAAGATTGGGCATCGGGCTGGGGTTTAGACAATGTGACGGGAGCTCACCGGGAATTCATCGGAGTTCGTCGGGAGTTCGCCGATGGGTGGTCGGGAGCTCGTTGAGAGTTCATCGAAGGTTTGTCGGGAGTTCACTAATAGGAGATCAGGAGCTCGTCGTGGGTTTATCAAAATGATGCCGGGAGTTCGTTGAAAGATCGATTGATCTGTCAGACTTGAAGATTGTGTATTATAATTGTTTATCTTAAGTGTCAAAAATAGATAACTAGTGACATGTATTGGACTAGTCCTTCTAAGCAATCCATAGTTTTTTTTATTTTAGGCAAAAAAATTGTATAACATATTAGGAAAATTTTTCTTAAGCCTAAATTTTTATTAGGTATTTTGGACAAATTTAGAAGCTCAGATATAAAAAAACATGATATTAATCCATGATATTTCTATTGAAATAAGAAAAAGTTGACATAAGCTGAATAATTCATAAAAATATAAAAAATATCTTAAAATCGAAAACCAATGATATATGTTCATGTAAGTCTAATTTAAATATTTTCTAATTTTTTTTTGCCTATTAGAATAGTCTTTATATTTGATGCATTATTTTTTAATTTTAGATAAAATAGTGCATCACATATTATAAAATATTTTCTCTAACTCAATTTTTTAGCAAGTGTTTTGGACCAATATTAAAAGTTCAAGTGTCAAAAAATATTGTATGGATCCATGATATATCTATAAAAATAAGAAAAAATTATCCAAAAATAAATAATGACATAGACTTCATAAGCTAAATATTTTATAAAAATATTTAAAAATTACCTAAAATAGAAAATCTGTTACATGTATTCATCTATGTCAAATTTAAACTATTCTTAAAATTTTCAGGTCTATTGGACAAGTTCTTCTATAAGATGTATTATTTTTGGATTATCGACAAAAATATTGCTTTGCAGGAAAATATTTTCTTTAGCCCAAATTTTTACTAGGTGATTTAGACCAATTTAGAAGCTCAAACGTCAAAAAATATTACATGAATCCATAATATTTCTATAAAAATAAAATATATCTAAAATTAAAAATTTCATAAGTGACATATGTCCATGTAGGTCCAATTTAAGATTTATCTAAAATTTTCATATATATTAGAATAGTCTTTCTTTTCAATACACTAATTTTTAGATTTTGATAAAAAATAGTGCATCATCACATATTAAGAAATGTTTTCTTTAGCCCAAATTTTTATCAGATGTTTTGGACCAATTTAAAGGCTTAAATATTAAAAAATATTTTGTGGATCCACCATATTTTTGTGACATAAAAAATAACCAAAAATAAAAATGATACTATTCACATGTTAAATAATTCATAAAAATAATAAAAAAATTTGAAAATAAAAAATAGTAACATATGTCCATCTGGGTCTTATTTAAATTTGTCCTAAAATTTTTAGGTCTATTGGTATAGTTCTTCTATGCAATGCACTTTTTTGAATTATTGGTATAAAAAGTGAGTCACATATTAGAAATAATTTTCTCTAGCCTAAGTTTATCAAATATTTTGGACCAATTTATAAGCTTAAATATCAAACAATATTACATGGGTCTATGATATTTCTGTCAAAATAAGAAAAAATGTTTTAAAATATAAAATGACACATAATCCACAAGTGATATATGTCTATTTGGTTCCAATTTACACCTTTCCTAAAAATTTTAGGTCTATTGGATCAATCTTTCTATGTGATGAACTATTTTTTATTTTAAGCTAACAAATATTGCTTATTATAAAATATTTTCTCTAGCCAAACTTTTACCATGTGCTTAGGACCAATTTAGAAGCTTAAATGTAAACCAACTTGAATCCATAATATTTCTATGAAAATAAAAAGAGTTGGCTAAGAATAAGGTCACAAGATGAAAAATTATCAAAAAATCCCTAAAATAGAAAATCAATAACATATGTCTATCTAGATTCAATTTAAATTTTTCTTTAAATTTTCAAATCTATTGGAATAGTCCTTCTATTCGATACACTCTCTAGCCCAAGTTTTTACACAATTTAGAAGCTTAAATATCAAGAAATATTGTATGGATATAAGATATTTCTTTAAAAATTAGAAAAAAGGGCAAAATTAGAAAATTACACATAGTTCATAATCTGAATAATTTATAAAGGCATCAAAATAAATTTCTTAAAATGAAAAACTAGTGATATGTATATCCAAATCCAATTCCGTATTGGACCAGTCATATTATGTGATGCACTTTTTTTTTGGATTATTGATAAGATTAGTGCATCATATATTAAAAACTATTTTCTCTAACCTAAATTTTTATCATATGATTGGAACAATTTTAAAAATTATATGGATCTATGATATTTTTATAAAAATAAAAAAGGCTAAATATGAAAAATAATACATAGTTCATAAGTAGAATAATTCATAAAAATATTAAAATAATTTTCTAAAATAAAAACTAGTGACATATATCCATTTGGGTCTAATTTAAATCTTTTCTGAAATTTTTTAGGTCTATTAGGGTAGTACTATGCGATACACTATTTTTGAGATTTTGGAAAAAAATAGTGTGTCACATATTAGAAAATATTTTCTATAACATCAATTTTATGAGATATTTTGAATCAATTTAGAAGTTCAAATATCAATAAACATGGCATGAATCCTTAATATTTCTATGGAAAAAAAGAATAGTTGCCCCAAAATAGAAAATTACACATAGTTCATAAATGAATAATTCAAAAAAATATGAAAACAAATTATATAAAATGGAAAACTAGTGAGATAAGTAAGTCTATCTGGGTCTAATTTAAACTTTTTCAGAAATTTTCAAGTCTCTTAAAAGAGTCCTTTTATTTGATAAATTATTTTTTTTTAATTTGGACAAAAGTAGTGCACCACATATTAAGAAATATTTTCTCTAACCTAATTTTTTATATAGTCTTTTAGACTAATTTAGAAGCTCAAATATCAAACAATATTGTATGGATCCATGATATTTCTATGAAAATGAGAAAAAATTGACCAAAAATAAAAAATGACACATAGTTCACAAGCTAAAAAAATTATAATAATATAAAAACATAATTGAATCCTAGATTATGAAACTAATTAATGAGTTTATTAGACTAAATATATTTTTGAGATAAGTGGCATATGAAATATTTTGATCACAGACTTGGATTATCGAAGGGCTAACTATCAAGTAGGAGAGTCGGACGCTGCACTAAAAAATTATTGTACCGAAAACTCGATGTCGAGTTAAAGGATTGGTCGATATGTTAGAGATTGAACTTCATGCTATAGGTTCAGACATCACGTGGAAGGATTGGATATTACGCTGAAAAATTGGATGGCGTAGGAAAGTCGATATGCCGATGGAATGAGCGATATATCAAAGGAAATGGAGATGTGCTAGAGATTTGGGCGAAGTGTTAAAAGATCGGATGACATGTCATAAGAGTGTACAATGTGTCGAAAGCTCCGTAAAGGTGTCAGATACATGATTGACTTGTTAAAGTCTTGGTCAAAGTTATTTTAGGTCATTTTGAGTTAGTATTGAGTCGAAACATGCTAACTTATTAAAAGAGCCATTAGGCTTGAATTAAGACCAAATTGAGCATATTAGAAGGCTAAATCAGTGGCTTAAACTTGGTTTAGGTGGTGGTATTGCTAGGCTCAAGTGATAGTACTGTCTAAGTCAGTCGAAAAGTATTGTTTGTGCTTTTTTGATGATGGTACCATCTGTACCTATGGTAGTACCGGCAGAGCCCCTATTTTTTGCTTGGTTGTGATGGTAGTACCATTTAGTATTGACGGTAGTATCATTCCACTTAACCATATAAATATCCCACTCAGGCTTGATTGATGAAGCATCTATTTCTAAGCAAACTCTCATTTTGAGCATAGTTTAGGTCTCCTCGTCTCTTAAATTTGGTTATAATTCTATGTTGTAGATCTTATGTAAAAAGAGAGTATGAAAGTTATCTCCTCAACCTAAAGGATAAAGTTATAATAAGGGTAGTTGATCTTCGTTCATTGGAAAGAAGATTGATAGTAAAAGTTAGTGGCCTCGAGGGGAGATGAGTCAAGAGTGGACATAAGTTAAGAGGACCGAACTACTATAAATTAGTTTGTATCTCTTTCCTTGCCCTTCACTTGTGATTTAGTTTTATTCTCTTTACTTGCAACTTAACTTGATCAATCAAGTTTTCGAAATATGTTAATTTATCGATCAAGTTTTAAAATCGATTAAAAATATTATTATACTAATTCATCTCTCTCTTTTAATATTATTAAGATCCTAATAATTGGTATCAGAGTAAGATTCCTCTCATTTGGATTAACACCTAAAAGAGAATAAATAACATTTTGAAGCAATTAAGAGAGATACTCTATCACACATCCTCCCATATTCAATGAGGCATATTACACTTATTGAAAAACATAAATGATAATTTTTTTATTATCTATGGATTTTGATTTATGGAATGTTGTCATGCTTAATTATAAAAATCTTTCAAACCAATAAAAGAATGATAAAATGATTTTGAAAAGAGAATATTTTCTTTAAATGATAAACCTATGAATGATTTATTTTGTGCTTTAGATAAAAATGAGTTTACTCAAGTTTCTACTTATAATATAACACATGATATATGACATACACTTGAAGTCACTAACAAAAGCACAAGTAGAGTAAAATAATATAAAATTAATCTTTTAATTCATAATTATGAATTATTTAAAATAAAACCATGCGAATCTATTGGTGACACGTGTACACTCATTTTACAAATGTTAATGGATTAAAAGCTCTTGATTAAACTTATACTAATCTTGAATTGATGAGTAAGATCTTAAGATCTCTTCCTAAAAGTTGGGATTTAAAGGTAATGACAATCTATGAGACTAAAGACTTGAACAACCTTTCTCTTAAAGAACTCATAGGATCTTTAATGACCCATGAAATGACATATGAAACATATGGTGAAGAAGATGAAAAACTTTCAAAGAAAAGAAAAGATATTGCTGTCAAATCCAAAGAAGATTATTTAGGTGAAATCTCAAGTGACAACGATGAAAACATTACACTTCTTGTAAAAAGCTTAAAAAGTTCATGAGGAGAAACATGACAATTCTTGTAAGATGAGAAGGTAAGAATAAAAATGAGCCCAAGAAAGATGCATTAATATGTTATGAGTGTAAAAAGTCGAAACACTTTAAAAATGAGTGTTCACAATTGAAAAAGAAATTGTCAACTTTAAAGGAGAAGAAAATACTTAATGCAACATAGGACAAATCAAAGGAGTCAAAAGTGGAAGAGCAAATTAATAAAGAAAAGGTAGCAAATTATAACTTCATGGTTTTTAACGATGAGGTATTTGACTCTTCTTAATCTTCTCTATCACATGATGAATTAGAAGCATTTTATGATTTATATGATGAATTTAAAAGGATTAATAAAAAATATAGTTTACTAAAAGAGGATCATGTTTTACTTGTTAATGAATTCGATGCATTGAAAAATAAGTATATTAACATCTTCTAGTTCTTACACTAAATATAAAGATCTAGAATAATCTAGCCTTAAACTTAAAAATGAGTTAATTCAAAAATCACTAAAATTGCATATCTTAAAACACATAAAGAATAATTTACTTGCAATGAATGAAAAACTAGAGTATTACTTAAAGGAGTCTGTGGATACTAATGATGTAATAGAATCACTTAAAAAATAGAACATGTTACTACAAAAAGTATTAAAGAAATTTAAAATTTGAAATAAGTCATTTAATATGATTTTTGCTAAGCAAGATTATTGATATAAAAAAGAAAGATATTGGTTTCACAAGTAATAACACACATCAAAAGTCAACTAAATTTATAAATAGACCCACATATATTCCTAGTAAAGCTAAATGTAACTTATGTGAAAAGTTCAATCACTTTGCCTACACATGTTCTCTTAATAAATATATTCATCATAAATTAGCTTAGGTTCATAAATGTATCAGTAATGATTTAAAGCCAAAAGATAAGAAAGGTAAATCTAATCATAAAGAATCCAAAGTTAATTGTGTACCTAACTCAAACCTATTTTTTTTTTAGGTATATCTCCAAACAAGAGCTAGGAGCAAAAGATTGTATATTAATAGTGGATGCTCAAGGTATATAATTAGAGATCCTACAAACTTTTTAAAGCTCACTAGTGAAGATGGAGGATATGTTACCTTCAGAGATAATAATAAAGGAAAAATCATTGACACTGAAAATATTGGTAACACATCAAATCTTTTAATTAAATATTTAGTTTTGCTAGATAATTTAAAACATAACTAATAAGCATTAGCCAACTTTATGATAAGTGATATAATATTAAATTTGAATCTTATAATTGCATTATAGAAATATCAAATAAGAATAAATCTTAGATAGTTTTAAGAAGTGATAATATTTACACTATTGATCTTGATGATTTCATGATACAACTTATTTTTTGATTTTGAATGATGATGCATGACTTTGGCATAGGAGACTGAGACATACTAGTATGAAATTAATTTCATAAATTGAAACTAAAGAACTTATAAGAGGAATACTTCAAATTAAATATGTGATGCTTGCCAACTAGAAAAATATATAAGTAGTAGCTTTAAACTAAAAAATCAAATAAGTACCTCTAGACCATTACAAATAATTTACATGGATTTATTTGGACCTATTGATATAGTAAATCTAGGAGATAATAAATATGATTTTATAATTATTGATAATTATAATAGATATGCTTGGATATACTTGTTAGCACATAAAATGATTATTTTAAATATTTTATCAAATTTTATAAATAAGTTTAAAATTAAAAAAATTATAATTTCTTTCATTTGTTGCGATCATGGGGGTGAATATAAAAATAATTATTTTAAAAATTTTATGATTTGAATGGATATGACTATAATTTTTTTCACTCTAAGAAATCCATAATAAAATAAAGTTATTGAGAGAAAGAATAGGAGATTACATGAGATAGTGAAGACCATAATTAATGAACATATTCTACCCAAATATTTTTGGGTCGAAGTTATTAACACGTTATGTTATGTCATGAATATGGTTCTTGCTAGTTACAGGTGTCTTGCAAGCCAATCAAGTGAGTGATGACATGTGTAACACGCTGTGCGATCTTTTACTTATTATTATTATTGGTATATTCTTACTTTATATTGCTTATTGCATATACTATGATGTCATTGGATCTATGCAATGACAATTAGATTATGATGAGATCATGATAATGAGACCAATTTATCTTTAAACACAGATCCTAAATATTCTCGATCATAGGTTACTCGAGAGGGACATCGAGATAACCAGACAGACTGGTGTATTGTATTCTCATCTATATGATAAAGACAGCTGGTCTCATAGCCGCTCGTGTGAGGATACTAGGGGTACAATACAAGTGCTCATTAGAGAATGAATTTACTGATTGATCCACTTACAAAATGTTGGATGACTAATGATACCAAACGTCATATAGCGATTTCGTAGTCCCATTTATGTATCTGGTCATTAGACTTGAGACACCAAAGATGCTTTCTTTGAGTACTCCTTTTTTTTATGTTAGATTTATAGGTCTGGAAGTTTCAAATCTGGTACAACCAATTATTGAGATTAGTAGCCGACCTTATGAAGACAATTGAGTGTCAATAGAGGATCATCCACTCTTGGTATCATGAGAGAAATATCATGTGTGCTCATGTGTAAGCAAATCTCTGACCATAGTTGTTTGGATTAAGGAGTTCTCCAAGAGAATCTGATTAGAGCGAGACTCGGATGGATTCCGTATGATGCCTGATAGTACCATGACCAATATATGATTTATGAGATATTAGATGGATGCGGGACTATAGATATATGGTAACTAAGGACACATAAGTCCAATGGATTAGATCCTCCTGTATTATCTGGGGACTATGGCGTAGTGGCCTAGTACCTCTACAGTCGATGAGTTGAGTGAATTGTTATAAGTTAATAATTCATTGAGTCAGAAGGAGTTTGAGTCAGAAAGAGTTCTGACAGGTGTAACTTACGGCTAACTCAATATTAGGTCTAAAGGATCACACACATGTGGTGGATATTACAACGAGTAGAGGACTGAATATGAGTTTTTAATAAGTCCCTATTTCATTGGATGAGACCATCATTAATAGATTCCTTGTATGAGGCCTAATTAGAGGCAAATTGAGATTATTGGATAGAGATCTAAAATCCAAGAGGTGAGATAATTGGATAGAGATCCAATACCCACTAAGACAGATTAGGGTTTAAAAAGACTCTCTATAAATAAAAGATAGGGTAGCTAAGAAAGGGGGTAGGCTGCACCTTTTGTTAGGATCGAGTTGACACTTAGGGGGGGGGGGGGGGATAGTGGTGTGGGTGCCAAAGATCCAAAAATCAAGTACCCCAAAGAGAAGTCAAATATTTAGAAATATAATACATATTCATGAATCTAAGAATCAAAATATTGAAAGAGAATTCAAAAAGTTGAGAAATCTAAAAATATAAGAGCTTCTTATTGCATCATCTCATATAAATTATAAGAAAATGCTTAAGAAATTCAAAAATAACAAATCATGCATTTGGATGATTTAACATTCCTAACTCTCTTTTAATAAAGTCAAATTATTTTTTATTTAATGGCTTAGAGAAGATATCAGCTAATTGATGCTTTATATCAATAAATTCTAAAGATATATCATGATTATTCACATGATCTCTAATAAAGTGATGTCTAATATTAATAGTTTAGTTCTTGAGTGTTAAATAAGATTTTTAGTTAAATATATTATAATAGTATTATTATATTTAATAAGAATATTTTTCAAGTGAATTCCATAATCTTCTAGGGTGTTTTTATCCAAATAATTTGTGCACAATATGCAGCAGTTGCTATGTACTCGGCTTCGGCTGTAAATATGTAATCGAATTTTATTTTTAAAAGACTAAGAAATAAGAGCATGTCCTAAGAATTGGCATGTTCTGGTTGTACTCTTCCTATCTATTCTATAACATCCTAAATCGATATTCGTATATGTAAGTAAATCAAAATTTTTGGACTTATGATACCATAATCCTAAATTAAAAGTTCTTTTTAAATATCTAAATATTTATTTAACTATCTTAAAATAAGAATATTTAGGATTGGATCGAAACCTTACGTACAATCCAACACTAAACATTGTGTCTAGTTTAGTAGTAATTAAATATAACAAACTACCTACTGTTCCTTTATATGATTTTTTATCAAAATTTTACATTCATTATCCAAGTCTAATTTCGTAGAAGTACTCATGGGTGTGTTTATTACCTTAGCACTGTCCATACTAAAATGTTTTAACAAATCTAGGGTATACTTAGTTTGACTTATAACAATACCATCATTTAATTATTTTCTTTGTAACCCTAAGAAAAAAGTTAATTCACCCACTAGGCTCATTTCAAACTCATGGCTCATATTCTTGGTAAAAGATTCACATAAAGATTCATTAGTAGAATCAAAAATAATATCATCCACATAAATTTGAATAACAAGATCATTTTTAAAATACTTAATAAATAATATGGTATCAACCTTGCATTTCAAAAAATTATTTAAAATAAGAAAAGAGCTAAGTCTTTCATACCAAACTCTAGGGATATGTTTCAAACCATAAAGAGCCTTGGATAATTTGAAAACATGATTCAAAAAAAGATTATTTTCAAAACTAGGGGGTTGTTCAACATAAACTTCTTTAGAAATGAAACCATTAAGAAAATCACTTTTGACATCTATTTGAAATAATTTAAAATTTTTAAAAGAAGCAAAGACAAGGAGCATCCTTATAGCTTCAAGTCTAGCCATAGGAGTGAAGGTTTCTTTATAATCGATCTCTTCTTCTTGGTTGAAACCCTTGGCCACTAATCTAGTTTTATTTCTAAACACGATACCGTTTTCATCTTCCTTGTTTCTAAGGACCCATCTAGTATGAATCACTAAACGGTCACTAGGTCTAGTAATAAGCTCTCATACCTTATTTCTCTTAAGTTGGTTCTATTCTTCATGCATTGCAATAACCCAAGAATCATCTCTTAGGGCTTCATCAATATATTTTGGTTTAATTTAAGATAGAAATGCGGCGTTAGCACAAATTTTTTAAAAGAATAACGAATTTGAACACTTTTGATATATCTCCTATTATAAGCTCCTTAGGATGAGCATTTACATATTTTCATTCCTTGGGTAAGGATTTGGAAGTAGATTCATCCAAGTTGCTTTTAGGAGGATTTTCATTCAAATTTAAAATCTCAAAATCAAAATCATCTTCAAAATTAATTTTCTTAAATTTAAAAATCTCATTAAAAATAACATGAATAGATTCTTCAATGACTAATATTCTTTTGTTAAAAATACGATAAGCTTTTGAAGTAGAAGAATAACTAAGAAAAATACCTTCAGATTTTACATCAAATTTTTCTAAGGCATCTTTTTCGTTTAAAATAAAGCATTTACAACCAAAAACCTTGAAATATGAAATATTGGGTTTTTACTATTCCACAACTCATAAGAAATTTTAGAGAGTAACGGTCTAACAAGAACCCTATTCATAACATTATATGTCATATTAATGGCTTCGGCCCAAAAATATTTAGGTAGACTATGTTCGTTTAATATGGTTCTAGCTATTTTTTGTAAGCTCCTATTTTTTCTATCCATTATTCAATTTTGTTATAGATTTCTAGGAGTAGAGAAATTATGGTTATACCAATTTGTCTCTAAAAAAATTTAAAAATCATGATTTTGAAACCCACCACCATGATCACTATGTATAAATCATGAAACCATTTTTGTTTTAAATAAGTTTATAAATTTTTAAAAAATATTTAGAAAAATCACTTTGGTATGTCAAGAAGTAAGTCCAAGTATATCTACTATAATCATCTATAATAACAAATACATATTTGCTACCTTGTAGTATCAATTGGTCCAAATAATTCCATATAAGCAATTGTAATGGCCTAGATGTGCTTATTTGATTATTTGACTTAAAACTACTTTTTATTTGCTTTTCTATTTAGCAAGTATCATAAACTTTATCTTTGATGAACTTAATGCTCTGTAATCCTCTTACTAAATCTTTAGTTTAGATTTGATTTAGTAGTTTCATACTAGCATGACCTAGTCTCCTATGCCAAACCCAAGCATCATTATTCAAAACCAAAAATCACATTTCATCACAAAATTTTTCAATGTCAATAGTATACACATTTTTATTTCTTAAGGCAATTATAGATTTATTTTATATGATATTTCAATTATACAAGCATTAGATTGAAATATGAAATACTCAATTTTTACTGTTCCACAACTCATAAGAAATTTTAGGGAGTAATGGTCTTACAAGAACCCTATTCATAACATTACATGCCATATTAACACCTTTGACCGAAAAATATTTGGGTAGACTATGTTCATTTAATATGGTTCTAATAATTTCTTGTAAGCTACTATTTTTATCCATTATTTGATTTTATTATGGATTTCTAAGAGTAGAGAAATTATGGTTATACCCATTTGTCTCTCAAAAAATTTAAAAATCATGATTTTGAAACTCACCAACATGATCCCTATGTATAAATCATGAAACCTTTTTTATTTTGAACAAGTTTGTAAAATTTTAAAAAATATTTTAAAAAATCATTTTTGTGTGCCAAGAAGTCAGTCTAAATATATCTACTATAATCATCTATAATAACAAACACATATTTGCTACCTCTTGTAGTATCAATTGGTCTAAATAAATCTATATGGATCGATTATAGTGGCATAGAGGTACTTATTTGATTTTTTAATATAAAACTACTTTTTATTTGCTTTCCTATTTAGCAAGTATCACAAACTTTATCTTTGACGAACTTAATGCTCGGTAATCCTCTTACTAAATCTATAGTTGGATTTGATTTAGTAGTTTCATGCTAGCATAACCTAGTCTCCTATGTCAAACCCAAGCATCATCATTCAAAGCCAAAAATCACATTTCATCACAAAAAAATTAAATGTTAATAGTATACACATTTTTATTTCTTAAGACAATTATAGATTTATTTTTTTGTAGTATATCAATTATACAAGCATTAGATTGAAATATGAAATACTGGGTCTTTACTATTCCATAACTCATAAGGAGTTCTAGAGAGTAATGGTCTTACAAGTATCCTATTCATAACATTACATGTCGTATTAACGTTTTAGACCCAAAAATATTTGAGTAGGCTATGTTCATTTAATATGATTCTAGATATTTCTTGTAAGCTCCTATTTTTTCTATCAATTATTCCAATTTGTTATGGATTTCTAGGAGCAGAGAAATTGTGATTATACCCATTTGTCTCTCAAAAAATTTAAAAATCATGATTTTGAAACTCACCACTACAATCACTATGTATAAATCATGAAACCTTTTTTGTTTTGAATAAGTTTATAAAATTTTAAAAAATATTTAAAAAAGTCACTTTTGTGTGTCAAGAAGTAAGTCTATCTACTATAATCGTCTATAATAACAAACACATATTTGCTATCTCTTGTAGTATCAATTGATTTAAATAAATTCATATGGATCAATTGTAGTGGTATAAAGGTGTTTATTTAATTTTTTTTGACTTAAAACTACTTTTTATTTGATTTCTAATTTAGCAAGAATAAGAAACTTTGTCTTTGATGAACTTAATGCTCAGTAATCCTCTTACGAAATCTTTAGTTGAGATTTGATTTAGTAGTTTCATGCTAGCATGACCTAGTCTCCTATGCCAAACCCAAGCATCATCATTCCAAGCCAAAAATCACATTTTATCACAAAAATTTTCAATGTCAATAGTATACACATTTTTATTTCTTAAGAAAATTATAGATTTATTTTTATGTGATATTTCAATTATATAAGTATTAAATTGAAATATGAAATATTGGGTTTTTACTATTCCATAACTTATAAGGTGTTTTAGAGAGTGCTAGTCTTACAATAACCCTATTCATAACGTTACATATCGTATTAATGTTTTCGGCCAAAAAATATTTAGGTAAGCTATGTTCGTTTAATATGGTTCTAGTCATTTCTTGTAAGCTCTTATTTTTTCTATCAATTATTTCATTTTGTTATGGATTTTTAGGAGCAGAGAAATTGTGGTTATACCCATTTGTCTCTCAAAAAAATTTAAAAATCATAATTTTGAAACTCACCATCATGATCACTATGTATAAATCATGAAACCTTTTTTATTTTGAACAAGTTTGTAAAATTTTAAAAAATATTAAAAAAATCAATTTTGTGTGCCAAGAAGTCAGTCTAAATATATCTACTATAATCATCTATAATAACAAACGCATATTTGCTACCTCTTGTACTATAAATTGATCCAAATAAATCTATATGATCAATTGTACTGGCATAGAGGTGCTTATTTAATTTTTTTCACTTAAAACTACTTTTTATTTGCTTTTCTATTTAGCAAACATCATAAATTTTATCTTTTACAAACTTAATGTTTGGTAATCCTCTTACTAAATCTACAGTTGGATTTGATTTAGTAGTTTCATGCTAGCATAACCTAGTCTCCTATGTCAAACCCAAGCATCATCATTCAAAGCCAAAAATCACATTTCATCATAAAAAATTTCAATGTCAATAGTATACACATTTTTATTTCTTAAGATAATTATAGATTTATTTTTTTATAGCATTTCAATTATATAAGTATTAGATTGAAATATGAAATACTAGGTTTTTACTATTCCATAACTCATAAGGAGTTTTAGAGAGTAATGGTCTTACAAGAACCTTATTCATAACATTACATGTCGTATTAACGTTTTTGGCCCAAATATATTTGGGTAGGCTATGTTCGTTTAATATGGTTCTAGTCATTTCTTGTAAGCTCCTATTTTTTCTATCTAGTATTCCATTTTGTTATTGATCTCTAGGAGCAGAGAAATTATGGTTATACCCATTTGTTTATCAAAAAATTTGAAAATCATGATTTTGAAACTCACCACTATGATCACTATGTATAAATTATGAAACCTTTTTTGTTTTGAACAAGTTTATAAAATTTTAAAAAATATTTAGAAAAAATCACTTTTATGTGCTAAGAAGTAAGTCTAAGTATATCTCGTCTATAATAACAAACGCATATTTGCTACCTATTGTAGTATTAATTGGTCTAAATAAATCCATATGGATCAATTGTAGTGGCCTAAAGGTGCTTATTTGATTTTTTTGACTTAAAACTACTTTTTATTTGCTTTCCAATTTGGCAAGCATCACAATCTTTATCTTTTATGAACTTAATGCTCGGTAATCCTCTTATTAAATCTTTAGTTGAGATTTGATTTAGTAGTTTCATACTAGCATGACCTAGTCTCCTATGCCAAACCCAAGCATCATCATTCAAAATCAAAAATCATATTTTATCATAAAAATTTTTAATGTCAATAGTATACATATTTTTATTTCTTAAGGTACTTATAAATTTATTTTGTGTGATATTTCAATTATACAATCATTAAATTGAAATATGAAATATTGGGTTTTTACTATTCCACAACTCATAAGGAGTTTTAGAGAGTAATGGTTTTACAAGTTTCCTATTCATGACATTACATGTCGTATTAACGGCTTCGGCCCAAAAATATTTGGGTAGGCTATGTTAGTTTAATATGGTTCTAGCTATTTCTTGTAAGCTCCTATTTTTTCTATCTATTATTCCATTTTGTTATGAATTTCTAGGAGTAGAAAAATTATGGTTGTACCCATTTGGTTCATAAAAAATTTAAAAATCATGATTTTGAAACTCACCACCATGATCACTATATATAAATCATGAAACCTTTTTTGTTTTGAACAAGTTTATAAAATTTTGAAAAATATTTAAAAAAAATACTTTTGTGTGCCAAGAAGTAAGTTCAAGTATACTATAATCGTCTATAATAACAAACACATATTTGGTACCTCTTGTAGTATCAATTGATCTAAATAAATCTATATGGATCAATTGTAGTGGCCTAGAGGTGATTATTTAATTTTTTGACTTAAAACTACTTTTTATTTGCTTTCCTATTTGACAAGCATAACAAACTTTGTCTTTGATGAACTTAATGCTTGGTAATCCTCTTACTAAATCTTTAGTTCAGATTTGATTTTGTAGTTTCATACTAGCATAACCTAGTCTTCTATGCTAATATGATTTACTAAATCATATTTCATCACAAAATTTTTTAATGTTAATAGTATACATATTTTTATTTCTTAAGGTAATTATAGATTTATTTTTGTGTTATTTCAATTATATAAGCATTTAAATCAAATTTAACAATGTATCACTTATCGTAAAATTGGCTAATGCTTAGTAGATTATTCTTCATACTATCAACTAATAGCATATCTTCAATTAAAAAGTTTGATTTATTACCTATAATTCCTTTCCCAATAATTTTTACCTTGTAGTTGTCTCTGAAGGTGACAACTCTTTCATTTAGGCCTAGTGAGCTTAGAAAATAAGTTGGATCTTCGGTCATGTGCTTTGTGCATCTACTATCAAGGGAACATTTTGTGCTCATAGCCTTTGTTTGGAGACAAACTTACAAGAAAGATGATTTTAATTTAGGTACCCATTTGACTTTGGGTCACTTATGAAAAGCTCTACCTAATTTAACTAAAGACAATTGATTGTTTATGGTTTCTTTAAGAATCCAAATCAACTTATGTGTATTATACTTTCTAAATAGGCATCTATAGGCAAAGTGTCCACATCTACTATAAAAATTATATTTGTTCTCAGGTGAAGAATGTAATGTTGGTCGTCTAATAAAAATATTTGGCTTTTATTGATTGTTACCTACAAAACTAATACCTTCTTTCCTATGAACATAACTTTTATTGGTAAGGATCATGTTTAGAGATTGACATATATTTTAAACTTTTCTAAAGTTTGTTGTTGTATAATATTTTCCTTTTTAATTACCTTTAATGACTCATATTTAGAACAAGAAATGCATGATGTTGATGCTTCATGCATGTTTTTAATTTTACTAGCAAGTAATGCATATTCCTTCTTAAGTAATTTATAAGTTTTGGTAAGCTTCTTATATTTATTAAATAGTTCATGAAAGTCATTTAACAATTCATCAAAAGTAAAGAAAACTTCAGGTGAGATTCTTATCTCATCGTTGATGGCCATAAGCGTGTAGTCATCTGTTTCTTCTTAGTTGTGCTCTTCATCTTCGGAGTGCCTCGATTTATTATGTTCATTACAAGAAATTATGTTCATTTTAAGTTTATTTTTATATTTTTTATTTATTTTTATTAATTTATTTGGTTCTTTTATCATAAGTTTAAATTCATAGTCTTCATCACTAGAGGTTTCACTCGAGAAGTCATATGTTATTCTTAATGCCAAGTCCTTCTTGTTCTTTGGAAGGTGTTCATCTTTAGTTCTCAAGACAATGTCCGTCCTATTCTTTAGTAAGGTGTTCTTCAAGTTCATCATTGCAAGTTATTTCATTTGGCTTTTATTTTTTTAATTTAGTTGTGATTTCATGTGTGACTTCTAAATTATACCATATATCAAAAGTCGAATCACAAATAGAAATCCAATTAGACTCATTTTTATCTAAAACCTAAAACAAAGCATTCATATGTTTGGCATTTAATAAAAACATATGTCTTTCATGATCATTCTAATCATTTATATGATTGGATGACTTCTAAAATCCATTTTTGATGATGTTCCATAAATCAAAATATGATGAAATCAAAAGATACACATTCTAGTTTTCCCAAAGGTGTAGTCTATCCCATTGAACATAAAAGGACATGTAATACATTGAGCATCGTTAATGCCAAAAGAGGTCATTTGCTTGCTTGGGTATTAAGGCAATTGAGGATAACATGACTTTGATACCAACTATTATGACTGAGTTGACACTAAGAGGGGAAAGAAGAGTGGGGGGTTGGGGGTTGAATTAGTGCAAGTGCAAGGTGTGCTCGGTTTAAAAAATGTGCTTGAAGTAAAAACCAAAACTAAAAATATTTTTCGTCAAGATCATGTTAAAGAGTGATTAAACTTAAGAACGAATGAAAAATCTCAATTTAGCTTTGGAATGCTAAAATAAAAAGCAAGTAAAGAAGGTTCATAAAGTTTATAGTTGTTTGGTCAAAAGCTTGACCTACGTCCACTTCCCGAGTCCTCATTTATCGAGGCCCATTAGTGTCCATTAATGATCTTCTTCTATAGATGAAGATCAAAACCCCTGACACTTTTCTCCTTTTAACAGGTTTAGGAGATAACCTTTACAATTCTCTCAACCCTCCCTTAAATAAGAGCTCCACTTAACGAAAAGAGGGGGAACTCTCAATGAATTATAACAACGTTTTCATAAGTTTTTTTTTCTTGATTCTTGTATGCTCAACAAGAATGGGTGGGGTCTTTATAGGCCCCAAATGACTTTAAGAATGAAGCCAAAATTCTCAGAGACCGTATCTTCTTGAAGACTATGTCTTTGAAGACTGTGTCTTTCCTGACCTTGGTTCAATGAAATGAGCTCAACTTAAGCTCAAATATAACCCAAAGTGGACCAGGTTACCTCACATTGAGTTAATTTAGATTTATCCAAATATAACTCAATTAGGACTTATTATGATGCTAACTACGACATACTATACAATTACAATCGTTCTTGTCCAGCATGTCAATTGATCTTCTAAACTCCTGATGAACTTTCGGGCATCCTTCGACGAACTCCTGATAAGTCTCTTGATCATCTTCTGATGAACTCTCAGCGTGCTCCCAACGAGCTCCCAACGAGCTCCCAATCACCTTCGATGAACTCTTGATGAGCTCCTAGCGAGCTCCCACTGCATCGTCCAGACCCCGGCTTG
The DNA here is from genome assembly GCA_029747655.1 of Ensete ventricosum. Taxonomy (NCBI): domain Eukaryota; kingdom Viridiplantae; phylum Streptophyta; class Magnoliopsida; order Zingiberales; family Musaceae; genus Ensete; species Ensete ventricosum. The sequence continues at coordinate 32,072,393 of JAQQAF010000003.1, read as the reverse complement.
ATACCCAAACTTGACTCCGGCCCAACATTATATTGTATTACCTTTTCACCATCGTAGTTAATCCTGCATCACTCATCTCTAACACATAGGTTAGATCATAAAACCCATCAATTAATTTAATTATCAAAATATGATATTCAACACCTTTGGCTGCCCCCTCCTATTGTCCTCCACCCCTTCTCTTCTCAGTCGACCACCCCTCTCCCTAGTGCGTGAGGACAGTGAAGCAGAAAGGAGTTCTTCTTCCAAGTTAGCTATAAAGTGGTGTAAACTGTGAAGAAGGTGCGCAAAAGCTACGAGTTTTTTGCGCTACGATTGAAGGAGCATTACTACATCGATCCAACGTGTGGATATCGCTAGAGAGGAGGACATCAGACCTCTTTTATCTACGCCTATGGATCTGGATTTTCAAGGATATACAATCTCTCTAGGTAAAACATTTGACACATGTTGCGCATAAATTTTTAGTTTTGTGATTATTTACACACTAGTTATCGCACGATGACATGATAAATGTGAGAGACCTTTTGTTTTATATTTTCTGCTACATAAATGATGCTCTGATAAGGTTTTCCAACCGTTCTTATAAGACCTCATCTATCTAAAACTTCTTATTAATTATAGAACAATAAAAGACCCAACATCTTATATTTTAAAGGTTTTGGTTGTAAATGTATTATTCTAAATGATAAGGACGCCTTAGGAAAATTTGATGCAAAATCAAATATATTATTTTGGATATTCTTCTATCTATAAAACTTATTGAGTTTTTAACAAGATATTCTTAGTCATTGAAGAATCTATTCATGTTATTTTTAATGAATCTCTCATAACTAAAAATAATAATTTTGATGATGGTTTTAAATTTAATAAATTAAATTTAAATGAAGATTTTTCTCCCTATAGTAACTTAGATGCATTTGCTCTCTAAAAAACCTTACCCAAGGTATGAAAGTATATAGATGCATATCTTAAGGAGCTAATTACTAGAGATATATCAAAAAGTGTTTAAACTCGTTCTTTATTAAAAAATATTTATGCAAATACTTTTTTATCTCAAATTAATGATGCATTAGTGAGATTGAATGCATTGATGATGCTACTTTTTTATCTTAATATTTGGATGGTTGTTCGTAGACATAGTGATCATCTTATAATTAACACTAAATAAGTTTTTAGGAATAAACAAGATAAACAAGGTGTTATAATTCTAATGAGAACTTATATTATATCCTTAGTGTCTCGATGCAAATGGCTAAAGACCAGTCACCTCCATCATACAGACGGGTATACAGTACACCGATATATCCAGTTATCTCGATATCCCTCTCAAACAACCTATGACCGGGATTATTTAGGATCTGTGTTTAAAGGTGAATCAGTCTTATTATCGTGATCTCATTATGATCTGATTCCTCATTGTATAAAATCAATAACATCACAATATATATATTCAACAGATAATATAATGTGAGAATATGTCAATAATAATAATGCAAAATGATTGTACAACGTGTCACATGTGCTATCACTCATATGATTGGCTTGTAGGGCACCCATAACCCGCAATCTCCCACTTGACCTAAAGCCAATCACCTATGTGTCTGATCCCCATCAGACCCCTGTGACACTCAAAGACAATATGAGCCAACGACTTTGTCAGTGGATCTACAATGTTATCTTCATATGCAATTCTTTTCATTGCTATATCTTTCTGGGCTATGATTTCTCTAATCAATTGGAACATCCTCAGAACACTTTTGATGAGACCTGTGTTCCCTTATTAGAGCTATTGTGTCGTTAATGTCGCAGTATATGGGAATCGATCCCACGTTGCTCGGTACGACTCCAAAATCCTTAATGAACTTCTTCATCCACACCCCTTCCTTCGTTGCCTCTGTTGTAGCAATATATTCTACATCTGTGGTCGAGTCAGAAGTAGTATCTTGCTTGAAACTCTTCCAACTTAATGCTCCTTAATTCATGATGAAAACATACTTTGAGTTCAACTTGCTATCATCAAAGTCGGACTGGAAACGAGTCCATGTTGCCCTCAACCTGGAGGCTACATTCTCCATATACTCGTAAAAGATCCTTAGTCCTCAAGTAATTAAGGATATACTTTACTACCTTCCAGTGTTTCAAACATGGATCCACTTGATATATGCTCGTGACACTCAGAACATGTGCTATATTAAGCCTAGTACATAGTACAACATATATGATAGACCCTATCGCTAAAGCATAAAGTATCCTATCTATGTCTATCCTTGCTTCAGGAGTCTTTGGGGACGTACTCCTAGAAAGTGATATTCCATGTCTCATAAATATGATACATCTCTTGGAATTCTTCATGTCAAATCTTTTGACATAGATTCTATGTACCTGGATTGGGACAAGACAAACATCCTCTTGGATCTATCTCTATAGATTCGGATCCCCAAAATATAGGATGCTTCCCCTAAGTCCTTTGTGGAGAAGTTTCTGGATAGCCAATCCTTTACTATGGAAAGCATTCCTACATCATTCCTAATAATTATGATGTCATCCACATACAATATCAAGAAGGTGATAGTGCTCCCACTTATCTTTCTATACACACAAGGCTCATCTTCATTCTTAACAAAGTCATAAGATCTGATTGCTTTATCAAATCTTATGTTCCAACTTCGGGAGGCTTGCTTCAGCCCATAGATGGACCTAGGCAACCTGCATACCGTATCAAGACTCTATCTAAATATGAATCCCTTTGGTTGTATCAGATACACCTCCTCCTCGAGGTTACTATTGGGGAATATAATTTTTATATCCATATGCTAGGTCTCATAGTCATATTGTACTGCATTAGCTAAAAGAATTTTGATGGATTTAAGTATGGCTACGGGTGAAAAGATTTCGTCATAGTTAACTCCTTACATTTGACGATATCCTTCAGCCACCAACCTTGCCTTATAGGTCTCCACCTTTCCATCTACTCCGATCTTCTTCTTGAAGATCCATTTATAGTCGATGGGTACGATACTCTCTGGTGCATCCATAAGATTTCAAACCTTATTAGAATACATGAAATTCATCTCAGAATTCATGGCTTCTTGCCACTTTCTAGAGTCTATACTCATAATAGTCTCCTAATAGGTCTGAGGATCAATATCTTGAGAGTCCTCTCCACTGATATGTCTCATATATCTTTCAAGAGGGTGAGAAACTCTACTAGACTTGCTTAAAGTTGGAACTTATGTGTTAGGTACCTGAACATACTCGAACTTTGGAATTATGCTTGAGCTAGGTTCTCCAACCTTGCTCAACTCTATCTCACTGTCACTGTTTTCACCAAGAATGTGTTCCTTCTGAAGAAACACAACCCTCTTGGCAACAAAGATGTTCTGGTCATCGGGATGATAGAAATAGTATCCACAAGTTTTCGTGAGGTATTCCATGAACTTACACTATTCTACTCTTGATTCCAACTTATCGAGATTATGTCTTTTAACGTGGGTAGGGCAACCCTATATCTTAACAGCCTTAAGATCAGACTTCTTCCTTTTGTAAATCTCATATGGTGTAGACACTCCCGACTTAGATGAAATTCTGTTCAGAAGGTAAGTTGCGATCTCTAGGGCATATTCCCAGAATGAGACGGATAGGTAAGCAAAACTCATCATGAACTACACCATGTCTAATAGCATGCAATTCCTCTTTTCTGATACACTATTGAGTTGATGTGTATAAGGAGGTATCCACTAGGATAAAATCTCATAGTCCTTAAGGAAATGGGTGAACTTTGTACTCAAGTACTCTCCTCCTCGATCTGATCGAAGAGTCTTAATACTCTTTCTAATTTAGTTCTCTACTTTATTCTTATATTCCTTGAATTTCTCAAATACTTCGAACTTGTACTTTATCAAGTACATGTGTCAATACCTAGAGAAATCGTCAGTGAATGTAATGAAGTATGAGTAACTGCTTCTATCTTAAGTCGAAATAGGACCACATACATCACTATGTATGAGTTCTAGTAGCTCAATGGCTCTATTTCCAGTTCCACTAAACAGAGAGTTGGTCATTTTTTCATGAAGGCAAGGTTCGCAAGTTGCATATGACTCATAGTCGAATGGAACTAGGTATCCATCTTTTAGCAATATTTGAATCCTTCCCTCATGGATATGACATAGCCTACAATGCCATATGTATGTATTGTTCACCTTATCTCGTTTCCTCTTAGGCGTGTTTACATTCATGATGTGTGGAGAAGTCTTTAACACATATAAGCCATTTATCAAGGTCCCTCTAGTGATGATCTCATCATACAGAATTATTGAACAACTATTATTCTTAAAAACTAATTTATATCCACTAATTATCAAACAAGAAATAAAAATAATATTTTTAACAATAGAGAGAATAAAATAGCATGCATCCAATGCAATGATAGTTCCACTAGGAAGATGTAGGGTGACCTCCCCAACAGCAACTGCAACAACTCTTACTTCATTCCCCATCTTGGTCCATCTCACCTTTGGCCAATCTTCTAGGTCTTGTTAGAATCTACAACGAATTACAGATATGATAAGCACTCATGGTATCCAATACTCATATGTTATCATGAAGATAAAGTTCTTCATATAGGTCACAATATAAAATAGGTACCAAAATCTTTCTTATAGGTTTGTCACCAAACTAAGGTTAGGAGCAAAATGGAATGGTATCTTGTGGATGCTCAAGCTATTTGACTTGAGATCTAACTTAATTATCAAGCTCTCTAGCCAAAATGTCAAAAATAAGAAAAAAATATTTGAATTAAGATGTTTGAAACTTAATGATCTTTGTTATAATAAATCCTTTTATTAAAAATAGTTCATGATTATATAATTAATCTTGATAATGTATAGCTAGAGCATACTAGTATGAAAATAAACTAGAACTAAAGAACCTTAGTCGTTGTTAATGAAAAATATTTATATTGAAATTTATGAAAATGAGATTTTGATGATGATTGAATAATAGGTTTAACATCATTAGCCTGGGTGTTAGTTTAAATGCAAAGATTATTGTTGAATGACTTAAATGTTATGATGTTTTTGACTAAGTTAGCTTATGAATATCATTATTGGATGATTGATTTAAATGGTTAAATAGTTGTTAAGATTGAATGTGTGTTGATAAATGATAGATTACTTTTAAATTTGAACATGAAAGAAATAAAAATTTAGAAATGAGTTTGTCAACTCCTTACACTATGTGTAAGGAGTTAGACTCATTTAAGAGTTTAAATTGAGATAAGTTGAATTTTTTACTTTGAAGATGTTTTATCATTTTGATGTGTTATAGTAATTGCCTTGATGATTCCTTTTGAAATGATATTTGGCTTTCAGTCTTAATCGAAAATTCATTGATTTGAAAATTATTCTTAAAACAAATAGCTAAAAAGAGGATAATTCTTCTTGAAAATATTTATCCAATGAATCCTTCAACTAGAAATAAATTGATACAATTATTGTTGAATCTCTTTAACTACAAAAATGAATTAGAAAACTTTAGCTATTTTCTTTTAGAAAACAATCTATCTTGCCTTTATTGAAATTTTTTAAAAAGTAATTTTTTATGATGATTTTGGATATGTTTTCAAACGATTTTGTTTTAAAAAAGGATTAATGAATTCATAACTTAAATCATGATTTTGACATCTTAAGAAATCAAAACTTGAAATCCTTATATAAATTAAGTCCGTTCAAAGAAGATATATATATATATATATATATATATATATATATATATATATATATATATATATATATATATATATATATCAAGATCTTCTATTTTTTCTTCCTTGAAATTAACTTATGATCTTGATATTTATAATTTGATATTTTTATGAATAAAGACACTTCTTAGATCTCTTAAGATTCTATTTTATCATCTAAGAGGAGATTTATTAAATCATGTCTATTGGTATTCATGAATGTCTTTTGATATTAATATCTTTCTTGACATGATTTATTTTATAAATCATGAATGGTATAACTTAGCAACAAAATTAATATTTCTTAAATTTGTGATAAGTTGAAAGTTAGAAGAGATTTGTATTATCATGAATATTTCCTTGATTTCGTGACTTGGCTTATTCTTTATGAGAATTATATTTAATTTCTATGATTTCCTCTTTTTAAAGAAGATTTATGATCTTAACAATTATAATTGAGATTTTTTTATCAAGATCATTCTTTAATTTTATTAAAAAGATTTATTTAAATGAATTAGGGTTTTAAGATTTATCTTAGATGAATCAAGAGTATTCGATCCCCTAAAACTCATTTCTTGCAAAAAAAAATGGGGGAGGGATTTATTAAAAGAAATCATGTCTTTTGGATGACATAATACCATTATACTTTTGGGTATAATTAGAATATTGATGTAAAAAGAAAAATTAGACTATCGTATTTCTTGACAATGACAAAAAGTGGGAGATAAAATTATGATTAGAAGCAAATTGGATATGATAACATTGAATGAGAAACAATTTGCTTAGAAGAAAATTTAGAATTTTCTAAATACATGCGAAATGCATAACTCACAATTTGAGCTTGATATATTATCATATTTTCTTTTGGAATTCTTGACCTATACAAATTGAGCTTCTTATTAAAATTTACATGAGATGATCTTCAAAATGCATGATTTGCTATATTTCAGATTTCTTGATTTGCTATTGTGTTTGAAATTCTACATAAGATGAATGTATAAGTAAATCTTGGTTTTCTTAGATTTTTGAGCTTATCTTTCAAAAAGGATTTACCTTGATATTGGCAGTTCCTTTTGTGACAATATTTTTATCATTTCTCAAAGATTATTTTAATTTATGATGAATATCTAACAAAGAAAATATATGACATGAACTTTTATGATGCTTGATATAAGTTCTATTTTTGTGATGATGTTTTTAACTCCCCTCCCTTGTTTCTTCTTTATTATTTAAAGAAAGGGAAGAGAAATTTTCATAGAAAATTATGATTTTATCCTCTTTTATTAATGGGGAGCAATGTAAAATTTATTTTATAAAAATATAAAAACTTTGACACATGATGACCTTATGTATCATAAAATTACTTGCTTGTTATTTCACTTCTTTTTGACGATGATAAAGGGGGAGAAATAGCGAATTGATGATACATACATGTCAAAGAGAAATTTTTTTTTATGAGAAAATTATTGCTTATATCCTATTTTACTAAGGGGGAACAATGACACATGTGCCTTGAAATCATTTTCTCTTACATTTCACCTTTTTGTTGATGACAAAGGGGGAGAAATGGATATTGATGACACATGTAAGAAAAATTTTAACATAGATATTTCTCTTTATTGATAAATAAAGGGGAGAAATAATTGACAACTTCAGGAAAAGAATTTCAACTTAATGTATGATTAATGTATAATGTTTTGAAAGAAAAAAATTTTATATGAAATTCTTGGAATGTTCTTGAATATTTGATGATTTATGATTGGTTGAAATAAATATCATATATCATGTATGATTTGGTGATTTTAAAATTTATGTTATATCATTTGATAAGTGAATGATTTGTTACTTAAATTTAAGAATATGTGGTTCTCTTGAATTTAAGCCATCTTTATTTGAATCATGACATGGATTTAGGGGGAGTAAGGTTTAACTCTCGTCATTAATTGATTATCATCATAAAAAAAGGGGAGATTGTTGAATCTTAGATTTTGATGATAAAATCAATTGATAGCTATTGATCTAACAAAGTTGTTAGAGTTGATTGATGTAGAATTAACTACAACAGAGAGAAAATTATAATTATAGGTTTGGCCAAAGTCAAGTCCCAGCATCGGGCCAGAGTGAGAACGATGCGGTTGGGAACTCGCCTAGAGTGCGTCGGGAGCTCGCCGAGGGTATCAGGAGCTTGCCAGGATGGCGCAAGGGAGTTCGCCGAAAGAAGACCGAGACTCTCCAAAAGATTGTCGGGGGTAGTCAAAAAGCTTGCCAAGAGTTGGGAAGGTCTTGAAGTGGATTTGTTGGCTACGTCGATTATAATTAATTAAGCCGTAGTTAGCATCGTTAAGGTTGAGTCCTATTTGAGTTTGATTTGGATGAGATCTAAATTAACTCAAGTGAGGCTAACCGGGTCCACTATGGAGAGTGGATTGAGCTCAGGTTGAGCTCAATTGGTTTACCTAAAATTTGGTCAACATGAGATATAAGTCACAATTGGAAAAATCAAGGGAATCACTTTTTCGAGTTTTTCGACAGTTATACCATCGGTAAGCGGTGGTTGTACTATTGTCGTCCAGGATTTCGAGCAGCAAGTGATAGTTGTACTGCCCAGGCCGATGATTGTACCGTCATCGCCCAGGAATCCGGGCAGCAGGCGATGGTTGGACCACCTAGGTCGGCAGTTGAACCGCTCGTACCCTATTTTCAGGGTAGCTTTCGACAATTATACCGTCGACGCCGACGTTTATACCACCTATACCCAAATTTTTTTGGATACATTTAAATTTTGGCTCCAAATCCTGAAGCCAAGGGCCTATATATACCTCAAGTTTTCTTACATTTCAAACAACAGTTTTTGGGTAGAAATTCTATATAAAATTATATGTGAAAATTATAAGAAAAAGAAAATGGATAAGGGAAAGAGGAAAGTCTCATAAAACTTGTAATCCTCTCTTGTGAGGTTGTATGGTTCATCTCCTAAGCCTGTTAAAAGGAGAGAGGAAGCTATAAGAGTTTGATCTTCACCCAAAGAAGGTTGATAATCGATGCCGGTGAGCCTCGGAGAAGAGGACTCGGGATTGGACATAAGCCAGGTTGAGGCCGAACCACTTTAAATGTGAGTGTGCTTTTATTTTACTTTTGATTTCTCTTAAACAACACTTGATAGTTAGATACAAAGTTTTAATCTCTCAACTTCTTTCAAATCGATGCTTAATTGATTTTATCAAAATATCAAAAGAAGCTTACGTCGTTCACTCTTTACTTTACGGAAAAAAAGTTTTTAATCAAGCACTATCTCTCTTGTACTAATTCACCCCCATCCCCCTCCCCTCCCCCCCACCCCCCCACCCCCTCTCTCCCCCTTAGTGCCAATTGATCATAACACCGTATATATTGTATTGCCTCGAACTATTCCACCACCATCCGCTATACCATGTTGCCTCCTGGTGACATCTTCATTGCATTCAAATTCTTATGGGATGAACTCAAACTATAATCTCTCCATGTGTGACCTCTGCCAGCACATCGTAAGGCCTTTGCCATCTCTGATTGTGTTTGCTACTTTGACAATTGACCTTTGTCCACCCATTCTCGGGTCACACCCAGACAAAGCATCGCTGTAGGACAGCTCGTCGCCTAACAGCTCTCAACATCTCCAGACTTTACTGAAATTAGTGTATCATTGTTTGGATCCCGGGCCTTTATCCCCCACTAGCACAATCTTCATGCGCACTACTTTCTTTATGACAACTTGAATGACAGCACTATAGCATATTCTTCAAGAGTACCCCATTTACATCCTCTTGCCTAGTGCTAAGACCTTCTGATCCCAATTTCGCCTCAACCAGCAGAGTCTCCTTAGTTCCTCTGTCAGATACTTCTCTGAGATAAAATGTATATACCTCGAAGATCACTTCGTCTTTGGCACTATGCATGATGAGTCTACTCCATCAGAATGAAGAACACATGGAATGATATGATCCCGCTCTTACTTTTGCAATGGTTCATGTCCTTGATCTCTGTCTAAGGAAAGCTCCATGCCTCCGCTCCATGTTTCATCTTCTATATCGACTCCCTTCATGAGGCTTGGATACTTCACCAAGTTCTACCGAAGTTGCTCTATCCCTTAATTTGCATTGAGTTGATGGTGGCTCACGCGGCCACCATTCCACGGGTCAGCCCTCTACTAAGTCTGATTTTCACATCGGTTCTAAGTGTGCCTTCATTTGATATTGCCATAGTCGCTCCCCCACTTGATTTGATAATGTATCAACTAATGCATTATCTCATTCGAGATTATACGATGACTCATCTTCGCTCGCTTGGTCCACTGAGCTTTGTGGAGTTGTTGTCTTGAGGTACTCCTCTTCAACATGTGCAGCCTGCTACACATGATTCTCCCTCTTGAGAACTAGGACTTATCTCTCATAGATATCTATCTTGTTGGAGTAACTTTCCTCTTCGCATCCTTCCCTCTAGAAGTTTCATAGACCACCATCCCCTTAGACTACTCTATCTTGTTGAACACACTCTGCATTGTTTTGCCCTCACAAATGCACTTGCTAGATTGTAATTTTTCGCCAATACAGCCTCCACTACACCCTTCAAGGCCTAGCAACATGCTGAACTTGTTGCACGATTCAGCCTCCTACGGATGTATCCTTCCTATATCGAAGAGAAAGTTTCAATACTTTATGGTGTCAAGTTTCGATCGCTTTTGGATGGACACGAAAACTCCATCGTCCATATAAGCCCTTGCACGAGTACTGAATTTTTTGAGTTTGTAATTCCTCTCACCTATGTGAGTTTTGCATAACTGGTTATTGTGCAACACACCCACTTTGCATGATCTCATTTTTTACCAAGTGTCCCGCTTGCCTTAAGCACTATTAATTTTGGTTGCCAATGTTAAGCTGTAGCTTGAACTCAGCCATCCTAACTTTTGTGTGCTATGCACTCTTTCTAGCTTGCTTGTCCTTATGGTGCCTATCGCGTAAAGGTTGGCCATTATCTGAATGCCAATCTTGGATGTTTGCTCCTTTGAGTGACTCATTTCCCTACATTTCAATTTACATTTCCCCCAAACAGTTGCATGTGCTGGCTGCCCTCTACACAGCCCAGCTAAGTCCCTCACGTTTGCATGGCAAGTGTTTCTACGTGTGTTTGTCCCGCTCTAATACCAAACATCACGAACTTAGCTGATTTTACCTAAGTCATGTGGCACCATCGCATATCCATCCGTAAATGTCAACCTTCTCGAATACTCCTATGGTCCCTGAGGACTTACAAAAGAAAAAATAGTCAGAGAAAGTATTTCCCACGAGATCCACAAGCAACCACTTTAGCAATCACGTTATATAGCTAATGCAAATTAAAATCATGGACTTTACAAACTCTGAACAGTCGGACACAAAGGATCGTTGGTCCATTACAGATCGAAGTTTCCACAAGTGTCCAAATGATATACCTCTCATTTATAAGCCGAACCCGTCATGAAAACTAACTAAACAAGGGCTGCCAAGTTTACTGTTAGTCTGCTACTTATTGTATAAAATATGAATAAAATCCGAAAGATACAAATATACATAAACATTACATCGAACACATTTTTTATATTTTTGTCTGTGACAATTAGCACAGACAAATTATTACTAGTTTCTCTATATGATACTTTTGAACTTGACTTTGAGAGGACTGATAAGGATCTAAAGCATAAGATGGAGTAAGAAAAGAAGTCGAAGAAGTATTAAACACTTGGGCAGAAGAAGTCGAAGAAGTATTAAGAACTTGGGCTTGCTTGCTACCTTTGCTCAATCTCAACTGATCCCACTCTAGCTCGTTGGATCTTTGTTTACAATAGAAGTTCTTGCATTATTGCTTCAAAATTGAAAGTCAGTATCGGTTATTGGCTTGACGTTAGTAGTCATATAAAAAGGAAATAAGTAATAAGATAAATAAGGGTGTCAGTAATTCTTGATTGCTAACTTACCTGGTCCTGATTCTAATCCTACTCTTTCCTATTGAAACTCTATCTCCGGGTAAAGCTTCTTATCTTATTCTCTTTCAACGCCTACAAACACAGAAACATCATTTCCTGGTAAAAGCTTTTGATCCATACCTCCTTCTATCCCGATATTGAGGCAAGCCCGATATTGGTGCTTAGAAACTATAAGAAAAGGTGCCAGCCCTTACGAAAGATGTTGCCCAAGAAACAAGTCCTGTTGTGGATTCTTCCTAGTGGAGAGTAAGGATCAGCCTCAAGTTGAAGAGAAGCAGATGGAGCAGACTACACAGTTAAGTTAAAGTTAAGAGAAAGGAATGAATCTGGTATTGACATTGAAGCAAGGTGTCGTGGACATGGAGAATTGCCTGGAAAGTGTCCGGACTCATTCCTTATGAAGCCTTAGCAGTTCAAGTAAAGTTTGGGTTCGGTGACTGATGCAAGTCAGCAGTAGAATTGCCAATTCCAATTTCATTACCAGTTCCAGTTTCATCTGTTATTGTTGTTGGTGATATCAATGAAAAACCATGACTAAGGAGTGAGTTTCTTTACAAACAACTTCTATATTATGTATAAGAAAGAGAAAAAAAAATGATTCACCCCAAGTATAGATTGGGAAAGAGAAAACAGTGTATAAATCATCAATTGAAGCACAGGAGAGACTCGTATTCAGGAACATGCTTAGCCTTAGCCTCAGCGCTTACACCTGACGCATAGGAAACTCGAACTCCTAATGTCCAAAACAGGAACTACACTCTTAAAAGGCTTTTGGGGATCGTACACTTGTTGGAGCATCGGTGAACTCAACTCGGTAACCTAAACTCACCGACATTTGCCGTTTACTTTATTAGTGATATTCTTTATTCTTTATTAGTTATATTTTGTGTTATTTGATTTGTGTGAAATTCTAATTCTTAAAGCAGAGTAGCTCATACACAAACTCCCAAAAAAAGATTATTACTGATTTTTCTTCTATACAAATTTTAATTCTTAAGACACACTTTATTTATTGAGTGAATATTTATTTATTTATACAAGAGTCAATTGAGGATTTTCTGTAACTGATGAACGAGATTTTCTCTTTCAGTTATAATTCTGTTCAGCTAACACGCCCCTCCAGGATCGAGTTTCTATCAAGGATGTTGATCTTGGACCGATATATGGAAAAAAATTTGTGGGTCAGAGACTTCGTGAGGGAGTCAGCAAGTTGATCAATCGTGTGAACATGAGAAACACAGCTGCTGGCAGACAACTTGATCTCGTACAAAATGAAAGTTAATGGCAACATGCTTCATGCGAGAGTAGAAAATAGATTTGCACAAAGGTAAATCGCACCAATGTTATCACAGTAAATAACAGAAGTAGAAGTAGAGTGAATGTGAAGCTCCTTAAGCAAGTTGGTGATCCAATTAAGTTCAGTAGTAACAATGGCAATAGCATGATATTCAGCTTCAGTAGTAGACCTGGCAACTGTATTTTGTTTCTTAGAACTCCAACTAACCGGATTAGCACCAAGAAAAATAATATAACCTGATGTAGAGGTTCTATCATCAATATTTCCGGCCCAATCAGCATCGGCAAAGGCATGAAGCTGAGAGGGAGAGTGTTTGCGAAGAAAAATGCCATGATCAATGGTCCCCTTAAGATAACGCAAAATGTATTTGGCAGTAGTCCAGTATAAAGTAGATGACCGATGCATAAATTGAGATAATTTATTAACTGTAAAGGAGACATCTGAACGAGTAAGAGCGAGATACTGTAAGGAGCCAACTACTTGCCGATACTGAGTAGGGTCTGTAGCAGGACTACCATCACATAACTTCAATGATTCGCTAGAGGATAAAGGAGATGTAACCTTTTTTGCATCCTGCATATTCATCTTCAACAGCAGGTCATGAATATACTTTCTCTGTGAAAGAAAGAGACCGGAAGACGTAAACGTGACCTCGACACCGAAAAAATAATTCATGCAACCAAGATCTTTAAGAGAAAATCTGTCGGCCAATTGCTTAATAAACACTTGAAACTCCATAGAGTTATCACCGGTGACAATAATATCATCCACATAGACTAGAAGATAGATAGTGCACCCATGTTGGTGGCATGAGAGGGAATAAGGGTCCATGTAGCATTATGAAGAAGAGCATCATACTCCTTACACATGGTTTTACACCAATGTGGAGATTTTTGGGTATGAGTAAAAGATAATGGTTCAGTAGAGTCGGGGGAAAGTTTGGTGCTAACATATCCTAGAACGAGTTTACATTGGATGCCGGGAGGGCATAACAATATTGGAGGGTAAGGGCTGAGGGTTATCACTAGTGGAGTCAAACGGAAGGATGACAGAATCACCCGAACAATGTGAAGACAAAGTCTGGGGTTCTAGAAGAGAAGCTGGAGGAGCCGGAGGAGAGGAAGAAGAAAGGTGTGGAACAAAAGCAACAAGAGAGTGTGGATCTGGCAGAGGCATGTTGGAGGATGAAGATGTGTCAAAGGAACTCAATGGGACAATAGATTGCCTATGATCTCGAAAGGAAAAGAAAGACTCTACAAAAGTGACATGTCTGGAAACAAAGACTTTAACAGCATAAGAGTCATAACATCGAAAAGTATTATGTTCAAGAGAATATCCGATGAAAATGTAAGGGTGAGAACGAGGTTGCATTTTACTAGAATTGTAGGGACGTAACCACGGATAACATAGACATCCAAAGACTCTTAATGTTTATAGGTTGGGGCATTTTTGAAAGAGCTTTTCAAATGGTGATTGATATTGTAGAATAGGAGTCGGCATGCGATTAATGAGGTAGACAATAGTTTGAAAAGCTACAGACCAAAAGGTAGATGACATGGAAGCCTGATGGAGTATTGTTAGGCCAATTTCAACAATATGACGATGTTTACGTTTGACAGAACCAACCAATTGAGGAGTATATGGGGGGACTTAAGATGTTGAATACCGCAAGCAGATAGATGAGATGCAAGGGCTTGATATTCACCCCCACCATCAGAATAGTAGTTTTAATAGTGGTCTGAAAGTAGTTTTCAACTAAGTTTTTAAAGTTAGAAAAGACAACAGCGACATCAGACTTTTGACGAAGAGGATATAACCATGTGTACTTCATAAAATAGTCTACAAAGACAACATAGTATCTAAACTTATCAAAGGAAATAACTGATGTAAGACCCCAAACATCAGTATAAACAACCTCAAATAATTTAAAGCAAGAAAGAGAGGATGTACCAAAAGGCAATTGATGACTCTTATTGCTAAGATAAGCATCACAGTGAGTAATAACATTACTGGATTTAAAAATAGGAATTAAATAGTGAGAAAATAATTTTTGTTGAAGAGAGGTAGAGGGATGACCAAGCCGACAATGTCATATATCAACTGAGCAGCAGTGGAAGAGTTGGCAGTAGGCTGAGTGAGAAACAGGGCTGACGACCATTCATAGATGTTGTCTTTATTCACGTCGCGAACTAAGGATGCCCGTGCTTAAGTCCTTGATAAGAAAATAATTAGGAATGAATTCAATGAAAGTATGATTTTGGTGATAGAATTGAGAGACAGAAATAAGATTTCTTTTGATGTGAGGTGCACACAAAACATTATCGAGTGTGAAAGAAGTGGTATTAGAATTAAACTTCGTGGAACCAATATGAGTAATAGAAATCCTTTTACCATCACCGACGATGATGTCTTCATATCCGCCACAACCATTGTGTAGCGACAAGTCCTAGAGATAGGAAGTGATATGGTGGGAAGCACCAGAGTCCACAATCCAACTGTACCGACTGTTAGAAGGAGTAGTCATGACATTTGCCAGAGACCAGGTTGATGAAGTAGGGAGGCAAGGCCGAGACTGATAAACTTTGATAGTGTGATCGATTTTATCACACAACTGGCAGTGTGACATTCTGTTCTCAGATGAATAGAATTGTAACTGAACGAGAAGATCTCGTTCATCAGTTGAGGGAAATCCTCAAATGACTCCTATATAAATAAGTGTTCACTCAATGAATGATGTGTGCCTTTTGGATGTTTGGTTGAACTGAGCTATGATGGGAGGTCCTGGCAAAGGTGCTAGTAGCTTGGCATCACACTTCAGTTAAGTTTCATAGTCTGTCAACTTGTTGTAAAGTTCTTCAAAGGAAATTGGAGAGTCGCGCACGCGAAGTGCTACTACTAGTTCTTTGGACTCTGAACTCAGTCCATTAAGCATGTGGACGAGTACCTCTTCATCAGAAAGTGAATGACCTATCAAAGCCATATCATCAATCATTAGTTTGATATGTTATAAATAGTCAATAATAGTACTGTCCTCCTGCTTAAAGGTCATAAGGCTAGAAAGTAGTCCAAGCATACAAGTCCGTGAGCGACTCGCTAAGGTAGTTTATAACTTGGTCCAAGCCTCCGCAGCAGTAGCATTGGAGGACACAAGCGGGGCAATGGATCTAGCGACAGAAGCTTGAATTGCTTGGAGAATGAGTCGATCTTGGCGTAACCATAGCTTGTAGGCTGAATTTGATACTGGGTTAGGTTCTCCGGGAACATGAATCAATGCTGGTGGATAGCTGAGAGAGCCGTCAAAATAACCTAATAAATCATAGTCAAATAAAAGATTAAAAAATTAAGCATGCTAGGACACGTAGTTGCCACCTTTGGATAACTTAAAGAGAATGAGGGAGGCAACATTAATGGAAATAAGTCATGGATGTGGAGAACAATTCCCAGTTGATAAGAGAGTTGTAGTGTCAGAGGTAGACGAGGAAGACATATGAAACAAATAAAAAAGAACTCAAGAGAAATGATAGAATAGTGAGCAAAATAAAGAGTATAGAAGCAGATGGCTTCACAGTGATAGAAAGGTGACAATGATGAAATAGTGAAGAAAGAAGAAAAGAACCTCAAACTGGAGCAGAGAAAAGCAATTGCAGGAGTAGAAGTAAAGAGAATACCAGGGGCAGCCAATGATAATAAGAATGGAAGCCACACCAGGAAGACAAGGCTGTAAATCCGAATGTGAGAGAAGTAAGAAGCAGCAGTGGCAGTCCTTCCTTATAATTGACCGGCGTAGTTAGTTACGGCCTAGAAAAGCTGAGGCCTGTGGGGATTGCAAGAGCACAGGCACGCAGATTGTCGACTAAGGGAGGTGTGCTGAAGGCCAAAAGCAACAGCAAGTGTTGAAGCGAGCAGTCTTAGGCTGCAGAACCAGCCCTTCCAATGTCTAAAATGATGAAGCACACAAGAATTTTGAGGCTACCACTCTCCCTTTCAGCAGCTGCTACAGCTGCTTGGGCTGTAGGGGCAGATTGAAGTTGAATCTGATGGCTTTGTAGTCTTCGGAGAGGCGAGAGCCGATGCCAGAGATGGATGAGTGCTAAAGATTGTCAGGAGGAGTAGAACACGATTGATTTGTGAAACAACAATCGGGGCGGTGGAGTGTATTGCAAGAAGGTAACGGCGGTGGTAGAGACGATGTCCTTCGTGCGGTTGGGTAGCAGCAGGAGAGCACTGGCAAAGGGGAGAAGAGATGAGCGTTAACAGTAAGGGAAGTGATTAGCCATTCTCGTCAAGGTGGGTTCAGATCGACGACATCAGTCATGCGACTGCAACAGCACGCCCCACCCTAGCAGGAAGGTGGACAACAAAGGGAGCCAATGGCACAGAAGAGTAGCGGTTGTTCTGCTGCGATGACTGGGAGTAGCAAACCACAGGCATATTCTACTCCCGAAGCAGTGATATGATGCAAGGAGCAGCTGAAGATGGGAGGAAGAAAGGAGGAAGAAGCAGCTGTAGGCTCTCGTCGTCGGTTTCACTTGGCTACTGCGAGTTGGTGAGAGACAGCAACAAGGTGTTGATGATGCAATCTGGGAGCAATTCATCTCCAATTGTACGATGCTGAGTCCAGTAGACACAACAACCAGAGGATGCCGCAAGCACAGAGAAGGAACCACAACGATCCGCCAAGAGGAGTGATGGCACTCCGGGATCATTTTTGCTAATGCTGTCGTGTGACAGTGAGAAGAGAGAAGGGGTCTGCCACGAACCAGAACCCCTGTTGGTGCTAATGGGGCGGGCGACTACTACGATAGGGAAGGGAGTGGTGCGACAAGGCAGCACTGGGGAAGTAGAGGAAGAAGATGGCGATGGGTCTGACAGCGATGTGTCCAAGGCCTTCATAGTGACGTTGCTCAAACAAGATGGAAGAGGCGAGGAGGAAGGAGACGTGGTCGACAACGTAGAAAAGGCAGCAGGTATTTGCTGCATGTGTTGCCAAAAGGGATGCTCTATCGGGAGAACAAAGGTCGACCGACTGCAGCAAGTGCTGGGGAGCCCAACACCCTGACGCTGTTCGAGGAGGCAAGCGGCGACCCAAGCCAGGTCAACCTCCAGATTATTACCGCGTGTGCCAGTGCCGGTGAGGGAGAGACGGTGGAGAAAGGGTAGCAGTAGGGAATGGTGCGGGTTGCAGCATTGGCAGCGATCCTTTCGCTGCTACGCATGCTGCAGCGGAGTTGACGATGGGAGCAGCAAGCGACGAAGAGAAGGGCAGCGGGTATTTGTGTCAACGGTGACTTCTACATGCGGCTGGGAGTGATGGGAACTTATTGCTGTTTGACAGTGAGAAGAGAGCTTGCTCTAAGCAAGCTGCTCTGATACCATGTTTGAAAAGAAATGAGAAAGTAAAAAGGCACACTTCATTCATTGAGTGAACACTTATTTATACAAGAGTCAGTTGAGGATTTCCCTCAACTGATGAACGACATCTTCTCGTTCAGTTGCAATTCTGTTCAGCTAACACTGAGGGAGGTGTGCTGAAGGCCAAAAGCAACAGCAAGTGCTAAAGCGAGCAATCTTGAGTTGCAGAACCAGCCCTTCCAATGTCTAAAATGATGAAGCACACAAGAGTTTTGAGGCTGCACTATCCCTTCCAGCAGCTGCTATAGCTGCTTGGGCTGCAGGGGCATGTTGAAGTTGAATCCGATGGCTTTATAGTCTTCGGAGAGGCGAGAGCCGATGCCAGAGATGGATGAGTGCTGAAGATTGTTAGGAGGAGTAGAACACGATTGATTTGTGAAACAACAACCGGGTGGATGGAGTGTATTACAAGAAGGCAATGCCGGTGGCAGAGACGGCGTCCTTCGTGCGGCTGAGCAGCAGAAGGAGAGCACTAGCAAAGGGGAGAAAAGATGAGCGTTAAGTAAGGGAAGTGATTGGTCGTTCTCGCCAAGGTGGGTTCAGATCGATGACATCAGTCGTGCGACTGCAACATCACGACCCACCCTAGTAGGAAAGGTGGACAGCAAAGGGAGCCAATGGCGTAACAGAGTAGTGGTTGTCCTGCTGCGATGACTGGGAGCAACAAAACACGGGCAGATTCTACTCCCGGAGTAGTGATTTGATGCAGGGAGCAGCTGAAGATGAGAGGAAGAAATGAGGAAGAAGCAGCTGCAGGCTCTCGTCATCGGTTTCACCTGAGTGCTGTTAGTTGGTGAGAGACAACAACAAGGTGTTGATGATGCAATCTGGGGGCAATTCGTCTCTAATTAAACAATGATGAGTCCGACAAATGCAGCAACCAGAGGATACCGCAAGCACAGAGAAGGAACCGCAGCGATCGGCCGAGAGGATTGATGGCACTCCGGGATCCTTTTCGTTGATGTTGTCATGTGATAGTGAGAAGAGAGAAGGGGTCTGCCACGAACTAGAACACCTACCGGTGCTAATGAGGTGGGCGACTGCTACGACAGGGAAGGGAGCGGTGCGGCAGGGCAGTGCCGGGGTAGTAGAGGAAGAAGACGGCGATGGGTCCGACAGCGATGTGTCCAAGGCCTTCACGGTGATGTTGCTCAGACAAGATGGAAGAGGCGAGGAGGAAGGAGATGTGGTCGACAACATAGAAAAGGCAACAGGTATTTGCTGCGTGAGCAGCCGAAAGGGATTCTCTGTTTTTGTCGAGAGAACAGAGGTCGACCGGTTGCACCAACTGCTAGGGAGCCCAACACCCTGACGCTGTTCGAGGAGGTGAGCGGCGACCCGAGCCAAGTCAACATCCAGATTATTACCGCGTGTGCCAGTGCCGACGAGGGAGAGATGGTGGAGAAAGGGTAGCAGTAGGAAATGGCACGGGTCGCAGTGTTGGCAGTGATCCTTTCGCTGCTGCGCACGCTGCAGTAGAGTTGACGATGGGAGCAGCAGGCGACGAAGAGAAGGGCAGTGGGTATTTGTGTCGACGACGGCTTTTGCACACGGCTGGAAGCGATGAGAACTTGCTACCGTTTGATAGCGAGAAGAGAGCTTGCTCGAAGTAAGCTGTTCTGATACCATGTTTGAAAAGAAATAAGAAAGTAAAAGACACACTTAATTCATTAAGTGAACATTTATTTATACAGGAGTCAGTTGAGGATTTCCCTCAATTGATGAATGAGATCTTCTCATTCAGTTACAATTCTGTTAAGCTAACAGCCGACATAAAGGAAATTGGGATAGAAGGAGACTCATATTCAGTTTAGGACAGATGTCTTCATAAGTAAGGGCAACAATCTTGGTTAAGCCTGGCTGCTACTACCATAACCCTTAACGTAAAACCAAGCATTAAAGTGAAGGTTAGAAGATACGGATGCTTGTTCTGTTTGAAAGTTAAGTTACAAAAGAGTTGAAAGATCAATTGAAACATATAAAGCTTCTGAGTAAGAAACAAGTCCTATTATTAGTTTAGAACTTCAAGTATTGTTTGGGTGCGAAGTAAGGTCGACTTGAGAAGTAGTGCCAAAGTCGGTAGAAGGAAAGTGGAGTCGACAATAGAAGAATCAGTTCCCATTTAAAGCAGTGTGGTTAAGGGCTGCAATCACATTAGAAACTAGAAGTAGAGGAAATTGGATAGCTTCACATAAGATCAACATGACTAAGTGTGCTAACAGAAAGCTCGAATGATTTTATTTCTAGTTTCTCGACTAATGTTTACTATTGGTTATAAGTGTATTATAAGTCAATTACATGAGTGATGATATGTGTGACATGTTATATAATCTTTTTACTTATGATTCTTATTGACATATTCTCACATTATATATATATATATATATATAATGATGTCCTTAGTTCTATGTAATGGAAATCAGATCGCGATACGATCACAATAATGAGACCAATTCACATTTAAACACAGATCCTAAATAATCTCAATCATCAGTTACTTGAGATGGACATCAAGATAACCAAACATACAAGTGTACTGTATACTCGTCCATATGATAGAGACGGTTGGTCTAATAACCACTTGTGTGAGACACTAAGGATATAGTAAGATGCTCATTGGAGAATGAGTTCACTGATTGATCTACTTACGAATACTGTATGATTAATGATACCTATCGTCAGACAGCGATTTTGTAGTCCCAGTTGTATGTCTGGTCCTTAGACTTGAGACACCAAAGATGTCTTGTTTGAGTACTCCTTTCTTTGACGTTGAACTTACATGTTTGAAAAGTTTCAAATTTGGTATAACCAGTTATCGGGATTATTAAACAATTATATGAAGCAACTGATTATCAATAAAGGATCATTCACTCTCAGTATCATGAGAGGAATATCTCATGTGTTCTTGCTCAGATAAATCCCTGGCCAAGGTTGCTCGGATTGAGAGAGGAGTTCTCCGAGAGAATTTGTTTAAAGTAAGACTCAGACGAATTTTGTATGTGGCATGATAGTACCATGTCCAATATACGATTTATGAGATTTTAGATGGATGATGGACTACAGATATATGGTAATTGAGGATAGATAGGTTCAATGGATTTGATCCCCTGTATCGTCTAGGGACTATGGCGTAGTGACCTAGTACTTCTATAGTTAATGAATTGAGTGAACTGTTATGGAATAACGATTCATTGTCAGAAGGAATTCTGATAGGTAGGACACACGATCATCTCGGTATTGGGCCTAAAGGGTCACATATACATATAGTGGATGTTTCAGCAAGTAGATGATTGGATATGAGTTATCTAATTAGCATCTGTTCTTATTATATGAGACCTAATTAAAGACCAATTAAGATTATTGGATAGAGATTAAATAATCAAAGAGGAGTGGATAATTGGATGGAGATCAAATACCCACTAAGGTATGATCTATTAAGATTTATGGGTGGCTCTCAATAAATAGGACGTAGGGGTGCACAATAGTGATAGGCTAAATATTTGGCCGCCCCCTCTTATTCCCCTCCCTCCCTCATCTTCTCAGCCGACTAGCCCTTTCCCTACTATGAGATGACAGCGAAGAAGATAACAGATCTTCTTCCATGAGTGCTACAAGAATGTATGCAAGAGTTATGGGTTTTGGGCTACGATTGGAGGAGCATCGCTGCAAAGATCAATCGTGTGGATTGATAGGACTCCAGCAGGGTTGAATCCTAATCTCCCTATAAGTAGTCAATAAAACCCTACTAGATTGTAATAAAATCACTCCTATCTTATAAAGGAGTATGGCTAGGGTTTAGATTAGCCCTTAGGGCTGGTAGGCTAGGGTTTCCCCCTGCTTAGGTCGGTTATAGAGCCAACCTAGCCGCCACCTGTTCCCTCTAAGGCAGGTAGGCTATAGAAGGGGCAAAAGAGTAATTTTAATTAGGTAAGCACCCCTAGGGCTAGGGTTTGGAGCCCTATATAAGAATATAGCCTCCACCTCTTTTTATCAAGCAATCTATAATTTTAGTTCAGCCTTGTGCCAAGTCTAGGAGGGAGGAACCCCTACAGCGTTCCAAGGGTTGATCTCCCTTAAGGATCAAAATCTATAAAACTCTTTCTAGGGTTCTATCATCTAGTATCAGAGCAATGGATTTGCTGCCCCTGTAGCCATCTCAGCCACCTCCACCTTCTCAAGCAATTCCCACAATTGCTGCGACACGCGCCTCCACCTTCTACCCCAACCGTAGAACAAATCAATCTGCCGCTGCCCTTGCGTTTGATCTGAAAATCTGGTATATTTTTATCATCCACGCCTCTTCAATACTGTAAGATTTCTTACTTTACATGTTGAAGATTTTTCCCAAATTTTATCCGCTGTAAATTTCGTTCATCGCAAACGTTATCATCGTTGCAAAGGCGAAACGCTGTAGAAATTTTTAATCGATTATTGCTTCTTGAAACTAAACTTTTAATTATCATTTTTGGCTAAAACTTTTATACAATTTCATAGATCATCTTAGCTTTCATCTAAGACTGATCTTATGACAAAACCTCCTTCTGGATCTAGACTTATAGCGCTGCGATTCTTTGTTGCACAATACTGTAATTTTACTATGCAGAATCTGCCTTCCATTTATTGGCCTCTTGAAACCGAACTTTTGTTAATCCTTTTTGGCCAAAGTTTTTATACAATTCTAAAGATCAACTTAGCTTTCATCTGAGATTAATTTATGGAAAACATTCCTTCTGGAACTGGTTTTCTTATGCAATCTTTCACCATCATGCAGTTCTAGAATTTTTACTATGAATGATCTACCTTTCATCTTTTGCCCTATTTCCCTACTGTTATGCTGCCAAAATTTCACCAAACTTTTTACTGGTATTACCAACATCTGAACCAAGGATTTTTGCATAATTTTCTTGAACTTTCCTTTGGAAATTACATTGAGAAGTCATTGGTTCTCCGACGTAAAATCTGTTCAGCAGGATTGCACATCACAACACTTCTTTTCGTCAAATTCTATTAGATTTGAGTGCTATTTTTTGTGGGATTTTGGACTCTTGTTTCCTTATCTCTAAACCCTACCATCCTCACAAAAAACTCCTCAAATATTACCCTAAATGGAACCCAAATAGCCACCCAAATCAGCCCTAACCGCAGCCTACTTCCTTATCGATCCACTTACCTTTTCAGCCAACTTTCCTTACCGATACACCTACCTTTGCTGCCATCTATCCCAGATCTAAAATATATTTCCCTAACCTTCATCTATTGCTATCACAGCCCTAAAACCACACCAATTCGCAGCTTAAACTCCACAAAACTGTAGCCTCAAACCGTACCAAAAAACTGCAGCCTTCGGTCCACCAATTTTTCAGCCACCCAATCTCCCTTATCCCTTCAACCGCAGCATGCATCTTTTGCTACCAAACATTGCCAATAGCAACCTCTTATTGCCATCCTCCTTGATCAAAGCCAGTAGCAATCCTTGCGGCAAAAAGCTACCAGCAGCGATCTTTTACTGCAATCTATTTACATCATAGCCCGCAACAATCGTTCGCTGTCAACTATCTTAATCGCGGCCAGTAACAAATTGAACACAATAGTGGCCATCTCTCGCTCCATACTGCTACTTCCCTCCTCCGTAATAGCCGTGGTTTTCGCTGCCCCGTCTTCCTCCTATTGCAACCGCACCCTTGCTGCAACCGACGCCACCTGCAGCCACGAAGTCACACCACAGCCGCAACCAACGTTGTTGCTGCCCTCTTCTTCCTCCATCGTCACTGCTACCTTCTGACTCAGATCTCTTGGCTACCATCTTCCGACAAATATTAGCCACCAAAAAAATCGGAGCCTTGACGATGTTGCAGCATCATCGAAGGACCGCAACAGACGTTACTGCTGCCATTTTCTTCCTCCACCGTTGCTGCTACCCTTGGCTGCCATCCTCCACTTGGAGACTTCACCACCGCAACCCTGACATTGCTGCCATTGCTGCCTTCAACTTGAAGATTGCAGCTACACTCCTTAATCGGTTTGATTTGATAGGTTGGAGATCCTTACGTCATGACATCGGTGGGCTTATTCGAAGCCAAATTGGAGGCTCTTGAGACGCGTATGGATGTTAAATTATGGGCTCTCTTTGAGGAGTTTAGATTGGGCTGATCACTAAGCCCAATAAGATCACAACGTAGTGCAAATTTGGATTATGAAAAGAACCTTAGCGAAGAACGAGCGATGATCTGTCAAACCTCCACCATCCAAGAGTACCAAACTAGGTTTGAAAGGTTATCTAATCAAACTTATGATTGGTCTAAAAAATAGATATTGAAGACTTTTATTAAGGGCTTGAAGCCGGAGATTTAAGAAGAAGTTAAATCACGACAGCCGTACATACTTAAGGTAGTCATCTCCTTTGCGCGACATCAAGAGGAGAGATTGAACTATGAAGCTCGGAAGACTCGAGTTGCTCCCCGACCAGCGGCACCAAAGCTTTCACCTCCTCCTACTGTCAACCGACCCCCTCAGCCACAGAAATTAACAAGAGAAGACCTTCATGACGAATCGACAAAGGGCCTATGTGGGTGTTGTGATAAACTGTGGAGCCTAGAACACAAATGTAAAAAGGAGACACCACTGATGATTGTGCCCACTAAAGAACCCAAACTTGAAGATATGACTCTCGAGCCCAAGGAGAAGGATACACCACAATCAGCCACCCGCACGGTCCCTACCTTAGCCGGCTACACCAACCTGCAAAAATTAAAGATCGAAGGGTTTCTCGAGCAATAATCCATTATTGTCCTCATCGATGTCGGGAACATACACAACTTCATGAGCAGTAAGGTTGCTGCCCACTTAATGCTCCAAAAAGAAGATTACAATGAGTTCAAAGTCAAGATAGCTAACGGCCAAATTCTGAAGTACAACCAGAAGTGGTCGCGGGTTAAACTGAGCCTACAGGAGCAAGACATAGTTGCTGATTTTTTCCTCCTCCCTCTTGATGGTTTTGATATAGTACTTGACATCGATTGGTTGTCCACGATTAGAGATATTTTCTGAAATTTTTCGAAGCTAATCATGAAATTTTTCAGAAAAGAAAAGCAGGTGATTCTACGAGGGAGCCCAGCAACTACAACCACAACACAACACTTGGAGGGGGTACCAAAAGAAGAATCCAGTGGTTTCCCAATTCAAATTCAAGAGTTTCATGAGATTGAAGATAAAAAACCCCTCCCACAGCTTGTTGAATTTTTTGACGTCTCCACCCAACCGAGCCGACTACCTCCTCTGAAGCTGGCCAACCCCCATATACTGAACAGGCCAAAACTTCTATCAGTTGTTGCTCGACCAGATTGCTTCATATAACCTCAGAAGGTCGAAGATAAAAGGATCATCCAAGAGATGACATAGACAGATTATTCAGCCATGCTTATTTCCTGCTACGACACGTCGCTACATTTTTTTCCCCGGAGATAAGCTACTTCTAAAGTGTTACATCCTATCGAACTCACAATGGTTGATGGTGCAACACTTCTAGATCTCAGGTAACTTCCACGACTTTCCCCAGTATCGGACCATGATGCTTAAAGACTTACTTGATGATGACCTCCGATCTATGGCTTAAGACTGTGAGAAAATTGAGCCCCTCTAATGGCGAAATCAGAAAAGGGGAAGGATCATTTATAGGACTCAATGAATAATGAACATCATCCCTCTCATTATAAAGAAAGATGCACCACCTTGACTGAGTGGAACTATAGCCCTCACGACCATGATGTCATCCACACTAAATCATGTCCAGATGTTCATTATTGGAGCAGACACATCCAGAGTGGGGGTCAGCACCATCCTCATGCAAGATAGTCAACAACACGAAGAAGTAAAAATTGGTCCCGAAAAATCACCACTCCTACCCACCTCAGACTTAGATCGGGCTCACACCACTAGAGATTTTATCAGAGGATAGCCCTCACTCCAAAATAAGGCACAACTACTATTACAGAGCAACCACATAGCAGCCCATGCAAGGAAGAAACTTCCCCTTGACAAACGCCGGAGCAGAAGAAAGTTTCTTGAGAAAGATCAAGTCCTCCTTCATCTCCAGCTCCACCAGCACGAAATTCAAGCCTCAAGAAAGTGGTCTCCTTATTTCTTTGGGCCTTGCAAAATTGGGGATCATATTGGGGCCCTAACCTGGAGATCAGATCCATGCACCAGATCAAAATTACAGTTGATCCTCCAAGGATCCCACCTCAAATGAAAATTTAAAGATGATGACTCAGCTCAAGTTCTTCCAACTAACACCCAAGCTGATGAGGAGTTGAAGACCCGGTTCACTGAGTTCATGGAACTTCAGCCATGAGGACAAGGCTGATTTTAAGAGGGCGGGTTTGATAGGACTCTAGCAGGGTTGAGTCCTAATCTCCCTATAAGTAGTCAATAAAACCATACTCGATTGTAATAAAGCCACTCCTATCTTATAAAGGAGTATGGCTAGGGTTTAGATTAGCCCTTAGGGCTTAGTGGACGTCGCCCCCTTACTAGGTTGGTAGGCTAAGGTTTCCCCCTGCTTAGGTCGACTATAGAGCCAACCTAGTCGGTCACTAAGCCGACCTCTTTTTATCAAGTAATCTATAATTTTAATTCAGCCTTGTGCCGAGTCTAGGAGGGAGGAACCCCTACAACGTTCTAAGGGTTGATCTCTCTCAAGGATCAAAATCTATAAAGCTCCTTCTGAGGTTCTATCATGGATATCACTAGAGAGGAGGACATTTGATCTCCTTCATCTTCTCTATCTGAATTTGGAATTTCATGGATATACAATCTCCCTAGGTAATCAATCTCTCACGTATCATAGTTTTTAGTTTTATGAGTTTTTCGTATATCAATCTTTACAGACGACATGATACACATGAGAAATTGACTTTTGTTTTCGTTCTTCCATTGTAAATGTGATACTCTAATATTTACTTCTTTGGGCAATCAGCATTCAACCTAACCTCTACCATAAAATAACTTTCCTTTCCTCCTTGCTTATTGCTAACTTTCTACTTAAACATTCTTTCCACTCAGACTGCTTATCATAAGCTTAGCTTCTATATCGGATCAGATTACATTCGAACATGAGACTCTACAAGTATAGATGTGTTTGATGGTTACTTTTGAACCAAAAATAGGACTTGCTTATAACTTGTACTAATGTATAAATTAGGCTCCTAATGCCAAAAAGATAGGACTCAGTAACAACAACTACTAACTTATGTAAGAGCTCTTTACTATCTTTGCTTTTGTAATAGTTGCTTGTTCAATCCTCTTATTCTTATTACCTAAAAATCCATACCTTGAAAACATGAATCTCTAACTCCGAGTGAACACTAGAGAGAAACATTCTTAATGAAATTATTACTTTTGAGCACCTAGTTCAAGAGGTAGAAAATCAATTCAATATCATTCGACGCTAATATCAAGTCTTGCAATCAGACCTTTGCTTCTGCTTTTGTGCTCCTGTCACGAACTTAGCTGATTTTATTAAAGTCGTGCAACACCCTTACATGTCCATCTGCAAAGGTCAGCCTCCCTGAAACCTCCTAGGGTCTCGTAAAACCTACAAAAGATAAAATGGGTTAGGACTTATAAGCCCACTACTTGCTATACAAAGCATATACAAAAACCAATAGACACGAACAATCATGAGCATTACATCGAACACTTTATTTATATTTTTATCTGTAACATTCTCCCCCACTTATTCCTTTGACGTCCTTATCGAAGCTGCTGCAGACATAGCATCTCCTCGCTTTTTGCTGAATCTTTAATCTTCTATTTTAGCTGCAAACACCTCTTGGCTCCCAATTGCTCTGCACCACTATTGTTGAGTAGTCGAACTCTGATCCGTCATGCTACTTCAACTCACTAATGAATGACTCTGGTATGGGGTTGGCTGAGTTGTGCTAATCCTTGTTGATTCTTGCAGATCCTTTTGATAAAGGAAAAGACCTTCCTTGTTTTGCGCTAATATCTCAAATGTCTCATACTGCTTGAACTAGATGGATGCTTGTTAGAGCTTTAACGAGCATCATCTTATAGACTTTGAAGTTTTTAAGGTCCTTCATAAAAATGGCACATCGATTCTTCTTCAACTTAGTTGTCGCTTCCAAGTAGGTTCGCATCACTTCTGCTTTCGATTGATATTCTATTAGAAAATGAAGCAGACAATCTACTCTCAGTGGCACAGATCACCAATGGTGAGGATTTGATAACTATTATCTTCTATTAGGTTTCTTCGAAAGGTCTTTAAACTTGTGCATAGCTCCTCTACAAGATAAATAAGAGAACTGAGGTACTCGATTTCGCCCATTCTCTTAGGAGTTGAGAAGACAAAGTTACTTGACTTTACTCATCTTCTTGAGGTTGTACTTCATGCATCGAGTTGGTTACTAGTCTTTGCCTGCTCTTTCCTCACACTTCAGAAGCACTCGAAGTATTTGCACTCCTTGCATTGAGTAAGCTACTATGATTCACCTTCTCTTTGCCATCGAACTTTTGGAATGTAAGAAGTTTTGCCCGAAAAGAGTAAACTTTCACCCAAACTTGGAGCAAGTCTTTAATAGCTTTGGTCACCTTTGAAATTCTACCGTCTTCTCCATCATCTTTGTCGCCTACTCCTCTGAGTAGAAATGGTACAACACCATGTACTACCTACTTCGTTCCTTGGTTGAGCACTCCTGCATCAACCCGAAGTCCCCCACTTTCGATTATCTTGATAAGAAGCCTGTTAACATCGATCTTATAAAGTTCCTTGGTCTTTGTCATTCTACCTTGTCCTAGTACTTAGAGTTTGCCTATGCATTCTCCATCTCCTCTGCTCTTTTCATGACCAACGCTCTCCCTTTATGAGAGTAAAGGATCGATGACTCCACAGAAGTCACACTTTTGCGATACCATGGTGCTTTGCAAAGCCCATGGCCATACTATCTGTTGCCTTGCATCTGTGATCATTTCTTCGCGACTAGTAGATTTGCCTCTGCGGCACTACGGTACTCCTCTGATTCCACCTAATTTCTGACTAATGCCTTGGTTTTGGGTAACTGAGCCCTTTTGGACTCGTCGTCGCTTTCACGCTCTTTTCGACCACCTACTTCCATACTTCTGTGTTCTCTGAGCACTTTCCCTTGGTCGATGGAAAGACAGACTGTAACTCTCCTACATGGCCTTCGCTATCTTGTTGTAGGGCTCACGCTGATTTTATTCTCCATAGCTTCCTTGGTAGCAACGTTCGCTTACTCGGCCTTGTCCTCTGACTTGTCGGGCTCCCTTAAGCGAATGTAAGCATTGAAGTAGTCCAACTCTCTAGCCGCTCCGATCATACATCTGTATGATCAAGTCTCCTCTTTGGGACTCACTAGTACTTGCACTTGGAATTCTCCCTCAGTGGTACACAGCCCCTATATACTAATAACTAAGGCTTTCATCTGGTACAAGATTCGATACGCACACACGGAAGACTCGCTGCTACGGTATCATGACATTCACTCCTTGAATCCATAGCCCTTCTTTCCGTTGTATTGTTCACCAAAGTTGAGCTCCCAGTAGCTCCTGATCATACCTCTGCATGATCATGTCATTTACGGGACTTCTCTCGTGTGTGTTGTATTGCCTCGAACTGTTTCACCACAATCCGCTGCACCATATCGCCTCCTAATGACATATCCATTGCATTCAGATTCTTATGTGATGAACTTGGACTACGATCTCTCTATGTGTGGCCTCTTTCAACACATCGTAGGGCATCCACCACCTCCGATTGTGTTCGCTCCTTTGGCAATTCACTTTCGCCCACCCACTCTTAGGTCACACCTAGACGAAACATTGCTCTAGGATAGTCTGTCACCTAGTAGCTCTCAAAGTCCCCAGACTTCACTAAAATTGGTGCATCATTGTCTAAATCCTGGACCTCTATCCCCCACCAGCATAGTCTCTACTGTGCACCGCTTTCTTCATGACAACTCGAATGACAGCACTATGGTATATATATTCTTAAGAGTACCCGCATCGGCATCCTCTTGCCTCATGCTGAGGCCTTCTGATCCCAACTTCGCCTCTGTAAGTTGAATCATCTTAATTCCTCTATCAAATGCTTCTTTGAGATAAGGTGCATGTGCCCTGAAGTTCCCTTCGTCTTTGACACTATGCAAAATGAGTCTGCCCCATTAGAATGAAGAACCCATGGAACGACACAATATCACTCTTGTCTCTACAAGAGTTCATATCCTTGACCTCTGTCTAAGGAGTGCTCCGTGCTTCCGCTCCATGTTTCCATCTTCTATATCGACTCCCTTCATGTGGCTTAGATACTTCACCAAGTTCCACCCAAGTTGCTCCTCCTCTCGATTTGCATTGAGTTGATGGTGGCCCTCACGCCCACCATTGAGTTCAATTTCTATATCGACTCTAAATGTGTCTTCGTTTGATGTTGCCATTGTCGCTCCCCCATTTGATCTCGCAATGCATCTACCAATGCATTACTTCATTCGAGATCATGCAATGACTCCTCGCTGCTCACTTGGTCCATTGAGCTTTGTAGAGATATTGTCTTAAGGAACTTTTCCTCAACATATGTAGTCTGTTGTAGATGATTCTCCCTCTGGAGAACCATGACCCATCCCTCCTGGATATCTGTCATGTTGGAGCAACTTTCCTATTTTCATTCTTCCCTTTGGAAATTTCGAAGACCACCATCCCCTTGGACTACTCCGTCTTACTGAACATTTTGTGCATTGTTCTACCCCCCACAAATGCGCTTGCTAGATTATGACTCTTCGCCAATACATCTCCTGCTGCACCCTTCAAGGCATAGTAATATGTTAAACTTATTGCACACTTCAATCTCCTACGGACGTATCCTTTTCATGCCAAAGAGAAAGTTTCAATGCTCCATGGCACCGAGTTTCGGTCTCCTTGGGATGGCCACGAACACTCCACCGTCCGCATATAAGCCCTTGCATGAGTATCGAATTCTTCGAGTTAATAATTTCCCTCACCTCTGTGAGCTTTGCCCAACTCTTTTGATTATTGAGCAACACATCCCACTTTGCATGATCTCATCTTTTACCAAACGCCTCGCTTGCCTTGAGCACCGTCAAGTTTGGTTGCCAATGTCGAGCCGTAGCTCGAACTTAGTCATCTTAACCTTTGTGTGTTACACATTCTTTCTAGCTTGTATGTCCTCGTGGTGCCTCTCGCGTAAAGGATTGGTTATTCCTTTGAATGTCAATCAAGGATGTCTTCTCCTATGAGCGACTCCTTTTCCTACATCTCCATATCTGTTTCTCCCAAATAAATACGTGTGCTGGCTACCCTCCACGCAGCTTAGCTAGGTCCTCCACATTTGCATAGCAAGTATTTTTGCATGTGTTTATCCCGCTCTGACATCATCTATCACCCTTGCATGTTCGTCCGCAAAGGTCAATCTCCCCGAAACCTCCTGGGTCCCTTATGACCTATAAAAGAGAAAATGGGTTAGAAAATATTTCTCACGGGATCCACAAGTAACCACTTTAGCAAACACTTTATGTAGCCAATATAAATTACAACCATGGACTTTACAAACCCTGAACAGTTACACATAAGGATCAAGATCCATTATAGACCAAAGTCCCCACAAGTGTCTACATGACACAATTCTCATTTACAAGCCAAAATCGATCATGAAAGTTAATCAAATGAGGGCTGCTAAGCCTATTGTAAGCCCGCTACTTGCTGTACAAAGCATGTACAAAAACCAATAGACATAGACAATCATGAGCAGTACATCAAATACCTTATTTATATTTTTGTCTGTGATAGTTTATAGAGAAAATTCATTATTTGTTGACTCATCGGTACTCCTTATTTAAGCTCCCATCTTCTTCTGGCGCTGAAGTTCTATTAGGGAGTTAAGTTTGAATTGAGGAATTTAAGACAGAATACTAAGAGGGGTGAGCTATGAGATCAATTGTTGTTTCAGTTGGAGGAGTAGGATAGGAAATTGTGCACCTCAGGTAAGGAGTTTGAATTCCTACTTTGACTTGTTTGTGCTAATGGAGTTGACGAAGAAGCCGAATCAAAGTTTGAATATCTCTTATTATTAGCTTTGAAACAGAAATAGAGAATTGTATCTTCGAAGACTATATCTTCGCTAATCTTTTAACTCCTATGTTCAACTTAGAGAATTGCCTTCTTCATTCAAATCCTAACTCTTCCCTTGTTGACCTGATCCACTTGTAACTGATCCTTCCTATGATACCGATCCAACTGACCCAGTCCGTTTGAATTATCTCGTATAGAAACTGATAATTATTGATGAAGAATAAAAAAAGGTCCAATAAAATTCTTACTTTCGAGGCGTTAACGCAGTGTCCATTCCTAGGGTTATATGAAAAAGATAGATATTCAACTTAAAGTATTATTAAGGCAGACTTAAATCGAAAGTAAGTTCCAATTCCAGTGTCAGCTATAGAAAGTCAATAAACCAGTTCAGAAAGTTCTGTTCAAGTCGAGTCTAATCCTAGTGCTTGTGTTGATACTCATTTTCTTGTCTAAAGCGCTGATTCATAACCCTTACTGATTATGTTGCTCTTGGCTTTGGCGTGAACTAATTAACACTCCTGTGTCAGTAAGGGCTATGAATCAGCGCTTTAGGCAAGAACGGAGACAGGAAAGGCAAACTAGGTGCTAATGAGACTCAATTTCATTCTTTAATGCCAGTACTAAATTCTGATTCTTAGCTTAAAGGCAAATACCTAACCTTGACAAATTACTCTTTCTTCTGCTCTTTCTTTTGACCTAAACTCTCAAATCAAATTTGAATGTGAAAAGCACATACATGGTTAGTTACCTAGTCTCTTATACCCCTCCACTCAAGCTAACTTGAATTTTGATTTTATAGTTTCATTTTTGCTTTTCTACTTTGAGAGTGTTAGGATCGAGTTGACACTAAGAGGGGAGGGGAGGTAGGGTGCATGAATTAGTACAAGTGTATGATGTACTCGGTTTGAAAAATATGCTTGAAGTAAAAAATCGAAACTAAAAGCGTTTTTCCTCAAGATCAAGCTAGAGAGCGATTAAACTTAAAAATGAATGAAGAATCTTGATTTAACTATGGAATGCTAAAATAAAAAGTAAGTAAAGAATGCTCATAGAGTTTATAGTGGTTTGGGCAAAAGCTTGACCTACGTCCACTCGAGTCCTTCGTCGAGACTCGTCGGTGTCCACTAATGATCTTCTTCTACAGGTTAAGATCAAAATCTCTTATACTTTTCTCCTTTTCACAGATCCAGGAGATAACCTTTACAATTCTCTTAACCCTCCCTTAAACAAAAACTACATTTAACAAAAAAGAGGGGGAGCTCTCAAGGAATTACAACAACATTTTCACATGTTTTTCACTCTTGATTCTTGCATCCTTAAGCAAGAATGAGTGGGGTATTTATAGGCCCCAAATAGCTTCAAGAATGAAATTAAAATTCTCATCGACTATGTCTTCTTGGAGATTGTATCTTCGAAGACTATATCTTTTCCGACCTTAGGTTAACGAAATAAGCTCAACCTAAGCTCAACTTTAACCCAAAGTGGACCCGATGACCTCAATGATTAATTGGATTTCTCAAAATCTAACTTAATTAGGACTCAATTATGATGCTAATTATGATACACTACATAATTATAGTCATTTTTGTTCGACATGTAAATTGATCTTTTGAACTCCCAGTGAGTCTCTTGATCATCTTCCAGCGAACTCCCAGTGTACTCCCAGTGAGCTCCTGATCACATTCGGCAAACTTTTGGCGAATTCCTAGCGAGCTCCCACTACATCTTCTAAACCCCGACACGATACCCGAATTTGACTCCGGCTTAACATTAGATTGTATTACCTTTTCACCATCGTAGTTAATCCTGCATCACTCATCTCTAACACACAGGTTAGATCATAAAACTCATCAATTGATTTCATCATCAAAATTTATTATTTAACAATGTCCCCTTTTTGATGATGACAAACAAGATGAGAGTTAACCTTAACTCCCTCATGTATATGTCGGATAAATAGAGCAAACTTGAATTCAAAAAAACCGATCACTTTTGAATTCAAGAATAACATTTTGACAATATTAAAATTTTCACAATTTAACCATTCGTGATATCATACATGATAAAATTTTCAAAGCATTTATCATCTTGGTATCACATGATAATTAATTTCAACTAAAAATATATACATGTCATCAATCATGATACAACACCCATCTTTTTGGTATCATATAAAAATTTTAAACATTTCAAAGATCTCAAAATATTTCTTATGTCATCAATTATGGCCTTTGTCATCAATAAAAAAGAGAAATACTCAACTTATATTTGAATATTATTAAATATTTATCACAACATTTAGTACATAAAGAAAGCAATCTAGTTCATTTCTCCCCCTTAGTAAAATAAGAAGAAAAATAAAAATAGAGTTTAATCTATTTCGTATCAAAATGCATTCTCTCCCTTTATAAATAAAATAAAAATCAGGTATCCCAAAGAGAAATCAAATATGAAGAGAGAGGACACATATTCATGAATCCAAAAATCAAAATATTGAAAAAGAGCTCACTAGAAAATTTTGAATCTTATTTTTTCTTTTGTAAATGTCAAGAAGAAATAATTAAGTAAAACCATTTCGAATGAGAGTTCCAAAAGCCAAGAAATCTAAGAAAAATATAAAGCTACTCATTGCATTTAAAAGATCATCTCATGTAAGCATAAAGAGAAAAAAACTCAAGAAATCTGAAAAACATGATAGCAAATCGATTTAAAATCATCTCATTTAGATTTTCAAAGGTCAAGAAATCCAAAAAAATATGATAGCAAGTCAAGGTCAATTTGCAAATCAGGTATTTCTCATGTATTTAGAAAATTTAAAATTTCTAATTCTATTCTAAGCAAATTGTTCCTTATTTAATTATTTTGTTATAATTTAACAATTTTATCATATCTAATTCTCTTCTTTGTTTATCATATATAATTTAATTATTCCTCATTCAATATTAAAATTTTTATCATATTCAATTCTCTTCTTTGTTGCAAGATATTAATTTTACCTCCCACTTTGGTCATTGTCAAAAAGAAGGAAAGGATAATAAGATACAAAATCTTTTCTTTATCAATTTTCAAATCATAATCAATGTTAAAAATATCAATTTGGTGATAAGGTCTACCATTCATGAATATAAGAAAAAAATACATCATGTTATTCAGTATATTAGTATCAAATCATGAATACCAAAAGATATGATTTAATTTGATAATTTTTTTAGGTCAAAAAGAAATCTTATAAGATTAAATAATAAGAAGGATCTTGATTCATATAGATAATTTTCTTTAATAAAATAAAATAATCCTAGTGAATGATCTTGATTTATATAAAGATATCAAATTATGATTTTTAAGATGTCAAGATCATGATACGACCTTTTCTATGGTAAGTTGCATAGGAGAAAAGATAAAAGATCTTGATTAAAATTTCAAGTTATCAAGATCATAGTTCATAATAAAAATCTCAAGTTATAAGATCATAAATCTTCTCTTTGGTAAAAAGAAAATTATAGAAGTAAAAAAAATTGATTTTCATAAAAGATACCTTAAATCAAAAGATTACAGGAAAGTTCATGACTTGGTCAAGAAAAGAAATCTTATTCAAATTTCAATCATCAAAATCATCTTTATAGTTCAAGAGATTTAACAATAATGGTATTACTTTATCTCTTATTGAAAACTTGATTGAGAAATTTTTGAGAAAACACTTTCCTCTTTTTAGTTGTTTCAATTCATGTAATTTGTTTCAAAAATGCCTTCCAAATCAATGCATGGTCATTTAAAAACAAAAATCAAGTTTTATTTCAAATTAATTATCAAGATCAATAATAAAATATTTTCAAACAAAAGCTTCAATTTATTTTAATTTCAATGAATTTTCCTTCTTTAGACTTAGTCTAATAAGTTATCATGCAATTTTTATTCTTATTTAAAAATTTTAATTTTTGAAAAACACTAGAAAGTGAAGCATGAGTTTTTTATTTTATTTCAAGCCGTAATTCAAGAATAATCTAACATTCAATCATACAATATGCAACATATTTCAAGTCAATCATGGAATCATTCAATCCATCTAATATAATATTCAAATTAATCATTAAACATACATGCTAATATTTTTCATTCAAGTGATCAATCTTATCTAAGACAACATACAACCCATTTATCATTTCAATCATCATACTCAAATCATTCATTCAATATACATATCGATAATATTCAAAAGATCAAGGTTTATTTAGATAGATATTTTCTTTAGTCAAAACCATGAAGAATCATAGATTAAAAAAAACTTGGACTCATAACAAAAAGATTTGTTTGGATAAATATTTTTGATAGTCAAGAAGGTTTTTTTATATAAAATATCT
Source organism: Ensete ventricosum (assembly GCA_029747655.1). Classification (NCBI taxonomy): domain Eukaryota; kingdom Viridiplantae; phylum Streptophyta; class Magnoliopsida; order Zingiberales; family Musaceae; genus Ensete; species Ensete ventricosum. Next base: position 32,035,473 of record JAQQAF010000003.1, on the reverse strand, counting down.
CTCAAATCATAGAAACCAATATATCATCTTAAAAAAAAGATCATATGAAAACACATCATCAAAATTATTTTTTTTTGAGAAATTTCAATAAATGTAACATAGATAGTTTCCCACTAGAATATAAGTAAGATATTAAGTTTTAATTTTTGTACTAACATGCTCTAGTTTTCCATACAAAATCCTTGCATTATCGAAAAGCAATCAAGATTAATTTTATAACTATGAATCATCAAAAGATTTATTGTCAATAATTTTAATTCTAATATTTCTTATTTTTGTTATTTAAGCTAGTGAGCTTGAAAAGAATGTTAGATCTTAAGTCACGTGTCCTGAATATCCACTATCAAAATATCATTTTTGGTTTGCTCCTAGCCTTTGTTTGGAGTCAAACCTATAATAAAGGTGATTTTGATTTAGGTACTCATTTGACTTTTGGTCCCTCGTGAAAAGTTCGATCCATTTTCACTAATATTTTTTGGTTGTTTATGATTCATTTAAGAACCCAAATCAACTTATGTGGACTATATATTCTAAAAGAGCATCTATAGGTAAAGTATCCTAATCTACTATAAAAATTACATTTGAGTTTGGGAGAAGAGTGTAATATTGGTCCTCTAACAAAGTTAGTTGGCTTTTGATATGTATTACTCATAAAGCCAATACTTTCCTCATGAACATGACTCTTGCAAGGATCATGTTTAGAGACTTGTTGCCTATCTTAAACATTTCTAAGGTTTATTTTAATATGACATTTTCCTTTCTAATTTTATCTAGCATTTCACATTTCAAGCAAGAAGTACGTGTTGTTGATACACTATTCATGTTTTCAAATTTACTAGCAAGTAATGTATGTTCCTTCTTAAGTAATTTATAAAATTTACTAAGATTTTTTAATTTATCAAATAATTCATGAAATGCATTTAACAATTCATTAAAAAGTAAGGAGGCTTTAGGTGAGTTACTTACTTCATCGTTGATAGCCATAAGCGCGGGATTTTCTACTTCTTCTTTATTGTCCTCTTGATTTGCAGAGTGCCCCAGCTTCTTACGTTCATAGCAAGAAGTTGTATCCTTTTTAAGTATATATATATATATATATATATATATATATATATATATATATATATATATATATATATATATATATATATATATATTATAAATCATTTTGGTTCTTTTGTCATAAGTTCAAAGTCATAGACCTCATTACTCGAAGTTTCACTTGAGAATTTATCTGGTGTTCTCAGTTCAATTTCATTCCTATTCTTTGGAAGGTGTTCTTCTTATTTTCTCGGTTCAATATTTTTTCTGTTCTTTAGAATGTGTTCTTCTTTTGTTCTTAGTGTTAATTCCTTTTTGTTCTTTAGAAGGTTATTTTCATGTTCATCTTTGTAAGTCATTTTATTTATTTTTGATTAATTTATTTTACTTATGATTTCGTGTGTGATTTCTAATATGTGTCATATATCAAAAGTCGAATAATAAGCAGAAACCCGATTCAATTTGTTTTTATCTAAAGCGTAAAATAAAGTATTTACAGCTTTAGCATTTAAGGAAAACATCTTTTCTTCATGATCATTCTAATCATTTATCGGATTGAATAACTTATGAAAACTATTTTTGATAATATTTCATAATTCAAAATCCATCGAAATAAAAAAGTATGCATTCTAGTTTTCTAATATGTAATAGGTCTTATTGAACATGGGAGGACGTGTGATAAAGTATCCCTCATTAATGTCAAATTAAGTCATTTACTCGTTTAGGTGTTAATCCAACTGAGTATATCCTCGATCTGATACCAATTGTTAGGATCGAGTTAGCACTAAGAGGGGGGGGGGGGGTTGGTGAATTAGTACTAGTGCAAGGTGTACTCGGTTTGAAAATTATAGTTGACGTAAAAACTGAAACTAAAAGTATTTTTCGTCAAGATCAAGTTGGAGAGCGATTAAACTTAAGAACGAATGAAGAATCTCGATTTAGCTATGGAATGCTAAAATAAAAACCAAGTAAAGAAGGCTCATAGAGTTTATAGTGGTTCGATCAAAAGCTTGACCTACGTCCACTCCCCAAGTCCTTCGTTGAGGTCCGTCGGTATCCACTAATGATCTTCTTCCTTATGTGAAGATCAAAACCCCTTATACTTTTCTCCTTTCATAGGTTTACGAGATGACCTTTACAATTCTCTCAGCCCTCCCTTAAACAGAAACTACACTTAACGAAAAGATGGGAGCTCTCAAGGAATTACAATATCATTTGTACAAGTTTTTTGCTCTTGATTCTTACATCATTAAGCAAAAATGGGTGGGGTATTTATAAGCCCCACATGGCTTCAAGAATGGAGCCAAAATTCTCAGAGACTGTGCCTTGTCAGAGATGGTGTATTCGAAGACTGTCTTTTTTGACCTTGGGTTCAACGAAATGAGCTCAACCTAAGCTCAAATCTAACCCAAAGTGGATCTGGTTGCCTCACATTGAGTTAATTTAGATTTTTCTAAATCTAACTCAATTAAGACTCAATTACGATGCTAACTATGACACACTACATAATTACAATCGTTCTTGTCCAGTGTGTCAATTGATCTTCCGAACTCTTGGTGAACTTTCCGACATCCTCCGGCGAATTCCCGATGAGTCTCTTGATAATCTTTCGGTGAACTCCCGACGTGCTCCCAATCACCTTCGGTGAACTCCTGACGAACCCCCAGCGAGCTCTCAATTTATCATTCAAATCTTAGCACAATGCCCAAACTTGATTTCGGTCCAACATTATATTATATTATCTTTTCATCATCGTAGTTAATTCTACATAACTCATCTCTAACATACATACATATTAGATCATAAAACTCATCAATTAATTTTATTATTAAAATATAAAATTCAATACAGAGCACCAGTTATAAAATTATTTAATATACAAACACAATAATACTAAAAAAAAACATTCTCCCTACGCCAACAAAGAAAGGTAAAACCAAAACAATATGGCTGGACGCTCCACTCAACAAAGACGAAACCAACAAAGTCAACAAGGCAAGAGGAAGTAACCTCTCCCTCTCTCTCTCTCTCTCTCTCTCTCTTATAGACATCAAATCTAGACATCGCGCTTCATTGAATACCTGTAATTGCTTGCTTTTATATCCTGTTTCTTCTGGCGCATCTGGGCATTCTTGTGCCTCTGATCCTAGAATAGGAAGTCCACTTTAATAATCAATCACTTGTTGCTTACTTTGGCACACCAATTGAATTATTGAGCACTTGGTATAGAATTTAGTGGATACAGTACTAGAACTCTACATTCAACTTGACTTCCTGCAGACTTTCGAACTGAAGTAAAAGACTATAACTAACACATACTTTCGGGTTGGGTTCGAGCAAGCACAAGAGGGTTTAAACCCATAACTCCACTCCCTTGCCTTATTAACGGAAACCTTTGTATGCTCCCTTTGCTTTGCTTGCATCTATAGATAGATCTCCTTAGATCCTTATTTGTCTTATAAACCGGACCTGTGTTTTCAACAACTCCCTTTCATGACACCACTTAGTTTTAATCCGAGTCAACAAATACATATTTTCTCTCTGAAGCACCACCGATAGAATTTTCCTTTGGTCAGTCTGTGCAGTTTCATATCTTAGAATAGGAACTGGCAATTCACTTGTTGAGTTTTAATTTGGAGTGTATTATCCTCTCCTTGGTTACCTAGATCTATCTAATGTAATGTGAAACAATCACTTCTCTCTACCGCAACACCATATTTTTTAGGTTTAGGCTTGTTTTGTTGAACACCTGATTCTGATCCTTCATTTGATCTCGTTCTCAACAATGGAACTGTTGATTCTTCTACTTCAACTCTGGTTGACTTACCGCTTGCAACTTCCTTCAGTACTGCATCCTCTGTTATAGATGTCGACTTAACAAGCACTAGACTCGAAAAGGAGAGGAAACCCAAGAATTCTACACCCGACAACATTGCCAACACCTTACTTGAGAACTGATCCTTGAAACAAAAGTCGTTCAGATTGGATTGCAAGAAACGATTTTTAAGCGCTTCAGATCTGAGAACTCCAAGATCACCTTTTTTGACTTGAAATTTGACTCTCGAAACTCAGCTCAATCCTCTTATGTTTCTTCTATCATACTTAGCTCAACACTCTTTCTTCTGTTTCTTACCTTGCACTTCAATTCTGTATTTTTAGTTTAACTGAAGACTAAATACCCTGCTCCTTATCTTCTAACTGAAACTACGCTTTCTTATCTTGCTACCTAGGAGAGGATTGAGTAAAGACATAAACTCCTGATCCGTATTCCGATTCTTATTATTCTAATCCTAATCCTTTTCTTTCTCCCGCTTCTGATATGGTTGATTCTGGGTTCACTCTTCACTCTTCCATATGTTGCTTATGCTTCTCGGTGTAATAGTACTTACTAGTTTGTTGTTCCATATTGTATTCTCTATTTGAAGTTTTTTATTCGATTCCTTTATATATTCTATTTTCTTTTTTCGGTGAAATAAGTTCTGTTGGTTTTCGAGCACCAAATGCTAGAAGAAAGTAACTACATATGCTGACCAGGTATTGTTTTTGGGAGCTAAGCCGTTGATTCATTCTCGTCGCCAACAAAGATGGATTCAACTCATACACAAGGAGCTGAAGAAGATAGGACAAGATAATAAACTGAGTTACCAACAGACGGTCAAAAGGCTTCAAAAGACATCTTTATCGTTGTTTATTTATCCTGCGAGAAACTCCTATTACAGCTAATAATTTAATTGAAACTAAGAAACAAGCCAAAGAATCCATTTTAGCTTAACATCTTGATGGTTCCTTTCCTTGCGCACCCAACCAAAGATACTCTACATGAGCTGAAGCGGAACAATCCCATGGTTCACTTTTTGCATTAGGAGAGAGAGATCGAGTCAAGAACAAACTAGAACCGCAGATCTCCCTCTCGCCAACCTTTCGCTTCCACTCTAAAAAGTAAGAATTCAAGTTATGGGAAAGAATAAAGTATAGGCCTCGGTTAAATTAAGAAAAGAATCCAATTAAGTACCGGCTTTTGCTTTGAAGTGAGGTATGTTGTTGGAGCAACGAGTTTATTCTATAGCAAACCGAGTAGGGGAGAGGATAGATAGCGGTTTACTTGCATTGAGGAGAGAGCGGAGGGGTTCTTAGTTGGAGTACTGTAATTACCTATGGAGTACCTTGGATGTTGAAAATAATTGAAGTAGATATTCAGTTAGAATAATCTTTTAGTTAATATAAATAAATGTTTTTTATTCATTCTAAAATATTGTAGACTGTAAATTAAAAATACTTCTAATGTCCTTTATTATTTTCTTCCTCTTTTCTCTAAAGTTTTATAGAAAATTCAACAGTGGTATCAGAGCCTACCTGATAAAGAAAATCAAAATAAGTACATCAATCAAAAAGAAGGGAATACTAGTAGATCTAAAAACAAAATTCATAAAGAAAAAAGACGATGACAAATATTAAAGTAAGTATTCCTTATCAATTTATTCATATCTTCAATGGTAATAATTATTAATTTTAGATTGTTAAGATGAAAACTGAATTTATTTCATATTAATTATGAAATTTGGTAGAAAATGATTTTGATAAGTATGATATGCAGAATCCTAGTATTACAAAAGATCAAAAAAATCAAATGAAATAAAATATATAGAAAGATGCCCTCTATATGCTATAACAAGTAATAGATGATTCCCTATTTCCTCAAATCATGATGGCATCAACATCAATAGAAGCCTCGAAGATATTAAAAAATATATTTAGAGGTACAGAAAAGGTAAAAATTTCAAAGCTTAAAATTCTTCGTCATGAATTTAAAACTCTTATGATGAAAGATTCTGAATCTATCACTGATTTTTTTTCAAAAGTTTCTTATAGTGAAAATATTTTTTTTCCAAAATCTATCGCTGTGAATCAAATAAGATCCTATGGTAAAAATCTAAAAGATCAAACTATAGTAGAAAAAGTTTTACAAAATTTATCTCCAAAATTGATATGATCTCTACTGCTATAGAAGAAACTAAAGATACAAGCACATTGTCTATTGATGAATTAATGAGCTCTCTTTTAGTTCATGAACAAAAATTGAACAGATCTTTAGATGAGGTTTTAGAACATATTTTTCAAATAAAGATATATAAGAAAAAAATAGAAGAAAAAAATCAGAAATCATATCTAAAGAGAGAGATCAAAATGGCAAAGGATAAGACTGATTAAATGAAGGTAACAAAGAAACTTGACAATATTTTTGTTACAAAAAAATAGGGCATATTGAAAGAGATTATTGGTACAAAATAAAAATCTAAATATTTATCTTTGCTCTTATTGTAAAAAATATGATATGTTAGGATCAATTAGCACTAAGAGAGGAGGGGAGAGGGGGGGGGGAGGGGGGGTGTGGGGGTGTGAATTAGTACAAGTGTAAATTATTATTTTAATAAAAAAACTTTTTGCTTTAAGCAAGATAGAAAATATAAAGCTTTTCACAACAAATGAATGATTCAAAGAAAATGCTAAGTTTTTGCTTAAAAATGACTTAAGAAGGAACAAGCAAATCCTAACAAAAAGATAAGCAATGTCGAAAGGAAGTGCTTGACTGAAATTTTTCTTTCAAAGAGTAAGTAAAAATTGGAAGCGTCTATTGATATTTAGTTCAAAATGATTAAGAACTCGACAATTGCAAGTAGCAAAATGCAATAAGTAAAAACACTCACAATTATAGTGGTTTAGCACCAAGCGGCCTACGTCCACTCCTGAGTCCTCCTCCTTGAGGCACACCGACATCCACTACCGATCTTCTTTGGGTGAAGACCAAACCCTTACAATATTATAAGGGAGATAATATTATAACTCTTTGATCACTCCCTTACCTTTTTTCTTTTTCTTACAATTGACACAAGTTTTTTATAGAATTTATCCCCCAAAAGTGTTGTATGGAATGTAAGAAAACTTAGGATATTTATAGCCCCAAATGACTTTAGAATTTTTGAGTCAAAATTCAAATATACTTGGAAAATCTGGGTTCGGGCGGTTCAACCACTAGCTTGAGCGAGTCAACTGCCAAAAAGTACATAGAATCCAGGGTACGGGCGGTTCAGCCACCCAGCCTGGACGGTTCAACCGATGACAGCCACCCAAAATCCTAGAGGCGGCGGTACACTCGTCGCTCACTAGCGGTTCAACCGTCGGGAATCCCGAAAAAGTGATTCCCTTCACTTTTCTAATCCCGAATTGAACCACACGTTGACCAATTATCTTGTCAACTAATTAAACTCAACCCAAGCTCAATCAAACCCTTTTATTGGACCCAGTTGCCTTCTTGAGTTGATTTGGATTCCTTTCATATCACACTCATTTAGGACTCAATCTTAATCTATGACTTAAAGATTACAATCAAACATGACCACCAAGCTTACAACATCACTTTCGTAATCTTGCAACCTTCGGCATTCCCTGCGACGAGTCTTACGATCTTCCTCCGGCGATCTCCCGACGTGTTCCTAGCAATCTTCTTGATACCTTCGACGAAGTCGTATCGAACTTCCGACGAGCTCCCACCTCATCGTCCAAACCTTGGCCCAATGCCTAAGCTTGATCCTAGGTCCATATCTGATCTGTAACTCATTTTCACCGTCATGGTTAAACCTACATGATGCTAACTATAACTTAATTAATTATAATCAACATAGCCACAAATCCACTTCAAGACCTTCCCAACTCCCGGCAAGCCTTTCGGTTATCCCCTATAATCTTCCGGCAAGTCTCGGTCTTCTTCCGACGAACTCCCTTGTGCCATCTTGGCAGGCTCCCGATACCCTCGGTGAGCTCCCGACATATTCAAAGCGAGTTCCCAACCGTATCGTCCGAACTCCGGCCCGATGCTTGGACTTGACTCTGGCTAAACCTCTGATTGTAATAATCTCACTGTCATAGTTAATCCTACATCAATCAACTCTGACAACCTTATTAGATCAAACACTCATCAATTGATTTTATCATCAAAATTCGAAATTCAACAATCTCCCCCTTTTTGATGATGACAATCAATTGATGACAGGAGTTAATCCTAACTCTCCCTAAATCTATCACAATAAAGAAAACTTAAATTCAAGATAACCACATCCTTTTGAATTCAAGTATCATGAAACAAATCATATTCCAAGCAAATGTCAACACAAATTTCTATCAAGTCATCGAATCATGAATTTTAAAACGAAATATGCATCCATATCCAAGATATCCAAATATATCATCAATATCATGTGTCATTAATGTATATCATTAATATCATGTGTCATCAATATATATTTCTCCCCCTTTGTCATCAACAAAAAAGTGAAATGTATAGCTAATAATTTCAAAGCACATGATAACATTGATCTCCCTTAGTAAAATAGAATATGCATTATAAAATTTTCTTCCCCTTCATGATTAATAAGGAGAGAAACAAGAAAGGAGTTGTGAAAGCATCATTAAGAAGAGCTCTTAATAAATTTCAAAAAGAATATTAAGATGAGCTCAAAAGTCCAAGTTGAAACTATTTTAATCACATCATATGTAATACATCATATCATCATAATAAAATCATGATTATTATTCCAAATCATCATGTATATTTTCAAAAGCAACATGCATTATCATCATACATGATTTCACATTATCATATCTTCTTCCCCTTTGTCATCGACAAAAGGAGAAGTGCAATTAGCAAATTTTTGATATATGAAAGTTTAGCAAATTTTTCATCACTTTAGAACATGCAAGCTAGTGAGTTCTTTCTTCTCTTTTGAGAAGTGCAAGCTTATAAATTTTGCTTCCTTTGTAATGTTCAAGCTAGCAATTTTATATCATGCAAGCTAACAAGTTGGCAAGTGTTACTTAGCATTTTTTTTTTTAAATGTGAGGTTAAGTAAAATTTTTGATTCTCTTTTGAGATGAGCAAGCTAGCAAGTTTTACTCCCTCTTTGTCATTGTCAAAAAGAAGGGATGGTTATAATAGTGTAAAACTTTTCTCATTACATCATTTTTCAAATCATCAAATGAAATATATCAAAAAAATTAATATGATGATGAGATATACACTTCACGAAGATAAATTATGAATATCAAGAGACAAATCATAGGAGAAACAAATAAAATATCTTGATTCATGCATAAGAAATCTCAAGTTGTCAAAATCATGATTTATATAAAAAATCTCCTTTTAAATAATACAAGAACACATAATAGGATATTTTGATTCATAAAGAATTTCAAGTTATAATTTCGAGGAATCAAAATCATGATATAAGTAAAGAACTCACTCAATTTTGAAATCATCAAAATCACTTTCAAGAGATTAAAAAATAAAATTAATAGACTTATCGGTCTCTTGAAATGCTAGTGATTTCTTTTCTCCACTTTGTGTGAACAAGAATGTAGAACTAATGTGGAGAAGTGAAAAATATCACAAAAATACTCAATTTTATAGATGTAAATTTTATAGATATAAATTCTAAAATATAAGAAAAAAATCAAGAGCTACCTATGTAATTTAATTTATCTTATATAAATTTGAAGCAAGGTAGCAAATCAAGCAAATCATGCATTTTGCATGTATTTAGAAATTTAAAATTTAAAATTTTCTTCTAAGTAAATTGTTTCTCATTCAATGTTATCATATCCAATTTGCTTCTAACTATATTGATAATTTTATCTCCCACTTTTTTGTCATTATCAAGAAAGAAATATGATTGCATAATTTCTTCTTAACATCCATATTCAAATTACGTCTAAAAGTACAAGGAGATAATGTCATAAAATCAAATCTTTATGTACTAAAAGACATGATTTAAATTGATAAATTTTCCCCTCCTTATTGTTTGTAAATTTTAACATAAGTAATCAAGAAATCTTATATATTCAAAATTTAAAATTTTCTTTTTAGCAAATCGCTCCTCGAAGGTTTTTCATAATCAAAGTATTTAGATTTGTTATTACAAAATATCACTTTTGTCTATCCCTTAGTCATTATCAAAGTAACAATTAAAATACAATAGTACCAAGTTTTAAGATTATAATTTTACAAATTATGATCTGAAAATATATGATCTCAATATATATATATGTGATTTTAAATCATCAAGGCCATTGTTTATAAAAAGATTCATGTTATAGTTCCAAAAAGATAAACTAATTAATGATTTTATGTACTTGATTTATGTAGAGATTTCAAGTTTCATTTTCTAAACGTGTCAAAATCATGATAATAATTTATTCAAGTTCAAATCAATTTCATAGTTCAAGAGATTCATAAAAAATAATATCTTTGACTCTTGATAGACTCCTAACTGAAAATAATAATGGACTCCATCCTAACTGAAGATAAAAACCACTCAATCTACTCATAACCGACTCGATAAGATTCACCCGACCCATAACTGACTCTGGCTAACATGACTCAACCTGAATAAATAGACCCGACTTAGCTAGGGTCCTAACAGATACCATTTTCATCTTGTTTGTTTCTAAATACCTATTTAGTACCAATCACTAAATGGTCATTAGGTATAGGAACAAGCTCTCATACCTCATTTCTCTTAAATCGATTAAGCTCTTCATGCATTGCATTGACCCAAGAATCATCTCTTAGGGCCTCTTCAATATATTTTGGCTCCATTTGAGAAAGAAATACGACATTCACATAAAAATATCAAAAAGAAGATCGAGTTTGAATTCCTTTTATGTTTCTCCTATTATAAGCTCCTTAGGATGATCATTCACATACTTTCATTCCTTGGGTAAGGTATTGGAAGTAGATACATCCAAATTATTTTTAGGAGTATTATCATTTAAATTCATAATATCAAGATCAATTTTATTATCAAAATCAATCTTTTTAAATTTGGAAAACTCATTAAAAATAACAAGAATAGATTATTCTATTACTAATATTCTTTTCTTAAAAACACGATAAGCTTTTGAAATAGAAGAATAACCTAGAAAAATACCATCATCGAATTTTGCATCAAATTTTTCTAAAGTGTCTTTCTCATTTAAAATAAAATATTTAGTTATAAATATTTTAAAATAAGAAATATTAGGTTTTTTACCATTCCACTCATAAGGAGTTTTAGTGATTAATAGTCTTACAAGAACCCGATTTAAAACATAGCATACCGTATTAATGGCTTCGGCCCAAAAGTATTTGAGTAGTCTATGTTCATTCAACATTGTTCTAGCCATTTCTTGTAAGTTTCTATTTTTTCTTTCTACTACTTTATTTTGTTGTGGATTTCGTAGAGTAGAGAAATTATGGATATACCCATTCGAATCATAAAAATTTTAAAAATTATTATTTTAAAATTCTCCACCATGGTCACTTCATATTGAAGAAATCATGCATCTTTCTTCATTTTGAACAATTTTACAAAACTTTACAAAATATTTAAATGTATCACTTTTATGTGCTAAGAAATAGGTCCAAGTATATCTACTAAAGTCATCCACTAAAATAAATACATATTTGCTACCACCTAAACTTGTAATGTCAATTGGTCCAAATAGATCCATATAGATCAATTGAAGTGGTCTAGAAGTGCTTATTTAATTTTTCAACTTAAAGTTACTCTTTATTTGTTTACCTAATTGACAAGTATCGCATATTTTATCTTTGATAAACTTAAGATTAGATAAGCCTCTTACTAGTTCCTCGATAGAAATTTGGTTTAAAAGTTTCATGCTAACATGACCTAAACTTTTATGTCAAATCCAAGCATCATCATTCAAAGCTGAAAAATAAGTTTCATCACAAATATCTATGGTGTATACATTGTTGTTTCTTAAGGCAATCAAGTATTTGTTTTTATGTGGCAATTTAATTATGCAAGCATTAGGTTAAAATTTAACCACATATCCTTTATCACATAATTGACTAATGCTAAGAAAGTCATGTTTCAAGCCATCAACTAACAACACATCTTTAATCAAGAGATTTGATGTGTTGTCTATTATTTCTTTTCCAATGATTTTACCCTTGTTGTTGTCTCCGAAGGTAACAACTCCTTCATTTAAGCTAGTGAGCTTAGAAAAATAAGATGGATCTCTAGTCATATGCCTTGAGCATCCACTATCAAGAAACCATTTGATGCTCCTAGCTTTAGTTTTGAGACAAACTTATAAGAAAAATATTTTTGGTTTAGATACCCATTTTACATTGGGTCCTTCAAAAAGGGTTTTGTCTTTCTTTTCTAATTGTTTGTTATTGTATAAAGTTCTCTTGGGAACCATACAAGTTGATGTGGACTACATCTTTTAAATAGTCATTTGTTTGTCTTATGTCCTAATTTACTATAAAAATTACACTTGATTTTTGGTGGCACATTTAAGGTTGGTCCTTTAATAAACATGGTTGGCTTTTCTTGAAGGTTACCAATAAATCCTATACCACTTTTTCTATAATATGACCATTATTGGCAAGGATCATATTTAGGGATTTATTTTCAATTTCAAATTTTTCTAGTGTTGTTTTAAGCATGCAATTCTCTTCTTTAATATTATCTAGCATATCACATTTAAAACATAGTTTATGTGATACTAATGAATCATGCATTTTGTTAAGTCTTTTAACTAACAAATCATGATCAATTTTAAGCAACTTAAAAGACTTGCTAAGTTTTCTAAACTCATTGAACAAATCATGAAATATATTTAATAATTTTTAAAAAAATTAAAAACTCACTGATCTCATCTTCGATCGCCATTAAAGCATAGTTAGTCATTTCTTCTTTGGAGTTATCTTCTTCATCCGAAGAGCTCGAATCATCCCAAGTAGCCGAAAGTGCTTTCTTTTTATGTGTTGGCTTCTTCTTCAAATGAAGACATTCATTTTTGAAATTCCCCAATTTTTTACATTCATAGCATATGAAATTATCCTTCTTCGGTTCTTTTTTGTTTTTATAGTTTTTGTTCCTTTTTATTAATTTTTTAAATTTTTTTGATAACAATGCAATATCATGGTTCTTATCACTCGAGGAGTCATTTGTTGTCTGAAGTGCTATATCCTTCCTGTTCATTGGAAGGGGTTCATTAAGCTCATCATGAGCTTTACAATTTAGTTCATATGTCATAAGAGAGTCAATCAGTTCTTCAAGAGGCAAGTTATTTAAGTCTTTGGCCTCTTGAATAGCGATTATTTTAGCAACCCAATTTTTAGGTAAAGATCTCAAAATTATACTAACTAATTCAAAATTCAGAAAATATTTTTCAAGTGCTTTAAGGCTATTGACGACATTTGTGAAACGGGTGTAGGACTCACTTGGTTTCATTCGAAATAACTCATAATTATGAACTAAAATATTTATCTTAGATTCTTTTACTCTAATAGTCCCCTCGTGGGTGATTTCTAGTGTGTGCCATATATCAAAAGTCGATTCGTAAACTAAAACACTAATAAACTCATTCTTATCATGAGCACAAAATAAGGCATTCATAGCCTTTACATTTAAAGAAAAATTCTTCCTTTCTAAATCATTCCACTGATTCATTGGATTAGAATATTTTTCAAATTCATTTTCAACTATGTTCCACAAATCAATGTCTAAAGAAATATGAAAGATACGCATCCGTGTCTTCCAATATATAATCTGTCTCATTAAACATGGGAGGACGTGAGATGAAATGTCCCTCATTCATGCCAAAATAAGTCATTTACTCAAGTGAGTGTTAATCCAAAGAGTAACTACCTTGCTTTGATACCAATTGTTAGGATCAATTGACACTAAGAGGGAGGGGGGGGTGGGGGGTGGGGGGTGGTGAATTAGTGCAAGAGTAAATTTTCGTTTTAAACAAAAGCTTTTCGCTTAAAGCAAAATAGGAAATCCAAAGCTTTTCATTTAAGTAAAACAAGTGAGTGATTAAAAAAAATTGCTAAGTTAATGAGCAAACTCGAAAGATAAGCAATGTCAAAGGGAAGTGATTGACGTAAAAACTTTACTTTCAAAGAGTGAATTCAATCGGAAGCGTCAATACAAAATTCATAAGAAATGAAAGCAAGGAAAAAACTTAAAAGTTTTAAAGTGGTTCGACACTAACGGCCTACGTCCACTCCCGAGTCCTCCTTCTTAAGGTACATCGGCATCCACTACCGATATTCTTTTAGTGAAGACCAAACCCTTACATTTTACTTACAAGAGAGACTTAAGAATTTTCTAACTCTAAGCTCTCTCCCTTCCCTTTTTCTTTTTCTTATAATTCATACATAATTTTTTGACAGAATGTAATGCCCAAAATTGTTGTATGGAATGCAAGAAAAATTGGGGTATTTATAGGACCCAAGTGGCTTCAGATTTTTAGAGCCAAAAATAAAACATACCTAGAAAAATTGGGTACGGGCGATTTACCTACCAGCCCTGGGCGATTTACCCGCCGTCAACCGCTCGAAGGCCTGGGTGGCAACGGTTCACCACCCGCTCATCGGCAGTTTACTCGTCAGAATCTCGGGAAAAGTGGTTCCCTCCACTTTTCAAATTTCATCTTGAACCTGATGTTGACCAATTCTATGGTCAACTAATTGAGCTCAACCTGAGCTCAACCAAACCCTATAGTGGACCCAGTTGTCTTATTGAGTTGATTTAGATTTCATCCAAATCCAACTCAATTAATGACTACATAATTATGACACTTAATGACCAACAAGCTAAACTAAGACCTAACTCCCGCTAATCCGACAGCCTCCGGCATTCTTGTGGCAAGTTTTTGATCTTCTTCCGATGATCTCCCGGCGTGTTTCTAGTGAGCTTCATGATCCCTTCGATGAATCTCCTAGCGAACACCCGACGAGGTCCCACTGCATCGTTCGAACCCGACCCGATGCCCAAGCTTGATCTTGGCCTATCATCTGGTTGTAACTCCATTGCTCATGTCATAGTTAAACCTGTAATTTTTTTCTCTAACACACATGTTAGATAAACACTCATCAATTAATCTCATCATCAAAATCCAAGATTCAACACTATCCAGATATAGTTATATTTATCTAATACATGAAAAGTCTCAGGTTGTTGATATTTTATATGCGTACATAAATAAAGTCGAGAGATAATTAGATATAAAAGTTAAAATTATCAAATCTAACAGGTGTTGTCAATTTTATGACAGGTATAATGAATCTGGTCATAATATTAGTCGTTTTGTTAGATTTCTAGAATAACAAGTATTTGTACTTAGTATGTATTACTAGGTGTGTCACAAGAGAATGGTGTTGTTGAAAGATGAAATCGTACTCTTATAAATATAGTTAGGAGCATGATAAGTTATTCCTCTATACTTGGATCAATGTGGGGTAAAGCTCTAAAGACAGCTATGTATATCTTGAACAGGGTTCCTAGTAAGTTGGTTCTATCAACTCTATTTGAGTTATGGATTGGTAGGTAACCCAGTTTGAGACATTTACATATTTTGGGGTATCCTGTAGATATAAGAGTATTCAATCCACATGAAAAGAAATTGGATCCAAAAATTATTTCTGAATATTTTTTTAGTTATCTAGAACAATCCAAGGGAAACATATTTTATTACCCCATAATATGATGATAGTAAAATCTGGTAATACAAGATTACTAGAAGATGACGAAATGAGTGGAAGTAAATCTCGAATGATTAATTTTGATATTAAGGAGATTCCAAGTTAATTCTCCTGTATCATCTCATATTCGAAGAATTATTGTTCCTCAAATCAATGAGAGAATTAATGAGGGTGCATAATAAAATAACATCGATGAACTCTCACATAATGTTAATGTCGTTGCTAATGATCTTGTAGAACAATCATAATTGGTAACTTTGAGAATATCTTAAAAGAAAAGAAAACATATTATTTTTTATGATTATATGGTATATCTACAAGTATCAGACTATGATATAAGAATAAAAAGAGATCCCTTATCATTTTCACAAGCCATAGAAAGTAACAATTCTAAAAAATTATATGATACAACAAAAGAAAAGTTAAAATCAATGGACCAGAATGGTGTCTGGAATTCATTGAATTGCCAATAATTGTAAAAGAGTCAGTTATAAATGGATCTTTAAGATAAAACATGACTTGATGGATAATATCGAATGATATAAAGCCAGACTTGTGGCTAAAGATTTTTCTTAGAAAGAATGCATCAACTATAATGAGACCTTTTTTTTTCCAATTTCTTGAAAGGACTCTTTGAGGATCATTATAGCATTAATAGCTCATTATGATCTTGAGTTACATCAAATAGATGTGAAAATAATATTTCTAAATAAGGATCTATATGAGGATTTATATGGAATAACCTAAAGGGAAAAAAAAGTTGGGCTTGTAAACTTAAGAAATCTATTTATTGGCTTTAAACAAGCTTTCAAACAATGGTATATAAAGTTTCATGATATTATTACTTCCTTCGGATTTAAGAAAAATACTATTGATCAATGCATATATTTGAAGGTTAGTGGGAACAAGTTTATTATATTGGTCTTATATGTGGATGACATTTTACTTGCTAGTAGTGATCTTGGTTTATTATATGAAACCAAAATATTTCTCAATAAGAACTTTAAGATTATTGATATGAATGAGGCAACCTATGTTATTAGCATTGAGATATTCAAAGATAGATCTCAAGGATTAATAGGATTGTCTTAGAAAGAATATATTAATCACATCTTTGAGAGATTTAATATATAATTTTGCTCAGCCAATGATATACCTATTATCAGAAGTAAAACATTCAACCAAAACTAGTGCCCGAAAAATGACTTAGAAAGGAATCAAATGAAGAATATTATTTACGGGTATGGAATTGGAAGTCTATTATATGCTTAAACATATATAAGACTAGATATCAGTTTTGCAGTTGTAATGTTGGGTAGATACCAGAGCAACACAAGAATGAAATATTAGAAAGCTGCAAAGAAAGTAATGAGATATCTATATGTGACAAAATATTATATACTCACATATAGAAAATCAGATTAGCTTAAAATGATGGGATATTCATATGCTGATTTTGTAAATTATCTCGATAATAAGAAATTCACTTTAAGATTTGTGTTCATGTTAGCTAGTGGTATAATTTCTTGGAAAAATGTAAAACAATCACTTATTTCATCATCAACAATGAAAACTAAATTGTGACATGCTTTGAGGTTACAAATCAAGCTTTATGGTTATGAAATTTAATCTCAGGACTTGGTGTGGTGTGGTCGACTCAATTGATAAGCCATTGAAGATATTTTGTGATAACACCGCAGTAGTTTTCTTCTCTAAGAATGACAAATACTCTAGTAGTTTCAAGCACATCGAGATAAAGTTCTTGGTGGTTAGAGTAGTTTAAAAGCAGGAAGTGTCAATTGAGAACTTGAGCACCACTATGATGATTGCTGATCCATTTACCAATAGTGCAAAATATTTAAATAGCATGTTCTTAAAATAGGACTTGTGAGCAAGCTATAAAAGATATTGTGATATATGTTTAAGTGAATGTTATTATTGATATTTTTTTACATAATTAAGGTTATTTGTTTCTGTTATCCTGTTTATATTTATGTTTATGATTGAATTGAATTATTTTGACAAGATAAATTACAATGATCATTATATACTATATAAAGAAAGACTGACAATGTTATGGTATTCACTACGACTCATATTAATAATTGAACTGAATATAGTATTATTGTACTTATTGGATTTATCAGCTTGTTTTAAAATTATGACCATGTATAAAATGCTTTTTAGAATTTTCACAATTCATATGTAAAATTATTTTCAAACAAATTTTATTTTATTTATTTTGATTTTGAATATCTTTTATATCTTATTAATTAAATAACCAAATGAGAGACTAATAATGTTATGGTACATAGAAAGAAATATAACATTGATGACATATAACTGTTATGACTAGCATTAATAATTGAACTAAATATAATATTATTGTGCTTATTGGATTTATTAACTTATTTTAAAATCATGATCATACATAAAATATTTTTCTAAATTTTCATAATGTAAAATTATTTTCAAACAAATTTTATTTCATTTATTTTAATTTTAAATATATTTTATATCTTATCAAGATAATGTGATCTTTTATAATTAGATAAGATATATAATAAAATTAATTGGATTTTGACGACAAATATTAATCGATGGAAAATAAATCTATATTATAATAAAAATGTTTTGACGGGAGAAACTCTTATAATAATTTATCTTAGACTCTATGCTCTCACATATAAATAGACATGACCTCATTTCAACCTAATAAGGGGACTAAAAGTGAATAAGAAAATATAATCGAAAGATTACAATTATTATCTTATCCTCCCTAAGAAAATAGTATATTTAAGAGATCTTTTCAGATGACATCGAAAGGTATACATCATAAAATCGATCAAATGTTATTTGATTTCAATCATGCATAAAAATTTTTCTTTACATATTATAATTTTATGCTTCTATGGGTTGCTTTATCCCTCCATTTTGCTTCCGCTTATATATCTCCTGGATTCAAACACAAAAATTTCATTTTTCCCGTGGATTATTCAACAAAGCATGCCAATCTCTCATGCAATAGCTTCGTCGTATATTGGTAATATTGTGTAATGTCTAATGTCTATAAAAATCTCCAATCAACTGTCAAATACAAACTAATTAAACCCTGAGACAAGAACAAGTATGGCGTTTTTGGATGACCATCTGCTATCTCAATCCCATTACTCGATCTTTGAAGCGCCAACAGTCTTCAGTTCTCAACTCTTGCATGGTCAGTTTACTCCTTCAAGAGCAAAACGAAACCAGAGACTGCTTATCAACATCTAG
Source organism: Ensete ventricosum (assembly GCA_029747655.1). Lineage (NCBI taxonomy): Eukaryota > Viridiplantae > Streptophyta > Magnoliopsida > Zingiberales > Musaceae > Ensete > Ensete ventricosum. Next base: position 32,016,605 of record JAQQAF010000003.1, on the reverse strand, counting down.
CTAATACTTCTATGGTATCAGAACTCTGCCATGGAAACATGATCAAGCATAATTTTGCTAGTTACAACATGCCTTCCGACATCAAACCACTAATACCAAGTATCGAAACTTTACCATGGAAACAGGATCATGACACAGCAACTTCAGACAGCATTGACATGTCTCGTAGCTGCTGCTTTCAGCTATCCAATCTGCTGGCAAATTTCCTCTTGGTTCCTGATTTGGATATTGGTGTGTTCCGCAAAGCACAACTTCTTGACCTCTGGCTTAATGATGAAATCTATAGCTCCATTGCCTTTACACCTGCAGAATCAGAGACACAAACTTCATTTTAGTGGACAAAACAAAAGAGAGACCGCCAGGCTCTTGTATGTGTTAGATCTCCAGTGTAGGTAAGACGTTCATTTGCAATTAGCCAAGATCCTCCAATCTTGATAACATAAAACAGATCTCATTTGACAAAACAGTGGTTGCCCAACTAAAAATCAAACCTACTTATTCAGTCTTAGTTACTCCATTCATTTGCACCATCACTTGAACTTGAGATGCTAATACAATGCAACAGTTGTGCATGACAAGCTAAAAGTTGTAAACCAGAGGATTTAAAAGTAGGTAGTTCATGAAGGTAACAAGAGAGCACCTGCTGATTCTATGAGGATCATTTTCTGTGCTCCTGATAGTTACAGGATACGTGTGAGAAGTTGTGGCAGACGAAGCCGCCACATACCTTCTTTGACAGCCTTGAGAAGGTCGTGTCCAGTCATTTGTGGCATACAATAGAAGGTTAGAAAGAATTACATCAATATTCTTGTCCTGCAAAGCATCGACCTGATCAATTAGGTTCCAAGTACAAAGTTCATATCAATTAGGGTACATATCTTCAGATGTTCAAAATATAGCTAAATAAAAAATTTATAGTTAACATTTTTATTTTTCAAATGGGCCATAAAATGACATTAGTGAGTGGAATGCATATGTATCTTGTTGATTTCTGATTAGATTTGGACAGGGTAGTTAGCGTAGGAGGGCGCAAAATAGAAAAAAAATTGGGATCTCCCAGCACTAGTTTCATGATTTAGATCATGATATAGTATATATATATATATATATATATTCCAATCTTTTTGCTCCTTGTAAAATTTGATACAAGATTCTCTGTTATTACTCTATAGGTGCTGCTGCCTTAACTTAAAACCAACCCATCCTTGTGGTTTACTCTGTTGGACGACGTTAATGGCTGGCTCTCCTTTTTGGCTGGAACGAAACCATCATCTTTTGAACATCTCCGATCGAAGGGTTTTAGGTATGTTACTCAGAATGACATTTTTACGCTTCTACTATGCCATACCAACATGGCATAAACAAATCTTTTCTGGAAGGAACTGAAGATGCCTATGGTACAGGGAGAATAGCCATATTTGACATCAGAATAAATATGCTTCCAATTTGGAAAAAGAGAACTCCATGAAATCTAGTCACACTGGCTTTTATTAGAATGATGATAAATGTAATCCAATGCTTCATATTTTTCTTAGTTGAAACCAAATATTTGGATGATGACTTGATTGCCAACGTATATCATTCTTATAAAACATTAGAAACCCCAAGTGTGATGAGCTTAAGAAACTAACCGTCCGTTAAGCAGGGGTCTTCCCGGCTGTCGGTTCATACAAGCCAATAACTTCCAATAGCTCTCTCTCTCCCGACTCAAACAGATATAACATTTCTCCAAAATAAAAATAAAATAAAATAAAGAGATATCTTAACAGAACAAGCTACAAAAGTCAGAAGGTTTTGTGAGACACATAAATCTATAGATTCCTATTGCTTTGAGCTCACCACTTCTTCAATAAAAAGATCAACTGTCTAATTTTTCTGTCACCTCTTTCTCCTAAAAAGGAAACAAAAGGGGTAAAGAGACATGTATGTTGTCACCTTAGCTTGTGAAATGTGGATTTTTGAATTAGGATAGTTCGGATTTATTAAATTAAAAATATTGTTTGAAAAAAGAAATTTCAGCGTTTTTTATTTTTATTTTTATTTTATTCTTTTAGCGTTTGGGTTACTGGAGCTCCACGGGAGGTGACGATGATGGGCCCAACATGAAGGGACGTCACCAATCCGGTTAGGTGAGGACACCCCCTTCCGTCCCTCTCTTTGTTCTTCGTCAATTGCCGCTCCGCTCGACCCATCTCTGTCATCATGGGTCGTGACAACCCTTTACTAAGAAAGAAAGAGAAAGAGAGAGAGAGAGAGAACCAACCATATCTTTGACTTCATCACCATCAGTGACAAGTAGCAGCGTTGCGTCTGCTCCCACTGTACTTGTTTAAGCATATCATGCAGATCTTCCACTGTCCTTGTTTCATGATTGCATTACCCGTGTAATCCTATGAGCAAATAAATGCTCCTGTACTGCTTGAATCGTTTCTTGCAGTAAGTTGTCATTCTGAGAACTTAAGGTGAACAAAGTTGCAGGCATAATATAAAAAATAAAAAAAAAAGTCTAAATAAATATATGGTATTCGCTTCAGTCAATTGGACAACTCAGCAAAACCAAATCCAACTTGGAATTGGGAGGTGTCACAGTCGTTGTTCTGATAACGTTATGTTTTTTTCATCTACAGACAAATCTCTGAAATGAAAAATTCATTCCAATGCACATCTCAGGATAGGTTGGCAAAGAAACACCGGTCTTCCAGAAATAAAGGCTTAGCTAGACGTTGGAGTCAGACTTCGTGGAGTATGTTTTCAAATAATTTAGTTATCCAAGTAAGACGTCATATCATAGACTCATCTCTATCAAATCAACACTTAGCTAGACGTTGGCATTAATCTTCTCGCATCACACTCAAAGTTGATTTCATCAACCAAAAAAAATCAATCGAATTGTTATAAATCTTTTCCCTTTTTTATTTTTTAAAAGTTTTTAAAAACTGATATTGAAATTTAATTCTTTTTATCCTCTTTGCTTGCAGAGAGCAATTTAATTGTTTTTTTGTTTATAGGATTTATATAAATATTAAATTTACTGGAACACAATTTTTTATCAAAAATTATTTTATCAATAAAGAAAGTATTATCAAAAAAGTATTTTATCAATAAAATACCTATCTATGCTATTGTTGTTTTACATAATAAAAACTAATAATCCTATAAATGCGATGATGGACGATGGGACAGACGATAAAAGCGCATGTAAGGTCACGGACAATTCTAGGAATCGGGGTCAGATGTAGTCAACCATTCATTCCTCTTAAACATCTCAGATGTGAAAGAGGATAAAAAAAAAAAAATTAACAACTTAGTTTCTCCATTAGGTTCCAACATTTATCAGCCAGGCAGTTTGTTATTTTGTTCCGGTGGAAATAACTTGTTCGCCAGGTATGCTGCATTTGGATTTTACATTACTCTAGCATTTTTGTTTTCCTCTGCTTTGCCAGCTTTCAAGTGTTTTATTGATCACCAAATTGATAGACAATTGCTTGAGTCTCCCTTCCAATAAAAATTCAGCCATCAAACATTACTTTATTTATATTTTATGTGGTGCATCAAAATGTTTTATTTATATATTCAGCCATCAAAATTCAGCGAGTGTTAAACCGAATTTAGCAAATTTCGGTTGATTGGGATTTAATTAGGATTTTAAGATTTTCAACTACCAACTCTCGGTCTATACGCATTAGCCTGTCCTGTACACGTGTGAAGCAATTGCTGCAGCAAATTCTGCCTCTTGTTCTCACACATACTTCCTTCCACCGGTAACCAATATTTTAGTGTGCTAAGCAAAACTTAGAAAATGTTTTCTTCCTCTTTTTTTTTTTCCCCCTCTTTTTCTTTCGAATTATTAGTTAGTCCCAAGTTTCGTTAAGATGCTTTAGTTGTGGTGGTAACAATTGTAACCTTATGCAATTGTGTTATGGATGTTTACCATTTTAGAGTATAAATACAGAGTCATATATATTTTTTAAAATATAAAAATTATAATTATATTATTATTATATAAAAACTTTTAATACGAAAGATTGAAATCAAATAACTTTCGATATCATTCGTAATAAGAACTAGACCCGTCTTTTTCTTTCTTCCTATCATTTAGAGAATCATTATGACTGCTAATATCATAAGCAAGAGTTTTTTATGATAATTAGGAGAGTCCCTCCCATCGAGATCATTTTCTAAGATTACATATTATAATTGAACTTCTTTGCATTTGTCATAACCATAATCGAAATATCAAATCTATAATATATATATATATATAATATATATATATATATATGACACACAATCTAACATTCTCATACTTAACTCATTAATTGATAAGATATAAAAAAAATAAAATTAAAATAAAATAAATTTTTAATTAAAAATAATTTTATCTAATTAGATTCTAAAAATTTTAAAAAATATTTTATACATAGCAATGAATTTTAAAATAAATCAATAAGTCTATGAGTATAATAATATTATATTAAGTCTAACTACTAAAGTGAGATATAGTAATTTTATGTCATCAATCAATGTCATACTCTCTTTTATATGCTACAACGATGTTAATTTTTCTTAATGTAGTCTAATAGTCCATAATAACTCTTGTAATTTATCTTATCAAGATAATTTTATTATCATATTCAATTACAATATACATAAACATAAATATAAATAAGATTGTAGAAACAAATAACCTTAACTAAGTAAAAAAAAATATTGTCCACCTAAACATGCATCATCTTATCTTTTATAGATTATTCATAAGCCTCATTTTAAGATTATATTTTTTAAATATTTCATATTATAAAGCTTTAGTAAATTGATCAATAATTATCAAGGTGGTATCGAGATTCTCAATTATCACTTGTTGCCTTTGGACTCTTTCTCTAATCATCAAGTACCTTGTCTCGATGTGCTTTGTAGCCATTATAGTGCTTATTATTTTTAAAGAAAAAAATGATTACAATATTTGTTAGGAAACCAAGCAAGAGCATCACATGCGTAGTGAAAAATCAAAATAAAACATGTTTCTCACACAAATCAAATCGTCGTGCAAAAGATTGGGTCACGATAAAGTCATAAAATAAAAAAAATCGTATTGTGTGAGAGATTGTTTACCTAGGAAGATCGTATATCTCTGGTTTTCTAGATAGATTGAGAGGATGAAAGAGGTCAAGCGTCCTTATCTCTAACGGTATCCACACGATGGATCGTTGTAATGATACTCCTTCACTCGCAATCTCAGGTCTCGTAACTCTTAAGCAGAGGGAGGGAGGAGAATAGGATATGGTGGCCAAAGCTGTAGCCTATCAACTATGTGCCTCTCCTCTTATTTATAGGGAGGAGAATAGGATATGGTGCATGGTCTCATGAGAATATGGGCTAATTGGATCTCAATTCAATTCTCTATTCGCTGAAGCATCCACCATATGAGTGTGACCCTCTATGTTCGATACCGAGCTAGCCGTGAGTCACTCCCACCAGAACTCTTTCTGATATAGTGACTTATTTTCTTCATAATAATTTACTTGACTCATCGACTGTGAACGTACTAGGCCACTGCGCCATAGTTCCTAGATGGTACATAGGGATTAAATTCATCGAATCTGTCTATCCATAATTACTGTGTATTTATAATCCCTCATCCAACTAATATCCTAAAGATCGTATATTAAAAATAGTACTGTCAGGTCATATACGGAATTCATCTGAGTCTTGCTCTAATCGAATTCTCCCAAACACCTTCTCTCTCAATCCGAATGACCCTGGCCAGGGATTTATCTGAGTAAGCACGTATGAGATATTCTTCTCTTGATACCGAGAGTGGAAGATCTTTTATTAACACTTAATTGTCTTCGTAAGGTTGGCTACCAATCCCGATAACCAGTTGTACCAAGTCTGAAACTTTTCAAACTTGTAAGTCTGGCGTCAAGGATAGGAGTACTCAAATAAGGCATCTTTGGTGTCTTAAGTCTAAGGACCAGATGCATAACTGAAACTATGGAACCGCTGTCTGATATTATGTATAATTAACCATACAACATTTCATAGGTGAATCAATCCGTGAACTCATTCTCCAATGAGCACCCGTATTATATCTTTAGTGTCTCCACACAAGTGGCTATGAGATCAACCACCTCCATCGTATGGACGGGTATACAATACATTGGTCTATCCGATTATCTCGATGTACCTCTCGAGCAACCTATGACCGGGATTATTTAGGATTTGTGTTTAAAGGTGAATCAATATAATTATCATGATCTTATTACGATCTGATTGTTTTATATATATATATATATATATTATATATAATAAATAATATAATATGCTAATAATAATCATAAACAAAAAGATCGTGCAACATATCACACGTGTCATCACTCACATGATTGACTTGCAGGGCACCTATAACCAACAATATTATCATAAAATATCTTTAGTGATTTAATAATTAAGTCGACCACACTAAGTTATGAGATATTTAACAATCATAAAGATTGATTAGTGACCTCACAATATATCATAAAATCAACCTCGATAATATAATTTGCATTGTACTATTCTTGTAGATTGTCCCTCCAACTGATATAAATGTAAACTATAAAGCGAACATCATGCTTTGAGGTAATTTATAAAATTAGTATATGAAAATATCATTATTTTAAGTTGCTCATGGGATACTATGGTATTTGTCTAGCATTCTAACTATAAAACTATTATATGATCTTGTATAAGTCAGAGCATTTAAAACTATATATGCATAAGAAAGATTTTTTATTTAATTTTTTTCTAAGTTATTATTAGGACATTAGATTTCTAAGACTTTCTTTTCATTAGTTTGCTTAGTATTTTAAAACCCGACAAATCTATTTGGTGGATGACACTTCAACATTCTTTTCTTGTTTTTAGCTCCTTAAATAGTAGTCAAAATATTATGTAATCTTTTCTACCTTAATCTTATTTTTTCTTGAATATAGATATCGATCAACTCATTCAAGTCTCGTTTATTTTTATTTGTGTTATAGTGAATATTGAATAGGCCAAACTAATGGGAAAGAGACTTATGAATGAATTATACGAGAAAGATCTATCCACATTCATGCTTAATGCTTTGAGCTTCGTAGCCTTCTCACTCACATCAAGTATGTGATCCTTAATCTCTAAATTGACATCATACTAAGCTATAGTCAGTTATTTCATCAATGTGTTAGCCAACACTTATCAACATATTTAAATTTATCTTACGTAGCTGTCAAATACTCTTATGCGCTAGTTGCAAGCGGTAATGAAGTCTTTATGTTATATATAAGTGTCTAAACATTAAACTGAGCATATTCGATTTTCCCAGGTATTCATTTCATTACATTGTTCTGTGGGCCTTTTAATAAGTCATACTAGGTCAAGATCTAATACACTTGGTATGAACTACACATCCTCTAACTATTTTGAATAATTTGAATCAAAGAGCACAAGAACACTAGAAGTGTGAGAGTGTACGAAAGGAAGTACCATTGTAAAACATAAAACAATATTAATGCTATGAATTTAGGAAAAGTATAGGTACCGTTTACTCAAAATTATTTATAGATGATTAATATCATTTTTGTGAAATAATATTACTATCTTTGAGTATATAATCCTAAATAGTATTATCATATATAATCACATAATTATTCGAATAGACTCTTCTTTAAAATTATCTAAATATCTTAATTATGTATATCATTATGAATATTATTATTTTTAATATTATTTAAAATTAATTATATAATATAATTTTATAAGTTATTGGTTTAAACCATTTTTGTGGCTACAATACTAATATAATAATATAAAATATAATTTAAAATATCATATAAGTAATAAAAATATTTATTATAATTTATATCTCATAAACCTATCATCGTAAGCTACTTTGATCATTATTAGTCAAATAAAACTTAGAGATATAAGTTATAAATAATATTATGATAATTAAAAATATTATACAAATGTTAAAACTATTCAATAGTGATAAAATAATAATCATAATAATTATTGAACATTAATCAGTATAAAAGAAAAAACTTATATGATAATTATAATCATGGTAAAAATATAAATTATGCCTTTATATAAAAAATAAAATATTATTCTATAATTTTAAGTATATGTATATAGTAGCTTAACAAATATGTAAGAACAAGAATTGGAATCGTACATATATGCATGTAATAATTATCATATGTAAAATTTTCTCTATTTGTATGATAAAACTATAAAACAAATCATAATTTATATTTTTTAATTTCAAATAGAATCTTAAATTAGATTAGTCAATCTTATTTAATTGGGTGGACCCAAAATTAGAACAAAAAAAAAGCTTATTTAAATCAGTCAAAATTAAAGTTAACTAAAGTCAAATTTTGATTTTCCTTGAATTCGATTAAAATGTGATTGATCGAATCAAAATCTAATTAAGCAATCAAAATATAGTTAAGATTAAGTTTGATCAAAATATTAGATTAAGATAAATTAAATTAATTAATTTTATAACTGAGAATAAAAGTAAAAAATATAATTTCTAAAGGATATAACTATAATTTTACTCAGGATATATATGATTCTTGAAAAGAAAAAGTGTTAATTTTTTCATATGAGCAAAAATATAATTTTAATAAATGAAACCCTAATTTTTTTCATTAATTTTGCCACTGCTGCACGAGTCATGCAACCATTGCAGTATGCAGCCATCCGCTGTCTATGTGTTGCCTACGACCACCACACTAGTGCGGTTATTCTCATTGCATGTTGGTTTCTCATCGGTGGAATACCTCCGTGGTTGTGCATTGTTGACTAAGCACCATCGATAATTGTCCTACTGTGCAGTTGTGCATGCGCGGACTAGTAACCCCACATGGTTGCTGAGACATGCGGTTGTGCTTATGCATCTACCTGATGACCCCATCGATTGCCATGATTGTTCTTATCTGCCACACATCGATTAGGAATCATAGCTTTTGGCATCCAATCAATGTCGATCGTGATCAAGAAACACCTTCGCTATGGTATTGCTACAACTGTTGGTCAAAGGTAACAGTGCAACTGTCGTAGGTAGCAGGACTACTATAGCCTCCTGCGACCAAGGTAGGTCGGCTGGCGTAAGGCTGTTGCACACAGGCAACCGCAAAGCGTGCATGTGACCACCGTCACATGTTGCACCCCACCGTTCTTCCACTACATACAACAACACTTGTATGTAGGTGTTGCCCACAACTAAATCGACGACCATCGGAGGCTGTCACCCTCAATAAAGTTGTCACTAATAGTAAGCTCTCAATGGTAATCCATAGATCAAATACAAGATATCACGCATCACCTGCAAGTAGATGACATGATGGATGAGATAGGGAAGCAAATCGATAACACAAAGAGATTGTTCAAATATTATAAATCAAAATTGCATAACACCTTTTTGCAAACGAAGGATGCTAATAAATAGATCTAATATATTTAATTTTAAAACACGATTCTGATACTAATTGTAAGTATAAAAACTATAATTGTGCTACTATTATACGGTAAACTTTAATATCAAAAATTAAAATCAAATAATAATAGATAAAATTTATAATGCATATCTTTCAATATCATTTAGAAAACTTTTATTTGATCTACAAACACATTATCATCGATCCGAGAGTTACGACGATATCGATCCATAAGAAAAATTAGACTCGCAATTTATCTCTCTTCTTATCTTTCAAAGCAATAGAATATAGACCAAGGGATATTTAGAATAGATCTATAATCTCAATAACTAGTGTTTTATCCCAAGAAGGTCTTGAGCTTTTATAAGGGAGAGTAGAAAGTCTAGAATGATAATTAGGAGAGTCCCTCTATCAAAATCAACTTTCAAGGAATCTTATCATTTTTTATATTAATCGATAACTATAATTAGAATTTAATTAAATTTATAATATATTTTACTTAATATAGATAGAATCACATAATATGCCGCATCTATTTTGGGTACAAAGGAAAACTTTGGTATCTAATTATTGTCATTATTTTTTTTTTTTGTCAACCGGTAAGTCAAGTTACAAATCATCAATGACCTTATAAAGATAACCGACAATTTGCGGATACTTGTTGCTGCTTCTCTTTGTGCAATAACCCAAATGGTGAGATTCTGACTGATATAATTGCAGCATACATCTTTTATCGTGATTACTTAAAACTAAAATATACCTGTGCTAAATTATAAATGAGTTTGATTTTACTAGTTCTGTAGTCAACAGCTCCTGATATCACCAGTGTTCGAGCCCATTTTCCTTTTCCACGTGTGCTAAATGAGGTTAAGGTATGATCTACAAGATTGTATTCCTGTAAATTAAGAACTCATTATTCTCTTTCTGATGAACCAGTCATTTTTTTGTTATTTACGGGACTGTCTTGAGAAACAAAGACTTCCATAAATCATGATATATGGTCTTATCTTCCTTACTTCTGAATTACCTAGATAAAATTTTAGATTTTCTTTGACAGTTAGTTCTATTTGCTGCCATTTGCAATCATGAAGTAAAATTTTAGAATTTGTTATATGTTTTGAGAATTGATTCATAATAGTTACTTAATTTATTAACATGTTTTAGGAGTAGTTGTTCATGTTTAGAAGTTGTGAAGGTCATTAAGAGTTAGTGGAGGTAGTGGCTAATCATAGGTGAGATAGTGAGATAGTGATGTAAACTAGTGATGTGAGGCAGTTACTATTATGTCCTATAAATTTGACCTTAGTTCATGAATCAAGTGAGCAGAGAATGATTGCATTTGAAGATAATCTTGTAAGTATTCTGTTACCTCGTGTTTAATACTATGCCATTTTTTTATTAAAAAATATTTTCATTAATTACATCATAGCATTTTGTTTTTTTGTTTCCTTGCTCCTCCTACCCTAAAAATATGTTTGGATGAGCTTATATTATTATCACACGATTCTCATGTCAGATACTTTTACAATGACATCAATCTTATATCTAACTATATCTTATGAAGAATACAATGACATCAATCTTATATCTAACTATATCTTATGAAGAATATGTCAGTGCCACATACTTTTACAATGGCATCAATCTTATATCAAACAATATCTTATGTTGAAGGAAGTTATAATTTGATAAGATTAATCTAAATAGTTAGAAATAGATAAAATAAAAAATAAAAAAATTAGATTAAAATAAATGGATGATGATAAAAAAAATTATTTGGATACGATAGATTTTTTTATTATTTAAACAAATTTGTACTTTCTCCTTTAACTAATATAAATCGATGCTTTTAGATTTTTTTTCTTCCTAAAGTTTTACAGAAAAACCAATGGTATCAATAATTTTAAGTTACAAATATTTTGAATTAAAGATGTGTGATAAGATTAATTCAAAATAAAAGATAAGAATTTAGATTAAAATAAATAATTGAGAGTCAAAAGATTTATTAAGAAGATTAGTAGATTCAGAAACAAAAGAAAAAGGGTAATAAGGCTTAGGTGGAAGGAAAATAAATAGTTGCTATGAATGGTAAAAAAATTACTATATCCTAACAAATCTTTTCACTCTCATCTATTTATTTTAATTTAATTTGTTATTTTATCTAATTCTAACTATTTGAATTAATCTTATCAGACCCCTTAATTCAAAATAGTTGTAACTTGAAGTTGTATTTGGAAAGCTCCTCTGAACCTCATTTGATCGACCTTGTCTCTAGTCTAGAATACCATATCATCCATAACATTTATCATTTTGGCCTCTCCCTTAAGATCTAATTTTTAAATTTTTTTATCTTTCTTCTTGTGATCTATCATCGAAGAGCATGTTTTGAAGTTTCGTCAGAAGGTCTATTCATTTTTTAATCATGTACTAAAAGAGAACCTATTAATTCATCAACATATAATATACTTATATTTTTTAGCTTCTTGTATAGCAATTAGAGATAAATTTCGTAAAACTTTTTATATTATAATTTGATATTCTAGACCTTCATCATAAGATCTCATTTGATTCACAATAGAATAGACTTTTGAGAAAAAGCCAATGATAGATTCAGAATCATTCATCATAAGAGTTTGAAATTCACATCGAAGAATTTGAAACTTTATAATTTTTATCGTGTTTGTGCCTCCAAACATACTTTTTAATATTTTTTAAACTTTTATTTATATTGATATCATCATGATACATCTATTGCTTATTAAAGCAAGTAGAGCGCCTTTGCATCTTTTGGCATATTCTCATTCATTTGATCTTTTTGATCTTTAGTAATATTAGGATCTTATAGATCATACTCAATAAAATTATTTTCTACCAAATTTCATAATTCTTTTGAAATAATTAGAGTTTTTATCTTAATCATCTAAAATTGATAATTATTATCTTTGAAGATAGAAAAAAATCACCTAAATGATTACATGTCCTAGCGAGACAAAACCTAGGATAGGAAATTATCGATGATGCTCATTTAAATCAAGTTTGTAGTAGTGTTGGAAGATCTTTATTTTGAAACTAATGATACATATCCAAACCTCTCCCTAATTTAAATTTATTTTATTTTATCTAATTCTAACTGTTTGAATTAATCTTATCATACCCCTTAGTTCAAAATAGTTATAACTTGAAGTTGTCTTTGGAAAGCTCCTTTAAACCTCATTTGATTGGCCTTATCTCCGGCCTCAAGCACCATATCACTCATAGTGTCTATCATTTTGATCTCCCCCTTGAGACCTAATTTTTATATGTATCTTTTTTCTAATATATCTTCATTTGAGGAGCATGTTCTTAAGTTTTATCTGAAGGTTTATTCACTTTTTATTCATGAACTAAAAGTGAACCTATTAATTCATCAATAAATAATATACTTGTATATTTAGCTTCTTATATAGTAGTTAAAATCATATCAAAATTTGAAGATAAACTTTGTAAATATTTTCTATTATAATTTGATCTTTTAGGTCTTCATCATAAGACCTCATTTGATTTACAATAGAAGAGATTTTTTAGAAAAAACCAATAATAGATTCAAAATCATTCATTATAAGAGTTTCAAATTCATATCGAAAAATTTTAAGCTTTAAAATTATTATCGTGTTTGTACCTCCAAACACACTTTTTAATATTTTTTAAACTTTAATATATATTGATACCGTCATGAGTTGGGAAAATATGGATGCATTTATTGCTTATTATAGCAAGTAGATGGCTCTTGCATCTTTTCGCATATTCTCATTCATTTGATCTTTTTTATCTTTAGTAATATTAGGATCCTATATATCATACTCAATAAAATTATTTTCTACTAAATTCCATAATCCTTATGAAATAAATAGAGTTTTAATCTTAATGATCCAAATAATAATTATTATCTTTGAACATAGGAAGAAGTTACCTAAATGAGTAGTTACTTGTCCTAATGAGACAAAACTTAGGATAGGAAATTATCAATTATGCTCATTTAAATCAAGTTGTAGTAGTGTTGGAAGATCTTTATTTTTAAGCTAACGATAGATATCCAAACATCTCCCTATTACTATATAGATGTCACGACCTAAGCCTGATGAGCTAATTGACCTATCAACCTTGTTTGGCCCAAACCAATAGGCAAAATGCTTAAGCTAAAATTATTGATAATACACTCATCAAATTTTTATAAGTTAATATTAATCTTACCCACTTTCGATGTGGGACTAATCAGGGTGTTTTAATTTTTTCTACATAAAAGCTTGACATCCTTGTTAAGGCCCAAATACTCAAAACCCCTCACCATGCCCAAATACTAGGTCAACTATGATACCAAATGTCACGACCAAAGTTTGATGGGCTAATTGACTCGTTAACTTCGTTTGACCCAAACTACTAGCCAATACTTAAGGTAAGATTAATAATAGTACACTAATCAAACACTTATAAACCAATCTTAATCTTATCTACTTCTAATGTGGGACTAATCGGGGTATTTCAATAAATTATGCTATGGTAGCAAAATTCACATATAAATTACATGATTTTAAATGTTAACATATGATATCACAGGATCTATGACACATTGCAAGCGGAGAGCCCTCGATTAAGCCTGAGCCTATATGTTGGGAAACCATGAGAGTATCACATACATGCAGGAAAACAAAAATAAAAGTTTCCTATGTTTATCATGTCGTCGTGTAATGTTTGGTGCATTAAAAATCGTAAAAATTGAAAACTATGAATGTGTGAGATTTATTACATAAGGAGATCATATATCCTAAAACTTCTAGATTCTATGGAAGAGGATTAAGGAGGTCATATATCCTCCTTTGTAGTGGTAGCTATGTGGTGGATTGATGCAGCGATGCTCCTTAAATCATAGCCAAAAGCCCGTAACTCTTGCGCATCTTCTTACAACGAATTAGAAGAAGATCTCTTATCTTCTTGATTGTCCTCCTGCAGTAGGGATAGGATTAATGTTGGATCTCATCCAATGAGAACAGAGGCTTATTGGATAACTCATATCCAATCCTCCACTCGCTGCAACAATCATCATATGTGTGTCTCTTTAGGCCCAATACCGAGCTGGCTGTGAGTTGCACATATCAAAACTCCTTCTGACTCAGTGAACAATCCTATAAGAATTCACTCAACTCATCGACTATGAACGTACTATGCCACTATGCCATAGTCTCTAAACGATACAGGGGATCTAATCTATTGGACTTGTCTGTCCTCAGTTATCATGTATCTATAGTCCCTCATTCATCTAATATCCTAGAACAGTATATTAAACCTAGTATTGTCAGGCTACATACGGAGTTCGTCTAAGTATCGCTCTAATCGGATTCTCGCGGAGAACTCCTCTATCAATCTGAACAACCCTACCTAGGGATTTGCCCGAGCGAGAGCATACATGATATTCCTCTCATGATACCAAGATCGAATGATCATCTATTGACACTCAATTGTCTTCATAAGGTTGGGTACCAATCTCGATAATCAATTGTATAAGATCTTAAATTTTCTAGATATGTAAGTCCAACGTCAAAGAAAGGAGTATTTAAATAAGACATCCTTGGTGTCACAAGTCTAATGATCAAACACACAACTGAGATTATGGTATTACTGTCTAGCATAAGGTATCATTAACCATATAGCATTCTGTAAGCAGATCAATCAGTGAACTCTCTCTTCAAGGAGCACCTATATTGTATTCTTAGTATCCTCATATGAGCAGCTTTGAGACCAGTCGCATCCATCACATGGTCGAGAATATAATACATCGATCTGTCCGGTTATCTCAATGTTCGTCTCGGTAACCTATTATCAGAATTATTTATGTTCTATTTTTAACGACAAATCAGTCTCATTATCGTGATCTCATCATAATCTGATTCTTATTTTATAGATCCAAGGGCATCATAATATCAGTAATAGATAATATATATATCTATAATAAAAAATATCAATAATAATCATAATGTAAAAAGACTATGCAGCGTGACACAAATGTCATCACTCAAGTGATTAGTTTGCAGGGCACCTGTAACTAGTAATCTAACACTTGACCTAAATCTAATCACCTATGTGTGTGATCCCCATCAGACCCCTGTGACGCTCAAAGATAGTCTGAGCCAATAGCTTTGCTAGTGAATCTACAATGTTATCTTCAGATGAAACTCTTTTGATTGCTACATTTTTATGAGCTACGATCTCTCTCACCATGTAGAACCTCCTCATAACGTGCTTGGACTTCTGATAAAACTTGGATTCCTTTGCTTAAACAATTGCCTCGTTGCTATCATAGTATATAGGAATCAGCTCCTCGCTGCTTGGTACGACTCTCAAATCCATGATGAATTTCTTCATCTACGCCCCTTCTTTTACTGCTTTCGTTGTAGCAACATACTCCGCTTTTTAGTCGAGTTAGCAGTAGTATCTTATTTGAAACTCTTCCAACTTACTGCTCCTCTATTCAGGGTGAAAACATACATTGAGTTTAACTTGCTATCATCGATATCGGACTAGAAACTTATGTCTATATAGCCCTCAATGTAGAGGCTACATCTTTCATATATCACTAAAAGATCCTTAGTCATTCTCAAATATCCTCTTTCATATACCTCTTGGTCGAGTTAACATACGCTATTTCAGTTATGGTACATAGTATAACATATATGATAGACTCTATCACTGAGCCATACGGTATCATATTCATGTCTGCCTTTTTCTCAAGTGTCTTTGAGGACATACTCTTAGAAAGTGATATTTCATATCTCATTGGTATGAGACATCTCTTGAAATTATTTATGCTAAATCTTTTGATAATAGAGTCTATATACCTCTACTAGCACAAATCAAGTATCCTCTTAGATTTATCTCTATAAATCTGAATCCCTAATATGTAGGTTGCTTCTTAAAGTCCTTCAAGGAGAAGTTTCTAGATAGCCAAGTCTATGATCAGGATGTCATCCACATATAGCACTAAGAAGGTGATAGTGCTCTCACTTACCTTCTTGTACACACAAGGCTCATCTTTATTCTTAATGAAGTCATAAGATCTAGTATCTTCATTAAATCTTATGCTCCAACTTTGGGAAGCTTGCTTTAGTCCATAGATGGACCTAAGTGTTGGGAAAAACTATTAAATATGAAATAATATTTTTCCCTCTTTGTGTATCAAAATGGGTTTCTCAAAAAAATTACCAACTTATTACTAAAGCAAATATTAACCAGAACAAGATAAACAATAAAATAATAGATCAACCACAAAGTGAGAATATATAACAATTACTGAAGCCTGTAAGAAAGCTTTATAGATGAAAAAATTTCTACAGGAATTGGGTTTGAAACAGGAAGGATACATTGTTGACTGTGATAGTTAGAGTATCATTCACCTCTCCAAGAATTTAATATACCATTCTAGATCCAAGCATATTTATGTAAGATATCACTGAATTCGTGATGTGTTTGAGATGAAAGAATTGTACTTAGAAAATGTGCATACCGTTGAGAATAGATCAAATATATTGACAAAGTCTTTGCCTAAAAAGAAACTTGAAGCATGTAGACAAAGAGCGGGCTTAGTACAGCCCACCATATGAGTTGGAGGAGGAGAATTGTTTGGTCCAGACCATAGGTGGGCTTGGATTGGATATTTGGATATTTAGCCTCTTTAGATCAGAATTATTTATGTTCTATTTTTAATGACAAATCAGTTTCATTATCGTGATCTCATCATAATCTGATTCTCATTTTAAAGATCCAATGACATCATAATATCAGTAATAGATAATATATATATATATAATAAAAAAATATCGATAATAATCATAATGTAAAAGGACTATGCAGCGTGACACAAATGTCATCACTCAAGTGATTAGCTTGCAGGGCACCTATAACTAGTAATCTCATACTTGACCTAAATCTAATCACCTATGTGTGTGATCCCCATCAGACCCCTGTGACGCTCAAAGATAGTCTGAGCCAATAGTTTTGCTAGTGAATCTGCAATGTTATCTTCGGATGAAACTCTTTTGATTGCTACATTTTTATGAGCTACGATCTCTCTCACCAGGTAGAACCTCCTCATAACGTGTTTGGACTTTTGATAAAACTTGGATTCCTTTGCTTAAATAATTGCCTCGTTGCTATCATAGTATATAGGAATCAGCTCCTCCCTGCTTGGTACGACTCTCAAATTCATGATGAATTTTTTCATCTACGCCCCTTCTTTTACTACTTCTGTTGTAGCAACATATTTCGCCTCTTAGTCGAGTTAGAAGTAGTATCTTATTTGGAACTCTTCCAACTTACTGCTCCTCTATTCAGGATGAAAACATATATTGAGTTCGACTTGCTATCATCGATATCGAACTAGAAACTTATGTCTATATAGCCCTTAATGTAGAGGCTACCTTTTTCATATATCATTAAAAAATCCTTAGTCATTCTCAAAGATCTTCTTTCATATACCTCTTGGTCGAGTTAACATACGCTATTTCAGTTATGGTACATAGTATAGCATATATGATAAACTATATCACTGAGTCATACGGTATTATATTCATGTCTATCTTTTTCTCAAGTATCTTTGAGGACATACTCCTAGAAAGTGATATTTCATATCTCATTGGTATGAGACATCTCTTGAAATTATTTATGCTAAATCTTTTGATAATGGAGTCTATATACCTCTACTAGCACAAATCAAGTATCCTCTTAGATCTATCTCTATAAATCTGAATCCCTAATATGTAGGTTGCTTCTTAAAGTCCTTCAAGGAGAAGTTTCTAGATTGCCAAGTCTTAACTGTGGAGATTATTCCTACATTCTCAATGATCAGGATGTCATCCACATATAGCACTAAGAAGGTGATAGTGCTCTCACTTACCTTCTTGTACACACAAGACTCATCTTTATTCTTAATGAAGTCATAAGATCTAGTATCTTCATTAAATCCTATGTTCGAACTTTGGGAAGCTTACTTTAGTCCATAGATGGACCTAAGTGTTCGGAAAAACTATTAAATGTGAAATAATACTTTTCACTCTTTGTGTATCAAAATGGGTTTCTCATATAAATTACCAACTTATTACTAAAGCAAATTTTAACCAGAACAAGATAAATAATAAAATAATAGATCAACCATAAAGTGAGAATATATAGCAATTACTGAAGCATGTAAGAAAGCTTTATAGATGAAAAAAATTTCTACAGGAATTGGATTTGAAACAGGAAGGATACATTATTGACTGTGATAGTTAGAGTATCATTCACCTCTCCAAGAATTTAATATACCATTCTAGATCCAAGCATATTTATGTAAGATATCACTGAATTCATGATGTGCTTGAGATGAAAGAATTGTACTTAGAAAACGTGCATACCGTTGAGAATAGATCAAATATATTGATAAAGTCTTTACCTAAAAAGAAACTTGAAGCACGTAGATAAAGAGCGGGCTTAGTACAGCCCACCATATGAGTTGGAGGAGGAGAATTGTTGGGTCCAGACCATAGGTGGGATTGGACTGGATATTTGGATATTTAGCCTAAATCTGATTTATTAAAAAAAAGAAAAGAAAGAAAAAAGAAAAGGTTGAAAACCTAAAGGTGATGTAGTATTGATGGTGTGGTGAAAACGTTTAACAGTAATGACAAGAGAGAGAAAGAAGAGAGAGAGAGAGAAAGCTTTGGTAAGAGGATCGAACGATAAAACTTCATCCGTTTTGACCCAAATTTTATGTGAAGAATCGTTACAACTAGATCTACAATCCTAACTTATTATCATCTCTATGATAATTTTTTGATATATCCACTTAGAGAGTTTTGATTTTTCCTATTGTGAGATCCATCAATGTTGATGATGCTATGTCATTGGTGAATCAAGATATATGTTCTTGATGTCATTGTGATCCTCTAATTATTCTGGAGAAGTTTTATTGTAAACCTATTATCATTATTGGTGATTGTGAAAGTTTGAGTGGATTACGATCCCATGGTTTTTCCCGCATTGGGTTTTGCACGTTAAAAATCTAGTGTCCCACTTTGTAGTTGATCTATTATTCTGCTATTTATCTTATTCTGGTTAATATTTGCTTTTAGTAACAAGTTGGTAATTTTAGTGAGAAACCCATTTTGATATATAAAGAGGGAAAAGTATTATTTCGCATTCAATAGTTTTTCCCAACACTAAGCAACCTGCACACCTTATCTGGACTCACCTTAGATATGATTCCCTTTGGTTGTATCATATACATCTCCTCCTCGAGGTTGTCACTGAGGAATATGATTTTCACATTCATCTGCCATATCTTATAGTCATAGTCAGCGTATCAAAAGAATTTTGATGAAATTCAACATGGCTACGGGTGAGAAGGTTTCATCATAGTCAACTCCTTGCCTTTGATGATGCCCTTTGGCCACCAGCCTTGCCTTATAGGCCTCCACATTTTCATCTACTCTAATCTTCTTCTTGAAGATTCATTTGCAACCAATGAGTACAATACCGTTAGGTGTATCAACAAGGTTCCAAACTTTGTTGGAGTACATAGAATCCATCTCAGAATTCATGTCTTCTTGCCATTTCCCTAAGTCTATACTCATAATAGCCTCCTCGTAGATTTGAGGATCAACATCCTGAGTGTCCTCTTTACTGATATGTCCCACATATCTTTCAGAAGGGTGAGATATTCTGTCGGACCTATGCAAAGTTGGAACTTGTGTGCTAGGTACCTGAATATACTCGGTCTCTGAATGGTGCTTGAGTTAGGTTCTCTAACCTCACTCATCTCTATCATGCTCCCAATGCTTCTATCAATAATGTGTTCCTTCTTAAGAAACACTACTCTCTTGAAAATAAAGACCTTTTGATCCTCGAGATGATAAAAGTAGTACCACCAAGTTTTCTTGGGGTATCCCACAAACTTGCATCGCTCTGTCCTTGATTCTAACTTATTGGGGTTGTGTCTTCTAACGTGGAAAAGGTAACCCCAAATCTTAACAACCTTAAGATCAAGCTTTTTTCCTTTCTATATCTCATATGGTGTAAACACTATAGACCTAGATTGAATTTTGTTCAGAAGGTAAACTGCGGTCTCTATGGCATATCCCCGGAATAAGATAGGTAGGTCGATGAAACTCAACATGGACCCATATCTGACAGTATTTGATTCCTCATTTCTGATACATCATTGAGCTGAGGTGTATAAGGAGGTATCCATGGGATAGAATCTCATGATCTTTGAGGAAATATGTTAACTTTGTACTCAAGTACTCTCCTTATTTACCTCATCTCATTTCCTCTTGGACGCACTTTCATTCATAATCTATGGAGCTATATATAGCACAAGTAAATCATTATGTAACGTTCCTCTTATGATGATCTTATCATCCAAAATCAATGAACAACTATTGTCCTTAAAAATTAATTTTTATCCCATAACTATCAAACATGAAATAGAGATAATATTTTCAATGATAAAAGGAACGTAATAACATGTATCTAATACAATAATAGCTCCACCAAGCGGATGTAGGGTAACCTCACTAATAGCAACTACAACAACTCTTGCTCCATTGCCTATCTTGAGGTTCATCTTGCCTCTCGCCAGTCTCTTATGCCTTGCCAGAATATGCAACAAATTATAAATATGATAATCACTCCTCATATCCTATATCATATGTTATCATAAGAATATGATAAACAGAGATTGATCATGAATGTACTTGAAGCTTCTCCAAGCTTCTGTTTCGCCTTCTCGGCAAAGTACTCTTTGTAGTTCTTCCAGTGCTCATATTTGTCGTAGTGGAAGCACTGACATTTATCCTTAGTCGGATCATTCTTAGCAGCATTTGCCTTATCCGGTTTGCCCTTGCCCTTCTTAAGGTACACTTATCAGCCTTGATTTTCTTCTTGGTCTCACTAATATAGAGAATTAGCTTCTTTTTCTTGATGGTGCATTCGGCTTCCCTCAGCATATTAAAGAGCTTATAGAGAGTCACCTCAAAATTTGTTCATAGTAAAGTTCATTATGAACTGAGAAAAGGAATCTGATGGGGAATGAAGTATAAGATCAACACACAGGTTATCCTCTAGGATAATTCTTAGACTTGTGAGTTTCTTTATCCACCCTATCATCCTTAGGACATGATTGTGAACCGATATCTCCTCTATCATCCTGGCTCATAAGAGACTCTTGGATATCTCATATCTTTGAGTTCTTCCTCAAACAGTAAATGAAGATGAAGAAGAATAGAATTGACATTTATGCTCTCATGTTGCCTTTATAGCTCAGGAGTTATAAAGGCCAACATATAGTACTTAGCCAAAGTAGAATTATATATAAATAAATAAATATATATATATATATATATATATATATATATATATATATATATATATTACATAGCAAGCAATCTCATCCTCGCTTGCCCCTTCCTCTACATGGGCAAAATTGTATCAAGGACATATGCAATTTTCTCGATCGTGAGAATAATTCTCAAATTACGAAGCCAATCTATATAGTTTGAACCAGTGAGACAACTGACATCAAGTATACCACGTAAGGGTTTGCAAGCGACATATTTCTAATAAACAAGGTGTAGCATAAATGAATAAAATATAGATTTTATAGAAAAGTAAATAATTAAGATATGGACTTCTATCTTAATATACTCTCACTACTTTCTAGCAAATCATGTGGCACCCTCGGCAAATGAAACGAATGTCTTCGGTAAAATTATAGTGGGACCAGGATCCAATCGGTGTCCTAGTGTAACCTCGAGGGACTCAACCAATCACAATAAGCCCAAAAAGGTAGGCATCTCTTGCCAATCATGACTCCTTATGATTCTCATCTTATTTAGCCTCTGAACCATCATGGCCTTGAGAAACTCGACCAACCATGATGTTCAATCAAGTCATCACCATCTTACAAGATGAGTCTAATTTGATGATATCCCCTCACGAGACTCGACCAAGCAAACCATGTTCTTAGGTCATCGATGACATCTCTATGTTGTAAGCAAGATCTCGAATTGCAAAGATAGGTGAGCCTCAAGGGACTTGACCAACTCAACCTATATTTCTTCTTATAACGATGGGCCAATCTTATTATATCACACTTACCAACTTAATATTATCGTGGGAGGCGGTTTTTGTTTCGGTCTCCTAATATGTCGTGTCACACACACACATATTTAATATATATCTACATCACATGCAAATATATATATATATAGTGGGTGTATAATCAATCACATATCACATATATATATCACACCGGATGATCATGAACCATCACGTAATGTGATCAGGCCCAAGCTAATGGGTCTAATTGCACACAATAGGATCTATGTATGTATCGTCGTATCTTCATATCTTGTGATCATTTATCTCATCATTATCAGATCCGTTAGCTCCTTGACATATCTCCATACATTGTGATCTCCCGTCTTGCACCTCCACGCTCCTGTCACGCCTCTTCATATAATTATATCATAACCACAGGCATGTAGGCCCGACAATAAATGAGAAAAATATGGGATTGCAGGCCCTAATAATAATAATAATAATCACATATACACACATCACAACATATAGTTCATAATCACCCATTCACATCATACATCACATGTATACATCATAAAAATAATTAACTAAACTTTTTAATTAACTATAAATCTGTGATATATCAAGAATTTTTAGAATTATTAAGTGTATTTTTCGAATTTGAATTGAAGGATAGACCTTAGAATTTCTCAAATTTCAAGAGGCAGAATCATCCTTTCATAAAAACCCTAATCCCTTTATCCTGTTCTTGCGGGTGATCACCCATGCTGGTGGCCTGCCCATAAGCGGCCACCCCTACAGGGTGCCTAACCGCAAGTGGCTGCCCTTGTAGGGGGCCTGGCCGCGGGCGAATGCCCCTACAAGCGACCTGCTTGCAGGTGATCACCCTTGTCAGCAGGTAGTTTGCCTACGGATGCTACTTTCACGGCTAAGCTCGCATGCCGCCTCTATCCAGGCATCTTCAGGCGCAACAAGAACGCGTAGAACAATTCTACGTGATTCAATTTCATCATATGTAGTTTAAAATTCAATCATTGCATGAGCAACCTAGCTCTGATACCACTGTTTATAAACCATAAGAGTATCAAATGCGCAATGGAATGACAAAAATAAAAGTTTATGTTTATCATGTTATCGTGCAACGATTGGTGCATGAAAAATCATAAAAACATAAAACTACGACTGTGTGAGATTTATTACCTAGGGAGATCATATATCCTTGAAACTTCTAGATCCTATGGAAGAGGTAAGGTGGTCATTTGTATTCTTCTCTAGCAGTATCTACACGGTCGATATAGCGATACTCAAATCGTAGCCAAAAGCTCATCATTTTTACGTACCTTCTTGCAGCAAACATGGAAGAAGATCTCCTATCTTCTTCGATGTCCTCTCGTAGCAGGGGGAGGGTGGTCAGCTGAAAAGAGATAGGAGGGGACGGCCAAAGATACAGCCTATCACTTGTGTTGGTCGTCCCTACCTTCTATTTATAGAGAGCCACCCAAAACCCTAATGGATCTTGCCATAGTAGGTATTGGATCTCTATCCAATTACCCTCACTCCTTAGATTATTGGATCTTTATCTAATAATCTCAATTGATTTCTAATTGGGCCTCATGCAGGAAGTCCATTAATGTTGAGTATCATCCAATGAGAACATGAGATTATTGGATAACTCATATCTAATCCACTACTCGTTGCAAAATCCAACATATGTGTGTGACCCTCTAGGCTCAATACCGAGCTAGTTGTAAGTTTCACCTGTTAGAACTCCTTCTGACTCATTGAATTGTTATCCCATAATAATTTACTTAACTTATCGACTATGAATGTACTAAACCACTGTGTCATAGTCCCCAAAAGGTACAAGAGATCTAATCCATTAGACCTATTTATTCTCAATTATCATGTATCTATAGTCCCTCATCCATATAATATCCTAAAAATTGAATATTGAGCATAGTACTATCAGACCACATATGAACTTCATCCTAGTCTCGCTCTAATTAGATTCTCCCGAGAACTCCTTCTCTCTTAATCTAAATGACCTCGATCAGAGATTTGCTTTAGCGAGAGCACATAGGATATTCCTCTCGTGATACCAAGAGTGGATAATCTTCTATGAAACTCAATTACCTTCGTAAGATTGACTATTAATCCCAATAACTTATTATACAAGATCTAGAACTTTCCAAACTTGTAAGTCTGGCATAAAAAAAAAGGAGTACTCAAACAAGACATCTTTGGTGTTTCAAGTCTAAAGACCAGACACACAACTGTGACTATATAATCGTTATTTACGCTAGCTATCATTAACTATCTAGCTTTCCATAAGCAGATCAATCAGTGAACTTATTCTCCATTGTGCACTTGTATTGTATCCTTAGTGTCCTCACACGAGCGGCTATGAGACCAGTCGCCTAAATCATATAGACGAAAATATAGTAGACTGATCTATATGCTTATCTCGATATCCCTCTCGAGTAACCTATGATCAAGATTATTTATGGTATATATTAAAGGTGAATCAGTCTTGTCCCCACATGAGCAGCTATAAGACCAACTACCTAAACCACATGGATGAGAATACAATATACTGATCTGTCTAGTTATCTCGATATCCCTCTCGTGTAACCTATGATCAAGATTATTTAAGATATATATTTAAAGGTGAATCAGTCTTATTATCATGATCTGATTCCCATTGTATAAATTCAAGGACATCCTAATATGTGCAATATATAATATGTGTATAATGTGAGAAAATATCGATAATAATTATAATGTAAAAAGATCGTGCAGCGTGTCACACATGTCATCACTCACGTGATTGGCTTGCAGGACACATGTAACTAACACTATCCCAATTTAATATCATGGATCTAAAACAAACAAAATCAGGACTATGTTTTAATAATTCAAGTTTAATTTATTTCAAACTTAACAACAAATTGAGGTTCTATTACCAAAAATGCTATTCACTAAGATTCAACCATATCATTATCATAATAAACTGTTTCATAGATGATTTGACCCCGCAATCACATATTTCGTAATCGATTTGGCTATTCTATCGTAATAGAGCATTTCATAGCGAGTTCAACCGTGCTATTATCATACCAGAGTGCTTCATGGTCGATTCATTCATGCTATTATTGTAGCAGAGCTAATGTTCGATTCGATCATGTTATTTTTGTCGAAAATTCTTTTTCGAGTGGTTTGGTTGTAGATGTTGTCGGTGTAGCTTTTGGTAACTTTGTCATGCACTTTCTTATCTTTGTCTCCTATGTTTAAATAGATTCTACTACTATTGATCAGATCTACATATGTGATAATAACTTTATCATGCACTTGCATCGGGAACCGCTCGATGCCGGAGGTGGAGGGGAAGGACATGCCATTGAACCTAAACAAGTGATGTATCTATCCATCTTCTTTGGCCATTGCCTAATCTACTTTGAAAGACTGACAAATCGTCCCCTTCTATCACCCAAGGGGAACAAGTTGTTGAGATTAATTTAGTTAGTTACGATTGAGTAGTTATAACAAAATAACTGATAGATCTAAATTAGTTAGATGAGGATGAGTCTGTTGAGATACAATGGATTTTTTTGGTATTTTAAATATTTGTATTTCATCCTTTAATCAATATAAATATGTACTCTTGGTTCATTCCAAGGTACTGCAGATTGAAAGTACTCCTAATTCTCTCTGAAGTTCTGTAGAAAAGCCAACAGTGGTATCAGAGCCAAGTTCAAAGAAGATCATCAGGAGTACGTCAGTAAAAGGAAGGGAAAGCTAGTAGATCCAGAAAAAAACAAACAAGAAGATGACAAGTATTGGAGTAAGTGTTCCTAATCAACTTTTTCCTATTCTAAAAGGTGACAATTATCAGTTTTGGGCTATTAAGATGAAAACTCTCCTTATTTCACAAGGATTATGGAATTTGGTAGAGAATAGTTTTATTAAATATGATCTACAAGATCCTAAAATTACTAAGGATCAAAAAGATCATATGAATGAGAATAGGCAGAAAGATGCAAAAGCTCTCTATATGCTACAACAAGCAATAGATGATTCTCTATTTTCCCGAATCATGATGGCATCAACATCAACAGAAGCCTGAAGATATTAAAATGTGTGTTTGGAGGCACAGAGAAGGTAAAAATTTCAAAGCTTCAAATTCTTCGTCGTGAGTTTGAAACTCTTATAATGAAAGATTCAGAATCGATCACTGATTTTTTTCAAAAGTTTCTTTTATTGTGAATCAAATGAGATCGTACGGTGAAAACCTAAAAGATTAAATTATAGTAGAAATTTTTTTTACGAAGTTTGTCTCCGAAATTTGATATGGTTTCTACTGCTATAGAAGAAGCTAAAGATACAAGCATATTATCTATTGATGAATTAATGGGTTCTCTTTTAGTTTATGAACAAAAAGTGAACAGATCTTCAGATGAGATTTCAGAACATGTTCTCCAAATGAAGATAGATCAAAAAAAGGAACAGAAGAAAATTTCAGAAACTAGATCTCAAGGGAGAGATCAAAATGGCAGAGGAAGAGATCGATCAAATGAAGGTAATAAAGAAACTCGACAATGCTTTTTGTTGCAAAAAAATAGGACATGTTGAAAGAGATTGCTGGTATAAAAATAAAAATCAAAATGTTCCTCTTTGCTTTTACTGTAAAAAATATGGACATCTTGAAAAAGATTGCTGGAACAAAAATTAGACAAATTATCATGAGAAAAATAATAGTGAAGAAATGAATGAAGAAAATATTCTCTTTATAACATCTAATGAAGAATATTCTAGTTCTGTATGGTTTTTGGATAGTGGATGTAGTAATCATATGACAGGGGATAGAAGCTTATTTCAGAGACTCGATGACTCAGTCAGATCTACAGTGTTGATGGGGAATGGCAACAAAATTCAAGTGGAAGGAAAAGGAAAAATTGTTGTGAACACCAAATCTGGTAAAAAAATTATTAATGTTGTGATGTTTATTCCTGGTTTAAAATAGAATCTCATTAGTGTAGGACAACTGATGAGAAAATAATATTATATTATTTTTGATGATGAAAATTGTTTGATTCATGAAAAGAAAGTTGATAAATTAGTAGCAACAATAAGGATGACAAAAAATAAAATGTTTCCCTTGGTACTTTCGGATTTCTCCTTATATGCATTCGTTGCTACTACTACTGATGAATCAACACTATGACATAAAAGATATGGTCATCTGAATTATGATGGACTAGAACTATTAAATCAAAAAAATATGGTAGTTGGATTGTCTGAAATTAAAAATAAAGATACAGTTTGTGAATCCTGTATTTATGGAAAACAACATAGAAATATATTTCAAACAGGTCATTCTTGTAGAGCAAAAAATCGATTGAAACTTGTGCATGCAGATATTTGTGGGCCTATGAAAACTATCTCAGAAGGTGGAAGTAGATATTTTGTGCTATTTACAGATGATTGTACAAGAATGATGTGGGTATATTTTCTCAAAGAAAAGGCTGAGGTTTTTCAAGTTTTTAAAAATTTTAAAGTATTTGTTGAAAAATAAAGTGGTTGTTTTATTAAGACTCTACGTACTGATAGAGGGGGTGAATTTACTTCCAAAGATTTTTTTAATTTTTGTAAGAATACAGGCATTCACGGGAAACTCACTACAAGCTATACCCCCCAACAAAATGGAGTGGCAGAGCGGAAAAATAGAGTGGTGGTTGAGACAGCTAGTGTATGCTTAAAGAAAAAATAGTACCAAAGGAGTTTTGGGCAGAAGCTGTGAATACATCAGTGTATTTACTAAATCGTTTTCCTACCAAGGCAGTACAAGGAAAAATACCTTATGAAGCATGGTTAAACAGAAAGCCAGAAGTAAGTCATTTTAAAGTATTTGGTTGTGTTGCTTACTTCCATATTCCTATTGAAAAAAGAAGTAAACTTGATGAGAAAAGTATTAAATACATATTTGTTGGGTATAGTAATGAGACAAAAGGTTTAAGACTCTTTGATCCTACAACAAAAAAAATAATGATAAGTCGTGATGTTATTTTTAATGAAGAAGAAGCTTGGAACTCTGAAGCAGTTGAAACAACAATATCTGTAGAAGAAGAAGTAGATAGAACAGATGATTCATTGCATATTAATACCTCATCTGACTCTTCTCATATTTTGAATGACTTAAATGAATCCAATGATACTGAATCACCTCCACAAAAATTTCGTAGTATTTAAAAAATATATCAATCTGGTGATTTTGCATGTCTTGCATTCGAACCTACTTGTTTTGAAGTTGCAGCTCAGAAAGAAGAATGGGTACAAGCAATGAATGATGAGTTACAAGCTATAAAAAAAAATAAGACTTGGGAATTGGTAGATTTGCCTCCAGGAAAAAAAGCAATTGGACTTAAATGGGTGTACAAGTCAAAATTTAATGCTGATGGCTCATTGCAAAAACATAAAGCCCGCTTGGTTGCCAAAGGATATACTCAAATTTTAGGTATTGATTTCTTAGAAACTTTTCTCCAGTTGCTAGAATTGAGACAATTAGAATTATATTAGCATTGGCGGCCCAAAAAAATGGCAGGTTTATCAATTTGATGTTAAATCAGCATTCCTGAATGGAAAATTGCAAGAGGAAGTTTATGTTAAGCAGCCCGAAGGATTTGAAATTAGAGGATCAGAAGATAAAGTATACAAATTAGACAAAGCATTATATGGCTTAAAACAAGCACCAAGAGCATGGTATAGTCGGATTGACAATTATTTTCTTCAGCATAACTTTCAGAAAAGTTTAAGTGAGCCATCTTTATATATAAGAATTCAAGGTATGAAGATTCTTATGGTTTGTTTATATGTGGATGATATGATTTATACTGGAAACTCATCAGATATGCTTATTGAATTTAAGAAAAATTTGACATTAGAATTTGAAATGACTGACCTGGGGCTTATACACTATTTCTTAGGAATGGAAATTATTCAAGATGCAGATGGAATTTTTTTGTGCCAAGAAAAATATGCTAAAGATTTGTTAAAAAAATTTCATATGTCAACTTGTAATCCAATGAGTACTCCAATGAATACAGATGATAAATTTATTTCAGATGATGGAGTGGAAAAAACAAATGAGCAACAATATAGAAGTTTAATTGGAGGGTTGATGTATCTCACACACTCAAGGCCATATATTATGTTTACAGTTAACTTATTATCCAGATTCATGCAGAGTCCTAGCAAGCATCACTTTGGAGCAGCTAAAAGAGTTCTTAGATATATCAGAGGGACTCTCAATTATGGCATTCGTTATGAATAGGTAAAAGATTTTAAGTTATATTCGTATACTGATAGTGATTGGGCTGGTTGTGCAGATGATAGAAAAAGTACTTCAGGATTTGTTTTCAGCCTTGGCTCAAGTGTAATTTCATGGAGAACAAAAAAACAAGTGTGTTGCTCTCTCAAGCACTGAGGCAGAGTATGTTGCGGCCACAAGTGCAGCATGTCAAACAGTTTGGCTTCGAAGAATTCTAGCAGATCTTCAAGAAAATCAAGATGGACCAACTAAAATCTATTGCGATAACAAGTCTGCTATTGCAATGACAAAGAATCCTGTCTTCCATGGATGTACCAAACATATTGAAGTCCGACATTATTTTATTCGTGAATTGGTTGATAAAGAAGAGATTCAAATGGACTACTGCAACACCGAGGAACAACTTGCCGATATCTTCACAAAAGCTTTGGCAAAAGAAAAATTTTATTTTTTCCGAAAACAACTTGAAGTTATAACTAATTGAATTAAGGGGGTGTGTTGAGATTAATTCAGTTAGTTACGATTAAGTAGTTATAACAAAATAACTGATAGATCTAAATTAGTTAGATGAGGATGAGTCTGTTGAGATACAATGGATTTTTCTGGTATTTTAAATATTTGTATTTCATCCTTTAATCAATATAAATAGGTACTCTTGGTTCATTCCAAGGTACTGCAGATTGAAAGTACTCCTAATTCTCTCTACTAGTTCTTCTACTCTTCTCTGAAGTTCTACAGAAAAGCCAACACAAGTTTCGTCCTTCAAGGGGGAGTCCTGCTGAGCTCTCAATTCTTGCCATTAAGAGGGGTCGCATTAGGAATGACAACATCAATCGTCAAAGCAAAACACAATTAGTAACAACAACAGCAGCAATAAGATGAACCAAGTCTTGCCACTGCATGGAGTTAGATAGGCGGTCTTATAGTTTTCGTGTTTGGAGTACTCTGTCTTATTGAGTGGAACTCCTTTCCATACATGTTAACATCATGCTAGTCTAAAGCAAAAGAAAGGTCGCACCAGTGCAACAAGGAGCTTACGATAGCGAGCCAACCATGAAAGGTTCTATAGTAGACTGCATGATGGGAATAAAATAAAAATAAATTTTGTATACGAACAAATACTAACAGGTCGTCATACACAGCAGAATCAAACAAAAATCATAATCAGATGAACACCAAGATTTACGTGTAAAATCCCTTCAACTCGAATGGTAAAAATCACGGGACAAGTCAGAGAAAATCCACTATCAAAATAATGAATATATAGATCTCAAGGCTTCTTGCCCAAGCCCAAAGCAATAGCCACAAGAGAATCACAGAGATACAAGGACTATAATACCAAACACAATATCCAAAACCTTCCCAAGGGATCACAGTAAGAATCCAATGCAAACTGATCTAACCTGAGATATGAATGATTGAGAATAGTCTTTTCTTGTCCTTGTCTTCTTCTCTTTCCTGGATCTCTTATTTTCTAGCCTCTACTGTCAATTTGCAGTCTATTTTCTCTCACCCACATTTTTAGTCATCGATGCTCGCTTAATCTCAACCCTGGCCATCTAATCTAGGTTTTAGGTTAATATAAGTGAGGTTCTGGGCTGTGGGCTTTACTAAAGCCCATTATGGGCTAAATCTGTACCATCTGCCCAACAACCTCCCCCTTCAGCCCATGTTGTCTCAAGACTCCTCAATGTGAAGTCATGTCGACCAACTGTCGGCACATCTCCTATCTCTCTTTCGGCAAAGTCTTTATCAATATGTCTGCCCCATTATCATCTGTGTGAATTTTCTGAAGCTGTAACTGCTTCTCTTCAAGCACATTTTTGATCCAGTGATATCTGACATATATATGCTTTGACTTAGAATGAAATGTTGGGTTATTGCATAAATGGATGGCACTTTGGCTATCACAATACACCACATAATTTTTCTGTTTCAGCCCCAATTCTTGTAAGAATTATTTCATCCATAACATTTCTTTGCAAACCTCTATAGCAGCAATATATTCTGCCTCTGTGGTGGAGAGCGCAATACACCTTTACAATCTTGACTGTCATGACATAGCTCCCCCTGCAAAAGTAAGTATAAAACCTGATGTGGATTTTCTTGTATCAATATTTCTTGTTATATCTGCATCTGTGTAACCTGTCAACACAGGCGGTCTACCTCCAAAGCTTAAACAAACTTTAGAACTTCCTCTTAGATACCTAAAAATCCACTTCACTGCTGCTCAATGCTCTTCACCTGGATTTACAAGAAATCTGCTAGCAACACCCACTGCATATGCGATGTCTGGTCTCGTCATACCATCGCGTACATTAAACTTCCAACTACTGAAGCATAAGGAACCTTTTGCATTTTCTCCTACTCATCACTTGACGGACTTTGATCTGAGGACAACTTGAAGTGACCTGCAAGAGGAGAACCAACTGGCTTTGCATTACTCATATTGAACATATCCAATACCTTCTCAATGTATTTCTCCTGTGACAACCAAATCTTTCTCTTTCTTCTATCATGAGAAATCTGCATGCCGAGTATTTGTTTTGCTAGCCCCATGTCTTTCATTGCAAAAGACTCACTCAGTTCCTTCTTCAACCATTTGATGCACACACAATGATCTGAAGCTGATCTTTTGTATTCATTTTCAATCATAAATGAATCAAACTTTTTATACCATTGTCTTGGAGCTTACTTCAGCCCATACAATCTCTTCCTCAACTTGTAGACAAAATATTCTTTACCTTTGACTTTGAAGCCTTCTGGTTGCTCCATATAAATTTTCTCCTCCAAATCACCATGAAGGAAAGCTGTTTTCACATCTAACTGCTCAATCTCCAAGTCTAGGTTAGCAACAACACCAAGAGTAGCACGGATAGAAGACATTTAACAATAGGAGAAAAAATCTCTTCAAAGTCAATACCTTTCTTTTGATCAAAGCCTTTCACAACCAATCTAGCTTTATGCTTTGGTTGAGAACAATATTCTTGAGTCTTCAACCTAAAAACCAACTTATTCTTCAAGGCTTTACTTCCCGCTAGTAGTTGCACCAAATCATATATGTTATTCTTTTGTAGAGAATTCATCTCTTCCTGTATAGCAATAAACTACTTCTGTTTCTGCTCACTTTCAATTGCTTCCTGAGAACTCTCTGGTTCACCTGCATCAGTAAGCATCATATACTCATCTGTAGAGTATCTCATGAAAGGTTAACGTGGTCTAGAAGATCTTCTTAACTGAGGTTTTCTGGAAACTTGCTCTCTTTCTTCTTCCTGCTCAACATGTCCTGCAGGTAGATCAACATCTGGCTCTGCACCATCTTCCTACATATCTCCCCCATCACCCTGATATACTAGAGGAATAACTAGGTCATAGTCTATAAATCCCTCTGCAGAAGTCTTAGCTGGTGCCTCCTTTTTCAAATCTTCAATGATTTGATCCTCAAAGAAGACAACATCTCTGCTTCTAAACACCTTCTGCTTTTCTGGATCCCAAAGCTTGTAACCAAACTAATCATGTGAGTAACCAAGAAAAATACACTCTATTGTCTTACCATCCAGCTTAGACCTCTCATTGTTAGGAACATGTGCAAATGCACGACAACCAAACACTCTTAAATGCCTATAGGATATATCTTTTTCTGACCATACATGCTTTGCAACATCACCATCTAGAGCTATATATGGTGATAAGTTGATTACATCAACTGCAGTCCTCAAAGCCTCATCCCAAAACCTTTTGGGTAGCTTGACCTGTGAAATCATACATCTAATCTTTTCCATGATGGTGCGGTTAATCCTCTCTGTAATTGCATTATGCTGAGCGTACCAAGGATTGTCAACTCATGCTGGATGGCATGTGACCTGCAATAATCATTAAACAATCATGTATACTCACCACCATTATCTGATCTTATGCATTTCAATTATCTTTCTATCTCCCTTTCAACTCTAGCATAAAACTCCTTCAAGACATTAATAACCCGATCTTTGATCTTCAAAGCATAGGCCGAAACTTTTCTGGAAAAGTCATCTATAAAAGTAACAAAATAAAGTGCACCACTGATACTAGGAACATTAATAGATCCATCAGGAGTTTTTGTCCTCAAATGACCACACACATCTGTATAGACACGGTCCAAGGCATGCATTTTTCTAGATAAAGTAGGACTAACAAAGGAAACTCTATATTGTTTACCAGCCAAACAATCAGTACAAGGGTTCAAACGTGTAACTCTGAGGTCTGGTAATACCTCTCTCTTGAAAAGTTCTTGCAGCCCCTTCTCACTCATGTGTCCTAGTCGCCTATGCCACAACTCCATGCGGAAGTCTTTCTCTGTAGCATTCAACTGCTCACCATAAGCTTTAGCTTGCAATCTGTATAATGTGTGATATTTCTTTCCATTAGTTACAATAAGAGAACCTTTATTGAGCTTCCATTGTCCTCTGTGAAATCTGACATCAAAGTCTTCATCGTCCAGCCTTCCAACTGAAATTAAATTCAGTCTTAAGTCAACCACATGCCTCACATCCTTAAGCACCAACTTGCAGCCAAGGTTGGTCTTTATATGGATATCTCTCATGCCAATGATGTATGCTGTGTCATAGTTGCCCATCTTGACAACACCAAAATTTTCAGACCTATAAGTAGCAAAGAACTCCCTCCGTGGTGCAGCATGATAAGAAGCACCCGTGTCAATTACTCACTCGAGATCCTGGCACACACAAGAAAAAATATCATTAGAAGTAGACAAAATCAAATAATCACTACCTTGCACTGTAGCTGTGATATTCTCTTTCTGTATGCTCCACTTCTTTTCCCTTTTTCTTCTTCTTCTTAAGTTGCTTGCACTGATTCCTGTAATGTCCTTTCTCACCACAATTGTAGCAAACAATATCTTTCCTTGATCTTGACTTGCTTCTACCCACGCGTGAACCACTTCTATCATTGGACTTTGACCTTCCTCTGTTCTCTGAGACAAGTGCTTGTGAATCAATATGAGAAGTAGTTGAATTCTTTCTTCTCAACTCCTCATTCAACAAACTGCTTGTTACTTGACTTATGGTGATAACACCATCTGGTGCAGAATTACTGAGGGAAACCACCAGTGTCTCCCAACTTTCTAGCAAAGAACTGAGAAGTAACAATGCCTGCAACTCATCATCAAGAGATATTTTCATAGAGGATAACTGGTTAGTAATACTCTGCATTTCATTCAAATGCTTAGGAATAGAAGTACCCTCTTTATATTTCAAGTTTACAAGTTTTCTG
Organism: Ensete ventricosum; assembly: GCA_029747655.1. Lineage (NCBI taxonomy): Eukaryota > Viridiplantae > Streptophyta > Magnoliopsida > Zingiberales > Musaceae > Ensete > Ensete ventricosum. The sequence goes on along the minus strand of JAQQAF010000003.1, from coordinate 31,981,439 downwards.
ATCAAGAAAGTTTTGTTGCCAGTCGTTTTTCTTTTATAAAAACCTTCTAACTTTTTCCAAAGAGAGTAAGCAGAACATTCAGTAGAAACATGGTAAAAGATACTATCATCTAGCCACTATTGAATAAAGCCGACTATTTTTCGATCTAACCTCTTTCACTCATCATCTGTTATAGTTATGGGATTTGCACTATCTCTTTGCAAAGGTTCATACAAATCTTTGAAATATAGGAGATCTTCCGTTCTTGGTTTATATATCATCCAATTATTTCTGTTTAAACTAATCATGCGAGAAACATTACCGGCCTCCATGTTCAAATACAAAAGATTAAATGCCACCAAAATCCTGCTCTGATATCAGTTGATGGAAATAAAATAGGAATAAACTTTGTATACGAACAAATACTAGCATGCCGTCATACACAGCAGAATCAAACAGAAATCATAATCAAATGAACACCAAGATTTACATGAAAAACCCCTTTAACTCGACGGGTAAAAATCATGGGACAAGCCAGAGAAAATCCACTATCAAAATAATGAATATACAGATCTCAATGCTTCTTGCCCAAGCCCAAAGCAATAGCCACAAGAGAATCATAGGGATACAAGAATTATAATACCAAACACAATATCCAAAACTTTCTCAAGAGATCACAGTAAGAATCCTCTGCAAACTGATCTAACCCGAGATATGAATGATTGAGAATAGTCTTTTCTTATCATTGTCTTCTTCCCTTTCCTGGATCTCTTATTTTCTGACCTCTACTGTCAATCTACAGTCTATTTTCTCTTACCCACGTTTTCAACCGTCGTTGCTTTCTTAATCTCAACCATAACCATCTAATCTAGGTTTTAGGTTAATATAAGTGAGGTTTTGGGCTGTGAGCTTTACTAAAACCCATTATAGACTGAATCTAGGTCATATGCCCAACACTTCATACTAGAACCGATGTAGTAAGCACCAAAGGGTCTCTACCCCCAAGTCTACGAGTACATTCTCGCTAAGGCACACATTAACACTAAAATTGGTAAATGACAAACCCTTAATTATTATTTTATTTAATATTCAAGTGGGTTGTAATCCCCCCCCCCCCCCCCCCCCCCCCCCCCCCCTTTTTCCTCATGGAGTAGTTTTAGACTAAGCCGAGGATGCTTCAATAGTTTGACGAAGGAGTCTGACGAGCTCCAGAATAAGGTGGTCGAGGCTAGTTGGTATCATGAGCAAGCTGCTTTGACTTGAGCTTAGGATGGATGGGGTGGATGAACTAGATAGAGCACGAGGATTGTCATAATTTTGACAACATTTAGAGGCAAAGAAACTCGTCATTTAAAGTGTCCGAGTCAACTAGCAACAATACTATTTATTATACCATGTTAAAATCCCAATTCGAATCACCTCCCTCTAGCAATTCGAATCACCTCCCTTAAACCTGAAGGGATAGTCAGGTTTAAGGCCTAATAATTTATTAACCCAATTAGATTTAATTCCCTTCAACTTTATGTATCAACTAGCAATCTCTTGAGTCCTCCATGACCCCCTTATCTAGTCACACTAGAGGACACCAGTGAAGATGATGTCACCCCTCATTAATGATCAGAACAAAAAAATCAATGACTATAGTGAGTCTTCCACTCCTCCTCTAGCTATGATGTCAAAATAGTTAAGATGGTCCAATAACTTATGCCACTATAAAATATTCTGATCTTTTATCTTTTTATTTTTGCTATTAGGAATTTCTTTTTCTCAGTGTAAAGAAACTCTCAAGTACAATGTAGATATTTTTTTTATTGAATGAAAGTGAAATTTTTATAAAAACTTATGTACAATGTAAGACTTTACAAACATATTGCCTCTTGATAGGGATAATAGTGTTCCCCATTTCAAAATCGGACGACATAGTCCAAGATGAACCAACGTCAAAGGATGGGGTCGGCTGATAATCTCCCCGACCCGCCTTCTGACACACACGAGCAACATGTCACAAACGAACGGATAAATCCAAAATTTGGCAACATCGGACACCGTGCAGTCGCCATCAAATCTCATCAGAACCTGAGAGAACCACACGATAATAGAGCAGAAGCAACACGCAACTGGCAGCACGATCAGCCACCGACGGTGCCTGCAATATTAAACAGGCTGGCAGATAACGTGAGAAGTATAATAAGCTCAAGACATGACCAGTCGACGACGTAAGGTATAAAAGAGTCACCCCAGGGGGAGTTGAGGGGGCTCTCTCTCTCCACTTCAATTAAAAGAGAAGAAGCTCCAGCGTCTGAGAGGAGACGTCAGACTTCACCCTTCAAAATAAGGCTAACTTAATCGTCGGAGGGACCTCCCCAGGGACCCACCACCCGGGCGAAGGTCTTGTCTTGCAGGAACAGCTCCACAAGATCTAAAGGAAGATCCGCACCAAAGTGACAACCTGAGCCAAGCATCCACACGCGTCGTCCTCGAACTACACTGCGTTGGGCCCCCCTTGTACTTGTGGTCCAAACCCCGTTATGCTGACTCCCCGGACGCAGCAGAGCACCCACAACACCTCTTATGGATAATACTGATTGAGATGAATTACATTCCAAATCCTAAGGAATTCTGAATTCCCACCGTTAAATGTTGGTGTCGAACTGTTTGGTTATAGTGTCTTATCACAATGTGCTTATAGATTAGGATTCATAGATACACCTTGGCCTAGACTTCGGTTCACCCCAAGTTTTTGGACCAACCCCTCTTCGTTGTAGTCATGGGTTTGGATAGTTGAGAACATTATCTCCCATGAAATAACTACTTTAGTTTCATAAGTAAGGTGAAAGAAAATTCTCTTATGGATAGCTCTAGGCATTGTCCGATAGCTTTCAATGATACTCACGAGCTCATTAACCCTTTTAGTTTTGATCACTCTTTTTATTAGTCCTTGATGGTAAATAAAATAAGAATAAACTTTATATACGAATAAATGCTAGTAGACCGTCACACACAACAGAATCAAACAAAAATCACAATCAGATGAACACCAAGATTTACATGAAAAAAACCCATCAACTCGAAGGGTAAAAACCACGGGATAAGCTAGAGAAAATTCACTATCAAAATAATAAATATACAAATCTCAAGGATTCTTGTCCAGGCCCAAAGCAACAGCCACAAGAGAATCACAGGGATATAAGGACTATAATACTAAGCACAATATCCAAAACCTTCTCAAGAGATCACAGTAAGAATCCACTATAAACTGATCTAACCTGAGATATGAATGATTATGAATAGTCTTTTTCTGTCCTTTTTTTCTTTCCTTTTCTCGATCTCTTATTTTCTGGTCTCTAATATCAATCTGCAGTCTTCTTTCTCTCTCTCACATTTTCAACCGCCGCTGCCTTCTTAATCTTAACCCTAGCCACCTAATCTAGGGTTTATGTTAATATAAGTGAGTTCTAAGCTATGGGCTTCACTAAATCTCATTATGGGCTGAATCTGGGCTATCTGCCCATCTGCCCAACAACCTCTCCCTTCAGCCCATAAGGGAGGCTGTTTCATGACTCCTCAATATGAAGTCATGTCGACCAACTGTCGGTACATCTCCTGTCTCTCTTTCGGTAAAGCCTTTGTCCCCATTATCATCTATATGAATTTTTTGAAGCTTTAACTACTTCTCTTCAAACACATTTCTGATCCAGTGATATCTGACATCTATATGCTTTGACTTGGAATGAAATGTTGGATTCTTGCATAAATGGATGGCACTCTGGTTGTCATAATACACCACATAGTTTTCTATTTTAGCCCTAATTCTTATAAAAATCCTTTCATCCATAACATTTCTTTGCAAACCTCTATAGCAGCAATATATTCTGCCTCTGTGATAGAGAGAGCAATACATCTTTGCAATCTGGACTGCCATGATACGGCTCCCCCTGTAAAAGTAAGTACAAAACCTGATGTGAATTTTCTTGTGTCAATATCTCTTATAATATCTGCATCTGTGTAACCTGTCAACACAGGTGGTCCACCTCCAAAGCTTAGACAAACTTTAGAACTTCCTCTGAGATATCTAAAAATCCACTTCACTGTTGTCCAATGCTCTTTACTTGGATTTGCAAGAAATCTGCTAGCAATACCCACTTCATATGCGATGTCCGGCCTCATACATACCATCGCGTACATTAAACTTCCAACTGCTGAAGCATAAGGAATCTTTTGCATTTTCTCCTTTTCCTCATCACTTGATGAACTCTACTCTAAGCACAACTTGAAGTGACCTACAAGAGGAGAACCAACTAACTTTACATTGCTCATACTAAACCTATCCAATACATTCTTAATGTATTTCTCCTATGACAACTAAATCTTCCTCTTTCTTCTGTCACGAGAAATCTGTATGCCCAGTATTTGCTTTGTTGGCCCTATGTCCTTCATTGCAAAAGACTCACTCAGTTCCTTCTTCAACCTATCAATCATAGACATATCTTCCCCAAGGATAAGTATATCATCAACATAAAGTAAGAGAATAATAAAATCATCACCAAACCGTTTGTTATACACAAAATGATCTGAAACTATTCTTTTGTATTTATTTTCAATCATAAATGAATCAAACTTTTTATACCACTGTCTTGGAGTTTGTTTTAGCCCATACAAGCTCTTCTTCAACTTGCAGATAAAATTTTCTTTACCTTGGACTTTGAAGCCTTCTGGTTGCTCCATATAAATTTTCTCCTCCAAATCATCATGAAGGAAAGTTATTTTCACATCTAACTACTCAACCTCCAAGTATAGGTTAGCAGCAATACCAAGAGCAACACGAATAAAAGTCATTTTAAAAACAAGAGAAAAAATCTCTTCAAAGTCAATATATTTCTTTTGACCAAAGCCTTTCACAACCAATCTAGCTTTGTTATTTGGTTGAGAACAATATTCAAGAGTCTTCAACCTAAAAACTCACTTCTTCTTTAAGGCTTTATTTCCCTCTGGTAATTGCACCAAATCATATGTGTGGTTCTTCTGCAGAGAATCCATCTCTTCTTGCATAGCAATAAACCACTTCTTTTTCTGCTCACTTTCTACTGCTTCCTGGTAACTCGCTGGTTCACCTGCATCAGTAAGCATCACATACTCATCTGTAGAATATCTCCTGGAAGGTTGACGTAGTCTAGAAGATCTTCTTAATGGAGGTTCTGTGGGAACTTGCTCTTTTTCTTTTCCCTGCTTAACATGTCCTGCAGGTAGATCAACATCTAGCACTGCACCATCTTCCTGCACATCTCCCCCATCACCCTGATATACTGGAGGAATAATTGGGTCACAGTCTATAAATCCCTCTTCAGAAGTCTTAGTTGGTGCCTCCTTCTTCAAATCCTTAATGGTTTGAACCTCAAAGAAGACAAAATCTCTGCTTCTGAACACCTACTTTTATGGATCCCAAAGCCTGTAACCAAACTGATCATGTGAGTAACCAAGAAAAATATACTCTTTTGTCTTACTATCTAGCTTGGACCTCTCATTGTCTAGAACATGTGTAAATGCACGACAACCAAACACTCATAAATGCTTATAGAAGACATATTTCCCTGACCATACATGCTCTGCAACATCACAATTTAGAGCTGTATATGGTGACAAGTTGATCATATCAACTGCAATCCTAAAAGTCTCATCCCAAAACCTTTTGGGGAGCTTGGCCTGTGAAAGCATACATCTGATCTTTTACATGATGATGCGGTTCATCCTCTCTGCAATTGCATTATGTTGAGACATACCAGGAACTGTCAACTCACGTTGGATGTCATGTGAACTGTAATAATCATTAAACAATCTTATATACTCACCACCATTATCTGATCTTATGCATTTCAATTGTCTTTCTGTCTCCCTTTCAACTCTGGCATGAAACTCCTTGAAGACATTAATAACCTGATCTTTGGTCTTCAATGCATAGGCCCAAACGTTTCTAAAAAAGTCATCTATAAAAGTAACAAAATAAAGTACACCACTGATACTAGGAACATTAACAGATCCACTAAGAGTTTTTATCCTCAAAGGACCACACACATTTGTATAGACACGGTCCAAGACATACATTTTTCTAGGTAAAGTAGGACTAACAAAGGAAACTCTATGTTGTTTACCAGCTAAATAATCAATACAAGGGTTTAAACGTGTACCTTTGAGGTCTAGCAATACCTCTCTCTTGGAAAGTTCTTGCAGCCCCTTCTCGCTCATGTGTCCCAATCGCCTATGCCACAACTCCATGTTGAAGTCTTTCTCTGTAATCTGTATAATGTATGACATTTCTTCCCATTAGCTACAATAAGAGAACCCTTACTGAGCTTCCACTGCCCTCTGTGAAATCTGACATCAAAGTCTTCATCGTCCAGCCTTCCAATTGAAATTAAATTTAGTCTTAAGTCAACCACATGCCTCACATCCTTAAGCACCAACTTGCAGCCAAGGTTGGTCTTTATATGGATATCTCTCATGTCAATGATGTCTGTTATGTCATAGTTGCCCATCTTGGCAACACCAAAATTTTTAGACCTGTAAGTAGCAAAGAACTCCCTCCGTGGTGTAGCATGATAAGAAGCACCTGTGTCAATTATCCACCCAAAATCTTGGCACAAATAAGAAAAAATATCATCAGAAGTAGATAAAATCAAATAATCACTACCTTGCACTGTAGCTGTGATAATCTCTTTTGACTCTGTATGCTCCACTTCTTTCCCTTTTTTCTTGTTCTTCTTAGGTTACTTGCACTGATTCTTGTAATGTACTTTCTCACCACAATTGTAGCAAATAATATCTTTCTTTGATCTTGACTTGCTTCTACCTATGCGTGAACCACTTCTATCTTTTGACTTTAACCTTCCTCTGTTCTCTAAGACCAGTGCTTGTGAATCAATCTGAGAAGTTACTGAATTCTTTCTCCTCAATTCCTCATTCAATAAACTGCTTGTTATTTGGCTCATGGTGACAACACCATTTGGTGCAGAATTACTGAGGGAAACTACTAGTGTCTCCCAACTTTCTGGCAAAGAACTGAGAAATAAAAATGCCTGCAAGTCATCATCAAGAGACATTTTCATAGAGGATAACTGGTTAGTAATACTCCGCATTTCATTCAAATGCTCAGGAATAGAAGTACCCTCTTTATATTTCAAGTTCACAAGTTTTCTGATCAAGAAAACTTTGTTGCGAACCATTTTTCTTTCATAAAGACCGTCTAAATTTTTTCAAAGAGAGTAAGCATAACTTTCAGTAGAAACATGGTGAAAGATACTATCATCAAGCCACTGATGAATAAAGCCAACAGGTTTTCGATCTAACCTCTTCCACTCATCATCTGTCATAGTTGTGGGCTTTGCACTATCTCCTTGCAAAGGTCCATACAAATCTTTGCAATACAAGAGATTTTCTATTCTTGGTTTCTATATCATCCAATTATTTTCGTTTAAACTAATCATGTGAGAAACATTACCGGCCTCCATGTTCAAATACAAAAGATTAAATGCCACCAAAACCTTGCTCTGATTCCAGTTGATGGGAAATAAAATATGAATAAATTTTGTATATGAACAAATACTAGCATACCGTCACACACAGCGGAATCAAACAGAAATTCTAACATCAAGATTTACGTGAAAAACCCACTCAACTCGAAGGGTAAAAATCACGGGACAAGCAAGAGAAAATCTACTATCAAAATAATGAATATACAAATCTCAAGGCTTCTTACCCAAGCCCAAAGCAACAGCCACAAGAGAATCACAGAGATACAAGGATTATAATACTAAGCACAATATCCAAAATCTTCTCAAAAGATCACAGTAATAATCCACTATAAACTGATCTAACCTGAGATATGAATGATTGAGAATAGTTTTTTTCTATCCTTGTCTTCTTCCCTTTCCTGGATCTCTTATTTTCTGGCCTCTATTGTCAATCTGCAGTCTTCTTTCTCTCTCCCACGTTCTCAGCCGTCGTTACCTTCTTAATATCAACTCGAACCATCTAATCTAGGATTTAGGTTAATATAAGTGAAGTTCTTGATTGTGGGCTTCACTAAAATCTATTATGAATTAAATCCGAGTCATCTATCCATCTGCCCAACAGTCCTTCCATAATAATATGATTGGTGACTTATGTCTATCCATTCATTTGAAAGCTTGCTAAAAATAGAATAAGAGTATGATGCTAAAAGAGTTGTAGAATTCTTTGAATTTTATATTATTGAACTGAATCTAAGTTTCATTGTGAATGATAAAGATTTGGAACACTTGAGTAGAAGACCAGCATTTGGATTTTTATATTCTTCTCAAATTAGCACGAAGCCCACTTTGGACGAGGTTCTTGATGAGATATAAGTCATCCTCGGGTTTGGACTTGAAGGTGAGCCAAGGTATTACTCAATTGGTCAAAGACCATTTGACGTTTATTGGAATTCCTTTGGCTACCTCAAGATTTGGAAAAATGATAAACATCTATGATTCGATTTTAGAAAGGAGCCGACTTAAGGTGATGATTTGATCGGTCAATTACTGAATTATTTTACCAACGCTGAGGTTCATATCTAGTATGAAATTGTCAATGACAAATCACATATTACAATATTACAACATAAGTTTATTGGAAAAATTTGAGTTTATTTTACGTGCTGTTACGATAATATCCATTGCAAGGATAAAGAACATGAACCGCAGATGAACCTATCATTGAAGATGTTTCTTTTGCCATAGATCAAAACATCGAATCCTTTATTTATTCAAAAATTCTCTAGCACTTTATCTGTCAAAAAGGAAGCCCCATAGTTTGTTAAGGTCTTTGGAAAAGTTAATGTTTTGGAGACAACCTTAGTCTTTAATTCATTCATCATCCAGATAAGGCAAGGTAAACATATCTCACTCATGTATACACACTATAATTCTTAAACTCTATTATCTTCATGACCCAACCAATGATTTTTTTTATAGTCCTAATGCATACGTTATATTTATTATATTTAATATAAATTTATTTTCTTCAAGATATTTTTTTTAATCTTTCAAGAATCACTAGTTAATTTTATTCATTTTGGTAAACGGTCTTATTCTGTTTTACCACCTCTTGATATAATAAACTTTTTCATATGCCTTGGAACAATGGACAAGTTTAATTCTAACACTGCTGACCATGCCTTGGATGAACATAAAACTACATTTTGATGAACTACCATTCAAGAAAGCATTTTGCAAGGGCTAACCAAATTGCTTACCATATTGCCAAGTCTAGTAAAGGGCATCCAGTGTCCTTGTAAAATCTCATGCTAAACGCCACCAACGGATATGACAAATACCTCTGTGTTTTTGTTATCTACAGGTTGACAAGCTTAATTGTGATGGATCATGAAATTAGTCACAGGATGGATACATAGGTTTTATATTTACAACGATCGATGGTATCTTGTGTCTTGGCTGGTTATAGGTACTTGAGCAATATGAACATAATACACCGTGAAGGTAAAACAATTTTGGAGAGCCTTGTGTTGATTTTCTGCATAACTATAGGTAAAGAGAATAGTATAAGATATCGAAAGTACTTTTAATCTGTAGTCTACAGTACAAAGTCTTTTAGTATCTTGAAATGATCTAAAAACATCTATTTATGTTGATTAAAAGATAAAATATAGATATTTTAAAATAATAAAAAATCTATCGCATCTAAATAAATCTCAGTCTCATTTAAATTAATCTCATCATCATCTAAACTAAATTAGATCTAAATTTTTATCTTTCATTTTATCAAATCCTAACTCCTTAATCAATCTTAACTATTTGAATTATTTCCAATACACCCTCTTAATTCAAGTAGTTATAATTTAAAATTATTTTGAAGAAATATTTTTTTCGCTAAAATTTTGTGAAGATGTTGGCAAGCTGATCTTCGTTATTGCAGTGGTTGTCTTATGTTTTTCTCTGTCCATAGATCTTTGAGAACTTTTGACCTGAAATCGAAACTTGATATTTTTCTATCTATAGATCTTAGATCTGTAAATTGACATTTTTCTCTTCGGTAGCCATCTTTAATGATCTGATGGAGACTCTATATTTGTAGTATTGAATCTCTATGAATGCGGAAGCTTCGTTTTTCTTTTTTTTTCTCTTAGCTTTTTTCACATCATCAAAAACTTCTATCATCTCTATGTGTGTACCTTCATTGTTGTCCTTGGAGTTTAAGATCTCATCCCTTTTCTGCACATATGTTTCATCAATTGTAATTTTTAAATTAGCATAACCTGCACCATCTAAGTTAGTTTGCATATATCCACACAAATTGAGATGATCATAATTTTTTTACTATAATATTAATTTATCAGTAGGAGCAGCAAAATCCGAAAATAACAAAGGAAACACTTTATTTTTTGTCATCCTTGTAATTGCTATCAATTTTTTAATTTTTTATTATAAATCATATATTTTTTTATCATAAAAAATAATATGATATTCTTTTCTCATTAGTTTTCCAACACTAATGAGATTTTATTTTAAATCAGGAATAAACAATGCATCATCAATAACTTTTTTATCGGATTTGGTCTTCACAACAACTATTCATTTTCCTTTTACTTGAACCTTGTTGCCATTTCTAATTTGCACAGTAGATCTGACTGAATCACCAAGCCTCTAAAACAAACTTTTATCCCCAGTCATATGATTACTGCATCCACTATCCAAAACCAAACAGATCTAGAATATTTTTCATCAGATGTTATAAAGAAAATATTATCTTTATCTTTTTTGTCATCATTACTTTCCTCATGATAGTTAGTTTGATTTTTGTTCCAACAATCTTTTTCAAGATGACCATATTTTTTGCAATAAGAATAAAAAGAATATTTAGATTTTTTATTTTTGTACCAACAATCTATTTCAATATGTCCAATTTTTTTACAACAAAAATATCGATGAGTTTCTTTGTTACCTTCATTCATGTTCCTCTGACCTTCAGTTGATCGGTCATGATCTTTGCTATTTTGATCTCTCCCTTAATATCTGATTTTTGAATTCTTTTTAAAAAAAATTATTTATCTAAATTTGAAGAACATGTTCTAAAGTTTCATCTAAAGATCTATTTACCTTTTATTCATGAATTAAAAGAGAGCTCATTAATTCATCAATAGATAATGTACTTATATCTTTAGCTTCTTCTATAGTAGTAGAAATCATATCAAATTTTGAAGATAAACTTTGTAAAACTTTTTCTACTACAGTTTGATCTTTTATATTTTCACCATAAGATCTCATTTGATTCACAATAGAAGAAACTTCTAAAAAGAAATTATTGATAAATTCAGAATTTTTCACTATAAGAGTCTTAAATTTACGTCGAAGGATTTGAAACTTCAAAATTCTTACATTTTCTATGCCTCCAAACACACGTTTTAGTATCTTACAAGCTTCTGTTAATGTTGTTGCTATCATGATTATTGGAAATAGGAAATCAATCATCTATTGCTTGTTGTAGTATGTAAAGGGCTATTGCATCTTTATGTATATTTTATTTTATCTGATTTTTTTGATCTTTTGTAATACTAGGATCCTGCAGATCATACTGAACAAAACCATCTTTTACAAAATTCTATAATCCGTTTGAAATAAACAGAGTTTTCATTTTAATAGCCCAAAATTGATAATTATCACCTTTGAAGGTAGAAAAAAGCAGATTATGAACACTTACTGCAAGGTCTATCATCTTCTATTTTTTCTTTTCCTTTTCTTTGGATCTACTGGTCTTCTCTTCTTTTTGACTGATGTACTCCTTTTGATTTTTTTTTAAACAAGCTATGATACCACTGTTATCTTTTATGCATAACTTCAGGGAGAAGGAAAAGAGTAGAAGATACCAGGGGTACTTTCAATTTACAGTCTACAATGCATAGTCTTTTAGTATCTTGGAATGATTCAAGAGCACCTATTTATATTGATTAAAAAATAAAATATATATATTTTAAAACACTAAAAAATCTATCACATCTAAATAAATCTTCCCCTCATTTAAACTAATCTCATCATCATCTAAACTAAATTAGATCTAAATCTTTATCTTTCATTTTATTAAATCCTAACTCCTTAATCAATCTTAACTACTTAAATTATTCTGAATATTTTATTATCTACTCTATCTCTTAAACTCTGTCTTATATTTTCTAAGTGATTTATGATAATAATCTTTGTGAAAAAAGAAAGCAAAGGACATGCACCTAGATATTTTGTTCTAGGTATGCATATTATTCATCGAGTTACACTGACACATTGCTGCATTCAATTAATTATTCTCCAGTTGAAACCCATCTACTCGCCACTTGTGAAAGTTTCCAACACACAAATTTGTGATTTGGCTTCAGCAAAGAATGTTTCTTTTGAGTAGTGGCAGCACCACTGACACCAGAACAAACAAACAGGGGGCTCCAAGAAAAGGTGAAACAAGGATCAAAAACAAGAAAGAGAAAATGATGGTCTAATCTTCCAATTTACTCACATCAAGTTGGCCAATCTGTGTGATTGATTGCGAGCCTCGAGTCCCCCGCCATCACCCGAGAAGGTAACAACACTGCACAGCACCGCACAATTCAACAGGAAGCAAATTGGTGCTACCTCTATCCATTTGCTTACCTATCTCCAAAGCACTACCACTCGATAAAGCACCCATAGTAGACGTGGTTCATCTTCTTCCTCGCTGCCTCATCTCTTAGTCAGAAACCATCAGTGTCCAAATTGTGGCATCACCATGCTGCAATTCTCCAAGACAATAACACCTGTATGCTGAGGACAACACGATTCTTTGGCGGCTGCTTAAGATTGAAATCTCCAAGATATCTGTTAGGGTTGATGATCTTAGAACAGAAAAGTGCAATCCACATCCAGTCTCAGGCATATAAATTGCTTTGTGGGGTTCAAAAGCAGAATTTTATCAAACAATAGTGCTCATTTTAGACTGCCAGCCACTCCACTACAGATCCAAATTAAATGTTATTGCCTGCTAAATGCATCTATTCATCCCTTCTCAAAGAAACAAGAATTAATGACCCACTTCCAGGGTGATGATGATGATAATAATGAGATCAGAGAGCATGATGAACGTTGGAGCCAGGTCTTATCCCACCTCTGTTGACTTGTGCTGTACCAAATCAATCCCTAAGATCATATCTTTCATTTTGTTTATTCACTGTCTTGTTTGTATACTGCTGCTCTTGTCAAACACGTGGAGATGTTGATGGTGTGTGCCATGCGCACATAAGCTTCTTCCACTGTCACTTGTTTAGTTGCATGACAGGATATAGCATTAATAGCAGCCGTTTTCAGCATGCGTAGAATTAGGTTTATCTCAAATCATGTATTCTTGTTGTGTTGTATGACTCGTTCCCATTGAAGAATATTCCAACTCAATGCAATGGTAGTGCAGATGTATAAATACACACCAAGGTCGCCTCAGCTACATACACAGCATTCAACTGTTGGGAACTCATCCAAAACTCCACTCGACCATATAGTATACGTTGCTTTTTCCGCTTGTCATATATATATATACTCCTTTAGATCTTTGTAGTTGACAACCAAAGTAAAGAAGATGATTGCTTCTCATCTGATGGAGTTGTTGCTGCTGATTGAGCTGCTACTTTTCGGAGTTCAGCTTAGCGTGGGAGCTTTGACTTCAAATTATTATGCTGCGACCTGCCCTTTCGCTGAGTTCATCGTGAGGAATACAGTGAACCAGGCTTTGCGTAGTGATTCCACTCTTGCTGGAGGTCTTCTGAGGCTACACTTTCATGATTGTTTTGTCCAGGTTTGTTTACCTGAATTCATGTTAGATTCATGATCTTGTTTAGTATGAACTAATTGGTGGCTTATTTCTCACGTTAGCTATTAGTAAGTACTTGCTCAGCTTGCTTCGACAGCGAACTAGGGTGACCTTACATTAAATTCCACGCCTAAACCTCATGCCCTTTGCCCGTAGTCAGTTAAACCATCATATAGCCCGTTCGTGTGATTCTTATTGGTATATAGCAACTGAAGAAATAAGAAGAGTCTCTGTGGAGATGCTTGATTCGACATAACTCGTAGCTACAAGTGTTCTCATTTGCCTTAAATGATTTAGGGATGTGATGGATCGGTTCTCATCGATTCTACCAAGGATAACACAGCAGAGAAGGACTCTCCTGCGAACCTAAGCCTACGTGGATACGAGGTCATAGATCAGGCCAAGCAAATGCTCGAGAACCAATGCCCCGGAGTTGTTTCATGTGCAGATATCGTTGCACTGGCAGCCAGAGATGCAGTTTTTATAGTACGATCGATAATGCTTCACTTCCTTTATCTGCTTTTTGCCACTGATATTACTTTTTGGTTCTTAAATCAGTCTGGAGGTCCCTACTATGACGTAGCAAATGGAAGAAAGGATGGGAGACGCTCCAGAATAGAAGACACGATCAACCTGCCTCCGCCCACCCTAAATAGCACAGGCCTCATCCAGACGTTTGCTCGGCACGGGTTTACCATTCAGGATTTGGTGGCCTTGTCTGGTAGATTATTTCAAGCGCCCTCAAAGACTAATCATACTCGAATTGTCACAACACTCTACTATGTCATCCTCTTATGGAAAAGCATCAAGAGTTATGATTAGATTAGAGTGTTATGATTCAAGGGGAAGCATGAAGAGAGGATGTGTGACCTTTGCCTGCTGCTGCTGCTCTTTGTTTCCGCAGGTGCTCACACTCTGGGGGCTGCTAGGTGCGCGTCGTTCAAGAAACGGCTGAGCAACTTCGATCCCAACAACGACGTGGATCCAACGCTGGATTCGAATTACGCGAGGATGCTGTCGAGATCATGCACCGCAGGAGATGATACACAAGTGGGCTTCGATTTCACCAGGACCAGGTTTGACGTCAACTACTTCTACGCACTGCAAGGGAGGATGGGGCTGCTCACCTCCGACCAAACCCTGTACACCAACCCTCAAACGCAGTTCATCGTCAACGGCTACGCGATGAACCAAGCCAGTTTCTTCTCCGATTTCCAGCAAGCAATGATCAAGATGGGGGCTCTAGACATCAACGAGGGCAATCAAGGAGAGATCAGGATGAACTGCCGGCAAGTCAACTGATGCATGCAGTAGTGCCTAGTTCTCACTTCCAGTTCCAAGCTTTTTTGTCAAACTGTGTTTGTGGTTTTGGAAATCTTAAAACTGATTTCATAATAGATATTTCTAATAAGACTGTTGTAATTAAAGTGGGGATGGATGGAGATGATATATATATATATATATATATATATATATATATATATATATATATATATATATAGGTTACTGATAGATATATATATATATATATATATATATATATATATATATATATATATAGGTTACTGATAGAGATACAAGGAGAGATACTATTTCATAATAGATATTTCCATTTGTCATCTAGGTCATCTGCTCCAAGTATAGACTCTCAAGCTTTCTTCTCGTTCATTAGTAAGACAATCACAAAATCTCTCCAAGGAGACAATCCTAATAAACTCATTTTAACCATCTTTATGATAAGTAAGATAATCTTAACTCTTAAGGAAGACTATCCTAAACCATTTTCTCTTGCTCTATAATAGAGGAGGACATCACAAACTCTTAAGGAAGATAATTCTAAACCACTGCAAGCCACCCTCATTAATGCCTCTATCATTCAAAAGAATCAATAACTTTGGCTAACACAAGTCCACTCGGTGCCTAGGTATAAAAATCATGCTCTAGGTAAGTAAGCAGGGAGGCCAAGCATGCAATTGTCTCTCTACTCTCTCATTTGCATAACTCACACTATTTTCTTCCTCTCCCTCTACCTTGTGCTGACTTAAGCATCGAAGAGATCGAGCCGAGAAGCTCTCGTCATAGACCTATTGTGCAAGATCACTAGAGGCCAGAAGACAAGCTCGTCGCTAAGAGACAACATCGCTACTTGAAGATGATCTAACAGCCAAGAAAAGATCTCGTAGCCGAGTGGATCTTAGTTCCTCAACCTGGATTATCGCTCCAAGGTTAGATCGACCTTGCCGAATCATCTCTCTTGCATACCTCCTTTGTCGGTTTACTACATCAGTGCTCCAACATCAACATGGAGAAGACATCAAGATGAGCCTGTACATTCGATAGTGAATCAACTTGATCGATTCACCAATCGATGGTATTCATGATATTATCAGTTACCAACTTAAAATTTGACCTAGATAACACCAATGAAATTATTTCATGCCAACATAAACTTATTTTTTGATAAACTCAAGGTAATTTGATAAAATCATAGACAATATGTCTATAGAAACATAGTGGGCTTGATTCAATCCGATCAAGATATATTGGACAACGGTTCAACACAAACTTAAACTATTATGTTGTAGGTATAATGGTTAATAGTCCTCTTTCCATCATAACCTCTCAGGCATGAATATTTTTTAACATCTCCTATTTATTCGTAAAGGTATATCAAACTGAGGTTTAGACTTATTTTTAAAAGTAGATGCAACTAACATTTAGTTTTTTCAATCTTTCTGACTCCACTTATTTTTTTTCACGATTCTTGCTAAGATTTTGATACCGTGTTAGAAACTCAATATGTTTGAATCAATTTAATTTACAAGCTTAGGCCACTTGGTTGAGAGCCAAGCTCAATATATGTGTTAGAACAATATAATGGATTTAAATAAAAATAATAAAGTATTATCATAAATTAAAAATAAAAGATTGAAGAAGAGAACTAGAAGACATTGTCCAAAGATAACTTCTCTCTCTTGTGTAGGTTGATGTTGAGAAATTCATCCCCGAGAATCATCCACTCGCATGAACATGGAAGATGATACGAGCACCGATAAAAAAAATAAAATAGAAGTTATATACCTAGTCCAATGATAAAATTATAACTTCTCAATTTCATTTCAGCTTATTTCCATGCATCAATTATTTTCAATCACACTGAAAACTACAAAATATTTGTATCATCTATGTTGCATGAGGAATGTAAGGATGCACACTTGAGGCCTTCAACATCCCAAACTTATAGCATTTTTTTCATCATGCCGCTTTCCTAATATTGAATAAAGTTTCTTTTTAAGAAAAACCTTGGTTTCCTTGAAGCTTTTGGTTCAAGACTAGGTTTATAGTTACATATTCTCTGTTATGCATCTTAGCTTTGTCACAATAGAACGTTTTAATATTATTAATATACTAAATAGTTATTGGGTTTTTAAACAATATGAACTTGGGAGACAGATTAAACATTATGAGATTTGAAGATAGATTGGAATTAAATCACTATGTACGGCTGAATCAAGATTCTTCTGTTTTCACGCGGTCCATATGGTTGAAAAGTTATGATTTTAAGTAACCAAAAGCATGCTGAAATTGATGTTTAACTGTATCAAGGCTAAACTTACCAAAAACAAAAAAAACAAAAAATAGTATCAAGGCTATGCGCTGTCTTAAACAAGGTTGGGTTAAAAGAATTATGGAATTTGTAACACTTCTTGACTCGTCATTATGGTATGGATTAATTAATGTTAGTTACCATATTAAATCTGAATCGGATTAATAACATTAGAAGCTTGGCAGGAGATATTAGATTTATGTTTCTAGCTTATAAGCATCTTATGAATTGTTAAATTAATCCTATCATTCTAACTTGGAAGTAGTTAACGTGAGTTATGTTTCTCGATAGCAGTATTTATACAAGTCAAGCTGTATTTCAATTTGCTTCCCAAGTATCCATGGATGGTTTATATGTTTACATTTAAGAGATTATTTATGGATTTATTCCTGAATGTTTTAGGATAGATTATCCAATGCAGCTGTTCTTTAATGTTTCCAACAACAGGAAAATGACCAAGTATGTTTTGAGCCTTTGTCTCAAAAAGTGCGATAACAAAGAAAATTGGACAGATATTCTTTCAGTCTAAGATGATTTGAATTGTATCTTGTGAATGGTTTTCATGCAATTTCAATCATATAACTATACTACTTCATCATTTCCTATCAAAGGGTTAACGAGGCATTGTTTTAATTGGACTTCATACTTCATACTTCATATAGAAACCACTTGGCAATTAATCCTCTCCACTTCAAAAATAAATTCTATTTCACACACACACGCACAAATATAACTACTTGGTTATACACACACACACATTATATATATATATATATATATATATACCATTTACAAATAAAAAATTCATATATGTCCTAAATTTTAAAAAATATTAGTTAATTAAAAGGTTTAATCTATTATTATTATTATTATTATTATTATTATTATTATTATTATTATTATTATTATTATCTAGTAGTCCTATAAGTTGATGTGTACATAGTTGATAGGCTACAACTTTAGCCACCACCTCCTATTCTCCTCTCTTCCTCTACGCAAGAGTTGCGAGATCAGATTGGAGGAGTCTCGCTACAGAGATCCATCATATGGATACCGCTATAGAGGAGGACGCTTGACCTCCTTCATCTTCTTCATCCGAATTTGGAATACAGGGATATACAATCTCCCTATGTAAAATCAATCTCTCTCATATCGTAGTTTTCTGATTTTTATGATTTTTCTCACGACCCCAATCTTTTACATGACAATTTGATCTGCGTAGGAAATCAATTTTTATTTTAATTTTCGCTGCTCATGTGATGCACTTGCTGAGGTTTTCTAACAGTGGTTTCAGAGCCAATGTTTTTATGCGAAAGATTAATTTTAAACTACGTGTGATAAGAATGAATCGTGTAGAATCGTTCTACGCATTCTTGCTGCATTTTCACAGCGAAAGCAGCGAGGAAATGGGGCGACCGGCCATGGCCTGGCCCATTGCAAGGGAGGCCGACCATGGCCACACCCTTTGCAGGCGACCGACTACGGCCAAGCCTGCGGGGGCAGCCGCTAGCAAAAGGCGGCCACTAGCAAGGGCGGCCACGCTGGTCGCAAGGGAGGCCGCCCCTTGGCAAGGCGGCTGCCGGCTGCAAGGGGCCATCGTCGCCAACGCCAGGGCAACGGTGACGATACAATAAAGGCAAAGAGGGCTAGGGCATATATTTAAAAAGTTGATTATGCCCCTCAGAGTTTGAGAAATTCTAATTCTAGCTCACTTTACAGAATCCCAAAATACCCTCAATAATTCTAAACATTCTAAGGATTGTCCTCCCTTCTAGAATTCTAAAAGTACGCTCAACAATTCTAAAAATTTTGAGAACTATCCTCTCATCCAGAATTACAAAAATACCCTTGATAATACTAAAAATTTTGAGCATATCTTGATTTCCATAAAAATAATTAATTAAATAGTTTAATTGATTATTTTATATATCTAGTAATCATACATATGATGTGATGTACATGTGATGTATGATGTAGATGGATAATCATGAGTCATGTGTTGTGATATGCGTAATTATGATTATTATTATTATTATTAGGGCCTGCGAGCCTTTGTTTTTCTCGTTTATTGTCGGGCATGTGTGCCTGTGATTATTTATAATTATATAGAGAGGCGCGGCAAGTGCGTGGAGATGACAACAGGATCCATGATGTCATGGCGAGAGATTACAACGCATGGTGATGTGATGATCTGACGAAACCGATGATGACGAGATCAATAATCACAAGGCATGGAAATGCGCCGATACACACATAGATTCTATTATGAGTGATTAGGCCCATTGGCTCGGGCTTAATTATATTATGTGACGGCTCATGATTATCCTGTGTGGCTTGCATATGTGATGTGTTATACACCTACTATATATATATATATATATATATATATATATATATATATATATATATATATATATATATATATATGCGATGTAGATATATATTAAATATGTATACGTGTGACACGACATATTAAGAGACCGATACGAAACAAAAACCCCTCCTATGATAATATTAAGTTGGTAAGCATGAGACAATAAGATTGACCCACGTGGCCTTCCATCATTATAGGAAGAAATTGAATCATGACATAGGTTGAGTTGGTCGAGTCCCTTGAGACTCACCTATCTACGTGATCGAGATCTTGCCTACAACATAGAGAAGTCATCGGTTACCTGAGGACATGATATGCTTGGTCGAGTCCCTTGAGGGCATATCATCGAATCAGACTCATCTTGTAACAATGGTGATGACTTAACTGAACATTATGGTTGGTCGAGTCCCTCGAGACCATGATGATTTAGAGGTCAAACATGACGGGAATTACAATGAGTTATTATTGGCAAGAGTTACTTATCTTTTGGGCTTAGTGTAATTAGTCAAGTCCCTCGAAGTTGCACTAAGATGCCGATTGGATCCCGATCCCCACTAGGAGTCTGTTGGAGACTTTCGTCTCACTTGTCGAAGGTGTCGCGTGATTCGCTAGGAAAATAGTGGGAGAACATTAAGATAGAAGTCTATATCTTAATTAGTATTTTATGCAAAATCTGTATGTTATTTATTTTTACTATATCTTGTTTTATCATAAACATGTCGCTCGTAAACCCCCTGCGTGACATACTTGATGTCAATAGCCTCACTGGTCCAAACTATACGGATTGGCTCCGTAATTTGAGAATTGTTCTTACTACAAAGAAAATCACATATGTCCTTGATATAATTATGCTCACGCCAGAAGAAGGGCAAGTGAGGATGAGATCGCTCGCTATATGAAGTATATAAATGATTCTACGTTGGCAAAATGTTACATGTTGGCCTCCATGACTCGTGAGTTATGGAGGCAACATGAGAGTCATGGAGGCCAACATGAGAACATGGATGCAGATTCTATCCTTCTTCATCTCCGCCAGCTATTAAAGAAATAAGGAAGAACTCAAAGATATGATATATCTAATAGACTCTTCCAAGCCAGAATAACAGAAGGGACATCGGTTGAGAACCATATCTTAAAGATGATAGAGTGGATCGAGAAACTCACAGGTCTAGGAATAGTCCTAGAGGATAACCTGTGCATTGATCTTATACTTCAGCCCCTACCAGATACCTTTCCTTACTTCATCATGAATTTTAACATGAGCAAATTTGAGATGACTCTCCCTAAGCTCCTCAATATGTTGAGGGAAGCTAAGAGTGTCATCAAGAAGGAGAAGCCAGTTCTCTATATTGGTGAGACCAAAAAGAAAAGGAAGACGAGCAAAACCCTTAAGAAGGGCAAGGGCAAAGAAAGACCGAGTAAGGCAAAGATTGCCAAGAAAGACTCGACAAAGGACAAATGACAGTGCTTCTACTACGGCCAAAACGGGCATTGTAAGAGGAATTATAAGGATTCCCTAGCAGAGAAGGCGAACAGAAGCTTAGAGAAGCTTCAGGTATATTCATGATCAGTCTTCACTTGTCATATTTTCATGATAACACATAGGTATTGGATATCAGGAGTACTTATCATATCTGTAATTCATTGCAGGTTCTGGCAAGACCTAAGAGATTGGTCAGAGGTGAGATGGACCTCAAGATAGGCAATGGAGCAAGAGTTGTTGTAATTGATGTTGGGGAGGTCATCCTAAATCTGCTTGGTGGAGCTATTATTTAATTAGATGCATGCTATTTTGTCCCTTCCATTATCAAAAATATTATTTTCATCTCTTGTTTGACAATTAGTGGATATAAATTAGTTTTTGAGAATAATAGTTTTTCAATAATTATGGATGATGAGATCATCACTAGAGGGAACCTTATAAATGATCTACATGTGTTAGACATTTCTCCACACATCATGAATATAAATATATCTAGGAGGAAAAGAGATAAGGTGAATAATGAATACCTATGGCATTGTAGGCTAGGTCATATACATGAGGGAAGGATTCAAAAGTTGCTGAAAGATGATACTTAGATCCATTTGACTATGAGTCATATGCAACTTGCGAACATTGCCTTCGTGGGAAGATGACCAACTCTCCTTTTAGTGGAACTAGAAAGAGAGCCACTGAGTTATTGGAACTCATACATAATAATGTATGTTGTCCCATGTCGACTCAGGCTATAAGTGGTTACTCATACTTAATTACATTCGCTAATGATTTCTCTAGGTATGGCACATGTACTTGATGAAGTATAAGTCGAGGCCTTTGAGAAATTCAGGAATATAAGAATGAGGTGGAGAACCAAATTGGAAAGAGTATTAAGACTCTTCGATTAGATCGAGGATGAGAGTACTTGAGTACGAAGTTCACCTATTTTCTCAGGACCAATGAGATTTTATCCTAGTGAACACCTCCTTATACACCTCAGCTCAATGGTGTATCAGAAAGGAGGAATTGCACACTATCAGACATGGTGCGATCCATGATGAGTTTCACTGACTTACCCGTCTCATTTTGGGGATACGCCCTAAAGACTGCAGCTTATCTTCTGAATAGAGTTTCATCAAAATTGATAGTGTCTACACCATATGAGATATGGAAAGGAAAGAAACTCAATCTTAAGGTAGTTAAGATTTGGGGTTGTCCTGCCCACGTTAGAAGATATAACCCTGATAAGTTAGAATCAAGGACGGAATGATGCATGTTCGTGGGATACCCTAAGGAGACTTTGAGATATTATTTATATCATCTCGAGGATCGAAAGGTCTTTGTTGCCAAGAGAGTTGTGTTCCTTGAGAAGGAACACGTTCTTGGTGGAAACAATGGGAATGAGATAGAATTGAGCGAGGTTGGAGAACCTAGCTCAAGCATCATTCCAAAACCTGAGTTTGTTCAGGTATCTATAACACAAGTTCCAACTTTACGTAGGCCTAGTAAAGTATCTTACCCTCCTGAAAGATATGTGAGACATATCAGTGGAGATGACTCTCAGGATGTTGATCCTCAGACCTACGAGGAGGCTATTATGAGCATAGACTCCGGGAATTGGCAAGAAGCCATGAATTCTAAGATGGATTCCATGTACTCTAACAAGGTTTGGAACCTTGTGGATGCACCTGAGGGTATTGTACCCATCGACTCAAATTGTATTTGAGCGTCACAGGGGTCTGATGGGGATCAGACATATAGGTGATTGGCTTTAGGTCAAGTGGGAGATTGCTAGTTACAGGTGCCCTATAAGCCAATCATGTGAGTGATAGCACGTGCGATATACTACGTAATCTTTTTGCTTATGATTAATATTGGTATATTCTCATATTATATTATCTGTAGCATATATATTGTGATGTCCTTGGTTCTATGTTATAGAAATCGGATCATGATAATAAGATCAATTCACCTTTAAACATAAATCCTAAATAATCCCGGTCATAGGTTACTCGAGACGGATATCGAGATAACTGGATAGATCGATGTACTATATACCTATCCATATGATGGAGGCGGCTAGTCTCATAGTCACTTGTGTGGAGACACTAAGGATATAATACATGTGTTAATTAAAGAATTAGTTCACTGATTGATCCGCTTATGTAATGTCGTATAGTTAATGATACCTATTGTCAGATAGTGATTCCATAGTCCCAGTTATGTATATGGTCCTTAGACTCGAGACACCAAGAATGCCTTGTATGAGTACTCCTTTCTTTGATGCCAAACTTACAAGTTTGGAAAGCTTCTGATATGGTACAATTGGTTATCAGGATTGGTAACCAAACTTATGAAGGCAATTGAGTATCAATAGAGGATCATCCACTCTCATTATCATGAGAGGAATATCTCATATGTACTTGCTCAGACAAATCACTGGCCATGGTCATTCGGATTTAGAGAGAAAGAGTTCTCCGGAAGAATCCAATTAGAGCGAGACTATGACAGATTTCGTATATGACCTGATAGTACCATGTCCAATATACGATCTCTGGGATATTAGTTGGATGAGGGATTATAGATACATGGTAACTGTGGATAGACATGTTTGATAGATTCAATCCCCCTTTAACGTTTAGGGACTATGGCGTAGTGGCCTAGTACGTCCATAATCGATGAGTCGAGTGAATTAATATGGGGATAATAATTCATTATATCAGAAGGAGTTCTGATGTGAGTGACTCACGGCCAACTCGGTATCGGGCCTAGAGGGTCACACACATATGGTGGATGCTTTAGCGAATAGAGGATTGGATGGAGATCCAATTAGTCCTTATTCTAATTAGATGAGACCCTATATTGATGGGCTCCTTGATTAAGGCCCAATTAGAGACCTAAGGAGATTATTGGATAGAGATCCAATAATGCATGGTTATTATGTAATTGGATGGAGATCCAATACCCACTAAGGAATGAGGCTTAGGATTTTTTGGTGGCTATCTATAAATAGGAGGGGAGACTCATGGTTGATAGGTTGCAGCTTTAGCCACTACCTCCTATTCTCCTCTCTCCCTCTACGAAGAGTTACGAGATAAGATTGGAGAAGTTTCGCTGCAGAGATCCATCGTGTGGATACCGCTAAAGAGGAGGATGTTTGACCTCCTTCATCTTCTCTATCTAAATCTGGAATACAAGGATATATGATCTCTCTAGGTAAAATCAATCTCTCACACATCGTGGTTTTCTGATTTTTACGATTTTTCTCGCGACCCCAATCTTTTGCACGACGATTTGATCTGCGTGAAAAATTAATTTTTATTTTGATTTTTGCTACACATGTGATGCCCCCGTTGAGGTTTTCCAACAAAAAGGAGAAGGGTTATAACAAGGGCAATTGATCTTCTCCTGTTAAAAAGAAGATTGGTAGTGAAAGTCGATGACCTCGAGGAAAAATGAACTGGGAGTGGACATAAGTCGAAACGATCAAACCACTATAAATTGATTTGCATCGTTCTCTTGCTTTGCTTTATTATTGCTTACTAATTTAGTTCAATCATTATTTTTTACTTGCACTTTTAGTTAAATGTTTTTTTTTATATAGATTTATCGATAGAACTTTTCAAATCAGCTCTTATGCAATAGCACTAATTCACCCACCCCCACCTTCCACCGCCCTCCTCCCCCAACACACCTCCCCCCCCCACCCCCACCCCCTCATCTTAGTGCCATTACCATCCAGTGGCTCAAGCACCATTCTAGAGGTCTATTATGTTTAGGTAACTAGCATACAAGTTTTAACTTTATGTAGCTCAAGCAGAGTGTCTCATCCTCCTAAAAGATATGTAGAATATATAAATGGAGAAAACACTCATGATATTGATCCTCATATCTACGAGGAGGCTATTATGAGTATAGACTCCAAGAAGTGGCATGAAGCCATGAATTCTGAGATAGATTCCATGTACTCCAACAAAGTCTGGAATCTTATTGATGCACCTGAGGGTATCATACCCATCAACTATAAATGGATCTTCAAAAAGAAGATCGGAGTAGATGGATTGGTGGGGAGACTTATAAGGTAACGTTGGTGGCCAAAGGGTATTGTCAAAGGTAAAGAGTTGATTATGATGAAACTTTCTCACTCATAGCCATGCTAAAATCCATCGGAATTCTTTTAGCAACTACAGCACACGATGACTATGGGATCTGACAGATGGACATGAAAACTACATTCATCAATGGCAATCTTGAGGAGGTGTATATAATACAGCCTTAGGGATTCATATCCAAGAAAACTCCAGATAATATGTGTAGGTTGCTAAGGTTTATCTGCATATTAAAGCAACATTTTCAAATTTAGAACATAAGTGTTAGAACCCCATAGGATTCTAAGCTTAGGTTGACCATTGTAGAGGATCGGCCCTCCTTGGAACTCTATAGAGGTTCCTCTCTCCTTGGTAGTCGGCCACAATGGTTGAAAAAGATTAATCTATTGCTTGACGAAAAGGGTGACTACAAGTGTTTATAAAGGGCACTCAAACCCTAATCCTAATAGGACTCCTACTTCTAGTAAACTTGTTCTTAATAAGACTCTAACTCCTAATCAAGCTCCTATTCAAACTCTAGAGAGAGTCCTAAGCTAAGTGAAACTCCTCCTCTCTAACCCGAGCCACCTCCTCTCAGCCTTAGCCGACTTCCCCTCATCAAGATGGGCGGCCGATTAGGTTGATTACAAGCTTGACTTGGTTGACCTGACCCGAATCTAACTCCGACTACTAACCAGACTCCAGTTCAGCAGAAACCTAACCCTACTAGGATTTGGACTGGCTTATTATAATAGACTCAAATCTCCTCCTAGCCGACCTAATGTCAGGTTTAGACCGACCAACAAGGCCTAATCTAAGGACTCAACTCAATCGACTAGGACCCGACTCAGTTAGGGTCCTAACAGACCTATCCTCTCCAAATCAGCCTTGTCCCCAAGGCTAAAGCTCCATGAACCTTAGGTCTTGGTCTATAATTCTTCTTGAAACTTCCTCGTGGTATCTACGATAGATGCACCATGGTCCTGCAGTCCTGCATTATCTTGTATCTCTCCATCAGTGGTAGTAGTGTCTGGATGGTGGTGCATTACGATTCTACGATTCCACGTGATCATCAGCTGAACTTGGATCTCCTCATCAGTCGAGATCTCTAGTGGATGGATCTAGGCTGAGTCATCCTCTCTAAACTTTCATTTGCAGTGAGATATTTAGAGAATCAATTGTATTTTTAAATTAGTGCGCAGATTTGATCCATAAGTCACGACTCTAATGTAATCTCCAATTTTATATGGTCCAAAGAAATAAGTAGACCACTTCCTTGAGGCTCGAGTCTTCATAGATTCCTGCTAGTAGTGCTGAAGACGAAGGAATACTCGATCTTCAATAGCAAACTTCCTTTTACTTCGGCATTTGTTGGGCGATTATTTCTTGCGTGGGCTGGCATGTGGTTATTCTTTAATGGTAGCCAGGCTTTCCTCTGAGATGGTGGCTACCCTCTGATAGAGTCTATAGTAATGTGAACTCAATCTGAGTTTGGAGTTAGTAGAAGCTACAATTTTCCCGGGTTTGCTACCATCTCTCTTTTGTGTCGTTAACTGGTATTATACCAAGCCATAAATTCAGCAATGGTCAACATCTCCTCATCATAGATTGAAAGCTTCAGGTGATATGGAGAGAAGGCTTTGCTAATGTAGGCTAGGAGATGACCATCTTGCATGAGGACAACATCAATTACGGCTCTCGATATGTAAGATATAATCATGAACACTTTGTCAGAGTCAGATAAAGCAAGCACCAGTGTAGATGGAATCACAACCATGAGGGCATCAAAGGCTGCTATAGCTTCATCAGGCTAGAGGAAGACATCTTTTTTTTAGCAATATCATGAGGGGAGCATTGATCTTGCCGTCGTCCTCCATGAACTTGCGGTGGTCATGCGACCAGGTAGGGGGTAGTTTTATCGGTTTAGCAAACTCATCCAAAAATTCAGCAAGCAATGAGGGGAGGTTTGGATCTTTGTTCATCATTGATTCCTCCGTTGGTAGCCCTTGAAGTTGTATTAGGAAGCTGATATGTGATTTGTGCAGCACCCTCTCTATGTGTTGCATATAAATAGTCGATACTTCGCCCCCGTGCTTTCCTTATAGGATCACCTATTTCCGATGGCTGAAAAATTTCATGATTAATTTTAAAAAAAATTTAGAAAACATCACCTAGAGTGGACAAACATTCAATATCGAGCACTGCTTGATAATCATTAAGTGGTAGGAGGAAGAAGTCCACGGTGATTTCTTGGCCCTACAAAACTAGTTTCACCTGAGGACTCTTTCGGTTGCAGTTGAGGATTCAGCCATCTGTGACTTTTATATCAAACTTGCTGCAATCTTCAATTGGGAGAGTTAATCGAGCAGCAACCTTGCTGTCCATGAAATTATTAGTGCTTCCAGTGTTGATAAGAATGGTGATCGGCTAGTGTTCGAGGAATCCATCGACCTTCATGGATTAAACGGGTTGGCGTAGCCGGCTAGGGCATGTATGGTGCTTATGGTCGGCTGCGATTTTTTCTCCGCATCTTCCTTCTCAGGTTCAGGATCTACGTCTTCGGGTTTTGGATCCTCGATCGGTTTGATCACCAAAATCTTTCCCCTTATGCAATAGTGATCTCTACTTCATGGTTTGTCGCAATGCCAACATATCTCTTTCGCTGATCTTTCTTGGAGTTCTTCTCAGGTAAGTTCCTTAGGCTGAGAGGTTCGGTTGGCAACAGGAGAGGCTAAAAGCTTGATGGTTGCTGGTCAGTTCTTGATCTTGGTCCTTAGGTCATCGTTGTTCAGCCATTCCTCATAGATGCGGGCGAAGGATATGGCAGCCCTCAATATATACGGTTGTCATGCCTTGACTTTACATCTAATCTCTAGGTTTAATGCTTCGATGAACATCCCTAATAGTTGCTTTTCAGACCAATCTTGAGTTTAAGTTGAAAGATGCACAAACCTAATTTGATATTCTTGCACGGTTGAGGTTTGGCGAATCTTCACGTGTTAGCCGTTTGTATTCTCATACTCCATCGGTCTAAAGTGGATCAACAACCCGCTCTTGAATTACCTCCATGTGGGGACTCTATGGATGTGTTTGTACCAATCATATCACTGAATAGCTTCTCTTCCTAGATGGATGTCAGCAATATCGACCATAGAAGCTTCCGGGGTCCTGTGATAGCGGAAGTATCGCTCCGCACATGAAATCCACCTGGTCGGGTCTTTATCTTCCCATCGAGGGAAGTCGACCCTTATGCATGGATATGATAAGTCCATCATTTGTTCCTCTTTCTCTGGTGGGTTCTCCTTGCAATCGAAACTCTCACCACAATGTGATCTTATGGGGCTCGGTGATCAGTCCAATCTAAACTTCACGAAGAGAGCGCATAGTTTGTCCTCCATATGCATCTTGAAGGCCTCCAACTTGGCAGTGATTAGATCTACTGATGCTATGGCGTAAGACTCTACATCTTAATGTCGAGGTCCTTTTCTTACTATTGGGTCAATGGCGTGAACTAGTTGGGTGGATTGGTGGCCGAAAGAGGTGGTGAATCAAGGGTAGATGGCTACGGTTTGAGGTTGATAGTTTGTTGTTTTTTGTTATTGTTGGGGCTATGGTATGGAGTTATTGTAGGGGTCATATAGGGGGTATGATGGCCAACGGTTAAGATTAGAGGGATGGCTTAGGATTGTTGTTGGTGACAGCAATGGTTTTGGTGGAGATTAGTGGCTGAAAGGGTGATGGATCAAGGTTACAGTTTTGGATTGATAGTTGGCGGTTTAGGTTGCTATTGGTATTGTGATTTGAGGGTGTTGTGGTGGCTGGAAAGAGTTTCAGTGGTAGTGGTTTGAGACTAGGAAGGAAGGTTTAGAGTTGCTGTTGGTGGGCAGCAATCGGTTTGGTATGGTTGCGGTAAGAAGTGCTTAGGAACAAGGCTGTAGAACTCTTCGTCACAGTAGTAGTTTTATGACAAAAGAATTCCAGCATTATGTCGAAGGCTTTAGTGTAATTTTGTTAACAAGAAGTATAGGAGGATGGTAGCAAATAGGTAGAAATATTGATGGCAACAAAGTCGGTTGGATGGTTTAGATGTGCAGTAAGAAATACCAACAATGTTACAGCATAACTTTCGTCATAAAGATAATAGCTTTATGACGAAAAATTTTAGTAGCGTGCCAGCAATACATAGATGATTCCAATGAAGAGCAAGTGATGATGAAAGACAAGCCGATGCAAAGTATTGATGAGAATATAATAATAAAATATAGTAGCAAGAATGGTAAGAAGATAGTATACGGTTGAAAACTTATGTTAACGATGGAAGATTGTTGCAGTAGTTTTTACGCTGCTGTTGGAACAGTTGTAACAATTGAAAGTAGGCTATGACGGTTGTATCTCAAGTCTAAAGGGGTGCCTTAGGGTTTATGTGGGTGGCAGCAACTATTCGGAAACTAAGCTAGAGCATCACATACGTAGCGGAAGATAAAAAATAAGACAGGTTTCTGACGTAGATCAAATCATCATGCAAAAGATTGGATCACGAGAAAAAGCCACAAAACCAAAAACTGCATCGTGTGAGAGATTGTTTATTTGAAAAAATCATATATCATTATTTTTCCATCCAGATGGAGAAGATGGAGGAGGTCAAGCATTCTCCTCTCTGGCGGAATCCACACGATATATGTTATAATGATACTCCTCCAATCACAATCCCAGGTCTCACAACTCTTATGCAGAGGGAGAGAGGAGAATAAGAGGGGGCGACCAAAGATACAACATATCATCTATGTGCCTCCCCTCCTATTTATAAAGAGCCACAAAAAACCCTAGGGGTCTTGCCTTAGTGAGTATTGGATCTTCATCTAGTTACCCACTAACCTTATATTATTGGATCTCTATCTAATAATCCTCTTTAACCTCTAATTGGGTCTCATGCAATGAGTCCATCAATATAGGGTCTCACCTACTGAGAATATCGACTAATTGGATCTATATCTAATCCTTTATTCATTAAAGCATCCACCATATGTGTGTGACCCTCTAGGCCCGATACCGAGCTGGCCATGAGTCGCTCCCATCAGAACTCCTTCTGATATAGTGAATTATTATTCCCATAATAATTCATTCGACTCATCGACTATGGACGTACTAGGCCACTACGTCATACTCCCTATACGGTATAGGGGGATGGAATCCATCAGACATGTCTGTATATAGTTACCGTGTATCTATAATCCTTCATCCAACTAATATCCTAAAGACCATATATTGGACATGGTACTGTCAGGCCACATACAGAATCCATTCGAGTTTTGCTTTAATTAGATTCTTCCGGAGAACTCCTCTCTAATCCGAATGACCTTAGCTAGGGATTTATCTGAATAATCACACATGGATATTCCTCTCACGATACCAAGAGTGGATGATCCTTTATTAACACTCAATTGCCTTCATACGGTTGGCTACTAATCCTGATAACCGGTTGTACCATATCTGGAACTTTGTAAACTTGTAAGTCTAACGTCAAAGAAAAGAGTACTCAAACAACGCATCCTTAGTGTCTCAAGTATAAGGACCAAATACATAACTGGGACTATGAAATCGCTATTTGACATTAGGTATCATTAACCATACAATATTTCATAAACGGATCAATCAGTGAACGCATTCTCCAATGAGCACATGTATTATATCCTTAGTATCTCCACATAAGTGGCTTTGAGACCAACCGCTTCCATCATATAGACGGGTATGCAGTACATCATTTTGTCTGATTATCTCGATGTCCCTCTCGAGAAACCTATGATCGGGATTATTTAGGATCTGTGTTTAAAGACGAACCGATCTTACTATCATGATCTCATCACGATTTGATTCACATTGCACAAAACCAAGGATATCATAATATATATATATGCAATAGATAATATAATATGAGAATATGCCAATAATAGTCATGAGAAAAAAGATTGCACAGTGTGTCACACGTGTCATCACTCGTGTGATTGGCTTGCAAGGCACTTGTAACCAGCAGCAACAAGTTGGGCAAAGATCTGACGTGTATGTAGTAAGAAACACCGAAAAGAATGGCAGTATAATTTTTCACTAAAAGATAGCAATGTTATGATGAAAGTTTTAGTAATATTACAGTAGTATTTTAAGGAATATGGCAACATGAAATCAACAAGGATATCAGTAATATAAATGATAGCAAATATGACAACAAGATGGTAGCAAGATCGGTGATATGACGACAAATATGCGGCTGAAACCTTGTAGCATAATTTTCGTCGTAAAGATGACAACTTTACCACGATAAGTTTTGGCAGTGAGATTGTAAAAGATTATAACAAGTAATAAATGATGATAAAGGCCAGATTAATGCAAAGTGTTGAAGAAAATATAGGAATAAAATATGACAGTGAACTTTTGACGAGAAACACAGCAGCAAAGTGGAATACGGCTGAAAACTGCATCAACGATGGAGATCGTTGCAGTGATTTTCTATAGCAAGATAAACATAACTATTTTTTGGGTTTTTGGATAAGTAAATTACAGCAGCAATACGGTACATACCAGAACCTAATGCAATTTTTGATACAAATGATTCTACGATGATGATCACAGCAATTGTGGGAATTGCTTGGGAGATGGTGGATGAAGATAGTGGTGGTTGTGGAAGGGCAGTGAGGTGCCAAGAACGCTGCTCTGATACCAAGTATTAAAACCCCCTAGGATTCTAAGCTTGGGTAGGTCACCTCTGGTACCACAAGAGGAATATCTCGTGTATTCTTGCTCAAGCAAATCCCTAGCAAGGATCGTTCAAATTGAGAGATGAGTTCTCAAGGAGAATACGACTAGAGCGATACTCGGATGGATTTCATATGAGGCTTGATAATACCATGTCTGATATACAGTCTCTAGGATATTAAATAGATGAGGGATTATAGATATACAATAATTAAGGATAGAAAGATTTAATGGATTAGATCCCCCTATACCATTTGGGGACTATGGCGTAGTGGTCTAGTACGTTCATAGTTGATGAGTTGAGTGAATTATTATGGGATAACAATTCACTAAGTTAGAAAGAGTTCTGATTCAGAAGAAGTTCTAACATATACGACTCATAGCTAGCTTGGTATTGGGCCTAGAGGGTCACACACATATGGTAGATGTGGCGATGAGTAAAGGTTCAGATATAAGATATCTACGAAGCCACTATTTTATTGGATATCTAATAAGCCCCTATATTATTGGATTCTGTAATGAGATCCAATTAGAGCTAATAAGAAATTATTGGATCAAGATCTATTAATTTAAAAGGCTTAATTAGTTGGATAGAGATTCAGTACCCAATAGGGCAGGATCCATTAAGGTTAGGTTGACAAGAACTTCTATAAATAGGATAAGGCTAAAGTGCTCATAGGCTACAATCCCCCCCACCCCCCCCCCCCCCCCCCCCCCCCCCCCCCCCCCCCCCCCCCTCCTCTCCTTCTTGGTCAATAGCTCTTATGTGCTACGCGTGGAGAGGGAGATCCCGCAGCAATCTAAGGAGTATCATCACCGCATATGTCATGTGAATCATCACTAAAGAGGAGCACGTGAGTTCTTCTTCATCCTCTCCTTTGGATATGATTTTTTAGGATATACAATCTATCAAGAGAAAACATCTAATACACAATACGTAGATTTTTCAATTTTATGATTTTCTCACGCATCAATTATCGCACAACGACATGATAAACATAGAAAATTAGTTTTGTTTTTATTTTTCGCTGCACATATGATGCTCCTAGCAGGTTTCCCAACAAGCTGTCTGCATTTGGACTAGGTCCCATGAGACTACAAGAGGTCTAGAAAGTTGGCTCCCCTCCGACGAGGAGCTTATCCAAAACACCTTCCGTGAGGAGGAGCTCAGTTCACCACAACTTCCAACTACTGAAGCATAAGGAACCTTTTGCATTTTCACATTCTCCTCATCACTTGACGGACTCTGCTCTGGGCATAACCTGAAGTGACCTACAAGAGGAGAACCAACTAGCTTTGCATTGCTCATACTAAACCTATTTAAAATCTTCTCGATGTATTTCTCCTGTGACAACCAAATCTTCTTATTTCTTCTATCACGAGAAATCTACATGCTCAGTATTTGCTTTGCTGACCTCATGTCCTTCATTGCAAAAGACTCACTCAGTTCATTCTTCAACTTGTCAATCATAAATATATATTTCACAAGAATAAGCATGTCATCAATATAAAGTAAGAGAATAATAAAATCATCACCAAACCATTTGATGTACACATACTAATCTGAAGTTGTTCTTTTATATTTATTTATTATAAATAAATCAAACTTTTTATATCACTATCTTCGAGCTTGCTTCAGCCCATACAAGCTCTTCCTCAACTTGTAGAGAAGATTTTATTTAGCTTTGACTTTGAAGCCTTCCGGTTGTTCCATATAAATTTTCTCCTCCAAATCACCATAAAAGAAAGCTGTCTTTACATCTAACTGCTCAATCTCCAAGTCTAGATTAGCAACAATACTAAGAGCAACACGGATAGAAGACATTTTAATAACAAGAGAAAAAATCTCTTCAAAATCAAAACCTTTCATTTGACCAAAGCATTTCATAACCAATCTAGCTTTGTACTTTGGTTGAAAATAATATTATTGAGTCTTCAACATGAAAACTCACTTGTTCTTTAAGGCCTTACTTCCCTTTGGTAGTTGCACCAAGTCATATATATAATTCTTCTATAGAGAACTCCGTCGACATTAGGAGAACAGGCAGAATGCGATTGGGAGATCATCGTCGGAAGAAGATGCCCCCACGGGAGAAATCACAGACTTGTTGGAAGAGGAAGATATCCTTAGGCTAGAAGGTTAGATGACCAAGGCAATAGTGAAATGGTGATAGAAGAAGAAGAGCCAACGAGGACCATATAAAGGTAACTTCC
Source organism: Ensete ventricosum (assembly GCA_029747655.1). Taxonomy (NCBI): domain Eukaryota; kingdom Viridiplantae; phylum Streptophyta; class Magnoliopsida; order Zingiberales; family Musaceae; genus Ensete; species Ensete ventricosum. Next base: position 31,947,105 of record JAQQAF010000003.1, on the reverse strand, counting down.
CGCCCATAATACACCCATTTGATGCAATGGCGTGCCTAGGGACCACGCGAATAATGATGGTGGAGATTGTATCGTATACTCTAGCACAACTTCATGAGCGCTTAAAATGGTAAGAAGGGGCTCTGATCCCTAGGTAGATAAAACCCACAGTAGAGGACTCTGCATGAGTAGCAAAAGCTATGAAGATAAGGCTGTGTATCATATCCCAAATTGAAAAATCTACAATCGCCAAGCTTAGCCCTCAGACAATTCTGAGTGGGTCTGATACCCTGCTTTAGATGTGGTTGAGCTCAAACCTTCGGATGAATCATTATCACAATTAATTGGTGTCTTTATGATCTAACCCATGTGTTATAGAGAAATGATACAGGATTAACTACGACTAGGAAAAGGCAAAGCAATTAAGGAAGAATCGGTCATTGGTCGAAATCAAGATCAGGCATCAAGTCGGGGTTCGGACGATACATCAAGAGCTCGCCAGGAGTTCGCCAAGAGTTCACCGACAGGTTATTGGGAGCTTGCCGGGAGTTTGCCGATTGCCAGGAGTTCGTTATCAAGTTATCGAGAGCTCACCGAGAGTTCGTCGGAAGGAGATCAGGAGCTTGTTGGGGGTTTACTGAAAGGATGTCACAAGTTCACCGAAAGATTGATAGACGTGTCGAACAACGAAGATTATGTTTGTAATTATTTATCTTCAGTGTCATAGTTAGCATCATGATTAGAATTAGTTTTACTTAATTAGAAGCCAACTATGTCTAATTTGGACTTGATTTGAGCTCATGATATATCTCATTTCGTTGACCTGGAAAGTGGTCAACAGAAGGTATGCTTGGGTGCAAAATAGTACTTAAAATGTACTATTTTGGGTATCTCAATGGTAGTACCACCAGTGGACGATAGTGATACCACCGTCGTCTAGGTTTTTTGGGCACTTTCGACGGTAGTATTATCGATACAGCCGGTAGTACTGCCCATACCCCAAAATTTCGGGGAAGTTTAATTTTTTAGCTTTAATTTCTGAAGCCAATTAGGGTCTATAAATACCCCGAGTATTCTTACTTGAGATAAAAAGAATGTGAAAGAAAATTTTGGTAAAATTCTATTGAATTGGGTTGAGAACTTCCCTTTTTCTTTCAAGAGTGAATTGTGTTAGGGAAGGGTTGAAATTAAGTTAAAAAGGTTGATCTCCTGAGCTTGAGAAGAAGATAGTGTAAAGGTTGTTCTCCTGAGCCTGTGAAAATGAGAAAAGTGTAAAGGGGTGTTTGATTTTTGCCCGTGAAAGAAGAGCATTAGTGGACATCGGTGGGTCTCAACGAAGGAGAACTCGGAAAGTGGACTTAGGTCAAGTTTTTTACCAAACCACTATAAATTCTGTAAGTACTCTTTTGTCTCACTTTAAGTTAGATCTTAACCTTAGTTGGTGTTATCTAATTCTGAGAAAAGCATGAACATCTCCTTTCAGCTTTGTTTTAAATCACTCTCTAATGTTATCTAATTCTGAGAAAAGCATGACATCTCCTTTCGGCTTTGTTTTAAATCACTCTCTAATATGCTCTTAACGAATTTCAACAAAAATACTTCTGATTTCGGTTTTACTTTAAGTAATATTTTTCAAACTGAGTTTTTTTAGCTCTTCCACTAATTCACCTGCCTCCCCCTCCTCACCCCCCGCCCCCCTCCTCCTCTCTTAGTGCCGACTTAATCCTAACAATTGGTATCAGAGCCACATTCGACTCAATTGGATTAACACCCAAGCGAGTTTAATATATGTTTTTGGCATGAATGATGGTCATTCTATCACATGTCCTCCTATATTTAATGGGATGAACTACACATATTGAAAAACTAGAATACAGATTATCTTGATTTCGATGGATTTTGAATTATGGAATATTATCAAAAATGGATTTCAAAAGTCATCCAATCCTATAAGTGATTGGAATGATCATGAAAGACATGTTTTATTTAAATGTCAAAGATATTAATAGTTTATTTTGTGCTATAGACAAAAATAGATTTAATCAGTTTTATACTTATTATTCAAACTTTGATATATGACACACATTAGAAGTTACCATTGAAAGCACAAGTAAATTAAAGCAATCAAAAATAAATAAAATAACTTGTAAAGAGGATATGAGGATAACCTCTTACTATGAATGCAAGAAGCCAGAGCACTTTGAATATCAAGAGGATAACTAAGAAGAAGTGGCAAGCTACGGGTTCATGGCCATCCATGATAAGGTAAGTAACTCTTCTGAAGCCTCCTTTACTTTTGAAGAGTTGTTAAATGTATTTCATGAATTATTTGATGAGTATAAAAAGATTAGTAAAACATATAAATCACTCAAAAAGAATTATGCATTACTTTCTTATAAACTTAAAACTTTACATGATGCATCAATACCATATACTTCTTGCTCCAAATATGAAATGCTAGATTAAATTCAAAAGAAAAATATCATATTAGAACAAATCTTAAAAAAGTTTAAGATATGTAATAAATCTATAAACATGATGTTAGGATCAATTGACACTAAGAGAGGGGTGGGGGGTGAATTAGTGCAAGTATAAAATTTTCGTTTTATACAAGAAACATTTTGTTTAAAGTAAAATCACATATTGAAAGCGTCACTTGATAATTTGTAGACAACAATTAAAATCCCGATTAAAATCATAAGAAAGAAGATTATATTTCTCAATGAACTAATTTGGAACATTATCAAGAAGTAAATAAAACAAGCAAATAGAACACTTACAATTTATAATGGTTCGGCACCAACCGACCTATGTCCACTCCCGAGTCATCCTTCTTGAGGCACATCGGCATCCACTACTGATCTTCTTTGGGTGAAGACTAAACCCTTACACTTGAGCTTACAAAGGAGACTAGAACTTTACAACTAAGGCTCACTCCATTCCCTTTTTCTTTTTCTTACAAATCACACAAGTTTTTTACAGAGATTTAATCCTCAAAATTATTATTTTAGAATGCAAGAAAACTTGGGGTATTTATAGGCCCCAAATTGCTTCAAAATTTGGAGCCAAAAATCAAACTCACCTAGGAAAATTGGGTACGAATGGTTTACCCGCTGACATGGTCAGTTTACCCGTCGTTAGTCGCCCGAAAACCAAGTACGGGCAATTTACCCGCCTATCGTACGTGATTCAACTGCCTTGTTTCTAGGGTACTAGCGATTTACCCGCCGTCAGCCGCCCGAAAGCCTAGGTGATGATGGTACACCCGTCGCTCACTGACGGTTTACCCATCGGAATCTCTAGAAAAGTGGTTCCCTCCACTTTTCAAATTTCGGCTTGAACCTGATGTTGACCAATTCATTGGTCAACTAATTAAGCTCAAACTAAGCTCAATTAAACCCCATAGTGGACCTGGTTGCCTCATTGAGTTGATTTGGACTCCTTCCAAATCTAACTCAATTAGGACTCAATCCTAGCTATGACTCGATGATTATAATACTTAATGGCTAACAAGCTAAACCAAGACCTAACTTTTGCCAATTCGATAGCCTCCGATATTCTTGTGGTGAGTCCTCTGGTTTTTTTTCGATGATCTCCCAGTGTGTTCCTAGCGAGCTTCCTGATTCCTTCAGCGAATCTCCTAGTGAACTCCGGGCGATGTCCCACTACATCGTCTAAACCCGGCCCGATGCCCAAGCTTGATCTTGGCCCATCATCTGGTTGTAACTCCATTGCTCCTATTATAGTTAGATCTGCAATTCTTCCTCTAACACACATGTTAGATGTAAACACTCATCAATTGATCTAATTATCAAAATCTGAGATTCAACAATCTCTCCCTTTTTTATGATGATAATCAATTGATGACGGGAGTTAATCCTAATTCCCCCTAAATTCATGTCAAAATAAAGAAGACTTAAGTTCAAGAGAATCATACACTCTTGAATTCAAGTAAATCAAGACATTCAATATTTCAAGCAAATCATATTTTAATAATACTCATATATCTTTATCAAGTCATTAACTCATCAAGGATTTTCATGAACTTCAAAATATTTAAAAAATTTCTCTTAAGTCATGAACTTCAAAACATTTAAAAAATTTCCCTTAAGTCATGAACTTCAAAACATTTGAAAATTTTTCCTTAAGTTATTACATAAGTCATCAACATCCATTTAATTACATAAGTCATCAACATCTATTTCTCTCCTTTTGTCATCAACAAAAAGGTGAAATATGGGGCTAAAAAGTTTAAGACATAAGTTTTTGGTCCCCCTTTTTTAAAATACGATATGAGTCATAAAGATTTTTTTTCCTCTTAAGAACAAGAAGGAAAGCAAATAAGGGAGGAGTTATAAAACATCATTAAACATAGCTCTCAATTTTGCAAAGTTGAATTTCAAAGATAAACTCAAAACTCCAAGACATTCAAAGAGATTCAAAAGTTTAAGAGCTACTCATGCATTTAAAATCATCTTAATTAATTTCTAGCAAATAGGTTCATAAAACATCATGTAAATTTTCTCCCTTTTGTGAATAATAAGATAATCATCTCATGGGAACAATAAGATAATTTTAAAAATATTATCATAAAGAAAAATAACTCAATTTTACAAAATTAAATAATTCATATATTTTCATATTTAACATTCCAAGTTCTCTTCTAAGAAAATCAAATTATTCTTCATTTAAGAGTTTTGTAAAAAATATCCGCTAATTGATGCTTAGTGTTAATAAATTCCAAAGAGATATCTTGATAATTTACATGATCCCTTATAAAATGATATCTAATATCAATATATTTGGTTCTTGAATGTTGAATAGGATTTTTAGTTGAACATATAGCACTTGTATTATCACACTTTATAAGAATATTTTTTAATTTTATTCCATAATCTTCTATTGTGTTTTTCATCTAAATCACTTGGACACAACATGCACTAGCTGCAGTGTATTCGGCTTTTGGAAGTCCAAGAAACAAGTGTATGCCCTAAAAATTGACATGTTCCGGTAGTACTTTTTATATATATTCTACATCTACCAAGATTTACATAATAGGTAATCAAGTCAAAGTTCTTTGATTTTGGATACCATAATCCTAGTTTTGAGGTTCCTTTTAAGTATGTAACAATTCATTTAACTGCTTTCAAATGAGATAGTTTAGGGTTAGATTGATACCTTACACACAATCCAACACTAAATATGATATCTGGTCAAGTAGCAATTAAGTATAATAAACGTCCTATCATACCTCTATGAGTTTTTTTATCAAAGTTTTATCCTTCGTTATCTAAGTCCAACTTTATAGATGTTCTCATGTAAGTGTTTAATGCTTTAGCATTTTCCATCCCAAATTATTTTATCAAGTGCAAAGTGTACTTAGTTTGACTAATAAAAATATCATCATCAAATTATTTATTTGTAATTCTAATAAGAATGTTAACTTACCCATTAGGCTCATTTCAAATTCTTGGCTCATTTCTTTAGCAAAAGACTGAGATAAAGATTCATTTGTAGATTCAAAAATGATATCATCAACATAAATTTGAACAACAAGAAGATCATTTTCAAAATGCTTAAAATATAATGTGGTATCAACATTCCCTTTTGAAAATTTATTTAAAATAAGAAAAGAATGAAGTCTTTCATACCAAGCCTGATAGGCTTATTTTAATCCATAAAGAGCTTTTGTAAGTTTGAAAATATGATTAATAAGAAGATTATTTTCAAAACTGGAGAATTATTCAACATACACTTCTTCGGAAATAAAACCATTTAGAAAAGTACTTTTAACATTCATTTGAAATAACTTAAAAATTTTTAAAGAATCAAAGGTAAGAAGCATCCTTATGGCTTAAAGTCTAGCCACGGGAGCGAAGGTTTCATCATAATCGATTCCTTCTTCTTGGTTGAAACCTTTGGCTACTAATCTAGCCTTGTTTCTAACCATGATACCATTTTCATCTTGTTTGTTTCTAAAGACCCATTTAGTACCAATCACTAAATGGTCAGTAGGTTTAGGAACAAACTCTCATACCTCATTTCTCTCAAATTGATTAAATTCTTCATGCATTGCATTAACCCAAGAATCATCTCTTAGGGCCTCATCAATGTACTTTGGCTTGATTTGAGAAAGAAACACGATATTCACATAAAAAATTTGAAAAGAAGACCGAGTTTGAACTTATTTTGATGTTTCTCCTATTATAAGCTCCTTAGGATGATCATTCACATACTTTCAATCTTTGGGTAAGGATTTGGAAGAAGATTCATTTAAGTTACTTTAAAGAGTATTGTCATTTAAATTCAGGTTACCAAGATCAAATTCATCATCAAAATCAATCTTTTTAAATTTGGAAAACTCATTAAAAACAACATGAATAGAATCTTTTATTATTATTTTCTTTTATTAAAAACACGATAAGCTTTTGAAGTAGAAGAATAACCTAGAAAAATGCCTTCATAGAATTTTACATTAAATTTACCTAAAGCATCATTTTCATTTAAAATAATACATTTACAACCAAATATTTTAAAATAATAAATATTAGATTTTTTACTATTCCATAATTCATAAGGAGTTTTAGTGAGTAATGATCTTCCAAGAACCCTATTTAAAATATAGCATGTCATATTAACGACTTCGGCCTAAAAATATTTGGGTAGACTATGTTCATTCAACGTTGTTCTAGTCATTTCTTGTAAGCTCCTATTTTTCCTTTATACTACCTATTTTGTTATAGATTTCGAGTAGAGAAATTATGGATATACCCATTTGAATCATAAAAATTTTAAAAATTATTATTTTAAAATTCTCCACCATGATCACTTCTTATTAAAGAAATCATACATCCTTTTTCATTTTGAACAATTTTACAAAATTTTATAAAATATTTAAATGTATCACTTTTATGTGTCATGAAATAGGTCCAAGTAAATCTACTAAAATCATCCACTATAACAAATGCTTACTACTACCTAAACTTGTAATGTTAACTGGTTCAAATAAATCAATATGGATCAATTAAAGTGGCCTAGAGATTTTATTTGATTTTTCAACTTAAATATACTCTTTATTTGGTTTCCTAATTGACAAGTGTCATATACTTTATCTTTGATAAACTTAAGATTAGGTAAGCCTCTTACTAGTTCCTTCATAGAAATTTGGTTTCAGAGTTTCATGCTAGCATGACATAGTTTTTTATAAAAAATCCAAGCATCATCATTTAAAGCCGAAAAATAAGTTTCATCACAAAAAATTTTAATATCTATGGCGTATACGTTGTTGTTTCTTAAGGCAATTAAGTATTTATTTTTATGTGGCAATTCACTTATGCAAGCATTAGGTTGAAATTTAACAACATATCTTTTATCACATAATTGGATAATACTAAGCAAATTATGTTTCAAGCCATCAACTAATAATACATCTTTGATTAAGAGGTTTGATGTGTTACATGTTGTTCCTCTTCCAATGATTTTACCCTTGTTGTCTTCGAAGGTAACAACTCCTTCACTTAAGCTAGTGAGCTTAAAAAAAATAAGATATATCTCCAGTCATGTGCCTGGAGTATCCACTATCAAGATATCATTTGGTGCTCCTAGCTTTAGTTTGGAGACAAACCTACAAGAAAGATATTTTTGATTTAGGTACCCATTTTACAGGATCCTTAATAAAGAACTTTATCTTTATTTTCTAATTGTTTGTTGTTGGATATAGTTCCTTTGGGAACCCATACAAGTTGATGTGGACTACATTTTCTAAATAGACATTTGTTTGTCTTATGTCCTAATTTATCATAAAAATTACACTAGATTTTTGGTGGCACATTTATGGTTGGTCATTTACCAAACATGGTTGGCTTTTGTTGAAGGTTACCAACAAAGCCTATGTCATTTCTTTTATTAATATGACGGGCAAGGATCATATTTAGGGATTTATTCCCAATAAAGCCTAATGTTATTTTAAGCATCATATTTTCTTCTTTAACACTATCTAGTATCTCACATTTAGAATAAGTTTACTAACTAACAGTTCATGATCATTCTTAAGCAACTTAAAAGATTTGCTAAGTTTTCTAAACTCATCAAACAAATCATGAAATGTACTTAATAATTCTAAAAAAGAAATACTTAAAGACTCACTAACCTCATCTTCGATCACCATTAGAGCATAGTTAGCAATCTCATCTTTGGAGTGATCTTCTTCATCCAAAGAGCTTAAATTGTCCTAAGTGGCCGAAAGTGCTTTCTTCTTATGTGTCGGTTTCTTCTTCAAATGAGGACATTCATTTTTAAAATGTCCTAGTTTTTTACATCTATAGCATATGACGTTATCCTTTTTCGGTTCCTTTTTATTTTTATAGATTTTATTCTTTTTTATAAAATTTTTAAATTTTCTTGATAACAATACAATATCATGGTCCTCATCACTCGAGGTTTCACATGATGAGTCATTTGTTATTCGAAGTGCTACATCCTTCATGTTCTTTGGAAGGGGTTCATCAAGCTCATCATGAGCTTTATAACTTAGTTCATATGTCATAAGAGAGCCAATCAGTTCTTCAAGAGGCAAGCTATTTAAGTATTTGGCCTCTTGAATAGCGGTTACTTTAGGATCCCAATTTTTACGTAAAGATCTCGAATTTTTACTAACTAATTCAAAACTCAAAAAATATTTTCCAAGTGATTTTAGGCCATTGACGACATCGTGAAACAAATGTATATGTCTCCAATGGACTCACTTGGTTTCATTTGAAACAACCCATAGTTATGAACTAAAATATTTATCTTAGATTCTTTTACTATACTAGTCCTCTCGTGTGTGATTTCTAATGTGTGCCAAATATCAAAAGTTAATTCACAAACAAAAACACGATTAAACTCATTCTTATCAAGAGCACAAAACAAGGCATTCACAACCTTTGCATTCAAAGAAAAATACATCCTTTCCAAATCATTTAGCTCATTATTGGCTTAGAAGATTTTTCAAATTCATTCTTAATAATATTCAATAAATCAAGGTCCAAAGAGATAAGAAAGATACGTATTCTTGTCTTCTGATATGTATAATACGTCCTATTGAATATGTGAGGACGTGAGATGAAATGTCCCTTATTCATACCAAAATAATTCATTTACTCAAATTGGTGTTAATCCAATAAGTAATTATCTCGCTTTGATACCAATTATTAGGATCAATTGGCACTAAGAGGGGGGTGAATTAGTGTAAGTATAAAATTCTCGTTTTATACAAAAAACTTTTTGTTTAAAGAAAAATCACAGATGGGAAGTGTCACTTAATAATTTGTAGACAACAACTAAAATCCCCACTAATTTGGATCACTATTAAGAAGTAAACAAAACAAGAAAATAGAACACTTACAATTTATAGTGGTTCTGCATTAACCGGTCTACGTCAACTCCTGAGTCCTCTTTCTTGAGGCACATCGGCGTCCACTACTGATCTTCTTTGGGTGAAGACCAAACCCTTACACTTGAGCTTATAAGAGAGACTATAACTTTACAACTAGGGCTCACTCTCTTCCTCTTTTCTTTTTCTTACAAATCACACAAATTTTTCACAGAGATTTAATCCTCAAAATTATTGTTTTAGAATGCAAGAAAACTTGGGGTATTTATAAGCCCCAAATGGCTTCAAAATTTGAAGCCAAAAATCAAACTCACCCGAAAAATTCGGGTACGAGCAGTTTGCCAATCGTCAATCGCCTAAAAACCAGGTACGAGCTGTTTACCTACCTATCCTAGGCAGTTCAACTGCCCAAAAACCTGAGTGGCGATGATACACCTGCCGCTCACCGGCGGTTTCCCGCCAGAACCTCCGGAAAAGTGGTTCCCTCCATTTTTCGAATTTCGGCTTAAACCTGATGTTGACCAATTTATTCGTCAACTAATTGAGCTCAACCTGAACTCAATCAAACCTCATAGTGGACCTGATTGCTTCATTGAGTTGATTTGGATTCCTTCCAAATTCAGCTCAATTAGGACTCAATCCCTAATTACGACTCAATTATTACAACACTTAATGACCAACAAGCTAAATCAAGACCTAACTCCCACCAATCTAGTAGCCTCCGGCATTCTTACGGTGAGTCTTCTGGTCTTCTTCCATCGATCTCTCAGCGTGTTCCCAGCGAGCTTCCCGATCCCTTTGACGAATCTCTTAGCGAATTCCGGTTAGGTCCTACTGCATCGTCTGAACCCGGCCCGATGCCCAAGCTTGATCTTGGTCTATTATCTGGTTGTAACTTTATTGCTCCTGCCATAGTTAGACTTGTAATTCTTCTTCAAACACACATGTTAGATTTAAACACTCAACAATTGATCTCATCATCAAAATTCAAGATTCAACACATGATCCTTGCTAATAATGGTCATATTTATAAGAAATATATTAACTTTGTGGGTAATACTCATTGAAAGCCCACTAGTTTTATCAAAGTACCCATATTACATTCTTCACCTAAAAACAAATGTAATTTTTGTGGTAAACTTTGACATTTTACATACTCATTTACAAGGTATAGTCCACACAAATTGGTTTAGGTTCCTAAAGGAACTATAAACAACTAAATGTCATTAGTAAAATTAAGAATAGCCTTTCATAAGGGGCCCGAAGTCAAATGGTAATTAAACCAAAACCCCCCTTTATTATAGTTGTCTCCAAATGAAAGTTAGGAGCACAAAATGATATCTTAATAGTAGATGCTTAAGGCATATGACTTAAGATCTAATTCACTTATCAAGCACTCTAGCCAAAACGATAAAAATGTGAAAAGATTATTTAAATCAAGATCTTTGTTTTGATTATAATATATTTCTTTATTAAAGAAAGTTCATGGTCATACAACTAATCTAGATTGCTTTTTGATGATGCATGGCTTTAGGAAAACTAGAGCATGCTAGTACAAAATGAATTAGAAATAAAGAACCTTAGTTGTTTTTAACGGAAAATTATCTATCTTAATTTTTTTAGAAAAAAGAGATTTTGATGATGATTGAATATTAGATGGGTTGTATGTTGACTTTATATAGGATTGATAGTTTGAATATTAGGTTAAAAATTATTGGATTGTATGTTGATTGATTGAAATGTAAATATTTTATTGTTGATCTTGATGATTTCTTTTAAAATGATACTTGGGTTTCGGTTTTAAACGACTATGAATGGATTTGGCATAAAAGATAAAGGTATTTGTGCATGAAATAAATTACATAAATTGAAATACTAAAATAAAATATATTTTTTTTAAAGTGTCTCTATCCTATCAAGTTTTTAATAAGAAATAAAAATGATAAATCTGTGTATATCATTATTTATAATTCTCTTAAACTATTAAAGGGATTTTGATGATTTGTTGAACTTGAATAAGTTATTATCTAAATCATGACCTTGACATTTTGAAAATTATAACTTAAGATCTTTATATAAATCAAGATCGTTCACTATGGTTCATTCATTTTTATTAAAGAAAAATATCTAAATGAATCAAGATTTTTTTGCTATTTGATCTCCTTAGACTCATTTTCGTTATTTACTAAAAAAATAGAAATTTGTTAAAATAAATCATGTCTTTTGGTTCTTGCAAAATGATCTTTCATATTATATCCTTAATGACATGATTTCTATTATATAATCTCTTTGTACTTATTGTTGTAATTAGAATATTGATGGAAAAGAAAAAATGTATCATCATATTCATTTTTAACAATAACGAAGGGAGTGAAAATTACTTAGAAGAAAATTAGGAATGTAAACCTTGCAAATGCATGATTTGCTATCATATTTTTCTGTATTTCTTGGTTTTTGCAAAATGAGCTCTCTTTTGAAATAATTTCATATTATTCTTAAAATTTATAAAAGAAAAAATATGTTTTATGAATTTTTTATGCTTGATATGCATGAGCGCTCTTTCAAATCCTCTCTTGTAAAATATTTTGATTTTTGGACTCATGAATCTTTGATGCAATACTTTCAATGATGAAATATGTGTTGAACACTTAGTATTCAAATATGTAGTGAATATTTTTTCCTCTTTATTGAAAACAAAGAAAGAGAAATGACATGATTGATGATAAGTAAAATGTTATTTTAAAATCTTTGAAATATTTGAAACATATTCTTGTTTTAAATTTGAAATGTTTTAAATTATAATCTTTGAAATGTTTGAAACATATTCATGTTTAAAATTGTTATCATATGATGAATATTTGTTTTGAATATTTGTTTAGAAATGGTATGTTGAATATTTGTGATAAATGTTCAAATATGAGTTAAATATTTCTCCTTGTTGTTGATGATAAAGGGAGAGAAATGGTATATTGATGACGCTTATTTTGAAATGTTTATCATATGATACATATGTTGTTTGAAACTTTTATCATGTGATACCAAAAAAGATAAATATTTGTTATTAAAAATTTTATCATGTAATAGTATCATGGTGATGAATGGTAAAATTGTTAAAGTTTCAATATTTAATCAAAATGGTCAAATTTCTACCTTGAATTCAAGGGTAATCGTTTCTTTTGAATTCAATATTGTTCTATTTCATATATGGCATATGTATAGTGGTAGTATCACCCAGGGTGTGTGGTGGTAGTATCACCCAGGGTGGGTGGTGGTAGTATCACCTAGGCCAATAGTGGTATCGTTAGAGCCTGGATTCATCGTCCAGTTATGACGGTAGCACCACTAATACCTCAAAATTTTGGAGATTTAAATTTTTAGCTTTGTTCTTAAAATCTTTTAGGTTTTATAAATACCACACTCATGCTTTCTTGATAGAGCACGAATTCTTAAGCACAAGTGTTATAAAAACTCTCCTTGAATAGTGTTTGAATCTCTTCTTCCTTGAGTTTAGAGGTGATTCTAAGTTGTAGAAGATGAGAGATCTTGTAGAGTGTGAAGGTTATCTCCTAAGCCTGTTATAAGGAGAAAAGTTGTAACAATGGTAGTTGATCTTCGCCCATTGGAAAGAAGCTCGGTAGTGAAAGCTGATAACCTCAAAGGAAGAACTAGGAGTGGACATAGGTCGAGACAACCAAAACACTATAAATTGATTTACATTTCTTCTCTTTCTTTGATTTGTTCTTATATATTGATTTACTTACTTGCACTAATTCAAACCCCCATTAGTGTAGTGACCATCCTAATAGTTTTATGTGCAACTTTTCGTTTTGTTGCATTGCATATGGACAAAAAAAGCTACAAATCCTTCCTCCTGCTTCAACGAGATAAAGCGAAAAAAAAAAATCTCCATCTTATTCCGCACTGAGTTTTCTTTCATCTTCCCTACTTCTCTTCTCATAATTTTTTAATCTTTCGATACGTTGGCGCAGGAGAGTCTGGAGGATCTGTTTCCGGAAGGATTTCATATGTGGAGGATTTCTTGAGCGAGTGACTCACCCACCCATCATCTCCCTAGGAGTCTTCATCTTTCCTACTTTTCTTCTCACTTTTTTTTTATTTTTTTTTTTGCTTTCTTAATATGCTGGTGATAGAGTGTCTCCAAGATTCGTTTCCGGTAGTCTCTTTGATGTCTTATTCTGCACGAGTCTTCATCTTTACTAATTTATTTTTTTTTTCTTTGTCGATATGTTGTTGTTATAGCTTCTGCCGGATGAGCTCTCGAAAGAAAGCTATAACTCCGGTGGAGGATTTGTCGGGCGGGCGACTCTCGCCCGCACGTCAACTCGTGCATATGACTCGCTCGGTATGTGCTACATGGCACCTTTTGGTTGGGCGAAGAAGCAATAAATCCTTCTTCCTACTTTAGCTATAGAAGACACAGAAACCATTTCTGATTCTGCACTTGATTTTAATCTTCATAACCTTTTTTTTTTTTTTTTTTCTTCTTCTTGTAATATTTTTTTTTAATACATTGGTATCAAAGCATCCCCAAAATCTACTTGTGATTATGTCTTGGGATGGTTTGAAAATCTTATCTTATTTTGTACTTGAGTTTTTTTTTTTTTTCCTACTCTTTTTTCTCATAATTTTTCTTTTTCAATATGTTGGTGTTGGATGAAAACCCATCGTGTAGTATTTATTGAGCATTTGAGATTTCATCTTCTCTACTTCTTTTTTCTCATAATTTTTTTTTTTCATTATCCTAGTGCTGGAGCATCTTTAGGATAGCTTCAGATTATATTACGAGACACCGATTATATTTTTAGACGTTTGAAAACCTCATCTTTCTTTAGTACTTTTTTTCTTCTCCTTTTCAAAAGAAACACGTCTCCAAGATTTTCTCGTAATTATATCTTGGAATGATTTTCTCTATTAAATCTTGAATGATAGTGATTTTTTCTGATCTTTTTTCTCAAATTGAATCGTATATTATTTACTCAGATTTAATATTTTTCATTTATTTTTTACTCTTGCACAATATGTAATTATCCTGAGTCTTCTTTTAGTCATCACTTGTATACATCATTTTTTTTTCCGACTGTATCAGTGAACAATATTTTGTGATGAAAGATAATAGCGTAAAACTAGACAGATGCGAAGGATCGGTTGAGTTGGTCAAGCGGAACTTGGCGTTCTTATCCCCCGTTGCCTACAGACACAGCGCCTCTCTCTCTCTCTCTCTCTCTCTCTATATATATATATATATAGTCAAGTTATTTTTTCAATAAATAACAAGTATAACGTTTAGTTTCGATTGAGATCTTATATTAATCTCATAAAGTACTCACCAATACGATTAATTATTACTCTTTAAAATTTATTGAATGAGATTTCAACTCCTCACTAGGTTCAGTATATTATCATCAATTTAATTAATGATTACGTTGACTATGAAGAGCAGTAGTTTTACTTGGTTTAATTAATTATTTTACTTAGCAAAACTTTTAATAGTGAAGCCAACCATGAAATTTTTTAGGCTAGAATTCGAACCGTACTAATTTAATGTTTAAAATTCATTTGAATCGTAGCCTTTAGTGATGACCTACTATTACAAGAACAATACTAGTACATAACACCAAGAAAATGTTTATGTTTCCATAAAAAGAAACTATTGATGTCGATTGCATTCGGTCACTTAGAACTAGCAAAGAGCATCTTCTGCTATATCATATCTCAGTGATATAAATCTTGATTGTTAAGAGTTGGAATTTTAGGATTTTGTTGTCGTTGTATGATAATTTATTGGGCAAATTTTGGGAAAAGCTCGTAGCTTTAAAATTTTTCATTTTTTTTTATTTTAGAGCTACAACTTTTTCAAAATGATATAATGATAAAAATAACCTCTAACAACTTTTTATTTTTTTCTCTTTTGAAACTTTGTCTTCTCTCTCCACCTTTTAATGAATCAATATGAATCGTTTCAACTAATCTAAAACTTGAACCGATTTAAAATAAATTATATTAAATAATTTATTATTATATATCAATTTTATATTTTCTCAAAATATAAATAAATATATTAATTATTAAAAATAAAATTATAATTTTAAAATAATTTAATTAAATATAAAGTAAATAATGATACAATAATTATATTTATATATTTAAAAATACAAAAACATAATATTTAAAAAACTTTAAAACAAATTTGAAAGGTTTGTATGGCCATTATTTTTTATTTTCAAGTTTTTAAAATAGTTATTTATTAATTTTAACCCTTAAGAGTTAAACCTATCTAGAAAATATTACAAAATATTATTTAAATTTATAAAAAGAGAAAAAATATATTTTTGTCCATCTAGGATCAATTGAAATACTTCATGAAAGTTTTAGCTTATTTTGAATAGGTTAAGATCTAGTTATATTATTTTTCATAATTTTATAGTTTAACATTGTTAGTGATTCAAAGCATTAGCTTTTTAGACCAAATTTATCGAATAAGTTTTCCACTTATTTAGAAGTTGAAAAATTCTCCAAAATAGAAAAGTCTCACTTTTGTGTAAGATTACGTGATCCTTTATAATTGAATAAGATATATTATGGATTAATTGGATTCTGATAAAAGATATTAATTAATATTAAATAAAATCTATATTATATTAAAATATTTAGGGGATATCCTTGATGGAAGGAACTCTCCTAATAACTTACCCTAGACTCTCTGCTCTCGCCTATAAAAGGACATGACCTCCTCTAAGCCAAAAGGTGAACAGTCGTGGTGTGTGCGTAAGCCGCAATACGCTATATAAGAGAAAGAGATTACGGTTATTCTCTTGATCTCCCTAAACCATCAATTACAGTGGTCCTGTGAAAGGATAGGATGAGAGGAGAATGGGTCTAAATCCATTCTAGCTCTCCTTGTAAATTGATATCTCGGCATTATTCAGATCCGGAAAGCAGTACTCTTGAAGATTTAATTGGATCTTAATCAGATGGAATCTAAAGGTATGCATCGTAAACAAATCTAGTATTATTTGATTTCAATCCTGGCATAATAGTTTTCTGCATAATTATAGTTTTTTATGCTAACAATTGGTATCAGAGCCTAAGTTTTGAGATAAAAAATATTAGATCTATTATTTTTGTTTATGATGCATTGTTTGATATCTGATCGATCTATATTCATATATGTTAAATTCAATTGTTTGCTTGCGAACGATGTTGATGGTTGTTACGTAGAAAGGATGCAGCAATCTTACTGCATTTTGGCTGAATTTGCCTGCGGCAACGCTGCACTCAGCAGTGTGCGCACAGGGCAGAGACGGTGGCGATCACACTGTCGACGGCCCAGGCAGGACGCTGGGTCGATCGCGCGTAGGCGACGACCGCATCAAGTGGCTGACCGTAGCCGCGCGGGCAAGCGACGACTTTGCACGCCAGCAGGGCAGCCCCCGCATGCCAATGATCAACGACACCCATAACGCGTGCGCTCGCGACCGCAGTCGCGTGCTAGCGACCGCACAGGCGATGGCGATGGCAACGACGGCGCCAGTAGGGAAGGAATTAGGGTTATGGTTTTTCTTAAAAGAAAATTACAGTATTACCATTAAATTAAAATTACAATTTTACCATTCGACTGAAATTACAGGTTTGCCTTCAGCATAAATCATGGTTTTTCCATTCACCGAAATTACAGTTTTTATCCTTCGGCCGAATAGGATTATTTACAGTTTTACCCTTTTTGTGTTTTATAAATCATATAACATTTCTGTTGTTTATAAATTCTGTAATTATTTTTATATCCTTTTAGAATTACAATTTTGCTATTATAAAATTAAGAAATTATGGTTTATTTTCTTAATTATAAAATTAATCAATATATAATCTAAAAAAAGTTAATCATGATTATATTTTGATTATTCATTGATTATATTTTATTTTGATCAATTTATTTAATTAGACTTATGGGCTTCTCTAATTAAATTAATTAATTAGTTTAATTTAAAAAAAAATTATAAATTATTATTTCTTTATAGTTTTCTCATATGAATTATTAATTACATGTGTTAAATCCAATTATTGTTTCTTGGATATTTATTCAGTTATTCACATGCAAATGTTGGGAATTATGAATAATATTTACTTTTCACATGAAGGCATGATTATCATGATTACAGTTATCATATGAGTTTTCTCCTACAGATTAAGTATTTAATAATTATTATAGTTGTTACTCTATTATTGAACTGTTTCAGCATAAATTAGTTCAAATGAACTTGATGAATATTATTTGTAATTCATCTACTTAAGTTTAATCGATTTAAAATAAATTATATTAAATAATTTATTATTATATATCAATTTTATATTTTTCAAAATATAAATAAATATATTAATTATTAAAAATAAAATTATAATTTTAAAATAATTTAATTAAATATAAAGTAAATAATGATACAATAATTATATTTATATATTAGAAAATACAAAAACATAATATTTAAATAACTTTAAAATAAATTTGAAAGGTTTATATGGCCATTATTTTTTATTTTTAAGTTTTTAAAATAGTTATTTATTAATTTTAACCCTTAAGAGTTAAACCTATCTAGAAAATATTACAAAATATTATTTAAATTTATAAAAAGAGAAAAAAATATATTTTTGTCCATCTAGGATCAATTGAAATACTTCATGAAAGTTTTAGCTTATTTTGAATAGGTTAAGATCTAGTTATATTATTTTTCATAATTTTATAGTTTAACATTGTTAGTGATTCAAAGCATTAGCTTTTTAGACCAAATTTATTGAATAAGTTTTCCACTTATTTAGAAGTTGAAAATTTCTCTAAAATAGAAAAGTCTCATATTTGTGTAAGATTACGTGATCCTTTATAATTGAATAAGATATATTATGGACTAATTGGATTCTGATAAAAGATATTAGTTAATATTAAATAAAATCTATATTATATTAACATATTTAGGGGATGCCCTTGATGGAAGGAACTCTCCTAATAACTTACCATAGACCCTCTGCTCTCACCTATAAAAGGACATGACCTCCTTTAAGCCAAAAGGTGAACAGTCATGGTGTGTGCGTAAGCTGCAATACGCTATATAAGAGAAAGATATTACGGTTATTCTCTTGATCTCCCTAAACTATCAATTACAGTGGTCCTGTGAAAGGATAGGATGAGAGGAGAAGGGGTCTAAATCCATTCTAGTTCTCCTTGCAAATCGATATCTCGACATTATTCAGACCCGGAAAGCAGTAAGTACTCTTGAAGATTTAATTGGATCTTAATCAGATGGAATCTAAAGGTACGTATCGTAAACATATGTAGTATTATTTGATTTCAATCCTGACATAATAGTTTTCTGCATAATTATAGTTTTTTATGCTAACAATTGGTATCAGAGCCTAGGTTTTGAGATCAAAAATATTATATCTATTATTTTTATTTATGATGCATTGTTTGATATCTATCTAGAAAATATTACAAAATATTACAAAATAACTCTTAAGGGTTAACAATTAATTTTAACCCTTAAGAGTTAAACCTATCTAGAAAATATTACAAAATATTATTTAAATTTATAAAAAGAGAAAAAAATATATTTTTGTCCATCTAGGATCAATTGAAATACTTCATGAAAGTTTTAGCTTATTTTGAATAGGTTAAGATCTAGTTATATTATTTTTCATAATTTTATAGTTTAACATTGTTAGTGATTCAAAGCATTAGCTTTTTAGACCAAATTTATTGAATAAGTTTTCCACTTATTTAGAAGTTGAAAATTTCTCTAAAATAGAAAAGTCTCATATTTGTGTAAGATTACGTGATCCTTTATAATTGAATAAGATATATTATGGACTAATTGGATTCTGATAAAAGATATTAGTTAATATTAAATAAAATCTATATTATATTAACATATTTAGGGGATGCCCTTGATGGAAGGAACTCTCCTAATAACTTACCATAGACCCTCTGCTCTCACCTATAAAAGGACATGACCTCCTTTAAGCCAAAAGGTGAACAGTCATGGTGTGTGCGTAAGCCGCAATACGCTATATAAGAGAAAGATATTACGGTTATTCTCTTGATCTCCCTAAACCATCAATTACAGTGGTCCTGTGAAAGGATAGGATGAGAGGAGAAGGGGTCTAAATCCATTCTAGTTCTCCTTGCAAATCGATATCTCGACATTATTCAGACCCGGAAAGCAGTAAGTACTCTTGAAGATTTAATTGGATCTTAATCAGATGGAATCTAAAGGTACGTATCGTAAACATATGTAGTATTATTTGATTTCAATCCTGACATAATAGTTTTCTGCATAATTATAGTTTTTTATGCTAACAATTGGTATCAGAGCCTAGGTTTTGAGATCAAAAATATTATATCTATTATTTTTGTTTATGATGCATTGTTTGATATCTGATCGATCTATATTCATATATGTTAAATTTAATTGTTTGCTTGCGAACGATGTTGATGGTTGTTACGTAGAAAGGATGCAGCAATCTTGCTGCATTTTGGCTGAATCTGCCCGCGACAACGCTGCACTCAGTAGTGTGTGCACAGGGCAAAGACGGCGGCGATCACGCTGTCGACGACCCAGGCAGGACGCTAGGTCGATCGCGGGTAGGCGACATCCACATCAAGCGGCTGACCGTAGTCGCACGGGCAAGCGATGACTTTGCACACCAGCAGGGCAGCCCCCGCATGCCAGCGGTCGACGGCACCCATAACGCGTGCGCTCGCGACCGCAGCCGCGTGCTAGCGACCGCACAGGCGATGGCGACGACGACGATAGTAGGGAAGGAATTAGGGTTAGGGTTTTTCTTAAATTACAATTTTACCATTCGATTGAAATTACAGATTTGCCTTCAGCAGAAATCATGGTTTTGCCATTCACCGAAATTACAGTTTTTATCCTTCGGCCGAATAGGATTATTTACAGTTTTACCCTTTTTGTGTTTTATAAATCATATAACATTTCTGTTGTTTATAAATTCTGTAATTCTTTTTATATCCTTTTAGAATTACAATTTTGCTATTATAAAATTAAGAAATTATGGTTTATTTTCTTAATTATAAAATTAATCAATATATAATCTAATAAAAGTTAATCATGATTATATTTTGATTATTCATTGATTATATTTTATTTTGATCAATTTATTTAATTAGACTTATGGGCTTCTCTAATTAAATAAATTAATTAGTTTAATTTAAATATATATATATTATTATTATTTCTTTATAGTTTTCTCATATGAATTATTAATTACATGTGTTAAATCTAATTATTATTTCTTGGATATTTATTCAATTATTCACATGCAAATGTTGGGAATTATGAATAATATTTACTTTTCACATGAAGGCATGATTATCATGATTACAGTTATCATATGAGTTTTTTCCTACAGATTAAGTATTTAATAATTATTATAGTTGTTACTCTATTATTGAACTATTTCAGCATAAATTAGTTCAAATGAACTTGATGAATATTATTTGTAATTCATCTACTTAAGTTATGCCTGACCGGTAACTACCAAAGTAGCCTGGGATGGTAGGCTTATAGGATATGAAATACAATTAAGGTTTTGTCATTTATAGGATAATTTAATTTATATTTTATATTAGTCACCAAAGTGGTCTATATTATAAAATTACATTAAGGATCAAGTCCTCGATTACATTAAGGAAATAATATTCATAATTGCATGCATAATTAGGAGATTTAGATAATTCCAAAGGATAATTTATTTCAAATAATTATGTGATGGGGTAAGATGATACTGTTTTGAATATCCTTGTAGTTCAGAATTGTATACCCAAAGGTAACAAAATTATTCCACAAGGATGGTATTAGTCCTCCATAAATGATCTTGAGTAAGCACTAGATATGTCAATATTTTTACCCAAATGTTAAATATTGATGATATCAATAGTTCATCATATTTTGATAAACTCAAAACATTAATGTTATTTTATATTCTGCAGTGGTATTCTCGTTCATACATTCTTATGCTTCTAGTGTCCCTGTACTCTCTGGATCAAATTATTCAGAATGGTTAGAGCATCTGTAATTTACATTGGGCGTATTAGATCTTGATTTGGCATTGCTTGTTGAAAAGCCCGTAGAATTAGCTGATAAAAGTATTATAGAACAAGTCAATGAAATGAAGGCTTGGGAAAGATCTGATAGACTCAGTTTAATATTCATAAAGATGACAATTGCAAATATTATAAAGACTTCATTACTGATTGCAACTAGCACACGTGAATATTTAAAGGTTATTGAAGACAGATTTTAATCTGTTGATAAGTCATTGGCTGGCACATTAATGAAAGAACTGACTACAACTTAGTATGATACTACTCGAGGAATTCAGGATCACATCCTCAATATGACTGACAAAGCTGCAAAACTTAAGGCATTGGGAATGAATGTTGATGAATCTTTCCTTGTGCAGTTCATTCTTAATTCTCTTCCTTCTCAGTTTGGCTCATTCAAGATTCACTACAATACAAATAAGGATAAGTGAGACTTGAATGAGTTAACTTGTATGTATGTTCAAGAAAAATTAAGAGTAAGACAAGAAAGTTCATATAATGTACTAACAACTACTCAAAGAGTTGGTAACAAGAAAAGAAAGTTGAAGCATTGTCTATCGAAGAAATTTGCCGGATCTTGAAGTGTTAGACAGACTATTGAAAAGAAAGCTATCACAGTAAAATGTTTATTTTGTGGCAAGAAAGGACATATAAAGAAGGACTGCATTAAACGTAGGACTTGGTTCGAAAAGAAAGATATAAACTCAACCTTTGTATGTTTTGAATTAAACATTATAGAAGTTCCTTCTAATACATTATGGATTGATTTTTGCACTTCAACTCATGTTACTAATAATATATAGGGATTCCTTCAATCCGAAAACTAAAAGAACATGAAAGATTCATAATTATGGAAAATCATCTCAAAGCAAAAGTGGTATCAGTATGGACTTATCGCTTACGCCTAGAGACGGGTCATCTGATGGATCTTAAAGACACATGTTTTGTTCCTATAATTTCTAAAAATTTAATTTCTCTGTATAGAATTGATGAGTTAGGATACTGTGTTTCTTTTGGTAATAGTAAACTCAACATATTTTATGATTCAATAAAAATTGGTTCTGAAATTCTGTGTGATGGTTTGTACAGAATTAAATTGAATCTTGAGTTTGCAAATATATTATGAACCCTGCAATCAAGTATTGGAATGAAACACAATTTCAATAATGAAATATCTTCTATATTGTGGCATAGACGTTTGGGGAATATCTCCAAGGAAAGAATTGAAAGATTAGTGAAGGATAATATTTTAGAAAATTTAGACTTCAATGATTTTGATGTTTGCATAAATTGTATTAAAAGAAAGCAAACTAAGCATACAAAGAAAAATATCATAAGAAGTAAAGAACTTTTTGAAATTATTCATACTGATATCTGCGAACCACTCCATATTTCTTGTTTTAGTGGAGAAAGATATTTCATCACATTTATAGAGGACCTGTCCAGATATAACTATGTTTATCTAATACATGAAAAGTCTTAGGCCTTTGACATTCTTGACGTGTACATAAATGAGGTCAAGAGACAATTAGATAGAAAAGTTAAAATTATCAGATCTGACAGGGGTGGTGAATTTTATGACAGATATAATGAATCCGGTCAGAATATTGATCTTTTTGCTAGATTCCTAGAACAATGGAGTATTTGTGCTCAGTATATATTATCAGGTGTGCCACAGTAGAACGGTGTTGCTGAAAGGCGAAATCGTACTCTTATGGATATGGTTAGGAGCATGATGAGTTATTCCTCTATACCTGAGTCAATGTGGGGTGATGCTCTTAGGACAGCTATGTATATCGTAAACAAGATTCCTAGTAAGTCAGTTTCATCAACTCTATTTGAGTTATAGACTGGTACGAAACTCAGTTTGAGATATTTACATATTTGGGGGTGTCCTGCAGAGATAAGAATATTTAATCCACATGAAAAGAAATTGGATCCAAGAATAATTTTTGGATATTTTATTGGTTACCCAAAAAGATCCAAGAGATATAGATTTTATTGCTCTAATCATAACATGAGGATAGTAGAATCTGATAATGTAAAATTCCTAAAAAATGGTGAAATCAGTGGGAGTCAAAAGTCTCGAAGGATTAATTTTGATATTGAGGAGATTCAGGCTTCTTCTCTTGTATTATACCCTATTCGAGAAATTATTGTTCTTCAAATCAATGAGAGAATTCATGAGGATAAACAACAAAATAACATTAATGAATTCTCACTTGATGTCATCATTGATAGTCTTGTAGAATAATCACAATTGACAGATTTGAGAAGATCTCAAAGAAAAAGGAAATATATCATTTCTGATGATTATGTGGTATATTTGCAAGAATTAGATTTTGATATAGGAATGAAAAGAGACCCCTTATCGTTTTAACAAGCTATAGAAAGTAATGATTCTGAAAAATGGTATAATGTAATGAAAGATGAGTTAAAATCAATGGATCATAATGATGTTTGGGAACTCATTGAATTGTCTAATAATTTTAAAAGAGTCGATTGTAAATGGATCTTTAAGACTAAATACGACTCGGTGGGCAATATCGAATGATATAAAGCCAGACTGGTGGCCAAAGGTTTTTCTCAGAAAGAAGGTATTAACTACCAATGAGATCTTTTCTTCAGTTTCTCGAAAGGACTCATTAAGGATCATCATAGCATTAGTAGCTCATTATGATCTTGAGTTACATCATATTGATGTGAAAATAGCATTTCTGAATGAGGATCTAGATGAGAAAATCTATATGGAACAACCTGAATGATTCATCGAAAAGGGAAAGGAAAGTTGGGCTTGCAAACTTAAGAAATCCATTTATGGCCTTAAACAACTTCCAGACAATGATATATAAAGTTTCATGATACTATTACTTCCTTCGAATTTAAGGAAAACACTATTAATCAATGTATATATCTGAAGGTTTGTGGGAGTAAGTTTATTATATTGGTCTTATATATAGATGATATATATTATTTGCCAGTAGTGATATTGGTTTGTTGCACGAAACCAAGATATTTCTCTATAATAACTTTAAGATGATTGATATGAATGGGACATCCTATGTTATTGGCATTGAGATATTCAGGGACATATCTCAAGGTTTGTTAGGACTATCTCAGAAAAGTTATGTTAATCGTATCTTGGAGAGGTTTAATATGCAGCTTTGTAAAGCCAATGC
Organism: Ensete ventricosum; assembly: GCA_029747655.1. Classification (NCBI taxonomy): domain Eukaryota; kingdom Viridiplantae; phylum Streptophyta; class Magnoliopsida; order Zingiberales; family Musaceae; genus Ensete; species Ensete ventricosum. The sequence continues at coordinate 31,922,438 of JAQQAF010000003.1, read as the reverse complement.
TACACCTATTACTAGAGATGAAAAATTCAGCCAAAACCAGTGCCCGAAAAATGACTTAGAAAGAAATCAAATGAAGAATATTCCTTATGGGTGTACAATTGAAAGTCTATTATATACTCAAACCTGTATAATGCCAGATATCAGTTTTGCAATGACAATGTTGGGTAGATATCAGAGTAACCCAGGAATGAAACATTGGAAAGCTGCAAAAAAAGTAATGAGATATCTGCAAGGGACAAAAGATTATATGCTCACATATAGGAAATCAGATCAGCTTGAAATGACGGGATATTTATATGTTGATTTTGCAAATTGCCTCGATAGTAGGAAATTCACTTTAGGATTTGTGTTCATGATAGATGGTGGGGCAATTTCTTAGAAAAGTGTAAAACAATCACTCATTGTATCATCTACGATTGAAGCTGAATTTGTGGCATGCTTTGAAGCCATAAATCAAGATTTATAGCTGCGAAATTTTATCTCATGACTTATTATGGTAGACTCAATTGTAAGCCACTGAAGATATTTTATGATAATACTGCAGCAGTTTTCTTCTCTAAGAATGACAAATAATCTAGTGGTTCTAAGCACATTGAAATAAAGTACTTTGTGGTTAGAGAAAGAGTCCAGAAACAACAAGTGTCAATTGAAAATTTGAGTACCAATATGATGATTGCTGATCCATTTACTAAAGTTTTACCGTATAAAATATTTAAAGAATATATTCTTAGAATGAGGCTTGTGAGCAAGACATAAAGGATATGATGATGCATGTTTAAGTGGATGCTATTATTGATATTTTTTGTATAATTAAAGTTATTTATTTTTGCTATCCTGTTTGTGTTTATGTTTATGCATATTATGGTTGAATGCAAGAAACAAGATTGTCTTGACAAGATAAATTACAAGGGTAATTATAGACTATATAAGGAAAGACTAACAATGTTATAGTACATAGAATGAAGTATAGTATTGATGACATGCAACTGCTATGACTCACATTAATAGTTGGACTGAATATAACATTATTATGCTTATTGGACTTATTGGCTTATTTCTAAAATCATGGCCATATATAAAATACTTTTCAAAATTTTCAGAATCCAATTATATAAAATTGTTTTTAAATAAATTTTGTCTTATTTATTTTAATTTTGGATATTTTTATATCTTATCAATTAATGGGCCAAGTGGGAGAATAATATTATGTGGTCCTTTATAATTGAATAAGATATATTATGGATTAATTGGATTCTGATAAAAGATATTAGCCAATATTAAATAAAGTCCATATTATATTGTGATATTTTAGGGGATGCCCTTGATGGAAGGAACTCTCCTAATAACTTACCCTAGACTCTCTGCTCCCACCTATAAAAGGACAGGACCTCCTCTAAACCAAAAGGTGAACAGTCGTGGTGTGTGCGTAAGCCGCAATACGCTATATAAGAGAAAGAGATTACAGCTATTCTCTTTATCTTCCTAAACCATCAATTACAGTAGTCCTGTGAAAGGATAAGAAGAGAGGAGAAGGGGTTTAGATCCATTCTAGTTCTCCTTGTAGATTGATATCTCGGCATTATTCAAATCTAGAAAGCGGTGCTCTTGAAGATCTAATTGAATCTTAATTAGATAGCATCTAAAGGTACACATCGTAAACAGATCTAGTATTATTTGATTTCAATCCTAACATAATAGTTTTTCATATAATAGTTTACATAATTATACTTTTTTATGCTAACAATTTATTCATCTAGGTGCAATTCAATGATGCCCTAAAATTGTTATCAAATTTTGATCAAGATTTTACCCCATTGCACTATTTTTTAGTTGACTCAAAAGTAATGCAAGTGATATAGGGGCCTGGATTTTGTGAATCAAATTTTTATAATAAGTTTATCACCTACTTAGTAAGTCAAATGTAAAAGAATATTGCATGAATACATCATATTTTGGTGAAAAATAAAAAGACTTGAAGAAATTAGGAAAAATTCAAATTGTTCATATGCTGAAAATATCAAAAACATTCTTTAAAATAGAAAAATATCATATATGCCTATCTGGGTGTAACTCAATGGTATCCTAAAAATTTCACCAAACTTTAATAGGATTTGACACAGTTATACTATGTTTTGGGTTAACCCCAAAAATAGTGAAGTGATACAAGGGCTTGGATTTTATGAACTATATTTTTAGGGTAGATTTCTCACATATTCAAAAGATCAAATTTTAAAAAATATTATATGGATGCATTATATTTTGATAGAAATAAAAAATAAAAAATAATCTGTTCAGATGCTCAAAACATCATAAAACTACCAAAAACATTCTCTAAAATATAAAAACTATCACTCGATTATGATCAGGATTTGTCCCATTTATACTATTTTTAAGTTGACCCCAAAAATAGTATAAGTGATACAAAAGCTTATATTTGTGAACCAATTTTTTAGGATAGATTTGTTACCTATTTGAAAGCTCGAATTTTAAAACACATTGCATGTATGCATCATATTTTGGTTAAAATTAAAAATCAAACTATTCATATGCTGAAAATACTAGAAAATATCAAAACAATCTCTAAAATAGAAGAAGTGTCATATATGTCTATATGGGTGCAATTCAATAGTGTTCAGTTAAACAAAAAAAAAATTGACCAAGATTTGCTCGAGTTTTACTGTTTTTGGGGTCACTCAAAGATAATATAAATGGGTCACTAGCTTAGGTTTTTTTTTAACTGAACACTAAGCAAATCTTGGTCTATTTGGGACTAAACAACATGAGATTTTTAGGGAACCTTTTGCATTGGACTCAAACAGACAAAAAAGTCAACTTTGTTTATTTTAGGGAATATATTTTGTTTTTTAATTTTTTTAGCATTTAAACACTATGAAATTTTATCCATACTATCCATTTTTATTTCTTCTAATTTTGTCAAAATATGATGTTTCTATGAAATGATTTTTAATATTTAGGCTTCTATATAGGTAAAAAAACCTATTCTAAAAATTTGGTAATAAAAATTAAGGCCTAAATCACTTGCACTATTTTTGTAACCAATTCAAGAATAGCATAGTTGAGTCAAAACCTGGTCAAAACAACTTGAGATTTTCAAAAAATCTTTATACTGGACCTAGATTGACAAATTTTTATTTTTTTTTTCTATTTTAGAAAAAATTTCATATTTTTCTCAAATTTTCAGCATATGAGCATTATAAAATTTTATCAATTTTTTTTTTAATTTCTTCTAATTTTATCAAAATATTATGTTTCTAATTGTATAACCATCAATTTTCTAATATGATGTCATCACCATCTTTATGATATTTTTATTAACTATAAAGTGTTTTGGTAATGATAATAAATATACTATTAATCACCCAAATAACTAGTACCAACAACCAAAAGCAAATAGAAGCCTACCAATGTGGTATCATAATGCTATGCTAGCAACTATATCATAACACAAACATCGACATTGTTTTGATCATGATAACAATAACGCTGTAAACACTACTTTAAATCACTGTAAACCATTGCAAATTACTAGTAACATTAACCAAAGATAGTGTAAGAGAACTGTACTATTACAAGCAATAATTATACAAATTACATATTATTTTAACCAAAGGAATGTACTAATTATATACCGTGACACTAGTGCTCACCAACATTTTGCAAAATCATGGTTATCGATCAAATTGAAAATAAACTAATTTGGACTAATTTCAAAACAAAGCAAATGTACGATTCTAGTGTCTTGAGGATAGCCAATGGGAAGAGAAGAATAAACAATGGATAAACTGTTTTTAACAACACTATAAAGGCAATATACTATTTTGAAGACCCACTCCGGAAATACTTGGTGTTCAGTTGAGTATTCAACAGACAAAGGCAAAGGTTTTATGGTATTTTTTCCATTAATTTATAGTGTTTCACAATCGGTGACAGAATTGTAGAGGGTACGAGAGATAAGGTTTTAATAGGAGTTTATGGTCGTCGACACTAGAGGAGACGAAATAGACTTTTAGAGATTACGAGAGTTTAAAGGTGTGAGAGAGAGACGTCAAGAAAAAGCACACCAGACTTTAGGGTTTAGGTCGTCACCCATCACTAAAGAGGAAAACCCTAGCAGGAAAGCAAAAAACAAACCACCAATGGGGTGCCGAAGCCACTCCGGCGGGAGAGGAGAAATACTTACCCGGTTCCCACTACTGAGAGAAAACGAGACGGGAATGAGTTCCGGCAAAGCTGCAGTGAAAGGATAAAGGGCCATGCGAAGGGGGTTCCGTTGACGATTGACGTGCTGAGGGAGGTGTGCTAGATGTTGCAACAATAACGAAGGTCTGAGAGGAAGCTGGAGAGAGAGGCAAGAGGCGCTTTTGGAGGTTTGTTTCGTCGAATGCTCTATAGATCTAAGGGTTAAGGGTGCACAAGGGGGTTTCATCGATGATTAAGGTACACGGGCCTTTGCAGTGGGCGAGGAGGTCCGAAAGGAAGCCAGAGAGGCAAAAGAGCAGGAAGCTTAAATTAAAGACAGGTAGATGGATTCAATTGCAAAGGAGAGAAGATGAAGCATCAATTAATCTAACGTCAATCGATGGGATCGAATCGATCCATAAGGTGCCTTCGATTGATCCAACAACACACTGGCGAGAAAAGACTCTTCTTTCTTACACTGTCTGTTCTCAAGGTTAGTTTCAGTATCATAGGTTTTAGGGGTGACTGACCGGAAAAAAAAAAAAGGAAAAGGGATAGATACCATTTGCGAAATATCCAAAAAAAAAAGAAGATATTTTCTATAAAAATCATCATCATCATCACTATTATTTATTTATTTATTTTATTATTATTATTATTATTATTATTATTGATGAAATTTTAAAAAATAACCTAGCTTTTTGGTCTTTTTCCGTATAGCAGCACCCTTATTTAAAAAAAAATAATGTTAACCTTGAAAAACCACTTGCGTTCACATAGGATTAAGTTGGATCAAAAAATGGTTTAACTTGAACCGATGCTTTTACCATCATTGACATTTATCGATCGATACGACTTGTGTTGTACGATCTTTTATCTTTGGCAAATCCCTATTTCCTATTCCATCGTCAGTGTTGTATGTATTCCACAGTCTTCACGACTTTATGTATTATTGTGTTTAGGATTGAGGTTCTATCGCAAGCGATACCAACTCCTTTGAGTTTTCATTTCGTCACTATCATAAAGAGGGTTCTAGGGTTTAAACATTTTCTATTTCTAGGGTTTCAAAAATATAATGGCAGCTAACATTGTTTGCGAAAAAGCTTCAGAGTTCTTTAAGGTATGTTTCAATTTTTGCAAAAATATTTATTAGAAAATTAAAACTTTTGGTTTATTATATATCTATGGTTTTAGGGTTGTATTGATGGTTATTATTCCAAAATTTTATTGTTTTACTACCAATATTTTGAATATTTTTATAAAAATAAAATCTTTGTCCAGAATAGTATTATTTTCACCTTGTTTATTTCATTTCCAACAAATTATAATTCATATATGCATTTTTTTTCACATTTGAGCTTCTAAAGAGGTCCATAATATATGTAGAAAATGTGATCCAGAGAAAAATTTTCTTAATAGGTGATGCATTATTTTTTGAGCAAAATAAAAAAAACTAGTGCATTGCATATGTGTACAGTTCAAAATGATCTTAATTTTTTATAAAAACGCTAAATATGACACTTATGGGCATATGTCTTTGGTTTTCTATTTTATTTTTAGTATTTTTATGGATTTTTGAGCATCTAAACAACGTGACATTTTTTTATTTTCTCCTTTTTTCTATTTCCAACAATTATAATGCACCAATATAATATTTTTTTGACATTTGAGTTTCTAAACAGATCCTCGATATATCAAAAGAAAATTTTGATCTATAAAAATATTTCATAATAGGTGATGCATTGTTATTGAGGAAAAAATAAAAATAATGTAATTGACTGTTAACGATGATATAAAATTTTTAGAAAAACTTTGAATATAACACTTATTGACATATGCCGCTAGTTTTCTTTTTTTATATATTTTATAGATTTTTGTGCATCTGAACAATGTATTATTATTCATGTAATTTTTTTTTTCATATTTGAGCTTCTAGGTAGATCAAACATATATATAGAAAATGTGGTCTAAAAAAATTTCTAATGGGTGATGCACTATTTTTGACGAAACATAAAAAATAGTGCATCACATAGATGCACTGTTCAAAATGATTTAATATCTTTAGGAAAGCATTAAATAGAACACTTATGAATATATGTCGGTGGTTTTCCATTTTAAATATTTAAATATTTTTATGAAATTTTAAGCATTTGAATAATGTGTCATTTTTTTTATTTTTTCATTAGTTTTTTTTTCTAACAAATTATAATGCTGTAATATTTTTCACATTTGAACTTCTAAATAGGTCAACAATCTATGTAAAACATTTGGTCTAAAAAATTTCTAATATGTGATGCTTTATTTTTGAGAAAAAAAAGGTTATCACATAGATGCACAGTTCAAAATGATCTGAAAATTTTAGAAAAACTTTGAATAAAACACTTAAGAATATATGTTATTTGTTTTCTATTTTAGATAATTTTTGATATTTTTGTAAATGTTTGAACATCTGAACAATGTGTTATTTTTCTATTTTCTTCTTAGTTTTCTATTTCTAACAAATTATAATGCATATATATATATATATATATATATATATATATATATATATATATATACACACACACACACACACATTTGGGCTTCTAAAGAGGTCAACAATATATGTATAAAATTTTGGTCTATAAAAGAAAATTTCTAATAGGCAATGCACTATTTTTGAGGAAAAACCAAAAATAGTGCATCACATAGATACACTATTTAAAGTGATCTAAAATTTTTAGGAAATCTTTGAATAGGATTATGGACAAATGTAGCTGTTTTTTTATTTTAGAGATTTTCGGGATATCTTTATAGATTTTTGAGCATCTAAACAATGTATGCTTTTTTTATTTTATCGTTTTCTCTAGTTAGATAATTTTTTTCATTGAATAATTAACTCTAATCCCTTATGGGTTTAAACAAGAAATAATTATGTCAACAAATAATTATTATACGCATGGAAAGTCCATGTTGATTTATGCAGAGGTATGTTTTTATTTATATAAATATTTATTTAATTATCATTAATAATTTTTAAATTTCATCTTTTAGTCTCATTTATCGTTACTCGGTGGATCGGGTCATTTCGATGGTGAAGAGGGGGTCGAAAACCCATTCTAATTGGATAATTTTAAGATAAATTTTTGTGAATCATTTTTTATCACTTGTGAAATCTATTAAGCGTTGAGGAATATTGGTCTCACTATGACCAAGATAGTGTCACTTGGATATTATAAGAAGTATTTACTATATTTGATCATTTATTGAATATCTCAGATGTTTCTATATCTAGTATATTAATATTGGTAATTATAGAAAGATAATATAATGATAAAAATCTAGTGAATAGAGTGGAATTAGCTTTTTCCGGTCATTTATTTAAATGATCAACTGATAGAGATTTGAAAATATTGATGATAAATTTACATCCAGGAATCAACAATATTTTCTTGTCGAATATATGTGTTATATGTTTTTGCTTGTATATCAAAGCAACTATATATTGCAATGCTTCTTAGTATCAATTGTTGACGATTTTAAAAAAAATGAAATAAGTATAAATGGTCGGGCAATAGTTCATTCAATTTTTATAAGAGGATTTCAATAGTAAAATAGGATTATAACAATCAGTTATTTGATAGGTTGTCTATACTATTTTATAGGTAACTTATGTATAGATATATAGTTTACAAATTACTATACCCTATTTTTTTGTATAATATGATTTTGATCGTAACATGTATTTGATATTTGATACAGATAGTTTTATGAGCACGTCTCGTGCTTTAAGCTACCAAATGAAATAGAATCTTCAGGACTATGGAAATGGTTCATTCCCACGTTGCAATGGAATAGAATGATATCAATAGTATCATCTGATAAAGTAAGGACCTTATTTTGGAATCAAATTTAAATATATTATTGTAGCTTCTTTTGAAAAATTATCTTAATGATTGTTTTTCATTATTTATAGATCATTAAAGAGTTAAATCCTTTCTCATGCGAAGCATTATTATATTTTTACGAGGCACCATATGTTGAGGGACTAGCGATCACCTACTATTTATATATGTTTCTTTCACTGGTCACACCAATTATAACTTTCTTTGGATAATTAGGTAATAAATTTATTTTTTTTTATTTTGTAGGAAGCAATTCAAACCTTTCATACATGTGATAGATGATATCGAATAAGAACAACTAGAGTCATGTGAATCTCAACAGTCTAAATGCAAAGGCCGTGAGGCGTCTTGAGACACTTAGGAGGTCCGTATGTTAGTGTAGGAACATAGTTTGAGTGATGTTGTAGTTCATAAAATGGTGCATCAACAATTTGAAAGACATTTACAAATATGTTATCTACAAACCTATCCTAGTAAAATAATATGCACGTAGTCCCTCCGAAGAATAAAAAGAAAGGGAGCTATTGTGAAATATGATTTAAAAGTCGAGAAAAAAATTATAGGAGATTTTTTAAAAATATATATATAATAAAATAGTGTAACCGTTTTTAATTGAATTTTATTTATTATCATTAATATTTTTATTAATTATAATTTAAATATTTCAGTTTTCATTTATTATTAATATAATGACTATTATTAAATTTCTTCATTCATGATAATTAAATTCATAATAGTTACTATTAAATTTCTCCATTCATGATAATTAAAGTTTTCAATTATGGTCCAAACGTTTCATTTCTTGAATTAAATCATGAATATTATGGGAATAAATGTTACTGATGGGATAACGACTATATATGTGTGTGTTTTGGTCCCTTGGCTTAATCTCAACTTGAAGGATTTCCTACACTATCTAAAGTGAGAATTCAGAGCCGAGAAGTGCCAAAATACTGAGAAATCATTGCTAAAATCTTCAACAATAATGGTTGGAGGTACATAATTTAAGTTTCTGCATTCATTTATGTTTATATCAAAATGGTTTAGAAACACACCTTTTGGTTTTATCCCTTCTTCAGATTCTTACATTTTTGTGTTTCTATCAAAATGATTTAGAAACACATTTTTTGTTTCATCTCTTCTTCATATTCTAACATTTGGTATCACAACAGAGATAAACCTCTGCCTTACTATGAAAAAGATTTCATTTTTAAGATATTAAAATATGGTTTAATTTTGATTTCTCCTTCAAATCTTTTGATGCATTTAGTGTTGGAAATAATGAAGATATTAGATTTTCAATATTTTTCCAAATGAAAATATTCGTTATTAACAAAACTCATAGTCAAGATTTTATATTCAAAATATGTAGTGATCCATATAATCTTAATTAATTAGGGACTAGCCACAACATTCTTAGTTAATTAAAATTATATATAAATTAAGATCACATAAGGAATTAGACATAATATTATGATTAATTATATTTAACATAATAATTATTATCCCACATTATCTTTTATTATGTTTAGATAATTAATCAGGATAAAATATCAAAATTACTTTCATAATTTACCCACAGGAATTATGAATTAATATATAATTTGATAATTTTATTATAAAGATTATTTTAATCTATTTGAATTAAAAATTTAGCCGACAGGCAATTTTTATGTCATGAGATTCATTTTTAGTATGTTTTACATTGGTAAAACATGTCATTTAGACTTTTAAGCCTCAAATTTTGACATAAGCATTTTGAGTTTTATGCAGTTTCTCAAACTATTGATTTTTCTGATAACTATATAACTATAAGATATGGAATGAGAGAATACTTCTCTATTTTGGGTGGATAGATATTGATTATACTATTATGAAGGATGAACCACTTGCAGTCTCTAATACTAGCACTTCATTTGATATCGCGCTATATGAGCGATGGGAACGACCCAATTGGCTCAGTGTGATGTTTATTAAGACTAAAATAACTGTTGGTATACGTGATTTTGTTGACCATCATAATAATGTTCGAGACCTGCTAAAGGTCATTAACGAGCAGTTCGTCACTTCAGATAAGGCACTAGCAAACACTTTAATAATGAAATTTTCATCTCTTAGACTCACCAACATAAAAGGTGTGCACGAGCATATAATGCAAATGCGGGATATTGTGGCTCAACTTAAGAAATTAGAGGTTGATATGTCATACACTTTCTTGATGCACTACATTCTGAACACCCTTCCACATCAATGAGCCTTTTAAGATTTCATACAATACACATAAGGATAAATGGTCAATTAATGAATTAATGATCATGTGTATTCAAGAAGAAGAGAGACTTTTGATGGAGCTGGGTGAGAGTGCATTGGTGGCAACCACTCGTAGGAAGAATAAAACTGACAAAATTTAAGCCAATCAGCAAGGAAATGGTAGAATGCCACCCCAAGCTGATATCAAGAAAGAAGCAAAGTGTTTCTTCTGTAAAAAGAAGGGACACATGAAGAAGGAATACAAGAAATTCCAACAATGACTTGAAAAGAAAGGTAAACCAACATCGTTTGTTTGGTATGAATCTAATATGGTTAAAGTTAATATTAATACTTGGTGGATTGATTCTGGATCAACAATCCATATTGTAAACTTTTTGTAGGGTATGCAAAACCTAAGGAAGCCAGTGGGAAGTGAGCAAAGCATTTTATCAAGCAATAAAATGAGCTCACATGTTGAGGCAATTGGAACATGCATTTTAACCTTGAACAGTGGCTTTGTTTTAGAATTGGAAAGGACCTTTTATGTGCCAAGTTTCTTAAGGAACTTGATTTCTATTTCTAGACTCGTATCATTTGGATATTCCTTTTATTTTCAAGATATATCATTTAGTTTATGATATAAATCTGATTGTGTTGGAAATGGTATCTTGTCTGATGGTCTTTTTTAAATTCTCTTACAAAATAAAAATACTCATAGTTCAATGCATGTTGATGCTAGCATTAAAAGGTGTAATATTAATGAAGACTCTTATATCTTATGACACCGGAGATTAGGACATATCTCTATAGAGAGAATCAAAAAATTAGCTAATAATGGTGTACTTAGTACTCTTGATTTTTCTGATTTTAAGACTTGTGTGGACTGTATTAAGGGAAAGCAGATTAATAAGTCCAAGAAAGGTGCTAATAGGAGTTCAGACATATTAGAAATTATTCATACTGATATATGTAGTCCAGACATGGACACACATGGTCAGAAATACTTCATCTCATTTATAGATGATTACTCACGATATATGTATATCTATTTGCTTCCATAACAAAAATGAAGCATTAATGCCTTCAAAATCTTTAAGACCGAAGTTGAGAACTAATGTGGCAAGTAAATTAAAATTGTGAGATCCGATAGAGGTGGAGAATATTATGGTAGATATACTGAGAATGGACAAATACCTGGTCCTTTTGCTAAGTTTCTTCAATAACATGAGATTGTTGCCCAATACACATTGTCTGGTTCTCTAGACCAGAATAGTATTGCAGAAAGAAGAAACCGAACGTTATTGGATATGGTGCGGAGTATGCTTAGCAACTCCAATCTTCCTAAATTTTTATGGACTGAAGCACTGAAGACGACTATGTATATATTAAACCGAGTTCCAACAAAGGCTGTCCCAAAGACACCATTTGAATTATGGAAAGGTTGAAAATCGAGTTTGAGACATATGCGCATTTGGGGATGTCCGTTTGAGATCAGGATATATAATTCACAAGAGAAGAAACTAGACCCAAGGACTATTAGTGGGTATTTTATTGCATATGCTGAAAAGTCCAAAGGTTATAGGTTTTATTGTCCATCTCACACAACTAGGATTGTGGAATCAAGAAACGCTAGGTTTCTTGAGGAATACATGATCAGTGGGAGCAATCAGTTCAGGAACATAGTTTCTGCACATGATCATATAGTAACTTAACCTTCGACATCGAATGATAGATTGGTTATAGTTCATAGCACTTCTCAAGTTCAAACTAGTGCTGAACAACCAATCATACAGATTCTACAAGTTGCTGATAACGTTCTAATAGATCAAAAAATTCAGGAATTACAACAAGCTCCTGAACAACAAGTTGAACTACAAGTTTCCCACGGAGACATTAGACAACATTAAGAAGATCTATTAGAAATAAAAGATTAGCAATTTCTAGTGATTATGTTATATATCTACAAGAATCTGACTATTATAATATTGGAGTCAAAAATGATCCTGAAACCTTTTCACAGGCCATAAGTCGCAAAGAGTCAAGCTTATGGTATGATGCCATGAAAGAGGAGATGAATTCCATGAAGAGCAATGGAGTCTGGGATCTTGTAGAGTTGCCTAATGGGGCAAAGGCCATAGGCTGTAAATGGGTCTTCAAGACCAAAAAGGACTCATTTGACAACATTGAGAGATACAAGGCTAGACTTGTTGTAAAGGAATTTACTCAAAAGGAGAGAATCGATTATACAGAGACATTCTCTCCTGTATCAAAGAAAGATTCTCTTCGTATCATTTTGGCATTAGTTGCTTATTTTGACCTTAAGTTGCAACAAATGGATGTAAAAATAATATTTCTTAATAGTGATATAGAGGAGGAGGTTTATATGAAACAACCTGAAGGTTTCTCCTCTAGTGTTGGTGAGGATATGGTTTGTAAGCTTAAGAAATCTATATATGGTTTAAAACAAGCCTCCCGTCAATGGTATTTTAAATTTTATAAAGCGATTTCTTCATTCGGATTTGTTGAAAATCTCATGGATCAATGTATATACCAGAAGATCAGTGGGAGTAAAATATGTTTTCTTATTTTATACGTAGATGATATTTTGCTTGTAACCAATGATAAGGGTTTGCTACATGAGGTGAAACAATTCCTTTCTAGAAATTTTGATATGAAGGATATGGGTGAAGCATCTTATGTCATTGGCATAAAGATCCATAGAGATAGACCTCAAGACATTTTAGGTCCATCACAAGAAACCTATATTAATAAGCTTTTAGAAAGATTTCGGATGAAGGATTGTTCACCAAGTATTGCTCCCATTATGAAAGGTGATAAGTTCAATTTGAACCAATGCCCGAAGAATAATCTTAAGAGGGAATCAATGAAAAACATTCAATATGCTTCTATCGTAGGAAGCCTTATGTATGCTCAGGTCTGCACTAGACATGATATAACATTTGCTATTAGGATGCTCGGACGATATCAGCGTAATCCAGGTATAGACCACTAGAGAGCTGCAAAGAAAGTGATGAGGTATCTTCAAGGAACCAAAGATTACATACTTATGTATAGACAGACAAACAAACTCGATGTGATTGGCTATTCAGATTCAGACTTTGCCAACTGTGTTGATTCTCGTAAATCAACATCAGGATACATTTTTATATTGGCTGGTGGAGCTATTTCTTGGAGAAGTGTCAAGCAGACTTTGATTGCTACTTCTACCATGGAAGCTGCGTTTGTCTCCTGTTTTGAGGCTACTTCACATGGTGTATGATTTAAGAGTTTCATTTCTGGGCTTAGAATAATGGATTCTATTTCTAGGCCATTAAAAATTTTCTGCGATAATTCAGTTGCTATCTTTATGGCTAAGAACAATAAAAATAGAAGTCGAAGTAAACATATCGACATTAAGTATTTAGCCATAAGAGAACGTGTAAAGGAAGAGAAAGTGGTCATTGAGCATATAAGCACTGAATTGATGATTGCTGATCCTTTGACTAAAGGCATGCCACCTATGAAATTCAATGATCATGTAGAGAAAATGAGACTTATTCTACTTTGTAATTATATTGAAACTGTTATATATTATGATATTTTCTCATATTCATGTGCATATTAATTTGAGAAAAACATAGAGTTTATAAACATAGAGTTTATTTATTAAATGATGTTATCATATTAAGATTAATTCTTCATAAACCAAATATATTATGATACATAGAAGATAATACTCGTTTTAAGAGGAATTATCGCTGTGATTTATATATTTATTTCTTAAGAATATTATTCAGTAAGATTAATTTAAGTCATTAAATGAAACGCATGGACTGGGAGAATATAACTATTTTTAATTAAATTTTATTTATTATCATTAATATTTTTATTACTTATGGTTAAAATATTTTAGTTTTCATTTATTATGAATATAATGATTATTATTAAATTTCTCCATTCATAACAATTAAATTCATAATTGTTACTATTAAATTTCTCCATTCATGATTATGGTCCAAACATTTTGTTTCTTGAATTAATTCATAAATATTATGGTAATAAATATTCTTGATGGGAGAACGACTATATATATATATATATATATATATATATATATATATATATATATATATATATATATATATATATATATATATATATATATATATATATATATATATATATGTTTTGGTTACTTGGCTTAATCTCAACTTGAAGGATTTCATACACCATCTAAAGTAAGAATTCAGAGTCGAGAAATGTCAAAATACTAAGAAATCGTTGCTGAAATCTTCAACAACAATGACTGGATGTACGTAATTTAAGTTTCCATATTCATTTATGTTTCTATCAAAATGGTTTAGAAACATACCTTTTGGTTTTATCTTTTCTTCATATTCTTATATAAGAAAAGATTCTTATATTTTTATGTTTCTATCTAAATAATTTAGAAACACATATTTGATTTAATCTATTCTTCATATTCTAACAAATAGACCTGAAAGATCTTCATATTCTAACAAATAGACCTGAAAAATCTGTGGATCTTTCCCATGTTGAAGATGCAGACTAAATCTTAGAAAATGAGATTGATTACGAGAAGGAAATGACTCCCATATTGAAAGTAAATTTTTAATATTTTTTATATGGAAGTAAATATTGTTGAAAATAAATCATTTGAGTGTGTTATTTTTATTTGTAATAGTAAAATAAATAATAACACATTAATTTTTTTATTTATAGTCAAATAATACAATATTTTTTTGACATTTGTCCTTCTATTTATATTCTGAACGTACAATAAAAAATTGATACTAAAAAAATATTTTTTAATACATGATTTATTATTTTTGACCAAAGTCTAAAAATAATAATACATCACACTGCAGGACTTAATTTTTTTTTAATTTAAAGGATATATTTGAATTAGATGCGCATGGACATATATCAGTATTTATTTATTTATTTTAATTATTCAGTTCCTACATAGAAACGAAAATAAAAAACAAACTGATATCTATGCAATTGACACGTAGATAAAAGACGTCATTAATAATGAAAATACCTAAATATTCCCATAGTATCCGACGGCTTGGAGTTTCCTGATCTCGCGCTTTTTTAAGCCCACTCTAAACCGATACGTTCATCTGACAAAATGGTGGGTGGATATATCAGCACCCCTTTAAAACCCTAGGGGAACACAGCTCAGCCGTGGGGAGACGCAGAGAAGCAATGGGGTGGAAGGCTGCTGAGAAGCTAGTCAAGCATTGGAAGATCCTCAGAGGCGACAATGTGATCTAAAAACTGTTATTTCCGCTCAAATCGGTGTTCTTTTTTGGTGAAATATATGAATTTTGAGGATGATCTTTTGCAGGTAATGATCATAAGAGGGAAGGATAAGGGCGAGACGGGCATTATCAAGCGCGTCATCCGATCCCAGAATCGGGTCATCGTCGAAGGGAAGAATCTGGTCCGTTCTCTTTAATGTACAGTGATTACTTTGCTGAATTGGTTCTTGGATTATCTTTGATTGAGATTGAGCTTTCTATGTTTGTGTCTAGCTTAGGATATGGCATCGGAACTGATTTCCTGAAAAATCTTTCAGATTTTGTACTATTGCTGAAGATGATCAAATTTGATGTTTTTCTTTTTATTTTTTGTTTATTCTGGTATAACTTTGACGCAGTTGCGGTAAAAGTTGGACTTTTTTTATCGTGATAAGCCTCTTTTGTTCGATTACCAATTTTTTTTACTTCTGTACTTTCCAGAGAGTTCATTGAATGTTGGAGTATGCTATCAAAAAACTTTCGCAATTCTGTCCAATCATGCACACAAACCTTATCAATTTATGGTGATTACATAAAGTGCATATTTGGTGTCTGCCTATTTCTTCTATTACTAAGTTTGTTGAATGATTTATTTAACACATTTGTTTTATTCTATTCAGTTGAAAAGTTCTTTATTGCAACCTCAATATCTTGTAATTCCCACTGTTTTTGAAATAGGTGCTTTTGCCTTTGTGAATTTTCTACCAGGCTTGCCTTTTCTCTGATGATGTTTTTTATTTTTTATTTACTTTTTGAAACTTTCCTGACACTATTAAAAAATTTTAGCAATAAAGATCGTACCTTTGAAGGTTAACCAATCTGTTTTTTTTGCATAACTTAGGGTTCTGGAAGTGTCTTATAGGTAATTCATATAATTTAGTGTTTTCATTGTTATGATTATATTTCCTCAGGTTTATTGTTCAGGGTGACTCAAGTTTAATCTTCAATACAAGTTCAATCAGTTCTCTTTCATGATCGAAGTTAGCATATGTTATTCTTTTCAGGTGAAGAAGCACATCAAGCAAGGGCAAGGACATGAAGGTGGAATCTTTTCCATTGAAGCTCCCCTTCATGTTTCAAATGTCCAAGTTCTTGATCCGGTGACTGGGTATGATTTCTCCAAAATTTTTTCTCATCAACTTGTTTTCTTTTTTGAATCCTCAAATTTGGTTGCCATGTGCAAGTAAAATATGCCTCATGCAGGAAACCATGTAAAATTGGGTACAAATATCTGGAAGATGGATCTAAGGTAAGAGTCTCTAGAGGATTAGCAGCATCTGAAGCCATAATTCCTCGCCCAGAGATACTAAAAGAAAGGAGAAAACCAAGACCAAACATTGGTATGTTTAGCTGTTTGACTTCATTGCTGATTTGCTGGCTTCATTCCAACTAAAGTTTAGTCATCTATTTTATTAATATCTTGTTACATCTAGCCATGTGAAAAATGTAATCTGGTGTCTCTTTATACATTGGTGTCTTGTTGTCCTCATGTTAGTTTCCACTTTCCAGGTTGCTCATGATGTGTGCTTCTGATCATTATGATTAGAATTACACAATCAAACTTTTAGATCTTAGGACCAGGAAACTGATATAAAGTTGTTGATTCCAAGTTGTTGTATTATAGTGATAAACCAATCAAGGTCTAAGCACTGCCCATCCTGATCGGTATGGGCTGGTATTTACCAGTTCTGCAGGCAACTGGGACATGGTTCAGATGATTCTGTTTGGTTCAGTCCAGTATGGGCTAACTGCGTGGTAAGATAAATCGACCGGTTTCAAATGGTAGCACGTGATAAGCTCATTGCATGGCACCCATGTCTGTTTTTAGAATAATGATCGCTCATTGTTGCCCTGTCTCTCCTTTTCTTTCTCTTTTTTCCTTCTCCTTTCTGCATTGCCACTGCCACCTCCTCCTTGTCACACAGCCATTGCCTCTTCCTCCCTGCTGCATGGCTTCCTTGTCTTGCTCCACTCCCTCTTTCTCCTCCTCTATCCCATTCTCTCTCGCATCCTCTTCCTCCCCTCCTCCCTCACATCTTCCTTCTCCTCCAACCAAACTTATACTGGTTAGTCATGAGGGCCTACTGATACACGATTCTCTCAATCATATTGGTACATACCCGTCTGTTAATGAACAAAAATGATAGGAGATTGAGATTTGAAACTTAGAAACCAGGATCGTTAGTTTTAGTTTAGAATATTTGTTGTCAATTTATCCAAAAGCGTTTCTTGCTTTGTTCTCAATCTTTTCTTTAAGTGCCTCTCATATTGGTTGAGTCTTTTTCTTATATCTTGTGTAAATTTTTTTAAGATACGTGCCTTTGAAAGTTAATGCAAGATCAAAGCAAATGAAACAATTGCTTCCTTTAATTTGAAGTTGTTTGGTTGAGAGACAACAATTTGATAACTCCATAGTGTTTTTTTAGGTAAATTGCTCTAGATAAAAAAAGGATATAAGTAGGGTCAATTGATGCAACCTTACCCTTGCAAGCAAGGAAGTGAGGTCCATGACTTGGAACTTTGTATATTTAAATTGCAAAAGAGCAACCATACCTTGGCATCCTACCCATTCCTTTTTCAAACAAGTCGAGATCAAGATAACATATTAGTGACTTGAATTTCTAGTATTTAAGATGTTCAATTGTATGTTTCTATAAAAAAAACATGTTAGGTAGCATTAAGTTATGAGAATTTAGACAACTCCTGGTGTAAAAATTATGATGTTTATTATGAGTTTTCTCTAGAGATATATAAGATTTCAAGATATTACATGGATAGATAAGAAGTAGATAATAAGTTAAGCTATAGGCCTTTATCAAAGTATAAATAACACATAAGTCAATTAAAAAAACACATACCACAACATATAAAATAATCTCATAGTCTGATATGGTATTGAAGTTTGAAACTTATAAAATATTGACTAGTCAACTATTTAAAGCTCTAAACTTATTGAATTGATTTTATTAAAATCTTGAAAAGTTGAAGTTTTGAAACCATCAACATGCAACTAAAGAAGCATGCTTTAAAATTTTCATTATATTTTGTTGTTATCCACCTCGAAGAAATATAGAGTATTTATAACTAGTGTTTTCAAAAGGTGCTTGGGCGTTGGTCTAGGTGCTCAGGCGAGACGAGGCAAAACCCAAGCGTATATGATCGTGTCGTTCGGGTTTTGTTCATACTTTGTACAACAAGTAGCGGGCCTAGTTTGGTTAACTTTCGTGGCCAGTATCGGCTTGTAAATGAGAGTTGTGTCATGTGGACACTTGTGGGGACTTTGGTCTGTAATAGACTATGATCCTTTGTGTGCGATTGTTCAGAGCTTGTGAAGTCCATGGTTGTAATTTGTATTGACTATATAAAGTGTTTGCTGAAATGGTTGCTTGTGGATCCCGTGTGAAACGCTTTCTCTGATCCGTTTTCTCTTTTGTAGGTCCTAAGGGACCCTAGGAGGTTTTGGGGAGGCTGATCTTTGCGAACGAACATGTAAGGGTGTTGCACGATTTAGGCAAAACCAGCTAAGTTCGTGACAGATGGTATCAGAGCGGGACAAGCACAAATAGAAACACTTGCCATGCAAACGTGAGGGATCTAGCTAGGCTGCGTGGAGGGCAGCCAGCACGTGCGACCGTTTGGGGGAAACAGACATTGAGATGTAGGGAAAGGAGTCGCTCAGAGGAGCGGGGATCCAAGATTGGTATTCAGAGAAATGACTAACCCTTTGCGTTAAAGGAACCACGAGGACAAGTAAGCTAGGAAGAATGCGTAGCGCACAAAGGTTGGGATGGCTGAGATCGAATTAAGGCTTGACGTTAGCAACCAATCTTGACGAAGCTTAAGGCAAGCAGGGCACTTGGTAAAAGATGAGACTATGCAAAGTGGGATGTGTTGCACAACGATCGAAAGAGTTATGCAAAACTCACAGAGGTGAGGGGAATTGCTAACTCGAAGAATTCGGTACTTATGCAAGGGCTTGTATGCGGACGATGGAGTGCTCGTGGCCATCCCAAGGCGATTGAAACTCGACTCCATGGATCATTGAAACTTTCTCTTCTGAATGGGAAGGATACGTTCGTAGGAGGCTGAAGTGTGTAATAAGTTCAGCATGTTGTTAAGCCCTGAAGGGTGCAGCGGGGGTTGTATTGGCGAAGAGTCGCAATCTAGCAAGTGCATTTGTGGGGGCAGAACAATGCACAATTTGTTCAGCAAGGTAGAGTAGTCCCAAGGTATGGTGATCTCTGAAACTTCCAGAGGGAAGAATACGAAAAGGAAAGTTGCTCCAATAGGACAGATATCCCGCAGAGATAAGTCTTGGTTCTCCAAAGGGAGAATCATGTGCAGCGGACTGCACATGTTGATTAGTACCTCAAGACAACAACTTCACAAAGCTCAGTGGAATGAGCGAGTGGCGAGGAGTCGTCGTATTATCTCGCATGAGGTATGCATTGGTGGATGCATTGCAAGATCAAGTGGGGGAGCGACCCATGACAACATTAGACGAAGCACACTTAGAGTCGATGTGAAAATCAGACTCAACGAAGGATTGACCTATGGAATGGTGGGCGCGAGGGCCAGCATCAACTCAATGCAAATCGAGAGAGGTGGAGCAACTTGGGTGGAACTTGGTTAAGTATCCAAGTCACATGAAGGGAGTCGACGTAGAAGATGAAACATGGAGTGGAGGCATAAAGCTTTCTTTGGATAGAGGTCAAGGACATGAACTCTTGCAGAGGCAAGAGCGGGATCATATCGTTCATGGGTTCTTCATTATGATGGAGCGGACTCATCTTGCATGGTGCTAAAGATGAAGGGAGCTTCGAGGCACATGCACCTTATCTCAGAGAAGCATTTGACGGAAGAACTAAGGCGACTCAACTGGCTGAGGCGAAGTTGGGATTAAAAGACCTTAGCACGGGACAAGAGGATGCAAAGGCGGGTACTCTTGAAGAATATTCCACAGTGCTACCATTCAAGTTGCCATGAAGAAAGCAGTGCGTAGTGGAGATTGTGCGTAGAGGCCTAGGATTCATACAATGGTGCACCAATTTCAGTGAAATCTGTGGACTACGAGAGCTACTAGGCGATGAACTATCCTAGAGCGATGCTTCGTCCAGGTGTGACCCGAGAATAGGTGGATAAAGGTCAATTGCCAAAGGAGCAAACACAAATGGAGGTGGCGGAGGCCCTATGATGTGCTAGCAGAGGCCACACTTGGAGAGATCGTAGTTCGAGTTCATTACACAAGAATCTGAATGCAATGGAGATGTCACCTGGAGGTGACATGGTGCAGCTGATTGTGGTGGAACAGTTCGAGACAATACAACACACATGAGAGAAGTCCTGTGAAGGACTTGATCATGCGGAGGTATGATTAGGAGCTACTGGGAGCTCCACTTGGTGACCAACACGACAACAAGAAGGGCTATGGATTCAAGGAGTGAATTTCATGGTATCGCAAAAGCGGGTCTTCCGTGCGTGCATCGAATTTTGTATCAAATGAAAGCCTTGGTCATAAGCAGAGGCTATGTACCATTGAGGGAGAATTCCAAGTGCAAGTACCAGTGAGTTCTATGGGGGGACGTAATCATACAAAGGTATGATCGGAGCGGCTAGAGAGTTGGACTGCTCCAATGCTTATATTCGCTAAAGGGAGCCCGACAAGTCAGAGGACAAGGTCAATTAAGCGAACGTTGCTACTAAGAAAGCTAAGGAGAACATAATCGGTGCAAGCCCTGCAATAGGTTGGTAGAGGCCATGCATGAAGTTGCAGTCTATTTTTCCATCGGCCAATGGGAACTGCTCGAAGAACACAGAGGTGTTGAAGTAGGTGGTCGAATGGGGCGAGGAAGCGACGATGAGTCCAGGGGGGGCTCAATTGCCCAAAAGCTAAGCGTTGGTCAGAATGAAGGGGGACTCGAAGGAGTGACACAGTGCCATAGAGGCGGATCTACCGATCACGAAGAAAGGGATGCAGATGCAAGGTAACGGATAGTAGTCTATGAGCTTGGTAGCGATATGGTACCGCAGAGGCGAGACTTCTGTGGAGTCATCGATTCCTTGCTCTCATGAAGGGAGAGCGTTGGTCATGAAAGGGGCCAAAGAGGTAGAGAATGAAGAGAAAAACTCCAAGTACCAAGACAAGGTTGAAGGGCAGAGTCCAAGGAACTTCATAAGACCAGTGCCAATGGGCTTCTCATCAAGATAGCCGAAAGTGAGAGACTTCGGGTTGATGCAAGAGGGCTTGACCAAGGAACGAAGTATGCAATATGTGGTGTTGTACCTTTTTTACCCAGAGGAGTTGGCCACAAAGATAATGGAGAAGATGGTACAATCCTAGAGGTGACCAAAACTATCAAAAACTTGCTCCAAGTTGGGGTGACATTTTGCTCTTTTCGGGCAAAACTTCTTGCATTCCGGAAGTTCGATGGCAGTGAGAAGGCGAATCACAGTAGCTAACTCAACGCAATGAGTGTAAACACTTTGGGTGCTTCGAAAGTGTGAGCAAAGAGCGGACGAAGATTAGTAATCAGCTCGATGCATGAAGTACAACATCGAGGAGACGGGCGAAGTCAAGTAACCTTTGCCTTCTCAACTCTTAAGAGAATGGGCAAAACTGAGTACCTTAGTTCTCTTATTTATCCTGTAGAGGAGTTCTGCATAAATTCAAAAACCCTTCTAAGAAATCTAATGGAAGATGAGTTGTCAAATCCTCACCAATGGTGATTGGTGCTACTCAGAGTAGATTGTCTGCCTCATTTCCCAATAGAATGCCAACCGTAAGCGGAAGTGATGAGATCCTACTTGGAAGCGACAACTAAGTTGAAGAAGAATCAATGAGCAAATTTATGAAGGAGGACCTAAAAAACTTCAAAGTCTGCGAGCATCAGCACAAAACAAAGCAGGTCTTTTCCTTTATCAAAAGGATCTGTAAGAATCAACAAGGATCAACACAACTTAGTTGACCCCACACCAGAGTCGGTCATTGGCGAGTTGAAGCAGCATAGTGGATCAAAGTTCGACTACTCAAAACCAGCGACGGAGAGTAGCTGGGAGCTAAGAGGCGTGTTGCAGCCAGAGCAGAAGATTGAAGATTCAGCAAATGGCGAGGAGATGCAGCGTCTGCAGCGGCTTCGACGAGGACGTCGAAGGAATAAGTGGGGGAGAATGTTACAAACAAAAATATAAAGAGGGTGCTCAGTAATGCTCATGTATGTCCGTGTCTTTTGGGTTTTATTCATACTTTGTATAGCAAGTAGCGGGCATAGTTTGGTTAACTTTCGTGGCCGGTATCGGCTTGTAAATGAGAGTTGTGTCATGTGGTCACTTGTGAGGACTTCGATCTGTAATAGACCATGATCCTTTGTGTGCGACCGTTCAGAGCTTGTGAAGTCCATAGTTGTAATTTGCATTGGCTATATAAAGTGTTTGTTGAAATGGTTGCTTGTGGATCCCGTGTGAAATGTTTTCTCTAACCCGTTTTTTCTTTCTTAGGTCCTAAGAGATCCTAGGAGGTTTCGGGGAGGTTGACCTTTGCGAACGGGCATGCAAGGGTGCTGCACGACTTAGGCAAAACTAGCTAAGTTCGTGACATCACGATGAGGCGTTTCAATGAAGCGTCACTCGGGCGTGCTTTAGCCCAAGTGTTGGTGCCTTGGGTGAGTGCTCAAGCCAAATCAGGTTGACTTTGAGCTTGGGGTTGGCTAGATGAGTAAGTTGGTTCAATCAAACCAACTAATGTCACTTATAACACCACCACCACATCCCCTTATGCGCTCGACCAGTGAAAGAAACTAGAAGCGAAACCCTACTGCTCGTTCGTCACCCTTTTGCCAATTAACTTATTGCACCATATTGAGGTGGTGCACTATTACTCTGAGTTAGAACTTAGGAGTTTGTGGTCAATTTACTTACTGCCAGAGAGTTAGAACTCTCAGTTACATGTTACCATATTGAGGTCGATTAACTTTGCATTTTTTATTTTTGTGATCATATTTAATTATTTATCAAGCATAATATATATTTAAATTTTAATATTTGGGAGTATCTCGCTTTGGTCGGGTCGCGCCTAGTGCCTTGGGCATTTTGCAACCTTGGCATCTTTTGGTGCGTGGCACTTTTCAAAAACACTGCTTACAACTACTTCAGGTATAACAAAGATTAAGATTGGCAAATATCAGTTTATATATATTTGTAGGCAAATAACAGTAATCTGGTTAGATTAATCAGATATCTACATTGATGAATGTTTGCATCATAGAGGTAATTGGAGTACATCTGACATAGTACATTAAGCATACAATTGTACATGGATAAATCAATAGGACATCATGTTGAAAATTAGACAAATATATTGGACATATATTAGCTAGCAATCAAATATATAAGTGATATATAATATAAGATAAGCAAATAGTCAACCATCGTAAACTAAAATTTGGATAAATGTAACATACAGAAGAAAGGGAGAGTCAATTGGATAAAATTGATGTCAAGATCTTAATGGTATTAAGAGGAGGTGTTATAGCGCTTGTGTGAATCTAAATAAGTTATGAAATTTTAATCGAGAAAAGCAAGTATCAAAAACAAAATTATGTATATAAGCACAAGGAAAAAAATATAAACCAGAGATAGACACAATTTATAGTGGTTTGGTCTTCCCAATTTACGTCCACTCTCGATATCTCTTTTTTCTAATGGTGAAGATCAACAATCCTCTACAACCCTCTTTTTTCAAGGCCTAAGAGAACCGTAAATTTAGACCTCTCACCTCTTATTGCTTAGAATGATAATTTAACTCAAGAAGGTCGAGGAGATAAGGCTCTTTAGGCTCAAACAGGGACTTAACTCAAGGATGAATCTATCAACCAAGCATAAATGAGCTATTTATAGCCCATAAAGCCTAAAATGTGGAGCCAAAATAGTCATTTTTTTTATGTTTTTGGGTACTAGAAGTACTATTGTCGGCATAATATCTAATTTTTAGTATATCAACCAATCTGTCCTTTAGCTTGATGTTCAACCTCCAAACGGTTCGAATCCTTAGTTGAAGTATTTCTGTTGTCACTTATCTCAACAAGGCATTAGTTTCTCAAATTTACCGGTTGATTACATCATTGAAATATGGAATTCATGATTTTTTATGATGATAACTAATTGGTGAATGATTTTTAAGCAAAACTCCTTGTATATAAGTCATTAAATAAAAAATCATTGATGCTCAAACTCAATAAAAAGATAACATATCCTTTTAAATAAATATTTTAGATTCAAATAAAGCAAAGTTCAATCTCAAATTTTTACCATAAACATTATCCATTAAGGATCAATCATTTTTAAGCTTAAATATCAAGGTGTAATCATAAACAATATCTAGATATAAGCATTATAAACTCATAGGACACATTGAGGCATAGTTATTACCACATTATTAAAATTTCACCATGATATCAATGACAAATTATAAACAAAACTTAAATTTAAGTTTCATTATAAACCATATTTCATAAACAAAAGTTAAATGCAAGTTAAACATGAGCATATAGACATAAGTTAAACACACGTAAAGTCGAACAAGAGTTAAATAACCATCATAAGTCATAACTCAAAACATGAATTACTTCTCCCCGTTATAACTGCAACAACAACACCAATAATAAAGTCTCAAGTCACAATTATTTAAGGTCGACTACATGGATCTTTTGTTGCCATTAAAATCAGTTAAAAGTAACCTGTTTGGTTAAGTTAAAAAATACTTAAATATCTATTTATAATCTTTATTAAAGTCTTTTTAGGTATTCCTTTACTTGTACCATTAATATTAATTATTTCACTTCTTTTGACTATTGCATTCGGAGGTCTCAGCACATGCCCATATCATCTTAAGTGATTTTATTTTATCTTATCCTCTATTGAAGCAATACCTAATTGTTCACGAATAAAATCATTTCTTTTTTATCTTCCTAGTAACTCTATATATCCATCTCAATATTCTCATCTCGACAACATAAATTTTTTGTATGTTTTTTCTTAATTATCCAACATTCAGATCTATAAAGCATTATTGGTCTCACAATTGTCTAATAAATTTTTTTTTTTAATCTCAAGGGTATTTGATGATCATACAAGACTCCTAACGCTCCTCGTCATTTTAACTCTCCTGTTTTTACCCTTTGAATAATATTTTCATCAATCTCTCCATCTTGTCGAATAATTGATCCAAGAAACCTAAAGCTTTCACTTAAAACAAAAAGGAAGAATACATAAATAAACACGACTATAACTCTAACCATAGTATGAAAATATCTATCAGAAGTGTTATGACATGCATCTATGTCAAAAGTTAAGTCTTAATGAAGTTCACTGTTGTCTAGATGAGTTGTAAGAGAATTGGAAGATGAAGTGCGAGCATGATGGACTGGAGGAGAGGAAGCTTTGGCCTTAAAAGAATGATGATTGCTTCTATGGATCAACGTATCTAGGAGAATGATGATGACTTCTCATAGGTAGCCTAGTTCATATCTCATTAACCATAGTGCACCTTTAATTTTCTTAGTAGACTCTTATCAATGATACTAAGTTTATCATGTTTAATTATTTCTTCATCACTAGGTATGATAATATCATAGGTATGATAATGTCATGTACGTCTAAAATACATGTAATCAAGTTTCCATAAGGAAGCACGATATGTTTCTCATATTTTGCTGAATTAGATCACTAAATAATAGTCACCCCCATAATTAACCTATTATAATGAGATGCCTATTTTTAAAGTATTACCCTTATTAAAATATTGTTTAGGAAGTAAAACACTAATCACGCCTTGTCATATAATCTAAAACATCGTGTCTATTTTTAAAATATTAAGTTCATCAAGATAATGTTATGTAGGAAGTAAAATACTAATCAAAATGAATGTGGTAATTTATTGTTATATAGAAGAAGATAGTCAAAATATCGTGTTAATAGCTTCTTGATAAGTGGCCCCAACGTTTGTCTGCCACAAGGAAATCATGCTTGACATTTTTCGTTGATGCCTACAACATCACAAATTATGCTTTTTATGATAGGAATATAATCTCCTAGAATATAAGCGGATGATTTATCGTGTTCATATTGTTATGAAATATTATAGCTAATCTTATAACATTATAATTAATCTAGGGTAAATTGGTTTATTAATTTGGAGAATAGAAAGTGCGGCTAAAGTGGTAAACCATTTGATAATCTCTAAATCTTCTATTTCTTTTAGGTCAATATATTTGCCCTTGTAGACTAATTTGGAGTCGAACTTAGAAAAGCTTTAGGCATGTTCACGGTTGTAAAATAAGATTGAATCAAAGGTTTCATATTATCTCCTCTTTCCTTTGTCTCTTGATTATTTTCCAAGTGCCATAAATATTACAATATGCATGATATAAATAAGGACCAGAATAGAAAAATGTGAAGGATAAGGTAAGGTTGAGGGATTACCCATGGAAGGATTTTTTTTGACCTCCAACCTTAACATGTCCTTAGCCTGCTGGAAGGAGGGATGAGTTTTTGGTTATGTGGAAGAGTAAAGAGTATGACGGTTAAAGAAAGAGATAAGTGTGAGGAAGGGGTTTAGAGGAAAGAAGGGTCGACTTTGAGGGGGGGAGGGCGTCAACCATTGGGGTTGAGTGGAGTGACATGAGAAAGGTAATTAGGGGTTTTTTTCGGGCAGTTGGGTTGGGTTCGAGTCTCTAGTGGTGGTATTGCCTAGACTAGGCAGTTGTATCGCCAGCATTAGACGATGCTATTGCCAAAAACTAGTATTCTAATCGTAGTATCACTAGATCAGGTGGAGTTGGTGGAGCTACCGTGGGAAACCCTTTTACTTATTTATTTTTTATTTATTTTTATTTTTTGTTTTATAATCCTAGTTAACCTATGTATTATAATTTATAAAAAAAAATAAGCTTCGTTAGTGTAGTCAAGGGTGTTAAGTGCTTGAGCGAAGCGAGTTATTCATAAATATTAAAATTTTAAAAATATATAATAAGGAGAAATATGACTACTAAAATAAAAATAAGAAATTTCATGTCTTTATCACTTTATATTTCAAATCAAGGTGTAGCCTCGTGCCGGTCAACGGTGTTGGTTGATGCCTAAACCATTACGTACTAGTCGGTACCGACGTATCGTATATTGGTAAATGTTGATAGATCCCAAAAATGCTTGAATTTAAAAAAAAACCTGAAAAATAAAAAAAAAGCACATTAGAGCCTTTTAATTAGCACTAAATGTAAATTTAGTTTACTTTCAATAAAAAAATATTGAAATAAGGGATAGCGGATTTATCTTTTTAGAATGTTGGGGAGTAGCTTTGTGGCATGTATTGGATGGTTCTGTTGATATTGGATCATCTACAAAGATATGAGTTGAAATGTTAAATTACGTAAACTTTAAGATTTAATCAATTTAAGTAATAAATGAATCAATTTTTGGATATATCTACTTCTACCACTAAAATGAATAGCAAGACTCCACAAACGGTGGATCGGGGTCCTCGATCTTATGTATTGTATATCAATATGGTTTGTCGAACCCAATTTTGTAATTGCTCGCATGACATAGTGTATTGATAAATTGCATGCCTTTGGTGCATTAATGTGGTGACAGTTGTTGCCTAATTGTCCGAAACAACACATGTCCGAGGACCCTCCTAATTGTGGCATATATGGGTGGAGTGGTTGAAGAACATCAGAAATTTTGCTATCGCCATTGACTTATTGCTTTGTATTATATGAATAATCAACTTTGTAAAAGAATGACCAACTATCATCATATTGTTGTTGGTTGTTGTAGGATCGATCGTGAATACAACGAGCTCCACTCTATATCTACATTATAGAGCCCAAGGTCCGCCGTACGGGTTCGTACCAGTGTACCGAGCTTATACGGTACAGTATTCTAGTATTGAGCAGTATGCACAGGCATATCGCTCGATAATATAATATAATATAATATAAATATAATATTAAAAAAAGGGATCATGTTGTCAAGGCGACGTCACCTTTGTTCCTTCTCCCCACACGGGGAGACGTTTCTTCTCACTATGCAAGGAGAAGAAATCGCCCGTCGGCGAAGAAATCGCCCACAGGCGATGGATCGCACGGGTGAAGAGGACTTCGGGTTTTTCTTCTCCCTCTTCTTCTTTCTCCCTCCCTCGGCTGATACCACCCAAAATCGGTCGGTGACGGTCGAAATCGACCGTTACCGCCCAACAGCGGTCGGCTACGGTCGAAATCGACTGTTACCGGTTGATTTCGGATGGTAACGGGGCGGAAACAGTCGCTACTTGGCGGTATCGCCCGGTATTGCAATACTTGGTAGAGCCTCTACCGCATATACCTAAAGTCATTAACTGCCTGCACCTCTTTCGTGTATAAACGTTAGGATTGCCTCCTCGTCGAGTGGGCCAAGCGGTTGCTTGATTTCACATAGGCTAGTTCGAGCCAACTTGAATCTCTAGTTCGATTGAGCCAGATGAGAATGACACCCTCAAACCTCCACCTTGTGCACCCATGCCCTAAACGTAGTGATGAAACAATCTCTCCCAAATGATAATGATCTAGTAAGCATGGACACATCGTTTTGGTTGGAATATTCGTGTTGAACATGTGTTAGATATAGATATGTCACTGACATGGCTTAGTAGGTGCTCAACACGTGTCCTATTTATCAATTATCATTATTCTTTTAGGACATGATCCGTGTTGTTGAACATTGCTTGCTAGAGGGAAGCTTTTGGGGATATCTTGCTAAATCCAAAGGCGAGGTGTGCGAATGCTTTGGAAGCAGAATTAGAATGCCAGATTGCAAAGAAAGAAAATTCATCGAACACCAGCTGTAGTGGAAGTAGCAGAATGCTAGATTGTTGTTGTAGCAATGTCGTTGTGGCTTTGTCCTAGTGTGCTTTTGTAGCGAAAGTTTCGTTGTCCCTCATTGTGCAACATACGACCTTGGCGCGTCGCGACCTCGATACTTTGTGTGGTTGTGTCCTCAGCGACCCATCGCTTGTCACTGCACGCGCTTGATATCCCTCTCTCACTCAGGAACTGGTTGCCTATCACCACCGACCTCAGTCGTGGGTTTCTCTTGACGTTCCTCCCGTCGATCCGTCATCATCAACAAGGATCGTGGGCTTCCCTTGGTGTTCCTGTCATTGACTTGTCGTTGATCGTGTGTAGAAGAGGTTAGCGATCGTGATTTCATTGTTCTTTTGTTTGTTTTTATTTTTTTAATTAATTCATCATCTTTTATATTTGTGTTTTGATGTCTACCGTTAGAGATATAATGTCTTACTATTATAATGTCTTCATATATAAGAAACCTAAATTATGAATAAGATATTAGTCTACTATAATGTCTAATTTATAATGTCAACCTCTTATTCATAATAACTTAGTGTATAACAAGGGTAATAGGTTACGTCTTACTATTATACATTTTTATTATTGGCCCTTATTCAGAATAGTTTAGATCTTATTTATTATGCTATTTTAGCTATGATATATGTTACATTGTGAATATATGATGATTATTACAATTTACTTTTTATTTTACTTTTGCTTTTACAAAACACATTCAAAACACATATAAGGCCTATATTAGTATGGAAATTCAACTAGAAATATAATTAGATTTAGATGATTTTAATTATTTAAATTTGTGTGGTGATATTTATTTGTTCAAGTCTATAAAATTTAAATATGAATGTTATAAAACTTATATATATATTTATATATTTATATTTATATACATACATACACACACGTGTACTTATTGTGTTCATATCCTAATTTTTTTAAATGATGTGTTGTCATGTTCGTGTCCGTGCTTCTTAGACAATGATTGCAATGTTTCCTCAATTATCAATTGTTGACTTCGTCTTCATCGGTGAATGACGGTAGCAGCGACAGTGCCTTCCTTCGACGAGCTCTTGTCACTATGGTGTTTTCCTTGGCGAATGATGGTTGTTGCATCTTCCTCTCCATCGACGAACGATGGCATCTTCCCCACTCGGTTTCTCTCTCCTCCACTTCCTCCTTCGTCGCTGCACAATCCCTTTTCCTCCTTTCCTCTTCCCCCGTTCATCGTTGCCCCCCTCTCTTTTCCCGATTCCTCCTCCCTCTTCCCCCTTTTGTCATAGCTCCCCCCTCCCTGACATCCTTTCTCCTCCCTCTTCTCCCGTTCATCGTAGGCCCCCGCTCTTCCCCGATCCCTCCACCCTCTTCATCCCTTCATCATAGCTCCCCCCTTTCTCAACACCATTTTCCCCCTCCTCCTTCCTCTTCCCCCTTCATCACAGCCTCGCCAACCTTGATAACCCCGCTCTTCATTTTCTTATTCGGCCGTAATAGCCCCTCCTCTCTCTTCTCCTCGATAGCTTACCCGTCTTCTCCTCTCTACATCTTCCGTCCCTTCCTCATAGTTATAATCAATAGTATGCCCCCTTTCTGCTCCCTCTATTTGTTTCTTTCTTTCTCTTGTAATCATGTAAAGTTAATAATCGTTAATAATGGTCTATAGGCTACAAATTTGATGATCATCGACTTTCTCGAGGGAAACTGTTGGATTTTTATCATTAATTTTCTTTTGTTTTGGTATTTTTATTTAGATTTAGATATATTACTTTATTACTTTGAATTAATGTAATTTGATGTTTTGGTGGTGTTATTTGAAATATTAAGTGTTACACAATTTTTGTAATTTCTCATTTTTATTTTAGTGATCATATTTCTCCTTAATGATATATTTTTTTAAATTTTAATATTTGTGAGCACCCCGCTTGCCTCGGGCGAGCATCTAGTACCTTAGGCATTGTGACAGTTTGGTGCCTTTTAGTGCATAGTGCCTTTGAATACCATGATTATAGCTATAAACTAACAATTAATTATGAATTTTTTTGCTCTATTAGTTCCTTAATGCGTGACTTCAAGTGTGTGCCATTATCATATGCGGTGTCACCTATAAGAATTTATTTGTATCATTTCTCTCTTAAAGCAAATGGCTTTGCCATTTAAAGCTCTAAACTCGAAGGAATTTCACAACTTTATCATTTAAAGAAAATATTTATTTTTTAAAATTATTTCATTTAGACACTAGCTTAGAAGATTTTTGAAAATCAAGCTTGATAACATTTTATTATTCATAATCTATAAAAGTAAAAAAGAAATTATTTAATTCTTTAATATGTATAATTTGTCCTATTGAATATCAGAGGATGTGTGACCCTCTTGATTATTTAAGAATGTTATTATTTCTCTCTTGAGTGTTAAATCAAATGAGAAAACTTTGCTATGATCCCAAGTGTTAGAAACTTAATGACACTAAGAAAGGTGATTAATGCTTGTGTAAATTTAAACTAACTTGAAATTTCAATCGAGAAAAGCAAATAAGACACAAAATTGAGTATGTAAGCATAAGTGAGAAATGTAAATTTGAGATGGAGGTGCACATGATTTATAATGGTTCGGTCTTTTTGCTTATGTGATATCAGAGGATGTGTGACCCTCTTGATTATTTAAGAATGTTATTATTTCTCTCTTGAGTGTTAAATCAAATGAGAAAACTTTGCTATGATCCCAAGTGTTAGAAACTTAATGACACTAAGAAAGGTGATTAATGCTTGTGTAAATTTAAACTAACTTGAAATTTCAATCGAGAAAAGCAAATAAGACACAAAATTGAGTATGTAAGCATAAGTGAGAAATGTAAATTTGAGATGGAGGTGCACATGATTTATAATGGTTCGGTCTTTTTGCTTACGTCCAGTCTCGATTCCTCTATCCTTACGGCCACCAATTTTAGGAATGTCAAGGGGGTGGGCGGGGCAGAGAATGCTTCCATGTCCTTGCCCTTGCCCTCACCTCGTCTAAACGGGGAATAGAGTGCGGATCGGGGATGAGACGATGAATTCGTGGATTCTCCATATTCTCATAATTAATTCAATTCATTTTATTTTAGACAAAAATAAAATTATTATCAAAACTAATTAACAATATCAAAATTTATAAATATTAACAATTGATGATTGTTGAATCCATTTCTTCGACTTGCAGGCTGCGGGGGAGAAGGTGTTACTGTTGAATGTTGATATTGTTTCACTTGGTTTAATCAAATCAAATAGCTCGCAATTGATTCACAATCAACTCAACCAACTCAATCCATTCTGATTTGAATCAAGTAGGCCAAGCGTCTACGCCCAACATTTAGGCTTACATGTTGACCCGGGGGACCGGGGGGGGGGGGTACGGGGAGGGGAGTGCTCTATCTATCCTTGTCCCATATCCGCGTAGATAATGGAAAATCCCCCAATCCTCGTTTATTTCCCCTAATGGGACGGGTCTTCGTAGGTATCCATAATAACCTTTTACAACAACATCCTTTTATACTTAAATCTTTTTAAAAAAATTCTCACATCCTACTATTTCTACTATTTAGAATGATAAATTAACTCAACAAGGTGATTAGAGGAGACTTAAACAAGGTTCAAAGAGAGAGTTCAACACTTTGCAAACTCAAGGATGAACCACCAATCAAGTTCAAATAAATTATTTATAGCCCCAAAGGCCTCAAAGTGGAGCCAAAATAGTTAAATTTTTGTGATTTTGGCATATTGGTGGAACTACCACCCTTTATCGTCGTCATAGGTGGGGACTATTGCCCCAATATTTGACAAAGTGCCAACGAAGCTTGTTAGTTGTACCATCACTCCTGGTATGTGTTTGGCTTTGCAAGGGCCCAAGTTTGATCGAATTTAAAGCTCAATGGCTATCACACATTGACACAATAAGCATAAGGAGGCTCTTTCTAGCCAAATAATAGCTCAATTTGGCTCAAAATGACTTCGACCAAGATGTTGACACAATAACTGCTCTTTAAATACATTATCAAATCTTCTGGCACATCATCCAAACTTGCATCCCATCATTGAATCTTCTAATGTACCGCCTTATTCTTTTGCGTAATATCCAATTTTCGATATGCCAACCAATCCTCGGGTATAATATCTAATTTTTGGCACGTCGACCAATCCTCCAGAACAATATCTAATTTTTGGCATGTTGACCAATCTTTTGGCTTGATGTTTGATCTTTTGGCGGTCCGGATCCATAGTCAAATATTTCTATCAATTATCTCAATAATGCATTAGTTCCCAAAATTCAATTTGATTCTTTTATAAACATTCAGGATTCAACAATTTATATCTGCAGTCCTCACTATGACTATTGTTGCCTTGTGTGTTGAGTTGAAGAAAACTAATGTCGATGCAAATTTTGGAGGCTGCTGCCTATGATGCTGCTATTGTTGTCCATGATTTGTTGTTCATCTGCAGAGCCATGAAAGTTCCATTTAAATAGAAAGTTTCATGATGAAACACATCAGGGTGCACAATATAACTGAACATGGCTCATCAACAACAGATAGAAATATGACTGTAGGACACTAAATGTGTCCTACCACACTTGCATCATCCATGATGGTCCTCACCTTGCCATATCTCCTTGATGAATAGTATGTCTCAATGAGTTTCCTTCAATACAAACAGAAATGTGTACCATAGAGGTAATGTTAAGCTTGTTCATATTGTGTATAATTATAGCATCATTGTTACAACAATAGCAACATAGTATGTATAGGTTATTGAGTTATACAGAGTTCACGTGAAAGATATCAAGGAGAATTAACATAAACTAAAGATGATATCCATGGAGCTATGAATATACATTACACATATGACTTGTATACTGATGAAATCAACATATGAGGCACATAATTTTATTATAGATACCAAGAGATCAATAATGTTTAGCTAGAGATAAGTTTTGGTCAGAACAGTAAGTGCACTGATTGACTGCCAAAAGTCCTTGTGAAGCCAATTCTCATCCTCAAATTCTAGTATATCCTTATTGGAGTATCATTATTTAATATGACTTAATGTGAAAAAAACATTTGTAATCTTTACTGAAATTAGTGACACTTGTCGTGATGGGTGGGTGGTACACATCACAAGATGGTGATTTTGGGAGATGAAGACTTTTATGAGCATCGTAAGATTCTTTGTTTCCTGCAGTATTCCATGAATACGGAGCTTATTTCCAATATGTTGCTTCTGCTCTGGTAACTGAATTGCATATTTTCTAAATCTGTTATGCTGCTAGGTTAAACTGAACTTTCAGGGCTGTCATGCTGCAAGGTTTGACTTACTCTAGAATTTGTTGAAACAAAGGTTGTTTGAGACTCTTCTTAACAAGTACTCTAGCATGAAGATCTAACTGATCTCATTTTTATTGATATATTTTCTAAACGAGCTCTTTTTTAGTTGAACACATATTTTAAAGAAGATGATAAATCAGCAGAATCCTTAAGCACTAGGGAGGAGATATCAGTTTACTTAGAAGCTAGTAGGTCTTCCACATTACCAAAAGTCTGTTCCAGTAAGAGAGTTTGCTACACAAGAGAGCAAGGTTAGATGATAAACAATGAAGAGGGGACTGAGGGGAAAGGTCAGGATTTCAACAAAGAATGATATTAATCACTAGGTCATAATCTGTCCAGAAATTTTCAAAATGTAACTCGTAAAGGGAAAGAAAATTGAACACATATATTAAAGTTGTTTCTTGCCAGTGTATTTGTCCAGAAAATTGAACACTCTCTTTTGGCATGCTAGTCATTGATCTGCTTGGTTATTTATTTTGTAGGGCCTAGTTATTTTTAATTAGTTGAAGTTGTCATCTGTTTTGACAAGACTCAGGGTTTCAAAGTCATTAGATACTCCGATTTTATATTATATTCGGATGCTCGTGAATTGAGATTGCCTCTTGATGTGTTCTATCTTCTATTGAAGTTAATGTCAATGGGTGCATCAGTTATGTGTTTATTTTTTAAGATCATTTATTTTTTTATTTATTTTTATAACTGTTGTCCAGTTTCAACCTCCTAATGCATTTTGCTTTTTTTTTTGTGTTTTGTTGTGCTGCTGCTGCTATTGCACATCAGGAAGCGTTAACTTATTTGGCTTCTCGTTTTGCAGTTGGCCCCAAGGATACACCAATTGACCTTGTACTAGAAAAAACATATGATGCTAAAACTGGAATAGGCATGCCTGATCTTTAGAAGCCCCCCCCCCCCCCCCCCAACAAGCCTTCAAGATTTTGGCAGGATCAAGTGACTACGGCAATTTCCTTGAAGAGGTTCCTGCTACTGTGATGTCTAAAATCTTGAATGGAACTTAAGGCTAGTATTTTTCTTGTGCTGTACATTTCTGGAGCTTATATGCCAGCATGTTCACTTTGACTTGTAGTCTTAACTGTGATACAAAATATAAATAATTGGTGTACCATTGAGCCAATGCTATTGTGGAGTTTTTAGTTTTCATATTTAGGCGGTGCTAATTACTCTATTCAATGGATCTTCCCTAAGAATTTGAGTTTCCTCGGTGTAAATTCTTGATTGGGCTCATTACATTGCATGCCTTGGAATGCTGGTTTCTATAACAATTGAGAAGAGTAACATAATCTATCATGCAATGTGGTAGATGTAAGCATAAATCTATAATGTGGAAATCGAAATGTTAGGATTGAAATTAAAAATATCGTAGATTAAGGATAGATCTTACATACCTTTAGCTGTCATGATCAAATGGGTATCTCGGACAATCATAATGTGCTTTGGCTGATATGAATCATCGTACCATCGATCTCTGGAAAGGAAGCTAGTTTATTTTTCCTCTCTTTCTATTTTTCATAGGCTTCACATTGCGAAAAATCAAGTTGAATAAATCATCCTCATTTTTCCTTCACACAAGGTATGCATGCCCAAAACTCAATAATTGTATTTTTAGTATTTGTTGAATGAAAATATGTTCTAGTTTTTCTTCATCTTAAGCTCACAACATCATGGATTCTGGCTTCTGTTGGCTTAGGTTTGACCTTTCTTTGTAGATGGATAAATAAATCCTATTTAATTTCTTGCTGAAAAATAAATAGATGTATCATATATCTATTTAATTTGATGCTAGATCTGATCGGAACAGTATGAAATTGACATAAATCTAGCCAAAATTCATTCAAACCCAACTAAGATATATTTGAATTAGCTTGTTGCCAGTTAGAGTCTCTTGTAAAAAAGGCATTGTTAATATCTAGTTATCTTAAGTGCTAGCTTTAGAGATGACCAAACTCGGGATAAGTCGAACTGTTGTGGGTTTAACAACGAGACTGAATGTCTATGTAAAGTTAATACCAGATCATGATGAAATCCTTTGGCCACTAGATGTGCTTTATATCTGGTAACTAATCCATTTGGGTTTCGCTTAATTTCGCTTAAGTGGTTATACTCCATGATATTTTGTGTGTGATGAAAGGGAATAAGGGTCCATGCAAAATTATAGAGGAGAGCATTATATTCTTCGCACATGACTTTATGCTAATGTAGAGATTTTTGGGCTTAAGCAATTGAGGTGGGTTCAATAGCCTTACGTGAGGATTTTTTGCTAGCATTTAGGTCAAAGACTTGACGCGATTT
Source organism: Ensete ventricosum (assembly GCA_029747655.1). Taxonomy (NCBI): domain Eukaryota; kingdom Viridiplantae; phylum Streptophyta; class Magnoliopsida; order Zingiberales; family Musaceae; genus Ensete; species Ensete ventricosum. The sequence continues at coordinate 31,885,219 of JAQQAF010000003.1, read as the reverse complement.
AAAAATATCACTTTTGGAGAGTGTTGTCATTGGATGTCCAAAGGCTATGAGATTGTTAGGTTGTGTTGTTGGCATAGGTGGTGGAGAGTCACGAACACAGTTTAGGTCAGGTTGAGAGGTTCACCCAAGTTTCGTAACTCTTATGCAGCTTCTCGCAATGAACATATAAGAAGATCCTCCATCTTCTTCACTGCCCTCTTGCACCAGAGAGGGGTTGATCGACTGAGAAGGAGAGGGAGAGGAGAAGAATAGAGGGGGGCGGCCAAAGGTGTAGACTATCACCTATGTGTGCCGCCCGCTCCTATTTATAGAGAGCCACCCATAAACAACCATAAAGGATCCTGCTTTAGTAGGTATTAGATCTTCATTCAATTACCCACTAAACTGAATTATTGAATCTCTATCCAATAATCTTCTTTGGCCTCTAATTGGGCCTCATGTAAGAAGCTCATTAATGTCGGGTCTCATTTAATGAGAATAAAGGTTAATTGGATCTCTATCCAATCCTCTATTCGTTGAAGCATCTACCATATGTGTGTGCCCTCTTGACCCAATATCAAGCTAGTCGTGAGTTCTCCATGTCAAAATTTCTTTTGACTTAATGAATTATTATCTCATAATAATTTACTCGACTCATCGACTATGGTCATAATAGGTCACTGCGCCATAGTCCCTATATAGTACAAGGGATCTTATCCATTGGACCTATATGTTCTCAATTATCATATATTTATAATCCCTCATCCATCTAATGTCCCAGAGATCATATATTAGACATGGTATTGTCAGGCTACATACGAAATCCGTTCGAGTCTCGCTCTAATCGGATTCTCTCGGAGAGCTCATTCTCTTTTAATTCGAATGACCCTAGCTAGGGATTTGTCCGAGCGAACACATACGAGATATTCCTCTAGTGATACCGAGAGTAGATGATCTTCTATTGACACTCAATTGACTTTGTAAGGTTGGCTAAAAATCTCGATAAACTAGCATGCATCCTATGCAATGATAACTCCTCTAGGCAAATGTAAGGTGACCTCCCAACAATAACCGTAGCAACTCTTGCTCCATTGCCCATCTTGAGGTCCATCTCGCCTCTGGCCAATCTCTTAGGTATTGCCAGAACCTGCACAAAGTGGAGATTAATCATGAATATATCTGAAGCTTCTCTAAGCTTCTGTTTCGCTTTATTTGTAAGGTAATCCTTACAATTCATCTTCCAGTGCCCATCTTTGTCCCAATGGAAGACTGTCATTTATCTTTTGTCGGGTCTTTCTTGGCAACCTTTGCCTTACCTGATCTTTCTTTGCCCTTGCCCTTCTTAAGGGTCTTACTGGCCTTCTTTTTTTTCTTGGTCTTACTAATATAGAGAACTGGTTTCTCTTTCTTGACGGTACTCTCAGCTTTCCTCAACATATTGAGGAGCTCAGGGAGAGTCACATCAAACTTGCTCATATTAAAATTCATGATGAAGTGAGAAAAGAAATCTAGCAGGGATTGAAGTATATGATCAATGCACAAGTTATCCTCAAGGATTATTCCTTGACCTGTGAGTTTCTCGATCCACTCTATCATCTTTAGGATATGATTCTGAACTGATGTCTCTTATATTATCCTGGCTTAGAAGAGACTTTTGGATATTTCATATCTTTGAGTTTTTTCCTGTTCCTCAGCGGAGATAAAAAAAGGATTGAATTGATATCCATGCTATCACGTTGCCTCTATAACTCAGGAGTTATGGAGGCTAACATGTAGCATTTTGCCAACATGGAATCATCTATATACTTCACATAGTGAGCGATCTCATCATCGCTTGGCCTTTCTTCTTGCTTGAGCATAATTATAGCAAGGATATACTGAATTTTCTCTATCGTGAGAATAATTCTCAAATTACATAGCCAATCCATATAGTTTGGACTACTGAGGTAGTTGACATCAAGTATGTCACACAGGGGGTTTGCGAGTGACATATTTTTGACAAACATAATATAACACAAATAAATAACATGTAGATTTTATAAAAACTAATTAAGATATGGACTTATATCTTAATATACTCCTATTTTCCTAGCGAATCATGCGACATCTTTGGCACGTGAAACAGATGTCTCCGATAGACTTCTAGTGGGGATCGAGATCCAATCAGCGTCTTAATACAACCTCGAGTGACTCGATCAATTACACTAAGCCCGAAAGGTAGACAACTCTTGTCAATCACAACTCCTTATGATTCCCATCATGTTCGATCTCTGAATCATCATGGTCTCGACAGCTAGATGAACCATGAAGTTCAGTTAAGTCATCACCATCGTTACAAGATACGTCTGATTCGATGATATGCTCTTGAGTGACTCGACTAAGCATACCATGTTAGGTCACTGGTGACATCTCTATGTCGTAGGTAAAATCTCGATTATGTAGATAGGTGAGCCTTGAGTGACTCGACCAACTCAACCTATGTTGTGATTCAATTTCTTCCTATAATGCTGGAAGGTCACGTAGGTCAATCTTATTGCCTCATGCTTACTAACTTAATATTATCGTAGGAGAGTTTTCTTTTTATTTTGTATCGATCTCCTAATATGTCGTTCACACACATACATATTTAATATATATCTATATCACACACACACACACACACACACATATATATATATATATATATATATATATATATATAGTAGGCGTATAACACATATCACATATGCAAGCCACACCGGATGATCATGAGCCGTCACATAATATGATTAAGCCCGAGCCAATAGGCCTAATCACTCACAATAGAATCTATATGTGCATCATCATATCTCCATGTCTTGTAATCATTGATCTCATCATCATCGGTTCTGCTGGATCCTTGTCGCTTCACAATACGTCGTGATCTTCCACCACGACATCGTAGGTCTCGTTGTCACCTCCACGCTCTTGTCGTGCCACTCCGTGTAATTACAAAATAATCACAAGCACGCATGCCCGACAATAAATGAGAAAAACAAAGGCTCGTAGGTTCTACTAATAATAATAACCACATGTACACACATCATATCCCATGGCTTATGATCATCCATCCACATAATACATCACATGTAGGATTACTAGATATATAGTAATTAATTAAACTATTTAATTAATTAGTTTTTCAGAATTTTTAGGATATCCTACCATTGGGTTCCTAAAATGGCAGCTTGGGACTCCTTGTGCGGCTAGGAAACCTTAGCCACTAGGATTCCTCTTGCGGCTAGGAATCCTTAGCCACTAGGAAACCTTGGGAGACCAGGAAACCATAGCCCCAAAGGATCTCTCTTGTAGCCCTCTCTATGGCTGCAATCTAGTACACCTTGGCCGCCCAAAACACCCTTACGGCTAGGAATCCCTAGCCGTAGGGTTACCTCTAGCGGCCAGGAAACCCTAGCCGCCAGGGTTATCCATACAGCCATGACTCTTGGTTGCATGGGAGGCTGCTGCCATGGCCGACAGCTTGCTGCTCTCGGCCTTACAACCTTTTGCCAGGCCGAGACCAACATCCTTGCTCTCGACCAAGGCTGCAAGCGGCCTATGGCCTTCCGTAGGGCAACAACAGTTGTTGCCCTCTTCCCCTTTCTTTGTGCCAATAATTTTGACATCAAAGAACCTTAAAATATCTCTGTACAACACCTTTTTACAGTAAACAAAAGCATTATCCAGATCTGATTAACCATGAAAAATTGGAGCAAGGTACGTAGAAAATAATTTACGTATATCAATCTCATCACACGCAGTTTAAAACAAATCTTTTGCATAAACAACTTTGGCTCTGATACCACTGCTAGGAAATCAAGCTCGAGCATCACATGCACAGTGGAAGATCAAAACAAAATCAGTTTCCCAGGTAGATCAAAATCATCATGCAAAGATTATAACACAAAAAATTACAAAACTAAAAAATTGCTTCATATGTGAGATTGTTTACCTAAGGAGATCGTATATCTCTATTTTTCAGATCTAGATGGAGAGGATGAAGGAGGTCAAGCGTCCTCCTCTCTAGTGGTATCCACATGATAGATCGTTGCAGCTATACTCATTCAATCGTAGTCCTACGTCTCACAACTCTTGCGCAGCTTCTCGCAACAAACGTAAAAGAAAATCCTCTATCTTCTTCGTTCCCCTCTCACACTAGAGAGGGGCTGATCAATTGAGAAGGAGAGGGAGAGGAGGAGAATAGAGAGGGGCAGCCTATCACTTATGTGTGTCGTCCCCTCCTATTTATAGAGAGCTACCCATAAAAACCCTAAAGAATCCTACCTTAGTGGGTATTGGATCTCCATCTAATTACTCAGTAAACTTGGATTATTGGATCTCTATCCAATAATCTTCTTTGGCCTCTAATTGGGCATCATACAAGGAGCCCATTAATGTTGGACTTCATATAATGAGAATATGAGGTAATTGGATCTCTATCCAATCCCCTATTCGCTGAAACATCCACCATATATATGTGACCTTCTAGGCCCAATACCGAGCTAGCCGTGAGTCCTCCCTGTCAGAACTCCTTATGACTCAATGAATTATTATCTCATAATAATTCACTCGACTAATCGATTATGGACGTACTAGGCCACTGCGCTATAGTCCCCAAACGGTATATGAGATCTTATTTATTTGACTTGTCTGTCCTCAGTTACCGTGTATTTATAATCACTCATCCATATAATATCCCATAGATCGTATATTGGACATGGTACTGTCAGGCCACATACAAAATCTGTTTGAGTCTCGCTCTAATCAGATTCTCCTGGAGAACTCTCTCAATCCGAATGACCCTGGCTAGGGATTTGTCCGAGCGAGCATACTGTTGGGAAACCTCAGCGGGAGCATCACATGCACAGCGAAAATCAAAATAAAAACTGGTTTCCCACGCAGATCAAATCGTCGTGCAAAAGATTGGGGTCACGAGAAAAATCACAAAAATAAAAAAACACGATGTGTCAGAGATTGATTTTACCTAGGGAGATCATATATCCCTGTATTCCAGATCCAGATAGAGAAGACGAAGGAGGTCAAATGTCATCCTTTCTAGTGGTATCCACACGATGGATCTCTACAGCGAAACTCCTCTAATCTGATCTCGCAACTCTTGCAGAGAGAGGGAGGAAAATAGGAGATGGTGGCTAAAGCTGCAGCCTATCAACCATGAGTCTCCCCTCCTATTTATAGAGAGCCACCAAAAACCCTAGGGCTCCTGCCTTAGTGGGTATTAGATCTCCATCCAATTACCCACTAACCTTGCATTATTGGATCTCTATCCAATAATCTCCTTAGGCCTCTAATTGGGCCTTAATCAAGGAGCCAATCAGCATAGAGTCTCATCTAATGAGAATAGGGGCTAATTGGATCTTCATCCAATCCTCTATTCGCTGAAGCATCCACCATATGTGTGTGACCCTCTAGGCCCGATACCGAGCTGGTCGTGAGTCACTCTCATCAGAACTCCTTCTGATATAATGAATTATTATTCCCATAATAATTCACTCGACTCATCGACTATGGACGTACTAGGCCACTACGCCATAGTCCCCAGACGGTACAGAAGGATCGAATCTATCGGACCTGTCTGTCCACAGTTATCGTGTATCTATAATCCCTCATCCAACTAATATCCCAGAGACCATATATTGGACATGGTACTGTCAAGCCACAAACAGAATCCGTCATAGTCTCGCTCTAATCGGATTCTCTCAAAGAACTATTTCTCTCTCAATCCGAATGACCCTGACTAGGGATTTGTTTGAGCAAGCACATATGAGATATTCCTCTCGTGATATCGAGAGTGGATGATCATCTATTGACATTAATTGCCTTCGTAAGGTTCGCTACCAATCTCGACAACTAGTTGTACAAGATCTGAAACTTTCTAAACCTGTAAGTCTGACGTTAAAGAAAGGAGTACTCATACAAGGTATCCTTGGTGTCTCAAGCCTAAGGACCAAATACACAACTAGGACTCTGGAATCACTGTCTGACATTAGGTATCATTAACTATATTGCATTCATATAAGCGGATCAATCAGTGAACTTATTCTCCAATGAGCATCTATACTATATCCTTAGTGTCTCCACACAAGTGCTATGAGACCAGTTGCCTCCATCATATGGACGGATATATAGTACACCGATCTGTCCGGTTATCTCAATGTCCCTCTCGAGTAACCTATGATCGAAATTATTTAGGATCTATGTTTAAAGGTGAATCGTTCTCATTATCATGATCTCAATACGATCCGATTCCCATTGCACAAAACCAAGGACATTATAATATATATGTAACAAATAATATAATATGAGAATATACCAATATTAATCATAGACAAAAAGATTACGCAGTGTGTCATACGTGTCATCACTCACATGATTGGCTTGCAAGGCACCTGTAAATAGCAATCTCCCACTTGACCTAAAGCCAATCACCTATGTGTCTGATCCCCATCAGACCCCTGTGATGCTCAAATACAATCTGAGCCAACGGCTTCGTTAATGGATCTGCAATATTATCTTCGGATAGAACTCTTTCCATTGTTATATCTTTACAGGCTATGATCTCTCTTATTAGATGGAACCTCATCAGAACATGCTTAGACTTCTGATGAGACCTGGGTTCCTTCACTTGAGTGATCTCCCCGTTATTATCGTAGTATATGGGAATTGGTTCCACGCTGCTTGGTACGACTCCCAAATCTTTGATGAACTTCTTCATCCATACCCTTCCTTTGCTGTTTCTACTGTAGCAATGTATACCGACTCTATGGTCGAGTCAGTAGTATTATTTTGCTTGGAACTCTTCCAGCTTACTGCTCGTCCATTCATGGTGAAAATATACCCTGAATTTGACTTGCTATCATCAATGTCGGATTGAAAACTCGAGTCCGTGTAGCCCTCAACCTAGAGGCTACCTCCTCCATATACTAGTAAAAGATCCTTAGTCCTTTTCAAGTACTTAAGGATACACTTTACTACCTTCTAGTATTCTAAACCTGGATCTGCTTGATACATGCTCGTGACACTCAGAGTATGTGCTATATCAGGCCTGATATATAGCATCACATACATGATAGACCCTATCGTTGAGGCATAATGTATCTTATCCATGTCTGCCCTTTCTTCAGGTGTCTTTAGGGACATACTCATAGAAAGTGATATTCCATGTCTCATCGGTATGAGACATCTCTTGAAATTCTCAATGTCAAACCTTTTGACAATGGACTCTATGTATCTGGATTGGGATAAGCCAAGCATCCTTTTGGATCTATCTCTATAGATCCCGATCGCCAAAATATAGGATGCTTCCCCTGAGTCTTTAATGGAAAAGTTTATGGATAGCTAAGCCTTTACTGTGGAGAGCATTCCTACATCATTTCTAATGATTAGGATGTCATCCACATATAACACCAAGAAGGTGATAGCGCTTCCACTTACCTTCGTGTACACACAAGGCTCATCTTCATTCTTAACGAAGTCATAAGATCTGATCACCTCATGAAATCTTATGTTCTAACTTTGAGAAGCTTGCTTCAATCCATAAATGGATCTAAGCAACCTACACACTTTATTTGGACTCTCTTTGGATACGAATCCCTCTGGTTGTATCATATACATCTCCTCCTTGAGGTTGCCATTGAGGAATGTCGTTTTGACATCCATCTGTCAGATCTCATAGTCATAGTGTGCTGCAATGGCCAAAATAATTCTAATAGACTTAAGCTTGGCTACAGGTGAAAATATTTTGTCATAGTCAACTCCTTGTCTTTGACGACATCCTTTAGCTACCAGCCTTGCTTTATAGGTCTCTACCTTTCCATCCACTCCGATCTTCTTCTTGAAGATCCATTTACAATCGATGGGTACAATACCCTCAAGTGCATCGACAAGGTTCCAAACCTTGTTAGGGTACATGAAATTCATCTCAGAATTCATGGCTTCTTGCAACTTCCCGGAGTCTATACTCATAATAGCCTCCTCGTAGGTCTGAGGATCAACATCTTGAGAGCCATCTCTACTGATATGTCCCACATATCTTTCAGGAGGGTGAGATACTCTACTAGAGCTACGTAAAATTGGAATTTGTATGTTAGGTACCTGAACAGACTCGGGTTCTGGAATGGTGCTTGAGTTAGTTTCTCCAACCTCGCTCAATTCTATCTCACTCACACTGTTTCCACCAAGAATGTGTTCCTTCTCAAAGAACACAACTCTCTTGGCAACAAAGACCTTTCGGTCCTCGGGATGATAGAAATAATACCAACAAGTTTCCTTTTGGTATCTCACAAATGTGCACCATTCTGTCCTTGATTCCAACTTATCGGGGTTGTGTCTTCTAACGTGGGCAGGACAACCCCAAATCTTAACAATCTTAAGATCGAGCTTCTTTCATTTCCATATCTCATATGGTGTAGACACTACCGACTTTGATGGAACTTTGTTCAGAAGGTAAGCTGCAGTCTCTAGGGTGCACCCCAAAATGAGACGGGTAGGTTAGCGAAACTCATCATAGATCGCACCATGTCTAACAGCGTGCAATTCCTCCTTTCTGATGCACTATTGAGCTGAGGTGTATAAGGAGGTGTCTATTGGGATAGAATCCTATTGTCCCTGAGGAAATAGGTGAACTTCGTACTCAAGTACTCATCCTCGATCTGATCGAAGAGTCTTAATACTCTTTCCAATTTGGTTCTCTATCTCATTCTTATATTCCCTAAATTTCTCAAAGGCCTCAGAATTGTACTTCATTAAATACACGTGTCCATACCTAGAGAAATCATAGTGAATGTAATGAAGTATGAGTAACCACCTATAGCCTGAGTCGACATAGGACCACATACATCACTATGTTTGAGTTCTAATAACTCGGTGACTCTCTCTCCAGTTCCACTAAAATGAGAGTTGGTCATCTTCCTACGAAGGCAAGGTTTGCAAGCTGCATATATCTCATAGTCAAATGGATCTAAGTATCCATCTTTCAACAACTTTTGAATCCTTCCCTCATGTAGATGACCTAGCCTACAATGCCATAGGTATGCATTATTCACCTCATCTCTTTTTCTCTTAGGCATATTTATATTTATGATATGTGGAGAAGTGTTTAACACATATAAGCCATTTATAAGGGTCTCTCTTGTGATGATCTCATCATCCATAATTATTTAACAACTATTGTTCTCACAAACTAATTTATATCAACTAATTGTCAAACAAGAGATATAAATAATATTTTTAATAATAGAGATAATAAAATAACATGCATCTAATGCAATAATAGCTCTACCAAGCAGATGTAGGGTGACCTCTTCAACAACAACTGCAGCAACTCTTGCTCTATTGCCCATCTTGAGATCTATCTCGCCTCAAGCCAATCTCTTAGGTCTTACTAGAACCTACAACGAATTGCAGATATGATAAACACTCCCGGTATCTAATATCCATGTGTTATCATGAAAATCTGACAAGTGGAGATTGATCATGAATATACTTGAAGCTTCTCCAAGCTTCTGTCTCGCTTTCTCTGCAAGGTAGTCCTTACAGTTCCTCTTTCAGTGCCCGTCTTGGCCATAGTGGAAGCACTGTCCTTTGTCATTTCCTGGGTATTTCTTGACAACCTTTGTCTTACCTGGTCTTTCTTTGCCCTTGCCTTTCTTAAGGGTCTTGCTAGCCTTCATTTTCTTTTTGGTCTCACCAATATAGAGAACTCACTTTTCCTTCTTGATAGCACTTTCAGCTTCCCTCAACATATTGAGGAGCTCAGGGAGAGTCACTTCAAACTTGCTCATGTTAAAATTCATGATAAAGTGAGAAAAGGAATCTCGTAGGGACTGAAGTATAAGATCAACGCACAGGTTATCTTCTAGGACTATCCATAGACCTGTGAGTTTATTGATCCACTCTATTATCTTTAGGACATAGTTCTCAACTGATATCCCTTCTGTCATCCTGGCTTGGAAGAGTCTCTTAGATATCTCATATCTTTGAGTTCTTCCTTGTTTCTCAAACAGTTGGCGGAGATGAAGAAGGATAGAATCTGCATCCATGCTCTCATGTTGCCTTTGTAACTTAGGAGTCATGGAGGCCAACATGTAACATTTTGCCAATGTTGAATCATCTATGTACTTCACATAACGAGCGATCTCATCCTCGCTTGCCCCCTTCTTTCGGCGTGGGCACAATTGTATCAAGGACGTATGCGATTTTCTCCGTCGTGAGAATAATTCTTAAATTACGGAGCCAATCTGTATAGTTTGGACCAGTGAGGTGGTTGGCATCAAGTATGCCACGTAGGGGGTTTGTGAGCGATATGTTTCTGATAAAACAAGATATAGCAAAAAATAAATAATATGCAGATTTTATAAAAAATACTAATTAAGATATGAACTTCTATCTTAATGTACTCCCACTATTTTCTTAGCGAATCACGCGACACCCCCGATACGTGAGATGGAAGTCTCCGGGAGACTCCTAGTAGTGATTGAGATCCAATTGGCGTCTTAATGCAACCTCTTGGGACTCGACCAATTATACTAAGCCCAAAAGGTAGGCAACTCTTACCAATCACAACTCCTTGTGATTCTCGTCATGTTCGGCTATTGAATCATTATAGTCTCGAGGGACTCGACAAACCATGACGTATCAGTTAAGTCATCACTATCGTTACAAGATGAGTCTGATTCGATGATATGCCCTCGAGGGACTTGACCAAGCATATCATATCCTTAGGTCACGAGTGACATCTCTATGTCATAGGCAAGATCTCGATCACGTAGATAGGTGAGCCTCGAGGGACTCGACCAACTCAACACATATCGTGATTCAATTTCTTCATATAATGATGGAAGGTCACGTGGGTCAATCTTATTGCCTCACGCTTACCGACTTAATATTATCTTAGGAGAGGTTTTTGTATCGGTCTCCTAATATGTCGTGTCACACACATACATATTTAATTTATATCTATATCGCATGTAAATATATATATATATATATATATATATATATATATATATATATATATATATATATATATATATATATATATATATATATATATATATATATATAACACATCACATATGCAAGCCACACTAGATAATCATGAGCCATCACCTAATATGATTAAGCCCGGGCCAATGGGCCTAATAACTCACAATAGGATCTATGTATGCATTGGCGTATCTCTATGCCTTGTAATTGTTGATATCGTCATCATCGGTTCCGTCGGATCGTCGCATCATCATGCGTCGTAATCTCCCGCCACGACATCGTGGGTCCCGCTGTAACCTCCACGCTCCCGCTGTGCCTCTCCATGTAATTACAAATAATCACAGGTACGTAGGCCCAATAATAAACGAGAAAAACGCAGGCTCGTAGGCCCCAATAATAATAATAATAATCATAATTACACACATCACAACACTTGGCTCATGATCATCCATCCACATCATACATCACATGTACATCACATCATATGTATGATTGCTAGATATATATAATAATTAATTAAACTAATTAATTAATTTTTTTTGGAAATCAGGACATGCTCGAAATTTTCAGAATTATCAATGGTATTTTCATAAGTCTAGATGAGAGGACAGTCCTCGAAATTTTTAGAATTATTGAGAGTATTTTTGAAATTCTGTACACGAGGATAGTCCTCGGAATTTTCAAAATTTAAAGGGGCAGGATCATCCTTTTCTCAAAAGGATGCCCTAACCCCTCTTGCCCCATTTGCGTCGCCACTGCTGCCCCTGCGCAGGCGGCGGCTGCCCTTGCCCGTCGGTAGCCACCCTACCAAGGGGCGGCCACCCCTGCGGCCGGCACCGTCGCCCCTGCTGGCGGTAGGGCTAGTCGCGGGCGACAGCCCCTTACAGGCGCCCTACAGCCGGCCCCCTTTGCGGGCACCACGCTGTAGGCGGGTGTGCCCGTGGGTGGCTGCCGCCCCTACGGGCTGGCCGCAGTCGACCGTGCCCGCAGGCGTCGCCCCTGCGGGCTGCTGCCCCGCGAGCGGCACCGACCTCCCTTGCGGGCTACTGCCCATGCGAGCGGCGCCGACCTCCCTTGCGGGCTGGCCCTAGTCGCAGCTGGTCGCCCCCTTGTAGGGTGCCTTGGCCACAGCCTGGTCGTGGGTGGCCGACCCTGCATGCGGGCTGGCCCCTCCTCCTCGATGCCTTCGTTGCAAAAAAATAACAAGAATGCGTAGAATGATTCTACGCGATTCAATCTCATCACACGCAGTTTAAAACCAATCTTTCGCACGAAAACCTTGGCTCTAATACCACTATTGGGAAACCTCAGCGGGAGCATCACATGCACAACAAAAATCAAAATAAAAACTGGTTTCCCACACAGATCAAATCGTCGTGCAAAAGATTGGGGTAGTGAGAAAAACCACAAAAATTGAAAAAACATGATGTGTGAGAGATTGATTTTACCTAGGGAGATCGTATATCCCTGTATTCCAGATCCGGATGGAGAAGATGAAGGAGGTCAAACATCCTCCTCTCTAGCGGTATCCACACGATGGATCTCTTCAATGAAACTCCTCCAATCTGATCTCGCAACTCTTGCGTAGAGGGAGGGAGGAGAATAGGAGATGGTGGCTAAAGCTGCAGCCTATCAACCATGAGTCTCCCCTCCTATTTATAGAGAGCCACCAAAAACTCTAGGGCTCTTGCTTTAGTGGGTATTGGATCTCCATCCAATTACCCACTAACCTTGCATTATTGGATCTCTATCTAATAATCCCCTTAGGCTTTTAATTGGGCCTTAATCAAAGAGCCCCTCAACATAGAGTCTCATCTAATGAGAATAGAGAATAATTAGATCTCCATCCAATCTTCTATTCGCTGAAACATCCATCTTATGTGTGTGACCCTCTAGGCCCGATACCGAGCTGGCCGTGAGTCACTCCCATCAGAACTCCTTCTGATATAGTGAATTATTATCCCCATAATAATTCACTTGACTCATCGACTATGGATGGACTAGGCCACTACGCCATAGTCCCCAGACAGTACAAGGGGATCGAATCCATCATACCCGTCTATCCATAGTTATCGTGTATCTAAATCCCTTATTCAACTAATATCCTAGAGACCGTATATTGAATATGATACTGTCAAGCCACATACAGAATCCTTCATAGTCTCGCTCTAGTCGGATTCTCTCGGAGAACTCTTTCTCACTCAATCCGAATGACCCTAGCTAGGGATTTGTTTGAGCAAGCACATATGGGATATTCCTCTTGTGATACCGAGAGTAGATGATCCTCTATTGACACTCAATTACCTTCGTAAGGTTGACTATCAATCCCGATAACCAGTTGTACCAAATTTGAAACTTTTTAAACCTGTAAGTCTGACGTTAAAAAAAGGAGTACTCATACAAGACATCCTTGGTGTCTCAAGTTTAAGGACCAGATACATAACTGAGACTTTGGAATCACTGTCTGACATTAGGTATTATTAACCATACAACATTCTATAAGCTAATCAATCAGTGAACTCGTTCTCCAATGAGCACCTGTACTATATCCTTAGTGTCTTCACACAAGTAGCTATGAGACCAACAGACTCCATCATATGGATGGGTATATAGTACACCGATCTGTTCGGTTATCTCAATGTCCCTCTCAAGTAACTTATGACCAGAATTATTTAGGATCTGTGTTTAAAGGTGAATCGATCTCATTATCATGATCTCATCACTATCTGATTCCCATGGCACAGAACCAAGTACATCATAATATATATGCAATAAATAATATAATGTGAGAATATACCAATATTAATCATAAACAAAAAGATTACATAGTGTGTCACACGTGCCATCACTCACGTGATTGGCTTACAGGGCACTTGTAACTAGCACATACATAGGTTATTCCTCTCATGATACAAAGAGTGGATGATCCTTTATTAACACTCAATTACCTTCGTAAGGTTGGCTACCAATCCCGATAAATGGTTGTACTAGATATGTAACTTTCCTAACCTGTAAGTCTGACATCAAATAAAGGAGTACTCATACAAGGCATCGTTGGTGTCTAAAGTGGACCAGACACATAACTATGACTACAAAATCATTATTTGACATTAGGTAACTATATAAAATTCCACAAGTAGATCAATCAGTGAACTCATTCTCCAATGAGCACCTATATCGTATCCTTAGTGTCCCCACAGAAGTGGTTATGAGACCAACCGCCTTCATCATTTGGACGGGTATACATTCCACCGGTTTGTCCGGTTATCTCGATGTCCCTCTCGAGTAACCTATGACCGAAATTTTTTAAGACTTATTTTTAAAGCCGAATCGATCTCATTATCGTGATCTCATCTCGATCTGATTCCCATTGCACAAAACCAAGGACATCATAATATATATATATATATATATATATATATATATATATATATATATATAATGTGAGAATATGTCAATAATAATCATAAGTAAAAAGATAGTGCAGCGTGTCACACGCGCCATCACTCACATGATTAGTTTGCAAGACACCTATAACTAGCAACAGTGGGTTATACTACTACTTGATTTAAAAATAGGATGAGTGTTAGGATCAATTGGCACTGAGAGGGGGGGGGGGGGTTGGTGAATTAGTGCTGAAATCTCAATTTTAAAAAAAATTCGTTTGAAGTAAAACTGAAAATTAGAATCATTTTATTTAATTTGAATACATGAATAATTAACCTATGAATAATGCTAAGTTACTATCTTGCTTAAAGAAAACTTGAGTAGAAAGAGATTAACTCAAAAAGTAAAGTTAGAGAACTCATAGTTTATAGTGGTTCAACCAAAACTTGGCCTACGTCTACTTTTCAGAGTCCTCCTTGAGGTCCGTCGGTGTCCACTAATGACATTCTTTGGGTGAAGATCAAACCCTTACATTTCTCACTCTTTTTTTTTCGCAGGTTCAGGAGAGGAACTTTATAAGTATTTCACTTACAACTCACAAGGGAGATTCTCAAGACTTTTACAAGGATTACAACACTTTCTTGCTCACTCCCTTACCCCCTTTCTTTTTCTTGCACACTTTTCTTCACAATTTTCTTGTCAATTTTCTTATTGTCAATGTAAGAAATCTTGGGGTATTTATAGACCTCAATTGGTTTCAGAAAATAGTGGATCAGACACATAACTATGACTACAAAATCATTATTTGACGTTAGGTAACTATATAAAATTCCATAAGTAGATCAATCAGTGAACTCATTCTCCAATGAGCACCTATATCGTTCTTTAGTGTCCCAACACAAGTGGTTATGAGACCAACCGCCTCCATCATTTGGACGGGTATACATTCCACCGGTTTGTCCGGTTATCTCGATGTCCCTCTCGAGTAACCTATGACTGAAATTTTTTAGGACTTGTTTCTAAAGGCGAATCGATCTCATTATCGTGATCTCATCTCGATCTGATTCCCATTGCACAAAACCAAGGACATCACAATATATATATATATATATATATATATATATATATATATATATATATATATATATATATATATATATATATATATATAATATAATATGAGAATATGTCAATAATAATCATAAGTAAAAAGATAGTGCAGCGTGTCACACGCGCCATCACTCACGTGATTGGTTTGCAAGACACATATAACTAGCAACAGTGAGTTATACTACTACTTGATTTAAAAATAGGAAGAGTGTTAGGATTAATTGGCACTGAGAGGGGGGGTTGGTGAATTAGTGCAAGTGCTGAAATCTCAATTTAAAAAAAAAAATCGTTTGAAGTAAAACTGAAAATTAGAATCATTTTATTTAATTTGAATACATGAATAATTAACCTATGAATAATGCTAAGTTACTATCTTGCTTAAAGAAAACTTGAGTAGAAAGAGATTAACTCAAAAAGTAAAGTTAGAGAATTCATAGTTTATAATGGTTCAACCAAAACTTGGCCTATGTCTACTTTTTAGAGTCCTCCTTGAGGTCCACCGGTGTCCACTAATGACATTCTTCGGGTGAAGATCAAACCCTTACATTTCTCACTCTTTTTTTTTCGCAGGAGAGGAACTTTATAAGTATTTCACTTACAACTCATAAGGGAGATTCTCAAGACTTTTACAAGGATTACAACACTTTCTTGCTCACTCCCTTACCCCCTTTCTTTTTCTTGCACACTTTTCTTCACAGTTTTCTTGTCAATTTTCTTATTGTCAATGTAAGAAATCTTGGGGTATTTATAGACCTCAATTGGTTTCAGAAAATAGAGCAAAAAATTCAAACTTATCGAAAAAAATTCAGGTATAAGCGGTACAACAACTGTCGGTGCTGGCGGTACTACCGCCGAAAGCTACCCTGAAAACAGGGCGACGACAGTACACCTATCGACCTAGGTGGTATAACCACCGCCCACCGATGGTACTATCGCTGGGAATCCCGGAAAGGTGTTTTCTACACTTTTTAATTCCCAACTTGTACATTTAGTTGACCCCTTCTTGAGTCAGCCAAATGAGCTCAACTTGAGCTTAACCCAAACCCAAAAGTGGACCTGGTTTGCCTCACTTAAGTTAACTTGGATCCCTTCCAAACTTAACTCAATTAAGACTCAAAACTAACTATAACTCACTAATTGCAACCATACAAGACTATTAAGTTCAACAATCGACCTAGTCCCCGATGATCCGGTAACCTCTGACAATCTTCCGGTGAGTCTTACGGTCTTCTTTCAACGATCTCCCGACGTGTTCCCAGCGAGCTTCCCGATCACTTCGGCGAACTCCTAGCAAACTCCTAGCGAGCTCCCACTACATCGTTCGAACCTTGATCCGATGTCCAAACTTGATTCTAGCCCAACATCTAGTTGTAACTCATTTTCTCCGTTGTAGTTAATCCTGCATTACTTTCTCTAACACACATGTTAGATCAACAAACTATCAATTTATTTTATCATCAAAATTCGAGATTCAACAATCTTCCCTTTTCTGATGATGACAACCAATTGATGATGGGAGTTAACCTTTACTCCCTTATGTCCATGCCATCATTCAAATAAAGTAAGCTTAAATTCAAGAGAATCAAACACTCTTGAATTCAAGTATCATGATATAACATTTGAAACAATTTTCATCAAAAGATACAACATTATATTTATTTATCAATTTTAGAAATGATATATCATCAATTTCAAACAATTTTGCCTTAAGTCATCAATCATCAAAGATTTTCCAAGTTTACAACATTACATTTAAATTCATTCATGCTTCAGTCATACATTAATTTAAAATTCTTCCTCTTAAGTCATCAATTATTTCTCCCCATTTGTTTATCAATAAAAAGATAAATACCCAATTTTACCATTTTTCTTACATGTGTCAACGATATGTCATTTCTCCTCATTTGTCATCAATAAAAAGGTAAAATATTGAGTAAATAATTTTAAGACATATAATCTCATAATGTGTCAAATTTCTCTATATTTGTTTTAAAAAATAAATATTAATTATATATCTAAAATTTTAGTGCATAAAGAAGTAGTATCATTTCTTCCCCTTAGTAAAATAGGATAAGAGACATACTTTTCTCATTAAAAAATTTCTCCCTTTTGTGAATAAGAAGGAAAAAGAAACAAGGGATGGGCGTGAAACATCACATTACTAAGAAGGGTTCTCAATCTCAATCTTATAGATGTAAATTCTGAAATCTAAGAAATCCATAAGATTATTTTGAAGATAACCTTAAAAATCTAAGAAATCCAGAAGATATTCAAGAAATCCGTAAAACATCAAATTAAGAAAGTTGCACATTATGCATTCGAGTGAGTTAGCATCCCTAACTCTCTTCTAATACAATCAAATTATTCTTCATTTAATGGTTTAGTGAAAATGTATGTTTGTTGATGCTTAATATCAATAAATTTCAAAAATATGTCATGATTATTCACATGATCTCTAATAAAGTGAGGTCTAATATTATACAATCATAAAGTGTTGCATGTATCACAAAAACATCAAAAAGTATTTAGTATTAAAAAGTATATGTCATAAGAGAATACATCATAAGAGTGCATGAAGGACAACACATTAAGCACCACCAACTTCTTTCTCACAGTTCTAAACATATAAATTATTCAGGTGGTGGTAATCCAAAGTGTCTAAACATAATATTAAGCTGTTGATGGATTTGCTGCATCTCAATTAATATTTGGTCTTGACGTAGTTTAATTCGATCCAGTCGGGTCACTATGGAGTCATCAGATGATGAGGGTGATGATTGTATCGTGGGTGCTACGTCAAAGGGACTAGTAGGAGGAGATAGACTTCCCATAAGTATAGGTGTTTGGGGTTCTCGCTCAGGTGAGGATCAGTTCTCGTAGGTAATTTAGTTCATATACCATTTCTTATAATGCATCTTAATCTTCTTAATAGATTTCTATCAATGACATTGTATCTATCTAACTTCATTATTTCTTCATTTGGTGGAATAACTATTTTGTGTGCATGTATTAATCTAGTTATTAAGCCACGATACAGAAGCATCATATCCTTAGTCGAAAGCTCAATCATGTTTTGCCTCAATAGATATCCAAAATAATAATCATGTCCTGTCTTGATCCAATACATAGTACCTAGTTCCATTTAGCTAATTTCATTATGATGAAATTGTTTAGGGAGTAGAATACTAATTATTATGTGATGAAGTAGTTTAGTGTTGAAGGATAGCATGTGGTCGCAGCTTTTAGGAACAATAGACATATTTGGGTTTCAAGTATGGTACCTAAGGCTTTAGAGTAAATAACCCTTATTGATTCAATGTCTCATTATCCTCTCAAGTAGCAACCACTTCTTTTTTTCAGGGATTCCTATGAGATTGCAAATTAAACTATCCATAATAGCTATATGATGCCCCAAGAGATAATGTAGATACCATATCTTGATCATCTATATGTAAGTTGTAAAATAATTTAATAAGTCTAAGATAGATGGGTTTCACTCATTTGAAGGATAAGAAGGGCATCGAAGTTAACAAACCATTAGATTGGTTTCAAATCTCTTAAATCTTCTAGATCAATATATATACCCTTATGAACATTTCTAAATTCAAAGGTTGAGAATTTTAGGGCATGTTCATGGGTATTAAAGAGTATCGGGTTAAAGATTTCATCTAATCTCTTCTTTCCTTTGTCCCTTGAGGATCTTCTAGGGGCCATTTGAATTACATATATTGCAAGTAAAAAGTAAGATCAAAGAATAGATTAAGAGCAATGTTTAAGAGTTACCTTTGTTGTGATCTCCTAGAGATAGAGATTAATCCTTAAATTTGAAGAGTAAAAAGGTTTCTCTTGAGTTTCTAGAGGAAAGGCAAGGGAAAGGAGAGATAGAGAGAGTTTTAGAAGAGTGTGGAAGACCTTTGGGGCGGTTCTATCGCCTGCCCTAAATGTTGCTTATATAGGCAGAGTGTGGAAGAATTGGTGGTACCACCAATTGAGCGGTTCTATCGCATGTAAATAGTGTATTCTGGTGGTGCCACTGCTAGTCTAGTGGTGCTACCGCTGGTGCACTGTTTTCTATTTTTTTATTTTTATGTACATTATTTCAAGCCTTATTTAACATACAACCTTCAATAATAAACAACTCATTTCAACATATATTTATCATAGCACTTAAATCAACGTAACATCCAAGCCAATGATTTTGAAACTAATATTCAATTATCATCAAAATGTCTTTTTAATAAATTTCAATATAAATATTTTTCATTAAAAACAACTAAGGTTTTTTAGTTCTAGTTTATTTTTGTACTAATATGCTCTATTTATGTATCATCGAAAAATAATTAAGATTAATTATATGATAATGAACCATCAAAAGATTTATTATTAATAATTTTAATTTTAATATATATATATATATATATGTATATATATATATATATATATATATATATATATATATATATATATATATATATATATATATATATATATATATATATATATATATATATATATATATATATTATTGTTTAGGCTAGTGAGTTTGAAAGTGTGTTAGATCTCAAGTCATGTGCCTTGAGCATTTACTTTCAAAATATTATTTAGTATCCTAATCTTTTTAGGAGGCAAACCAACAAGAAAGATTGTTTTAATTTAAGTACCAATTTTACTTGGGTCCCTAGTGAAGAGCTTTATCTAACTTAACTAGAGGTTTTTAGTTGTTTATGGTTCCTTTCGGAACCCAAATTAATTTATATGGACTATACTTTCTAAATGAACACTTGTAAGCTATATGTCCTAATCTACCACAAAAGTTATATTTAATTTTTGGTGGCGAGTTTAGAATAGGTCATTTAATGAAGATTGTTGACTTTTGTTGAGTATTGCCCACAAAGTCTATACCTTATTTCCTATGAACATGACCCTTATTTACAAGGATCATGTTTAAGGATTTATTCCCTATTTTAAAATTTTCTAACGTTTGTTGCAATACAATGATTTCCTTTCTAAGTTCCACTAAAGTTTCGCATTTGGTGCATGAACTATATGATGGTGATGCTTCATGTATTTCTTCAAATTTACTAACTAGTGAATCATACTTTTTCTTAAGTAGTTTATAAGACTTACTAATTTTTCTAAATTCATCATAAAGCTCATGAAAAATATTCAGTAATTCAGTAAAAGAGATATCAAAAGATTCACTTGCCTCGTCATGGATGGCCATGAGAGCATAGTTGGCAACCTCTTCCTTGGTGTGGTCTTCTTCATCCATTGAGCTTGAGTCATCCCAAGTTGCCGAGAGAGCCTTCTTCTTCAATTGTGGACACTCACTTTTGAAATGCCCTAGCTTCTTGCATTCAAAACATATTATATTATCCATTTTTGCTTCGTTTTTATATTAATGATTTTATTATTTTTCATAATTTTTTAATTTTTCTTGTCAATAGTACAATGTCATTATTCTCATCACTCGAGATTTCACTCGAGGAGTCATTTGCAGTTCTTAGTGTCAAGTCCTTCTTGTTCTTTGGAAGGTGTTCATCTTTAGTTCTCAGTGCTAAGTCCTTCATGTTCTTTGGAAGGGGTTCTTCAAGTTCGTCATAAGCTTTACAGCTCAGTTCATAAGTCATAAGTGATCTAATAAGTTCTTTAAGGGGAAAATTATTTAGATCTTTAGTTTCTTGAATTGCAGTAGGATCCCAACTTTTTGGAAGAGATCTTAATATCTTGTTAACAATTTTAAAATTAGAAATTTTTTACCAAGAGCTTTTAGACCATTGACGACATCCATGAACCGAGTGTACATGTTTCCAATGGTCTCACTTGGTTTCATTTGAAACAATTCATAACTATACACTAAAAGGTTGATTTTAGACTTTTAACTCGACTAGTGCCTTCATGTGTGATTTCATGTGTGTGCCGAATATTGTGAGCAATTTTACAAATAGAAATCCGATTAACCCATTTTTATCAAGAGCACAAAATAAAGCATTCATTGCTTTTGCATTTAAAGAAATGGCATTCTTTTCCAAGTCATTTCATTCGTTCATTGGTTTAGAAGACTTTTTAATTTCTCAATGATGTGCCATAAATCAAAATCCATAGAAATTAGAAAAATATACATCTTTGTTTTCCAATACATATAATTTGTCTCATTAAACCTAGGTGGACGTGCAATGGAATATCCTTCGTTCATGTCAAACGAAGTCATTTACTCACTTGGGTGTTAGTCCAATGAGTAGAACTTCGCTCTGATACCAATTGTTATGATCAATTTGCACTAAGAAGGGGGGTGTGTGAATTAATGCAAGTGCTGAAATCTTAGTTTAAAAAAAAATTATTTGAAGTAAAATCAGAAATTGGAAGTGTTTTGTTTAATTTGAATACGTGAGGAATTAAACTATGAACATGCTAAGTTGCTATCTTGCTTAAATAAAACTTGAGTAGAAATAGATAATCTCAAAAAGTAAAGTTAGAAGGCTCATAGTTTATAGTGGTTTGGCCAAAACTTGGCCTACATCTACTTTTCAGAGTCCTCCTTAAGGCCTGCCGGTGTCCACTAATGATCTTCTTCGGGTGAAGATCAAACCCTTACACTTCTCATTCTCTCTTTTTCACAAGTTAAATAGAGGAACCTTAAAAGTATTTCACTTACAACTCACAAGAGAGATTCTTAAGACTTTTACAAGGAATACAACACTTTCTTTTTCTTGCACACTTTTAGCATACTTTTCTTCTTAGTTTTCTTGCTATCAATGCAAGAAAACTTGAGGCATTTATAGACCCAAATTGGCCTTAGAAAATAGAGCAAAAAATTCAAACGTATCCGAAAATCCAAGTATGGGCGGTACAACCACTGGCACCAGCGGTACTACCACTGAAAGCTTCCTTGAAAATAGGATGGTGATGGTACAACCACTAACTTGGGTGGTACGATCGTCGACTTGAGTGGTACAATTGCCACCCATCGACGGTACTATCGTCGGAAATCCTGGAAAGGTGTTTTCTACACTTTTCTATTCCTGGCTTATACCTTTAGTTGACCCCTTCTTGAGTCAGCCAAATGAGCTCAGCCTGAGCTCAACCCAAACCCAAAAGTGGATCCGGTTTGTCTTACTTGAGTTAATTTGGATTCCTTCTAAACTTAACTCAATTAGGACTCAAAACTAACTATGACTCAATGATAACAATCGTACAAGACCATCAAGTTCCATAATTGGCCTAACCCCCAGCAATCTGGCAACCTTTGATAATCTTCCGACGAGTCTTATGGTCTTCTTTCGATGATCTCTGGGCGTGTTCCCAGTGAGTTTCCTGATCCCCTTCAGCGAACTCCTAGCGAACTCCCGGTGAGCTCCCACTGCATCGTCCGAACCTTGGCCTAACGCCCGAACTTGATTCTGGCCCAACATCTGGTTGTAACTCATTTTCTCCATCGTAGTTAATCCTGTATTACTTTCTCTGACATATATGTTAGATCAACAAACCATCAATTGATTTCATCATCAAAATCCAAGATTCAACAAAGAAAATAAAGATAGAGGATAAGAGATGACCAAGACAATAATGCCACACGTCAGTTAAAGTTGTAACTGAATAGTGAACAATGGGCTGAGTTATTTGTTGGAGCTACTAGCCACTCGTAAATGTTGCTTTTATTCTGGCCGTAGACCAAGGATGCCTTCATGCTCAAATCCTTGACAAGAAAAGAGTCAGGAAAGAATTCACTAAAGGTCTTTTTTTGTTTGCAGAATTGAGAAATGAAAATGAGATTTCTTTTAATGTGTGGTGCACATAGAACATCATTGAGTTTAAAAATGATGGTGTGTGAAGTAAGCATTGTGGAACTAATATAAGTAATAAAGATCCATTTACCATCACCGATGATAATGTCTTCATTTTCATCATAGTTATTATGGATGGACAAATTCTATGGATCAAAAGTGATATGATGAGAAGTGCTAAAGTCCATGATTCAATTATATTGATTAGTAGGCAAAATAGTAATGAGACTCACCTAATGCCAATTTAATGGAGCAAGAAATCTGGGTTGAGACTAACAGACTTTTACGGAGTGTTTGACTTTATCACATAGTTGGTATACGACTCATTATTGGTTTGTGTGGGCAGGATGCCATGGCTAATGGGATGAAAATGTTGAGGATGTGGATGAGGGGAGATTTGTTTAGTGCCCATAGGTTCAGGAGGCAACTTCAAACCTTTATGGATGTTCTTGTTATACTGGTTGCTTTTCCTCTTATCTTTTTGACTGACTTGAGCTGTGATGATTGGTCTTGGCAACCTATCTTCACACTTTAAATATGTTTCATAGTCAATCGACTTGTCATAGAGTTCTTCAAATGACATTGGTGAATCACGTGCCCGAATTGCTATTTGTTAGTTCCTTGAACTCATCTCCTAAGCCATTGAGGGTGTAGACGATGACTTCCTCATCACTGAGGGAATGATATATCAAAGCCAGGGCATCGATGATAACTTTTATATTTTGTAGATAATTAGCAATAGTACCTCCCTCTTGTTTTATTTTCATTAGACTCGAAAAGAGACCGAGCATGCGAGTATGCGAGTAATTTGCTAATGTAGTTTACAACTTGCATTATTCTTCTGCAGCAGTAGCACATGAAGATATGAGTAGAGCGATGGATCCAACGACTAAGGCTTGAATTGCCTAGAGAATGAGACGATCTTGGCATAGCCATAGTTTATGGGCTGAATTTGGTATTGGACTAGGTTCTCTAGGAATGTTGATCATTACTGGTGGGCAATTGAGAGAGTTGTCGACATAGCCTAGTAAATGATAGCCAAATAGAAGATTAGAAAATTATGTATGCCAAGATATATAGTTGTCGTCTTTAGATAATTTAAAGGAGATGAGAGATGCAACATTGATGGAAATAAGGCTTATATGTTGAGATGTGCTAGGGTTCCCTACAGGGACAAAAACTGAAGCGTCAGAGGTAGACGAAGAAGACATTCTGAGAAGATGTACCAATTTGAGGGATCAAGATGGGAGGCTGTGACAGATCGATTGGGAATCACTTCTTGGGTTGTACTATATGATTTGGTTCGACAGCATGTGGGGTACTAAGCAAAGTTATTGTGGTTGTGGAGGTGGAGGTGTTGGTGTCTTGACTGCCTCCTAGAGCAGGCAAGATCATAGCCGCCAAAGGAGGAGAAGTAGCAGTAGATCTTAGCAGATATGAGCAGAGAGCTATTAGCAAATAGCGCTTCATCGTTGAAGGGGAGCGGTGGCCATTTGCTTAGTGGAGATCAGGCATTGGTAAATCGCCATGAGGAGGAGGTCTTTGCTTCATACTTGTTGTCGGATGTGATTGTGCCGCACGTAGAGTATTAAGCAAGGCAAAGAAGCTGCAGTTTTGCAGATCTTACGATGGGAGATCTAAGCAGTGAAGAACTAGTCCTCACGTTAGGTTCACCAGGAAGTTGGCTATTGGAAGCTCTCCTGCTTTTACTGTGGGAGTTCTTATAGCCTCATATATGGGATGAAGCGCTAATGAAGAGGGAGGTAGTACTGACGCCAACAAGAAGGAGGAGGCAACACTGACGAAGATGAAGGCAGTTCTAGGGAAAAAAGGTGGGGGTGGGGCGATGGGAGTGCGGGCGCTCTAGGTAGGTAGAGTGCCATGCGATGAGGAGGGGCAACCCTCTTCTATTGGAGGGGAGAAACTCGAGGAAGGAACTCCACTGGAGGTTTACCAAAGAAGGAAGTGGACTGATAACTGTTGAATCTCATATTTTAATGATGAAACTAATTAATAAAGTTATGATATAATGTGTGTATGAAATGACGTAGGACTAGCTTCGATCAAGGAGAGGCAAATTGATTAAAGCAGAAAATTATTGGGCCAGAGTGGAATATGTCAGAAAATTGGTCGACGTAGTGGCAGAAAGCTTCGTGCCGTGAGTTCGGGCATTGGGCCATAAGGATCAAATATTGCACCAAGGAGATTGGATGTTGTGGAGGTCAACATGCCGATTGAAAAATACGCCACAAGAAATGATGATGTGTCGAAGGGTGGAACGAAGCACCAAATGAACCAATGACATGCTGAACAACATGTGTTTCATGCTTTGTAATAATTTGTCTAGATCGAATTAGTTTAGATTTTTAATTGAGTTGGTTTTGAATGTAATTAGATCAACTCAATTAAGGGGCTATTGAGCCTTAATTGGGATAGATTTTGGCATATTAGAAGGCCCATTTTAGTGACCTAAAGTCAGGTGGTGGTATCACCCAGAAGACGGTCTCCAAGAAGACACAATCTCCGAGAAGACACAGTCTTCGAGACTATGTCAAGCAGTGGTACCACCCATACACAATCTCCTAGATTGTGTCAAGTAATACCACCACCCAGGCTAGTGGTACTATCGCTAGTGCCTAGTGTTCGAGGTTGTCAGGGGGCGGTAGTATCGCCCATTAATAGCAATGGTACCGCCAGCACTTCGGAAACCTTAAGAATTTAAATTTTGGCTCCATTTTTTAAGTCATTTGTGACCTATAAATACCCCACTATATTAGGCGATGGTACTGCCCAGGTTGACGGTACTACTGCTAGTGCCCAGTGTCTGAGGCTATCATGGGGCGATAGTATTGCCCATTAATGGCGGTGGTACCGCCAGCACCTCGGAAACCCCGAGGATTTGAATTGTCTTTATTTTGAAGTCATTTTGGGCCTATAAACACCCCACTCATTCTTGCTGGAGGAAGTAATAATAGAGATAAAAAAACTTGTGATTCTAAGTGTGGAAACATTGTTGTAATCTTGAGAGTTCCCCTCTTCTTGAAAGTTCAGATTTCATTCTAAGGGAGGGTTGAGGTTTGTAAAGGTTGTCTCCTAAACCTGTGAAAAGGAGAAAGGATTGTATAAGGGTAGTTGATCTTCACTCATTGAAGGAAGATCAATAGTGGACACTGATGGCCTCGATGGAAGAAGAATCATGAGTGGACGTAGGTCACGTGGATCGAACCACTATAAAGTTGGTGTGCCTTCTATTCTTTATTGTTTACTTTGCAAATTGCTTTACTTGCTCATTACAGTCTTAAGAACGTTTCCAAGTTTAAACACTCTCTCAATACAAGCTTTATCGAATGAATTTTCAAATCAATGAAAGTTTTTCAAAAGCACTAATTTACTCCCCTCGTAGTGCCAATTCGATTAGCCACATTTTTCTCAATTGGTTTAACACCCAAGAGAGAGTAAATAGCTTTTTTCGGGAATCAAGAGGGTCTTTCTATCACTCGTCCTCCTATGTTCAATGGGACAGATCACATTTATTGAAAAAATGAAATGAAAATTTTCTTGCTTTCTATGGATTTCGATTTATGGCATATTGTTGAAAGATGTTTTGAAAAGTCTTCCAAATCATGAATAAATAGAATGATTTGGAAAAGAAGATTCTCTTTGAATGCTAAAGCGATGAATGTTTTATTTTGTGCTCTTGATAAAAGCGAATTTAATCGGATTTCCATATGTGAAACTGCACATGAAATTTGGCACACACTCAAAGTCACACACACAAAGGCACTAGTAGAGTCAAAGAATCAAAAATTAATCTTTTAGTACATAGCTATGAGTTGTTTCATATGAAACCAAGCGAGACCATTGGAGATATGTACACCCATTTTACGGATATCGTCAATAGTTTAAAAGTGCTTGGTAAAAGTTTTTATAATTTTGAACTTGTTAACAAAATACTAAGATCCCTTCTAAAAAGTTGGGATCCTAAAGTAACAACAATACAAGAAGCAAATGACTTAAATAATATTTCGCTTAAAGAACTTAGATGACCTACAAAATGACATGTATAGCACATGATGAACTTGAGAACAACCTTCCAAAGAATATGAAGGATTTAGCACTGAACACTAAAGATGAATCTTCAAGCGAAAGCCCAAGTGATGAGGATAATGACATTGAACTTTTGACAAAAAAAAACTTAAAAATTTATGAAAAGAAACAAAACTCATAAAAATAAAAATGAACTTAAAAAGAATAAATAACTTGCTATGAATGCAATTGGTCGGGTCACTTCAAAAGTGAATGTCCTCAACAAAAGAAAGAAGAAAGTGCTCAAAGCAACCTAGGATGACTCAAGTGCATCCGAAGATGAGGAGCCAACCAACAAGGAAGAGGTTACAAATTATACATTAATGACATTTGGCAGCGAGATATGTAACTCAAACAAATCTTCCTTATCTTATGATGAATTATTCAATGCATTTCATGACTTGTTTGATGATTTTAAATTAGTTAGTAAAAAGTATCAATTGTTAAAAAAGGATCATGCTTCTCTTTCTAGTGAATTTGAAAAATTAAAAAAATGAGTATGATGATTGTATGTTAGCTCCTAGCACTAAGTGTGAAGAGTTAGATACACTTAAGAAAGAAAATATTTTACTATAAGAAACTTTAGAAAAATTTAAAATGGTAATAAATCATTAAACATGATTTTTATTAATAAGGTTCATGTTCATAGAAATGAAGAAATTGGCTTTGTGAGTAATACTCAACAAAAGCCAACTATCTTTCATTAAAGGACTCACATTACATGTTTCATTCGAAAATAAATATATTTTTTATGATGAATTTGGACATTATGCCTATATATATTCATTCAAAATGCATAGTCTGCACAAATTAGTTTGGGTTCCTGAAGGAACTATGAATAACTCAATGCCAATAGTTAGGATAGGTAAATATATTTATGAGAAACCCAAAGTTAAATAGGTACCAGAGATCCAACACACTTTACATAGCTCACTAGCCGAAATAACAATAATATATATCTTGATGATTTCCATATTGCTTTCATTTGTTAAACAATGATGTAATGCTTTTGTATGAAAGACTATGGCATCACACAAATTGAAACTAAAAGGGAATGTTTTTTTTTTAATTTCTCTATCCTATCGAGTTTTGAATAAAAGATTGAAAAATCTATTTATGTCATTTTGAATCTCTTGAAAATGATTTTGATGATTTGATTATTTAAATTTGAATGAGTTTTATTCAAATCATACACTTGATACTTAAAATTTTTATATGAATCAAGATTTTTTTATTAATTAATTTCATAAGATTTCTTTTTATTATTTAAGAGGAGATTTGTTAAGATGAATCATGTCTTTTGGTATTCATGAATTACTCTTTCTTTATCTTTCATATAAATATCTTTCATATCATGATTTCATATGACTCCTTTGTATTTATGTTTATATATCTCATGTTATGATTAGAACATTAATGCAAAAGAAATCAAAAGTGCTAGCTTGAATGTTAAACTAAGGCATGTTAAATCTCTCTAATGCATAAATTTTTCTATATACATTTTCGGATCATTATCTTGATTATTCGGTTTTATGACTCAAATTCTCATTTTAAATCAAGATCGTTTCCTATCATTTCTTCTATTTACAAAAGAAGAGATTTGTCAAAAATGACTCACAGTCTTTTGGCATTCATGATTTGATATTTCATTTTTGATGATTGAAATATTTATGTAAATTTATCTTTGTTATTAATATTTATCATGATTTGAAAATTGATGAAGCAAAATCGTTAGTTTGCACTTCTCAAAAGAGAAGAAAGAATTTACTAGTTGCACATCTAAAGAATGCAAAAATTGGTAACTTGCATAGCTCAAAAATTTTTGCTAGCTTGCATATCACAAAGGGAAGTAAAGAATTTGTTAGCTTGCACATAGCAAGAAGAAGCAAAATCGCTAGCTTGCACTTCTCAAAAGATAAGAAAGAATTTGCTAGTTGCACATCTCAAGAATAGCAAAAATTGCTAATTTGCATAACTCAAAATTTTTTGCTAACTTGCATATTTTAAAAATTTGATAGTTACACTTTTCTCATTTTTGTTGATGATAAAGGGGGAGAAGATATGAACATTTAAAATTTGAATCATGTATGCAATGATGTATTTTGAAATTATGATTATACATGATACAAGCAATGATAAATACTTATAATTTACTAAATTCAAAGTTTCTATCAATATGACATATTGATAGGGGGAGTTTAGTTAAACTCTATCATCAATTGGTTGTCATCATCAAAAAAATAAGAGATTATTGAATCTTAGATTTTTGATGAGAAAATCAATTGATAACGTTATAATCTAACGTGTGTATGAAGTAACACAGGACTAGCATCAATCAAGGAGAGGCAAATTGATTAAAATAGAAAATTATTGGGCTGGAGCGAAATATGTTAAAAGATTGGTCGACGTGTCGATAAAAGGCTTCGTGCCATGAGTTCGGACATCGGGCCAAAAGGATCAAATATTACACCAAGTTGATTGAATGTTGCAGAGGTCAACATGTCGATTAAGCAATACACCACAAGAAAGGATGTTGCGCCACCGAATGGACCAATGACATATTGAACAATATGTGATTCCTGCTTTATAATAATTTATCTAGATCGAAGTAGGTTTGAGTTCTAATTGAGTTGGTTTTGAATGTAATTAAATCAACTCAATTAAGGGGCAATTGGGCTTTAATTGGGGTTGATCTGGGCCTATTAGAAGGCTCATTTCAGTGACTCAAAGTCAAACCAAGTGGTGGTATCACTCGAATGATAGTCTCTAAGAATACACGATTTTCAAGAATACACAATCTTTGAGACTATGTTAGGCGGTAGTACTACTTAGGCTGGCTGTACTACCGCCAGTGCCCAGTGTCCGAGGCTGTTAGGGGCCGATAGTACCATCCATTAATGATAGTGGTACCGCTAGCACCTCGGGTACCTAGAGAATTTAAATTTTAGCTTCATTTTTGAAGCCATTTGGGGCCTATAAATACCCCACTCTTTTTTCTTGAGGAAGTAAGAATAGATTAAAAAAACTTATGATTCTAAGTGTAAAAATGTTGTTGTAATCTTAAGAGTTCCCCTCCTTTTGAAAGTTTAGAGTTCA
Organism: Ensete ventricosum; assembly: GCA_029747655.1. Taxonomy (NCBI): domain Eukaryota; kingdom Viridiplantae; phylum Streptophyta; class Magnoliopsida; order Zingiberales; family Musaceae; genus Ensete; species Ensete ventricosum. Next base: position 31,854,755 of record JAQQAF010000003.1, on the reverse strand, counting down.
TTCTAAGGGAGGGTTGAGATTTGTAAAGCTTGTCTCCTAAAACTGTGAAAATGAGAAAGGGTTGTAAAAGGGTAGTTGATCTTCACCTATTGAAGGAAGATCATTATTGGACTCTGGTGGCCTCGACGGAAGATGAATCGGGAGTGGACGTAGGTCACGTGGATCTAACCACTATAAAATTGGTGTGCCTTCTCTTCTTTGCTGTTAACTTACTTTACAAATTGTTTTCAAGTTTAAACACTCTTTTGATACAAGCTTTATCGAACAAATTTTCAAATTGATGGAAGTTTTTCAAAAGCACTAATCCTTCCCCTCCCCGAACCCAACCCCCCCCCCCCCCCCCCCCCCCCCTCTCCTCGTCCTCGTCCTCGTCCTCTTAGTGCCGATTAGATCCTAACAATAACAGGTTTACATCGACAATGATGGGTGCGCTACTATAGACATGGAAGCAAGAGGTGAAGCCGGGTGTTTGGGTATCATGATGCAGTGTGAAATGTCTTTGCTATTTGTAGTGAAGTCGGTTGCCAAAAGCGCTCTAGCTTGGTTATAGAAGCTCTAAGATCCACAGATCTGGGCAGCTCTTGATGGGATAAAGGTGCGTCCTAGAGGAGGATGGCTTCTATTGCGAGTGGTGCTTGTGGCAGTTGACAACGAGGCACCAATTGGCAATAGGTTGTAGCGATGATGTGAAGTCCACCGTGGATTATTGTCGCCATGGGCAGTTGGACGATGCGGATGCGATGGTGTTCGTCGACTATGAAATCTGCTAGTGCAGAAGAACCAGGGGTAGCGGGAAAGATCAACAGTTGAGAAGTGTACCGGTGCAAATTGGGCCTAACAATATGTTGAAGCACAGATTTTGATGATGAAATCAATTGATGAATTTATAGACTAATATGATTTTAAGATAAGTGAAGCAAGAAATATTTCAATCACAAATACAAATCATCATTGGGCAAATTATCGAAGTAGGAGAATCAGACGTTGGACCGGAGAAGTATCATATCAGTCGGGTTAGAGGATTGGTCGACATGCTAAAGGATGTGCTAGGAAATCTTCGATCGACATCTCATGCACAACAAAAAATAAAAATAAAATCAGATTTTCCAAAGTCATTGTGCGATGATTAGTGCGTGAAAAAATCGCAAAACCAAAAGCCACACGTATCATGTGAGATATATTACCTAGGGAGATCGTATATCCCTAAAATGCACTTATTAATATCAACCTCAACTTTATCATTCCTTCCTCGTATATCCCTAAAATGCACCTATTAAGATCAACCTCAACTTTATCATTCATTGCCCAGCGACATCCCCTTCCTTCCTCCTCACCCACTGCCGGTGCTGCCATCAGCACCACCCCTACCCCCTCTGTAGCCCCAAAGAGCAGTGAGCAAGACTCTTGAGGGAACCTCTGCACATCACCTCCGTGATATCACATCACAGTGGGATCAAGTCGTTGATAGCGCAACACGAATCACGCAGGTCTGCCGTATCGCCCGCGGGTGTATCAAGACGACCACCGCGGGGCTATCGGGAATCGAATTCGGGCAGTTCAGCCAGTGCGATGTCTCCATTCCTTACAAGATCAGCACCAACGTGGACTGCTCCAACGTAAACTGAGAGCCTGGATCCATGTACATACATATATAAATAAAGGTTGGAAGCCATCAGGCCTCTGCAACAGAAGAACAACGAGCCGTGCTCCTCGTTTCTTCTGCGCCGTGGACTTGTCCGAATCGTGGGTGAACTTGTGGATGATGCAGCACTTATTCTGAGTTCAAAGATCACACGCAATCAACCTGTCTTCCTCGCCTCGGTAGGAGCCCAAGAAAAGAAGGAAAGGAGGATGCACTCATTACTTTTGCTGGAAGCTAAGCGATGGCGTTGAGGAAGGTGGTAGTGACGCAGATGATGATCATGGCGACCCAGCGGCGCATGAGGTAGAACCTTGTCCGCTGCTCCCTCACTAGGCTCTCGAGCACCGGTTGGAGAACGACCGCCATCCCGGCCCTCGTCGCCCTCCTCTCCCATCCGGACTCACAGCTCCAGGAGCAGAAGGCCTCCCCTTCTTCCGCCTCCCCGGTTGCTGCCTCTTCCACAAGTTGCTGCAGCAGCAGCGGATCCTCCTCACTACGGTCGATTTCTCGCTTGAAGACGCCGCAATTTCCAGGGAGCTTGCCCCACCGCCTCGTCCCGCTCCAGGAGGGTTGGCGAGCACAGCTGGTTGGCGAGGTAGAAGGCGAGCGACCGCGCCAATGACGAGTGGGACAGCACGGTAGCGTAAAGCAAGCTTGCCAGCGCCGACTCCTCCGCGTCCCAGTACGCCTCTGCCTTTATCTGTGCCCAGATCCACGACTCCGCCGGCGGAAACATTGGGATCATTGACTGTGTGCCCTGGTGGTGGTGACGCCACCTTCTCCTCCTCGCTAACTTGCTGCAGTCGCTGCAGCAATAGTGTCTCCACGAGAAAAACAGATAAAAAATATAAGGATATAAATAATTAGTTATTAAAAAAAAAATTCACTTATATAAATATATTATGAGTACTATCTTAAGTATATGAGTAATTAATAATTGAATCATAATTCAGTATATAATAACATCAATAATTTTTACATGAAAAAATTACTTCAATATAGATAAAAATCATGGGATCCTTATGGTCCAAATCAAAATCTTTAGTATGAAAATATTATTCACAGTACCAAAGATCTATACATAAATTTGTTTCACAATAAATTCAAAACACACAACTCAAATACTCTGTCAAATAGAGACATAAATAATAAAGGGTAGTTAAGATTAGAAAATGTTTACCACATCCAAACACAATTCCTCACAAAAAAAATCAATCAAATCAAATCATAAGTTTTAAGAAATATTATATCAAGTATAATTACAGTAAAGTATTAAAACTACCTCTTAAAGTATTATCTTTCATTATTCATATTTAATTTAGTACGAATGCTCAATGATGTGTTAATAACCTTAGTAGTATCCATGTAACTGTTTAAGTTTGATTAATAAAAATTTTATTATTTATTTACTTAATTTATAATCTTAAAAATATCAATTCATCATCAAACTTATTTCAATTTCTTGGGACATACTCTTAGCCACATAAAGATTCATTTATAGAACCAAAAATAATATCATAAATATAAATTTGAATAATAAAAAATATTTTTAAAATATTTAATAAATAATATGATGTCGATCTTGCCTTTTAAAAATTTTATTTTAAATAAAAAAAGATACCTTGTTCATCTAAAAAATAAAGCCATTAAGAAAAATACTTTTGGCATCCACTTGAAATAATTTAAAAAATTTTAAACATTCATAAGCAAGAAGGATCCTTATGGCTTCAAGTTAGCCACAAAAGTGAAAGTTTCATAATCTATACCTTCTTATTTGAAATATTTTTACCACTAATCTAACCTTATTTTGAACCATGATATCTTGTTAATCTCGCTTATTTTTAAAGACTAATTTAGTGCAAATCAAACATCCAAACTTTATTTTTTTCAAATTGATTTAACTTTTTATTCATTACTGAGACCCATGAATCATCTTTGAGAGCATCATCAATATATTTTGGCTTAATTTGAGATAAAAAGATAGTATTTATATAAATATTTTTTAACGAAGAATGAGTTTGAATACTTTTTTATATATCTCTAATATTAGTTCTTTAGGACATGCATCTATATACTTCCATTCCTTATGTAAGATTCCTTTATAAGTAGATATAACTAAGTTACTTTGGCAAGAAAAAATCTCATTCAAATTTAAATTATCAAATTCAAAATTATCATCAAAATTTTCTTAACTTTGAGAGATTCATTAAAGGTAACATCAATAGATTCCTCAATAACCATGGTTCTCTTATTGAAAGCTTGATAAACTTTAGAGATAGAAGAATATCCTAGAAAAATACCTTTATCAGATTTTTCATCAAATTTTTCTAAGGCATCATTTTCATTTAAAATAAAATATTTATATCTAAAACTCTAAAATATGAAATATTAGGTTTTTTATTGTTCTATAATTTGTAAGAAGTTTTAGATAGCTAATGTCTTATAAAAACCCTATTCATGACATAGTATATTGTGTTAATAGCTTTGGTCTAAAAGTATTTGAGTAGACTATGTTCATAAAGTATAGTTCTTGCCATCTCCTGTAAGGTCATATTCTTTTTTTCAACAATCTTATTTTATTATGGATTTCTTAGAGTAGAGAAATTATGGTCATACCCATTCAAATTATAATTTTTTTAAAAATCATGATGTTTTAAATTCACCACCACGATCACTACGAATAGAAAAAATCATAAAACCTTTTTCATTTTAAACTTGTTTATAAAATTTGATAAAATATTTAAAATAATTATTCTTATGTGCCAAAAAGTATGTCTAAATATATCTACTATAATCATCAATAATCATAAAAATATATTTGTTACCTCCTAGTCTTATGATATCAATGGGTCCAAATAAATTCATGTAAATTAGTTGTAATAGTTTAGATGTACTCTTTTGGTTTTTAGGTTTGAACCTATTCTTTATTTGTTTTCCTAATTTATAAATTTTATCTTTAATAAATTTAATTCTAGATATTCCTCTTACAAGTTATTTTGTTTCAATTCGTGAGATTAATTCTATACTATCATGCTCTAGTCTCCTATGCTAAAGCCATACATCATTATTTAAAACTGAAAAGTAATTTTCATCATAAAAGCATTAAGATCAATAGTATAAATATTATCACTTCTTAAAGCAATCATAGTTTTATTTTTATTTAATATTTCTATAATACAAGCATAAGATTCAAATTTAACATTGTATCTCTTATTACAAAGTTAACTAATATTTATTAAGTTATATTTCAACCATCTACCAAAAGTACATCTTCATATTTAATTTATTACTAATATTTTCAATGCCAATGATTTTTTTCATTATTGTTGTCTCCGAAAATAATATATTGTCTATCTTGGCTAGTGAGCTTTGAAAATTGTGTTGAATTTTCGATCATATGTCTTAAGCATCTATTATCAAGATACAATCTTTTGCTCATAACTTTTGTTTGGAGACCTTCATACAAGAAAGAGAGGTTTACTTTAGGTACCTATTTAGCTTAGGTGTTAGATTTATCTTTTTTGACTTTTGGCATAAAATCACTTATAATTACTTTAGCAACCTAAATAGTTTTATGATAACTATACTCTTAAGAGAGCATATATAAGTATAATAACCAAATTTTTTACAAAAATTATATTTAACTTTAGGAGAAATATGTAGTGTGGATCTTTTTATAAATTTTGTTGACTTTTGATGAGTGTTAGTACTCACAAAGCCAATTATTTCTTTTATTAATACATAACTTTAGTTCGAAAGAATCATATTCAATAACTTATTTTTAATTTTATTTTTTTCTAATGTTTATCATAATAATATATATTTTTTTAAAGTGATTCTAACTATTCACATTTAGTATAATATTTTGACATATAGTTGTCATACTTATTTTTAATTCATCAAATTCACTAATAAGAGAGACATGATCCTTTTTTAGTAAATTATATTTTTTTACCAATATTTTTAAGTTCATCATATAAATCTTGAAATACTTTAAGTAATTCATTAAATGATAAAAATATTTTGAGAGAGTTAAATACATCATCATTGAAGATAATTAAGGCATAGTTTGCCACTTCTTCATTGATTTGTTTTTCAACTTCTGAGTTACTTGATTCATCCTACGTTGCTTTGAGTGTTTTCTTCTTTTTCTGAATTGATAAATTTTTTTTCAATTGTGAATACTCATTTTTTAAATGTCATGACTTTTTATACTTATTACATATGACTTCATCTTTCTTGGGCTTATTTTTATTTTTATTTTCTCATCTTGTAAGATTTGTCTAATTTCTCCTCATGAACTTTTTTAATCTTCTTGTAAGGAGTGTCATGTCATCATCATCATTACTTGAACTTTTGTTTGAGTAGTCGTCTTTGAATTTAAAGGCAATATCCTTCATGATATTTGAAATTTTTTCCTCTTCTTCATCATATGCATTATAGGTCATTCAAGATCCTATGAGTTCTTCAAGAGAAAAAAATTATTCATGTTCTTAGCTTCTTAGATTGATGTTGCCTTAGGATCTTGATTTTTTGGAAGAGACCTTAAAATCTTACTCACCAATTCAAGATTGATATAATTTTTATCAAGAGCTTTTAAATCATTGATAACATATGTAAAACTGGTGTATATGTTACAAATGGATTTGCTTGGCTTCATTTTAAATAATTTGTAATTATGAACCAAAAGATTAATTTTAAATTCTTTTACTTTCTTTGTGCTTTCGTGAGTAACTTTGAATGTGTACCAAATGTCATGTGTGGTGTCACAAGTAGAAACTTGATTGAACTCATCTTTATCTAAAACATAAACTAAAACATTCAATAGGTTTAACATTTGAATAAAATATTCTTTTTTCAAAATTGTTCCATTCATCCATCGATTTAGAAGATTTTTAAAGACCAAACTCGATGATATTCCATAAATTAAAATTCATAGAAAGTAAAAAAACCTTATTATTCTAGTTTTTATAGTTCATCCTATTGAACATAAGAGGACGAGTGATGAACTCTCTTATTTGCTTGAAAAAAACCATTAGATCTCTCTTGAGTGTTAATCCAATTGAGAGAACCAGACTTTGTTACTAATTATCAGGATCGTAATGGCACTAAGAGGGAGGGGGAAGGGCGAATTAGTGATATAGTAATTTTTAATCGATTTTAAAGCTTGATTAATAAATTTGTATCAAAGACATGATTAACAAAAAATATGAGTATGGATTGCAAGTAAAGTAAATGAGTATGCAACAATAAGTCAAAAGCAAGAGAAGGAATACAAATCGATTTATAGTGGTTCGATCTTTTTGACCTACATCCATTCCCGATTCCTCTTCCCTCGAGGCTACTGCCCTTTATTACTGATCTTCTTTCCAATGAGCGAAGATCAACTACCCTTGTTATAATTTTTTTTATTTTTAATAGGCTTGGGAGAGAATCTCTACACTCACTCTTTTATAATATCTCTCATCTTTAACAACTTAGAATCACCTCTAAACTCAAAGAAAAAGGAAGAGACTCAAATGATGTTCAAAGAGAGTGGTACAATTTGTCACCAACTCAAAATTTGATACTTCATTAATCAAGCCTCAATGAGATATTTATGGGCCCTAAGAGGCTTAAGAAATAGAGCCAAAAAATATAAACCCCCGAAATTTTAGGGTACGAGTGGTACTACCACTAATACATGACAATATTATTGATGTAACTTTTGACATCACAATTTTAGACATTTAAGCGATATTACCATCATAATTTTTGAATTTTGGGTGGTGCTACTACCACCCTAGGTGGTGCCATCGTCGGTATATGTGTACCATTATTAGCAACACTGACAAGCATTGTTTGTACTTGTCGGTTGACTCAAGCAGTACGATCGCCTAGGCTTGGCCATACCACAACCTAAGCCTGATCACATAGGCTTGGTAGTACCATCGCCTAAGCTTATATTAGGCCACTGGTTTGGTCTTTTAACAGACTCAATTTGATATGAGTTCAAGCTCATTGACTTTTTTGATAAGTTGGTATGGTTTTGGCCCAGCACCAATTCAATTTGACATAGAAAATTCTTGATCAAGACTTTAACAATCCAACCACATATTCAATATAATTACAAAATTTTCAGCATGTTGTATGCCATTCTAGCATGTTATTCAATCTTTTGATATTTCATCTGAACCTCCGACATATTATCATTTCCTTTGATATATCGTTTGGATTATCCGCATGTCGACTTTCCCATGATATTGATCTTTTGGCGTAATACCCGATCCTTCCGGCATTATGACCAAACTTATAGTATGAAGACCAATCTTCGACATGTTAATCAATTTTTTAGCTCGACATCCGATATTCGACATGATACTTGTTTAACACAATATCCAATTCTCTTATTTTTGACAATTTACTATATGATGATTCATGTCCATGATCAAAGTATTTCCTACATTATTTATGTTAAAAGCATATTAATCTATAAACTTATCAATTTATTTCATCATCAAAATCCATGATTCAATAAAATCATCCACGGCATGTATCATTTTAACTTCTGTCTTAAGATTTGGTTTCTAAATTTTTCTTTTGATTTTTTATCTGATCTACCTTTATATGAAAAATATACTTTTTAAATTTACTTGAAGATTTAACTTTTTGTTTATAAACAAAAAAAAAACTCATTAATTCATTTACACATGAGTAGCCTTTAAGATGGTTCTAGAATGGATGGTTTCGATTTTTCAAAACAAAAAATCAGAATCAAACCAAATAGGGCAGTTATAGAACTGGAACAGTGATTCCTATTCCAATTTAAGTTTGAACCATTAATATTTAATTAAAAATTAGAATATAAAAAAATAATTTTATTTCTAAGATTTTAAATGGATGTATAATGACTGGAATGATATTATAAATATTGATAAAAATAAATTTATAAAATTTTCAATCGATTTTTAGTATTAGGGGTTCTGATCATCCATTCGGTTGATATACCAAATAAGAAAAAGATATTGATGTGGATGATCTCTTGGTTCTATTTTTCCATCTTAGTCTAATCATTGATGTCTGTTTGAGCTTCCACTTATTTAGGAATCATACTCAAAACAAGTTTCATTTAGGATGCATCCCCCCACGCCGAAGGCTTATTTCGCTTTTACTTTTGATACTAAAATTGTTAATATTTGTTTCGCCACTAGGGTGATAAATCTCTTGAATTTTTTAACTTTACAATAATAATTTCTATCTCTTTCATATTCTACTACACCTAGTAACTTGATCTATAGATGAAGAATTTTCAGAGATAATTTGTTATCTATTATAGTTTGCACGATAATGATTATTTTTTATTTTTTTTAATTTTATCGTTAATATCAACTTATATTCATAAATTTTGATAACAAATATTTAAATAATTAGTTAAATAATCTATTCTAGTATGAGGATCAAAAACACAAGAAAAAAGAAAATTGGTGGAATATCGAGAAAATAATTTGTCCATTTTGATTTTATTACCATGATAGTCATACTTAAATCATGATCATATTGATACTCTTCTAAAGCACCAATAATATTAATAAAAATAATTAAAATTTATGTGCACTATGATAATAAACACCTAATAAAGTATATGTGGCATCATTAATTTTTTTAATATTTTAAAAAATTTTAAAAAATTTCAACAAATATTTTAATGTTAATGATATAAACTAACTTGTCAAGCATTATTTACAATAAAAGTTTATAATAAATTTTTTTATATTTAAAAGATTCATTAAGTAATAATTCATAGGTAAAATTTTATTGGATAAAATGTATCGAGAAAATATTTTGGGTCTTTTCTCATTTAATTTGTAAAATATAGCCCACTCTTGCAGTTGACTCCATAAGAATGAAATTGCTTACTTAATTGAAAGAAAAAAAAAGTTGAGAGATTATAGACCTCTTTGTACGCATAAATTTAAAACATGATAAGAACACTTGACATAAGAACCATTAAAAGTTAATTGACACACTTATTGTAATTCAAGAATAAAATTAATATTTACATATGCAAAACCAATTGAAAAATTTTAAAAATCAAATAATACTCTTTTAAAATAGTTTTTATCATTCGATAAATTTTGTCAATGGTATGTTGTTTATCAAAAATTCTAAGGGCAACAGTTTATTTTTGTATGATACAACCAGTGTCAATTCAATGACAAATAATACCTATGTACAAGTACATTTGTCAGTGATCACTTCAAATATTAATACAAATAGTAACACGACCATCAAAAGCTCAAAATAACTTTTCTAAATCACTTTTTTCTCTTTTTAAGAAGATTGTGTGGAACATGAAATTCAAAGTATTTTGACAATAACCAATAAAATCAACTTGTTCACCTAAACTAAAAGACAAATGCCCAACAAAAATAGATGTAGCTAATTGTTCATGATTTTTTTCAATGAAAAAAAATGAAAAGTGGGATTAAAAAGGTATCCAAAAATTTATGGATATCTTTTTTTTTTTTTTTTTTTCCATAAAGGCTTGTGTTGGGTGTTTCTTTTCATATACTTGCAAAAGGTTCCATATCGTCACATTATTTGAATTTGAAAATTTGGTCACAATAGTTATAGATAACATAGAAAGGAGCTATTATTATAAAATGGTTTAAGAGAGTGATTGGAGAGTGTAAGAGAGGATATGTGAGCTTAACAATGTATTATTATAAATGGTTAATTAAATATGTGAGGAAGCAGGAGGGGTCTGAGGGTATTTGATAGGTTTGTCAAAAAAAAAAAAAAAATCTAGAATACCCCTAAACTAGTTCTTATTTAGTTGTTGGAAGAAATAAATTTAACTTTTTTTATTTTTATATTTTTAATTAAAAGATCCTTAAAAGTAGTCATTATATGATTGTTGGGATGACATACGAGTCATTTATCCCTGTAGCCAAGCAACGATGGTCAACCGCTAGACCACTGGTTCGACTGTTTGAGTTCCAATGATTGCTTGATCAGACCTTTTTATTTTATATAAAAAAAAATCATATAATCAATAGGTTAAATCAGATCTGGATCCTAAATCTATGAACCAAAACCAAACTGTACGAGGCTCATTCTGTTTTGATTTGGAACAATTGTCAGGTGGATTTGATTTTGATTCTAGCCTAATTTAATTTTAGTTTGAGCTTAGTTCAATTCCGATGCTTGTATCTATAGCAATATAAATTATATCAAATTTTAAAGATATATTTCGTAAAAAAATTTAGTTTTCACATAACAATTTATAATATAATAGACTCTCTAAAAGAATTAGTTATAAGAGTTTCAAATTCATATCAAAAAATTTGAAGTTTTTATTTTACACCTCTAAACATTTTTTTTTTTAAGATTTCTCGTCATTTTGATTCGGACTCATCTATTATTTATTATAGTATGTAGCGAGCTCTTATATCTTTTTTATATATTTTTATTTGTTTGATCTTTTTTTATATTTTCAATGGCATTAGGATTTTATAAATCATATTTAGTAAAATCATTCTTTATCAAATTTCATAAATCTTGTCAAATAAATAAAATTCTCATTTTATGGGCTAAGACTGATAATTTTCACTTTTCAAAAAATTGATTAGAAATAACTACTGCAATAGTTACTATATTATTTATTATTATTTCTGAATCTAATGATCTTAATTTTTTTTTAATCAATGTACTCTTATTGATCTTGTTTGTGGTATCATACTTGTTGATTTTCTATATAATTACATAGATAAAATATAAAATATTTTTAAGATGAAAAAAATATTTTTATCTGCATTGTAATGGACTCATCCATTAACACCTATTTATTATAGATTAGAAAAAAAAAGTCAAAACCATATTACAATCACGTTTCACGATAACTATCTACTCTTCCGTTTTTACTCGTTCATTCTTCTAGTGTTTTTTTTTTTTTTGGATTAGTTTTGTGAAGAGAGAGGAGAAGGGAGATTTTGCATTCTGTTCAAAGATGATTGATTGCCTTGTTATTGGCTCGGGAAAAGTTTTTTTGCTGTCTGCCTTCTCCTTACCCCTTCACCCCAAAGTAAGCAGCGGCGACAGTTTTCCTTTTTTTTTTTTTTTTTTTTCCAGCCTTATGTATTTATTTACATTTGCGATGGAACTAATGCTGTAAGCGCTGTAGTGTCTCTCTCTGTTGCGATGCTTGTTCAACAAAGCCTTTTTTTTTTGTCTCTGTAACTCGAAGACAAAAATGATCAACAAAGGCTTACTAAAAGATCTAACAAGACAAGTATTACACCACATGTACGTTTCACGAAAATGAATACATGTTGCACCGTATATCAGGTGAATACCGCTACTTTAGATCATCAAACAAGGTACTCTTGTTACATGGATTTGCCAAAGAGAACAATTTTTTTTCCTTGTGAAACATTTTTGCACCATCAAAACATCTTTAACATTTTACTCTTTTATCTACTCCAACCAAGTTCATTGAATAAGCTTGCGAATTAGAGGTCTCAATCCCATGACTGTAGATTTCTTCTACTCCACCAAGCTCCAATAAACAACCTTGTGAATGTTGGGCAGATGATCAGATTAAACCCATAATGAGCTTTAGTGAAACTCATAGTCCAAAACCTCACTTATATTAATCTAAAACCTAGATTAGGTGGCTAGGGTTGAGATTAAAAGAGCAACGACGGCTGAAAACATGAGTGAGAAAAAGAAGACTGTAGATTGACAGTAGAGACCAGAAAACAAGAGATCTAAGAAAGGGAAGAAGACAAGGACAAGAAAAGATTATTCTAAATCATTCAAATCTCAAGTTAGATCAGTTTACAGTGGATTCTTACTGTGATCTCTTGGGAAGATTTTTGATATTGTGCTTAGGATTATAGTCTTTGTATCCCTATGATTCTCTTGTGGCTGTTGTTTTGGGCTTGGGCAAGAAACTTTGAGATCTGTATATTCATTATTTTGATAGTGGATTTTCTCTGGCTTGTCCCGTGGTTTTTACCCTTCGAGTTGAAGGGGTTTTCCACGTAAATCTTGGTGTTCATTTGATTGTGATTTTTATTTGATTCCGCTGTGTGTGACGATCTGCTAGTATTTGCTCGTATACAAAATTTATTCCTATTTTATTTTCATAGGGTTTTCGTGGTATTTTATCTTTTGTATCTGAACATGGAGGTCGGTAATATTTCTCGCATGATTAGTTTAAATGGAAACAATCGGATGATATGAAAACCAAGAATGGAAGATCTCTTGTATTGCAAAGATTTGTATAGACCTTTGCAAGGGGATAGTGCAAAACTCACAATTATGACAGATGATGAGTGGAAGAGATTAGATCAAAAAATAGTTGGCTTTATTTGATAATGGCTAGATGATAGTGTCTTTCACCATGTTCTACTGAATGTTCTGCTTACTCTCTTTTGAAAAAGTTAGAAGATCTTTATGAAAGAAAAACGGCCGACAACAAAGCTTTTCTGATCAGAAAACTTGTTAACTTAAAATATAAAGATTGTACTTCTATTTCTGAGCATTTGAATGAAATGTAGAGTATTATTACTAACCAGTTATCCTCTATGAAAATGTCTATTGATGATGAGTTGCAGGCATTGTTACTTCTCAGTTATTTGCCAGAAAGTTAGGAGACACTGGTGGTTTCCCTCAGTAATTCGGCACCAGATGATATTATCACCATGAGTCAAGTAACAAGCAGTTTGTTGAATGAGGAGTTAAGGAAAAAGAATTCAGCAACTTCTCAGATTGATTCACAGACAATTGTCTCAGAGAACAGAAGAAGGTCAAACTCAAAGGGTAGAAGTGGTTCACGCGTGGGTAGAAGCAAGTCAAGATCAAGGAAAGATATTGTTTGCTACAATTGTGGTGAGAAAGGACATTACAAGAATCAGTGCACGTAACCTAAGAAGAACACGAAAAGGGGGAAAGAAGTAGAGCATACAGAGTCAAAAGAGAATATCACAGCTACAGTACAAGGTAGTGATTATTTGATTTTGTCTACTTCCGATGATATTTTTTTTTTTTTTGTGTCAGGATCTCGAGTGGATAATTGATATAGGTGCTTTTTATCTGCTACACCACGGAGGGAGTTCTTTGCTACATACAGATCTGAAAATTTTGGTGTTGTCAAAATAGGTAACTATGGCACAGCAAACATCATTGGCATGAGAGATATCCATATAAAGACCAACCTTGGTTGTAAGTTGGTGCTTAAGGATGTGAGGCATGTGATTGACTTAAGACTGAATTTAATTTCAGTTGGAAGGCTGGACGATGAAGACTTTGATGTCAGATTTTACATAGGGCAATGGAAGCTCAGTAAGGGTTCTCTTATTGTAGCTAATGGGAAAAAATGTCATACATTGTATAGATTACAGGCTAAAGCTTATGGTGAGCAATTGAATGCTACAGAGAAAGACTTCAGCATGGAGTTGTGGCGTAGACGACTAGGACACATGAGCGAGAAAGGGCTGCAAGAACTTTCTAAGAGAGAGGTATTGCCATACCTCAGAGGTACACGTTTGAACCCTTGTATTGATTGTTTGGCTGGTAAACAACATAGAGTTTCCTTTGTTAGTCCTGCTTTATCTAGAAAAATGCATGCCTTGGACCGTGTCTATACAGATGTGTGTGGTCCTTTGAGGATAAAAACTCCTGGTGGATCTGTTAATGTTCCTAGTATTAGTGGTGCACTTTATTTTATTACTTTTATAGATGATTTTTTCATGAAAGTTTAGGCCTATGCTTTGAAGACTAAAGATCAGGTTATTAATGTCTTCAAAGAGTTTCATGCCAGAGTTGAAATGGAGACAGAAAGACAATTGAAATGTATAAGATCAGATAATGGTGGTGAGTACACAGGATTGTTTAATGATTATTGCAGGTCACATGGCATCCAGCATGAGTTGACAGTCCTTAGTATGCCTCAGCATAATGCAATTGCAGAGAGGATGAACCGCACCATCATGGAAAAGATCAGATGTATGCTTTCATAGGCCAAGCTACCCAAAAGGTTTTGGGATGAGGCTTTGAGGACTGCAGTTGATGTAATCAACTTATCACCATGTATAACTCTAGATGGTGATGTTGCAGAGCATGTATGGTCAGGGAAAGATGTCTTCTATAGGCATTTAAGAGTGTTTGGTTGTCGTGCATTTGCACATGTTCCAAACAATGAGAGGTCCAAGCTGGATGGTAAGACAAAAAAGTATTTTTCTTGGCTACTCACATGATCAGTTTGGTTACAGGCTTTGAGATCCAGAAAAGCAGAAGGTGTTTAGAAGCAGAGATGTTGTCTTTTTTTAGGATCAAACCATTGAGGATTTGAAGAAGGAGGCACCAGCTAAGACTTCTGTAGAGGGATTTGTAGATTGTGACCCAGTTATTCCTCCAGTATATCAGGGTGATGGGGGAGATGTGTAGGAAGATGGTGCAGAGCCAAATGTTGATCTACTTGCAAGACATGTTGAGCAGGAAGAAGAAAAAGAGCAAGTTCCCACAGAACCTTAGTTAAAAAGATCTTCTAGACCACGTCAACCTTCTAGAAGATACTCTACATATGAATATGTGATGCTTACTGATGCAGATGAACCAGAGAGTTACCAGGAAGCAGTTGAAAGTGAGCAGAAAAAAAAGTGGTTTATTGCTATGCAGGAAGAGATAGATTCTCTACAGAAGAACCACATATATGATTTGGTGCAACTACCAAAGGAAAGTAAGGCCTTGAAGAACAAGCGGGTTTTCAGGTTGAAGACTCAAGAATATTGTTCTCAACCAAAGTATAAAGTTAGATTGGTTGTGAAAGGCTTTGGTCAAAAGAAAGGTATTGACTTTGAAGAATTTTTTTCTCCTGTTGTTAAAATATCTTCTATCTGTATTGCTCTTGGTATTGCTGCTAACCTAGACTTGGAGATTGAACAGTTAGATATGAAAACAGCTTTCATTCATGGTGATTTGGAGGAGGAAATTTATATGGAGCAACCAGAATGCTTCAAAGTCAAAGGTAAAGAAAATCTTGTCTGCAAGTTGAAGAAGAGCTTGTATAGGCTGAAGCAAGCTCCAAGACAGTGGTATAAAAAGTTTAATTCATTTATGATTGAAAATAAATATAAAAGAACAGCTTCAGATCATTGTGTGTACATCAAACGGTTTGGTGAGAATTTTATTATTCTCTTACTTTATGTTAATGACATGCTTATCCTCGAAAAAGATATGTTTATGATTGACAGGTTGAAGAATGACTTGAGTGAGTCTTTTACAATGAAGGACATTGGGCCAACAAAGTAAATACTGGGCATGTAGATTTCTCGTGATAGAAGAAAGAGAAAGATTTAGTTGTCCAAGGAGAAATATATTGAGAAGGTATTGGATAGGTTCAGTATGAGTAATGCAAAGCCAGTTGGTTCTCCTCTTGCAAGTCACTTCAAGTTGTGCTCAGATCAGAGTCCGTCAAGTGATGAGGAGAAGGAGAAAATGCAAAAGGTTCATTATGCTTTAGCAGTTGGAAGTTTAATGTACGCAATGGTATGTACGAGGCCGGACATCGCATATGCAGTGGGTGTTACTAGTAGATTTCTTGCAAATCTAGGTAAAGAGCATTGAGCAGCAGTGAAGTGGATTTTTAGATATCTCAGAGGAAGTTCTAAAGTTTGTTTAAGCTTTGGAGATGAACCACCTGTATTGACAGGTTACACGGATGCAGATATGGCAAAAGATATTGACACAAGGAAGTCCACATCAGGTTTTGTACTTACTTTTGCAGGGGGAGTTGTGTCATGACAGTCCAGATTGCAAAGGTGTATTGCTCTCTCCACCACAAAGGCAGAATATATTGCTGCTACAAAGGTTTGCAAAAAAATATTATGGATGAAAGGATTCTTACAATAATTGGGGCTGAAACAGGAAAACTATGTGGTGTATTGTGACAGCTAAAGTGTCATCCATTTATGCAAGAACCCAACATTTTATTCCAAGTCAATGCATATAGATGTTAGATATCACTGGATCAGAATGTGATTGAAGAGAAGCAGTTACAACTTCCGAAAATTCACACAGATGATAATGGGGTAGACATGTTGACAAAGGCTTTACCGAAAGAGAGACAAGAGATGTGCCGACAGCTGGTCGGCATGGCTTCATATTGAGGAGTCATGAGACAGCCTCTCTTATGGGCTGAAGGGGGAGGTTGTTGGGCAGATGGCCCAGATTCAGTCCATAATGGGCTTTAGTGAAGCCCACAGTCCAAAACCTCACTTATATTAACCTAGAACCTAGATTATGTGACTAGGGTTGAGATTAAGAGAGCAACGACGGCTGAAAACGTAGGTGAGAAAAAGAAGACTGCAGATTGATAGTAGAGGCCAAAAAACAAGAGATATAGGAAAGGAAAGAAGACAAGGACAGGAAAAGACTATTCTCAATCATTCAAATATCAGGTTAGATCAGTTTGCAGTGGATTATTACTGTGATCTCTTGGGAAGGTTTTGGATAGCTGTTACTCTGGACTTGGGCAAGAAGCCTTGAGATATGTATATTCATTATTTTAATAGTGGATTTTCTATGTCTCGTCCCGTGATTTTTACCCTTCGAGTTGAAAATTTTTTTCACGTAAATCTTAATGTTTATCTGATTGTGATTTCTGTTTGATTCCACTGTGTATGACGGTCTAGCGTTCGTATATATATAATTTATTCTTATTTTATTCTCAGCGAATGAGAGGGGGGTGCTCTCAATGTCATTCAATTAGTTCCATCCCTTGGTTGAACAACTTAGATCTTCAAATGTAAACCATTCGCGATAAGCTCATCAAAAAGCAACATAAAACATATAACGGAGAGGACTAACTCTAGAGAGGAGGGAAGATCATCACATTTCACATTCCCAAAAAAAAAAAGAAAAAAAAGGGAAGTAGCAAATCGAAAAAAAGCAAGGCACGAAAGCAACACCCCCTCGCTCAACTCACCGAGCGGGATGGCTGCCCAAACCTATACGCGAACGATCCGGTCCTCCAATACTCCGCCTCCTCCCCCTTCCACCCGCCGTCGTCAAAGTTCTGAGCGTAGCTGTCGGAGTCGTAGCTGGCCGTACGCCGCGCCCTCACCCTGGTCATCAGGCCACCCCAGGTGACCTTCCTCTCGTGCATCGTCGTCCACCGGCGTCGACGGACGTAGAGCGCCGCAGCCTTCACAGCCGCGCGTTTCACCATCACCCCATGCTGTGGACTGTGACCCGCTTCTCGCGAGTCTGTTTCTCCTGAAGCTTCTGGTATCAGAAGCCCAATGATCGGTGGCGGTGGCTCCACTCTTCCTCTTTTTTTTTTTTCCTCATCGATGATACATAGGGGAGAGCGACAGATTGGCAACAGAGGGGCATCTCAAAAGCCAAGCATTGAAGGGACTCAGCCGGGCCACGTGACAACCATTAGTCGACCAAATTGATCCCTGTGTCCGGCAATCCGCCTCGTGTTGCAACACTCAACAACGTTCAGTGCCCACGTCAACCATGCAACCTAACATCGTTGGCCAGTCATGCGAGACTCAATATTAAGAAAAAACAACATTGACGGGACATTTATGCCCCCACCCCCCTCCCTTTTATACCCGGATGTAGTCAAGTCGTTCATGGAGCAAAAACGGTCGCCTCCTTAAACCCTTTCGCTTCAAAACCCTAACATGTCGGCCGTCTCACTCCTACGCCGATCCCTCCGCCTCCGCCTCCACCCCCACCTCCACCTGTCCCCTGCTCTCTTCCGCCGCCACGGCCGCTCTCTCTTTACGTCCTCCCTCCTCGCCGCTTCCTCTGATCTCTCGCTTTCTCCGAGCCATGGAGCGATTCCGCGGGGCCTTAGGCTGCCACACTCTCTTCTCTTCCCTCGTTTTGCTTCCTCCAACGTCTCCGGGGACGAGAACCTCAAGCGGGTGATCGATTCCGAGATCCAGTGCGCGCATGAGTCGGAAACCCACGGCCGGGTAACCTTGACGTTTGCTTGTGTCTTTTCCCCCTCTTTCGTTCCAATCCTTTCCTTCAGATATGAGATTAACTAACGATTTGGGTCGACGGATTCCTGGAGTCGTCTAATTCTTTTTCTTCTTTGCCCTTACTTTCGAAGAATATTTGAAGTGCTTGCAAATTAATGATTGTGTTCTACTTCTTTATTTTCATGATCCGATTCTGCACTCCGTTTGTTTTCTTTATTCAGAAATCGATGATGAAGCTAAAGTTGAGTTTCTGTTCAGCAAGATTCTGTTGAATTTTATCTTGTAAAACATGTTACTTCTTAAAGAGTTTGATTGCAGCAAAGAGATTATCTGATAGTTGATATAAGAGATTTCAGTAGGATTTATTAACTAGACATAAGATCATGGGGAGATGTTTATTAGCTTATACATCGTTAGAGATAGTAGCAATATAGGTGATCTGGGATTCTATTATGTTCCCCAACTTGAGCTGGGCATCAAACTGCTACGGTAGGTGCTATTGTCCAATTTGCCTTCATGTGTTTTGCTCAAACTCGATTTGGCACTTCTTCAAACATAAGTTTTAGTTTCTTATTAGGGTTGATTGGAACTGGTTTTCAACATTATTTATAGGTAGTAGTTAGTTACCATCTTTTTGTACTAATTTTAGTGAAATTGATTGATGTTACTTAAGGTGATTCAACAAGTAGTTACTTGCCTTCTGCGATCGACTATTCAATTGCTGACTTGTTGTTTTGCTTGATTTGTACCCTTTAATAAAATGCTTGTTTGCTTTGTTTAGGAAGTGGATGTCCCGGAGAACTTTCCTTTTGAGATCATTGATAGTCCTGGTGATCAGGCAGTCTTCCTTAAACGAGATTTTGCTGGTGAGAACATCCAAGTCACGGTCTTGATGAATTTTGATGAGCAGAATGACATGGAGGAGAATGATGAAGATGATGAGGATGATGAGAGTAATGAAAGTTCCATGGAGCCAGGCATATCTTTGGTTGTAACAATTGATAAAGGGGAGAGTTCTCTGTTAGAGTTTTGTTGCAACCTCAACGCTGATGAACTTGAAATTGAGAGCATGGTCATCAAGAAACGTGATGACCCTGATGACCAAGGAGCATATCAAGGTCCTGAGTTTTCGTAAGTTTTGTTACCTTATGCTCTTTGTATCTGTTATGTATCGCATATTCTTAGGGAGTTGGTCTAAAATATTGACTGAATTTCTGCCATCAGCACAAAACTAAAACATGTTCTGTATGAATATAATCTTGACTTCTGACTGAGTTTTTCCATTCAGCACTATGTATGAGAATAATCTATTAAGAGGACTATTGACTGAATTTTAACATTCAGCACGATGTAGAGCATTTTCTTGAATCTATCTAAGGAGCAGCAATTGAAAAGGACCTCTATGAACTAAGGAAAATAACTTTGTTTCCTCAATTGTGGAACTAAATAGTTTTAATATTGCGGGATACTGAAACATAATGTGCCATAATGTTTTTATTGGAAATCCAGAAATGCAGAATTTTAAAAGAATTTTTTTGAGGCATTATTATATGATAGATTCATAGTGATTCATGTAAGATGGTTTGAATAGTTGAATTTTGCCTTTTGCTTCCAAGATTTGCAATGTAGAGTTGGATTTATCAGTAACAATTCATGAATGATTAGAACCTTTGTGGTAAAAGCAGGGAAGTATATTTTAGTCTTGCTCTAAGGGTGCTCTATTAAAAGGAAAGTCCATGACGCATCCCAGATTGTTGGGATTTACCATTGGTTGTTTCCTTTTTAGAATATCAACAGAAAATGATGCCTTGATATTTCACTCTCTTTGGCTGTAGGGATTTGGATGAGAACCTACAGAAGGCTCTGCACAAATACCTTGAAGCTAGAGGTATCAAGAGCTCCCTGTTTGATTTCTTGCATGAGTACATGTTGGACAAGGATGAAAGAGAATATTTGACGTGGTTAAAGAACATGAAAGAATTTGTCGCCAAGTGAGACATGTTCCTACCTTTCATTCTTCCGAGTGGGGGAGATGTGCGACTTATGCCCATCATTTAAAGCTTTCTGTTTTCAATTGTTTTCCTTGTTTTTTTTTTTCTCCACAACATTTGCAATGAGTCGGGGAGGGGGGTTCCGAGGAATTTACATTGCCTTTTGTATCCTCACTTTTTCTCTTTTTTGAATTTAAGATGATTTAGAGTTAAAAACGACATCAGATTGCTACTGTAGTGTGTCCTCCATGGTTAGTCAATTATGTTATTTGATCCCAAGTTCAATTGGTACATTACATTGTCAGTTTTGGTTCAAGCTTTATGTAGGATTGCGTGGTTATATATGAGCCGCCCACTGCTATGGTGTGAATCTGTTTCTTGGCATATTGTGTGTTAGTCTGATTACGATGATTTATGAACACACTAAACTCTGCTGCTACCTATTTACTCAGTGACGATGGATGATTGCTTTATACAATTAGTAGTAATATGAGTCGACTCTCCGATGTTGCAGAATTGACACACAAAGCCGTTCGTTTTTGTTCCGTTTCTCAGCTTTTCTTTTATTCTATTGCTCAATCAGGTAAAAAGATGATAGGTTTATCAAATCCACACCAAAAAGGACTTTAACGTGTGGAAGATATCTCGGTTTTTACCCAAGTCTGTCTTGTGATTCTTCTGGTGGTGGCGTTTTCGACATAACAGCTTTTATATTCATTCGTCGTGTTTTAGTACTTGGATTTAGCATCGTAGAAACTAACAGCCAACAAATTTTTGTGTGTGGGGGTGATGGAGGCCTTTGGCATCGTCCGTCAATATGATTCTAGTTTGGGCGAATCCATTGGCTTCTCCAAAACAAATTATTTTTTTCTTCATATTTTCTAAATTTTATTACCTAATTATTATAATGTTTTTTTTTTATAGTGTTTAGTTACAAAACCGAATCAATCCAATTTTCATGTATAGAACTTATATTATTAGTTAATTGTCTTTTTGAATGGATGATTTTTTTAACAAAATATTTATATATTGAGTATTTTTTTTTAATAATTACCTGCTCGTTTATTTTTTTTTCAAATAATACTTTAAAAATATTGAAATTTTTTTTCATTTTTTTATTAGTTTTAGACCTATGATGCCTTTATTTGGGTTATTTATAGTGTTTTTTAATAATATTTATAGTGTGTTTTATTAAGATACTGAGAACGATAATAAATACTATTGTGCTTCTTTGGTTATGTAAATCATTATGACATCATACTTTTCAGCTTATTTAGTTGATTTTGATTGAGGTTAGTAATCGATTTAGATCATTTATAATATTTTTTTAGTAGGTTTTATGATATTTTTATTATGATGATCAAAATATTATAATAAACTAATTTTCTATTTATGTTCTGATGATGTTATTTTTAAATTATTGTAAATATCAATTAGTATTGTAGTATAATATGTCAAATGATTTTTAGTGTTTTTGATTTAATTTGGCTTTGTTACGATGTTTTGAAGTAGGCTTTATAGTAGTACTCTTAATACGATGGTCAAAACATTGTAATAGGTCAAAATATCGTAATAGGCGAAAAGATTTGAAGGGGGCCATTTGAGTTCTTTTCAAATTAGGAGTATTGTTTTAAAAAAAATAAAATAAAATTATTAATTCAAAAATACCTAAAATATGAGTATTTTTTTAAACAAGTCTTTTTTCTAATAGGATAAAGCTTTTGACACTTTCATAAAAATACTATAAATCAATTCAAAAATTAAAACTAAAACATGGCAAATTAACTCAAGATTCAATAGAAACTAACTCTCTCTCTCTCTCTCTCTCTCTATATATATATACACGTGATTTTAAATAATTATCTTTATTAGATAAATCGATTCAAAAACATAAAACATGGCAAATTATTTCATATTCAATAGAAATTAACTTATATAAAAAATATGATTTTAAATAATTATCCTTATTCGATTAGTAATAAAAAATACCAAAATATAAAGGGTTTATGTTATTTTAAATAAGTTTATGATGTTTCTTAATATATTATAAATCTATTTATAAAATATTTAAAAAAAATAAATCGATTCATTATATCCACCGATCGTCTACCAAAACGGAAGTCCTGTCTTATCAACGATATTTTAGAGAATATAAAAAAGGATCAATTAAAAACATAATAAAAAATAATCTCTTAAGAAAAGTTCAAAAAGAATGATTTTTTTTGTTTGGGGGACTTGACCATTTAAATTTAAAGTGTCGTTTCTCCGTCACAGAACAATTAATACTGAACTTGAAACATGTAGATGCCTCTCATCATGTTGTAAACGATCGATGAGATGTAGATTTGACAGTAATTTGTCTTCATTCTGAGGATCCATGCGCTAATACATCTTTTCTTGACCATTTAAATTTAAAGTGTCGTTTCTCCGTCCCACAACATTTAATACTGAACTTGAAACATGTAGATGCCTCTCACCACGTTGTAAACGATCGATGAGATGTAGATTTGACAGTAATTTGTCTTCATTCTAAGGATCCATGCGCTACTACGTCTTTTCTTGACCATTTAAATTTAAAGTGTCGTTTCTCCGTCACAGAACATTTAATACTAAACTTGAAACATGTAGATGCCTCTCACCACGTTGTAAACGATCGATGAGATGTAGATTTGACAGTAATTTATCTTGATTTCGAGGATCCATGCGCTACTATGTCTTTTCTTGACCATTTAAATTTAAAGTGTCGTTTCTCTGTCACACAACATTTAATACTGAACTTGAAACATGTAGATGCCTCTCACCACGTTGTAAACGATCGATGAGATGTAGATTTGACAGTAATTTGTCTTCATTCTGAGGATCCATGCGCTACAACGTCTTTTCTTGACCATTTAAATTTAAAGTGTCGTTTCTCCGTCACAGAACATTTAATACTGAACTTGAAACATGTAGATGCCTCTCACCACGTTGTAAACGTTCGATGCGATGTAGATTTGACAGTAATTTATCTTCATTCTGAGGATCCATGCGCTACTACGTCTTTTCTTGACCATTTAAATTTAAAGTGTCGTTTCTCCGTCACAGAACATTTAATACTGAACTCGAAACATGTAGATGCCTCTCACCACGTTGTAAACGATCGATGAGATGTAGATTTGACAGTAATTTATCTTCATTATGAGGATCCATGTGCTACAACGTCTTTTCTTGATCATTTAAATTTAAAGTGTCATTTCTACGTCACACAACATTTAATACTGAACTTGAAACATGTAGATGTCTCTCACCACGTTGTAAACGATCGATGAGATGTATATTTGACAGTAATTTGTCTTGATTTCGGGGATCCATGCGCTACTACGTCTTTTCTTGACCATTTAAATTTAAAGTGTCGTTTCTCCGTCACAGAACATTTAATACTGAACTTGAAACATGTAGATGTCTCTCACCACGTTGTAAACGATCGATGAGATATAGATTTGACAGTAATTTATCTTCATTTTAAGGATCTATGCGCTACTACGTCTTTTCTTCCCCTCTACATCCACCGTCACCACGTTACGCACACCTTTGACTTGACCGACAAGACCATGACACGATAAAGAGTCGGAGCCGAAGTATGCACCTTCTGGCCGCGAAGGCCAATCAACGTGTAGAGGCAAGAAAGGTGTTTATTAGTTGGATGGAAAAAGATCATCCTAACAATCAACGTAGAAAACGCAAGCGAAGTCCAGGTTTCCCCAGGATGGATGGATGGCTACTAGTAGAAGAAAACAATGGAGGAGGAGCTACAAGCTCCAGCTCCTGTTTTGAGGTTCTAAAACAAAAAACAATGGGCTTCGTCAGGCCATGGTCGTAGTTTACCCATTCCTACCTACACCCATGGCTTCAACCCCTGATAAAGTTCCTTTCCGTGGCAGGAAAAGGCACAACAAGATCAATACATGAATCGTCTGCTTCGTTTGGTCCCAAACATAACATGTATAAAAAAGCATGCATGACATGACCATTCGAATTGATAATATGATTGAAGCTTTAATTGTATTCGGCTTGTTTGCTGTCTACATAGAGAGAGAGAGAGAGAGTGTGTGTGTGTGTGTGTGTTCTCGAGATGTGAGATTAAACTATACATCTTTTCCGATACAAGAGTAGGCAAAGAAAGCTTATATTTAAATAAGCGTTGTTATTTTATTTTTGCATAGCATATGATGACAAAAAAAATGTGATTCACATGAACATTTCTACCTACCTACTGAGATCTTGAGAGTTTTAGATCTACAAAAATGTTCGACGCTATTGGAATCATTTCCTGCGTCCAAGTTGTGATTCACATGGCCACTGCTAGCTACTGACATCTTGGAATTCGATGTGGAACTGTAGTGGTTCACAGATTCTTGTCTCGTTACAACTCAATATAGATTATATAGAACTTGAAAGGATTCGGCCATCGGAATCGTCTCCAATTTTTCCTATGGACAAAATGTGTTGTACTTCACATGAATACTGCATCCATAGAATGGCCAAACGGTCTTTTTTCTTTTACCTAAAATAAACAAGTCTGTGTCTATCCATAGTTGTGCAGCTCATTTTCAATTCAATCACCTTGGTTCGATATTATTTTTATTTTATTTTATTTTTTTATTTTCAAGCAAATCAAATTTTATCCTCCTAACTCTCATACATATCTCAAAAAAAATTAATGATCATCAATGCATCACACTTGTAAACTAAATATTTTTATTAATAACTCAATCTCTCTCTCATCTCATCTCTCTCTTTGTGGTTTTTTTTTTCTTTTTTTCATATCTGATGTTGACTTATATTAATAATATCTTAATTAAAACTCTTAAATTAATATTTTATCCAATCATAACTGTAGTTGAATATTGGGCCTGCATTTATTTATTCAGAGAGCGTTGAATGCTATGGCTACACCGAAAGGCAACTTCGACTCACCAAAACGGAGTGATCATCTATTATAAGTGCTGATGGGGTGTCACCACTGATCCTTAATTGAGAGGTCATGCATTTAAATCCCATGTGTTGTGTTTCCCTCGGGAATTGAGATAATAG
This sequence comes from Ensete ventricosum, assembly GCA_029747655.1. Taxonomy (NCBI): domain Eukaryota; kingdom Viridiplantae; phylum Streptophyta; class Magnoliopsida; order Zingiberales; family Musaceae; genus Ensete; species Ensete ventricosum. The sequence goes on along the minus strand of JAQQAF010000003.1, from coordinate 31,829,064 downwards.
TCAACTCCCGAGCATGAGTGCACATGGAAATAATATTTTTTTTTTTTCAGACTAACATCATATTGAGAGATATAGAGAATATATATATATATATATATATATATATATATATATATATATATATTAGGTACTTCTATGTTTTTTCTAATAAATTTAAAAAGGGTTAAGAGAATAATATATTTATGTTTTAGATTTGAGTTAATTCAAAAGAGTGTAATTATTTTAAGTAACTTTTTTTTTTGGATATGTTTATCTTTGATAATTTTTTTTAAAAATATTGATTTTAAGATATTCATGACGATAATGATATTTAATCTCATATTAATTGAATAGTAGAAGAACTAATGAATCATAACTCCGTCGAGTTACTCTTACTCTCAGAGGTGCAGGTAAAAATTATTTGGACACCCTCAAAACCAATAATTTCTAGTGAGCCTACAGGGGCGTACCAATGATGATGAAATATTGATTTATTAAATTAGTATTAGAACGATGACTCTTAGCTCTTAGCTCCCAAACTGGGGACAGGGGAGGGGGAGGGAGAGGAAAGTATTGATAAGGATATTTAGTTTAATATTAATCACAAAGTATAAGAATCAAGGACTCATAAGTTTGTTGGATCATTCTCTTTTTTTTATCTTTAAAAGTAAGTCAAATAAAAAAAAAAAACTCATAAGTTTCAAAAAAATATCGTTTAAAATAGATAATTTGATATGCACCATCGAGATAACGATTGATCAAATTGTCGCATCACATCATTTATCAACGGATACAACTTCATCATCGTTTTAATGACTCAAGTAAGCATCCGAGTCGTTGCCCATCACCGTTTACGTCGTCGAGAGGCAGAGGGGAGAAAACAAACGCCTTCAAACTTCGATGCTGAGCATATCATCCATGTGATAGATATGCTACTGAATGGTGACAGATATATAAAGCATTTACCCAACACTAATTTTCCATCACAAAAACCCACACATATTTGGATAAGAAAATATCCTTTACACGGTTCGGGTGCATGCGTCGGTTAAGAAGAACGAACACAAAAGTGCATGCATTTAAAGATAACATGCAAATACTGGCAGCTAATCGAGAGTCGAAGTGGGATGTTTTCTCCCCACACAGCATTCATTACCATTCGATTTGCTCTATCTATGCACTCTTACCATCTATTTTGCTAATAAGTTTGGTGTCTATCCGTCACGTCTGGAATTGCAATTTCTGGAGTTCAATGTGGTCTACGAAACTTCGATCTGGATTTCAATTTTCCCTTTCTATCCGAACCCACCGATCCATAAATGTAAAAAACTAATTTTTTAATTTGATCTGAGGACCGAATCCGATGGTCGTCGAGCAAGAACGTGGATTTGGGTGGGGGCCATTTGTGACCTTCTGATCACTATAAATGAACCCACACCTCCTCGCTGCTTCCAAAACTTTCTTTGCTCCCCAACACTTCCCCATCGGAGGCGAAGCGGTCGGTGGTGCCTGCGTTTCTCAAATCCCCCCCCCCCCCCTCGGTCTCCCTCCTCCACCGCCACCTCCCCATCTCTGCCATCGAGATGGACCTCCGCCGAAGGCTGCCTCCGAGCTCCGCCCCCGCCCGGGCTCGTCGGCACGCCAAACCGGCTCCCTCGAACCAGGTGCAGGCATCTGATGCCCTCCCCCTCCCGATCCGCCACACCAACCTCCTCTTCTCCGCACTTTTCGCTGCCTCCCTCGTCTTCCTGATGAGGCGGTGGCGAGAGAAGGTCCGCCTCTCCGCTCCTCTCCACGTCGTCGACCTCACCGAGATAACTGCCATCGTCGGCCTGGTCGCCTCCCTCATTTACCTCATCAGCTTCTTTGGCATCACCTTCGTCCAATCAATTGTCTCCTCCAACGACGAGGAGGACGACTTCATCCTCTCCCCCGCTCCTACCCCGGCCCCGGCTCCGGCCCCCAAGGTCTGCTCCCTTCTCAGCTCCACCGATTGCGCCGAGAAGCTGCCCGAGGTCACCGCCGACGACGAGGAGATTATCGCCTCCGTCGTCGCCGGAAAGACCCCGTCCTACGTCCTGGAGTCGAAGCTGGGAGACTGCCGGAGAGCCGCCGGGATCCGGCGGGAGGCGCTGAGGCGGACGACGGGGAGGACCATGGAGGGGCTTCCGTTGGACGGCTTCGACTACGGCTCCATTCTTGGGCAGTGCTGCGAGCTGCCGGTAGGGTACGTGCAGCTGCCGGTGGGGATCGCGGGGCCGCTGCTTCTCGATGGAAGGCAGTACTACGTGCCCATGGCGACCACCGAGGGTTGCCTGGTGGCGAGCACCAACAGGGGCTGCAAGGCGATCGTGGAGTCCGGAGGGGCCGCCAGCGTGGTGCTTAGGGACGGCATGACCAGAGCGCCTGCCCTGAGGTTGCCCTCGGCGAGGCGTGCAGCGGAGCTCAAGGCCTATATGGAGGAACCCAACAACTTCGAGACGATCTCCCTGGTGTTCAACAAGTACTTGGTTCTTTTTCCTCTTCATCCCAACGCAACCCTTATTATGGTTGTTTCTCGGTCACGGGAATTCATATACCTCCCTCCCTACTACCTTTCAAGTGATAGATAACAAGTTTTTAATCCCTGTTATTCTGATACCCAAAAGAAATGTTCCGACTTTGTTCCTCGTCCTTACCATCTTCCGCAAATTTCCACAGATCGAGCAGGTTTGCCAGGCTCCAGGATGTCCGTTGTGCACTGGCCGGGAGGAATGTCTACATGAGATTCAGGTGCAGCACAGGAGATGCCATGGGGATGAACATGGTCTCCAAGGGTGTCCAGAACGTCTTGGACTTTCTGCAGAGGGACTTCCCGGACATGGACGTGATCAGTATCTCTGGTGAGCCTCCGTTGTCCTGTCTGGATCATCTTTCAGTCTCATCTCAGCATGTTAGCATGTTTCACTGTCAATCAATCAATCAATCGCAACTAAAAAAAACTTACACACAATAGAGGAGACCCTTTTTTTTTTTTTTTTTTGTATAGAGAAAAAAAAAAAAAAAAAAACCACGACACCCAATGACGCAACCAGTTATCACATGTTCGAAGAAAAACTTGGTGATACTTTTCTCAGTCGATTATTGGGATTTAGTTGTTTGACTACTTGTTTGTTGCTTGTGCACCTTCTTCTTCCATGAGTCTGCGCCAAGTGCCGAAACTGGTCTTGATCCGTGTGGATGGATACAAAGACAGCATCTGTTGGAATCACCTGTCCCGTGTTGTGTTGTGTTGACCTTGAGATTTGGGGGATTCCAACTCATCATTCAGATGCTTTGAATTGAAGCAACTAAGCAACCAAAGTTTTGCTTTTTTTTTCTTCTTCTGTAATTAGCACGGATAGGGTATATATATATATATATATATATATATATATATATATATATATCTGATGAGCATCTATTTTATGTTTCCTTTCGGCATTGTTTAGGTAATTTCTGTGCCGACAAGAAGGCAGCCGCTGTGAATTGGATTGAAGGACGAGGCAAATCTGTGGTTTGCGAGGCAATCATAAAGGAGGAGGTGGTCAAGAAGGTTCTCAAGACCAATGTACCGGCATTGGTAGAACTCAACATGATTAAGAATCTTGCCGGGTCTGCAGTTGCTGGAGCTCTTGGAGGATTTAATGCTCATGCCAGCAACATTGTCTCCGCAGTCTTCATTGCCACCGGCCAAGATCCTGCTCAGAATGTGGAGAGCTCCCACTGCATCACCATGATGGAAGCAACAAATGATGGAAAGGATCTGCACGTCTCCGTTACTATGCCGTCCATTGAGGTAATTCTCATGTCTTCTTTTCCATTTGATCAGTTTACGATTATTATTATTATTATTATTATTATTATTATTATTATTATTATTATTATTTTGTTGATCTTGATCCATACGCTGAACGTCTCGTGTTGTTCTATTTCTAGTTTGTTATGTGCCTAAGAGGAGGTTGTGGTGCAGCATATACTATTTGAGGTTTACAATGATAATTGTTTCATTATCAGTGTTTGTTTGTGCACTTAAATATACGTGGGTCATTTGGTTGGTGGGTTGTTAATTTTCGTTTCTCTTATTAATTAAATTTACTCCTCTTGACCACAATACTGATTGATTGAATTGAATTGATTTATGGTTCATCCCTATTATGCTTTTAGTTCCCTGAGGTGGTAGCAATTCCTATATGTTGCTCGTCCTTGCCTCTGCGGTCCACAAGTGTGCTCTAACCCTAAAATTATAATGCATATGTATACATTTGCAGATAGAAACAAAGGGGGGGGGGGGGGGGGGGGGGTCACATGTAGTTCCACTGACATCATGACACAGCAGCTGTTACTGTGGTCCTCCTTCCTATATGATATATGTATGGTATAGTTTGAGCTACTATAATATACCTTGTTCTACATGATATAAAGGTACACTCATGTGCCTCAAAACATTTATATTTTGGTCTGTTGGACTCATCATGCTGCTGCGCCAGCCTTCCTCGCTATTCTATCAAAAATCGAGTTTTTGGGATAACAAAAAATAGGGAAATAACCAACCACCCACGGGCCCTGATCTCATGCTGTTGTTTATATTTATTGCAGGTGGGCACGGTGGGTGGCGGGACTCAGCTGGCGTCTCAGGCAGCCTGTCTGGACCTGCTTGGCGTGAAAGGTGCGAGCATGGAATCGCCGGGGGGCAATGCAAGGCTTCTGGCCACCATCGTAGCCGGTGCTGTCCTAGCTGGGGAGCTGTCCCTGCTGTCGGCTCTCGCTGCGGGCCAGCTCGTGAAGAGTCACATGAAATACAACAGATCCAGCAAAGACCTCTCCAAACCTGTTCCCTGAGACGCAAGACTCCGTGTTTTGGAGGCCACAAATCCCCGTTTGGGTGGGCGACAGTATCGCATGACAGGAGGGGAGGGGAGGGGAGGGGAGGGGAGTTTAACGAAGGGCCAGGGAGCCTGTGAGTGGCCTTTTGCGGTAGAACTGTTGTTGTTTCTTCTTCTTCTTTTCCGGTGATGTATGGTTCGTGTTTGTTCAAATGCGTGACAGGAGGCAGGGCAGCTCCAGCTACCTCTCATGCGGGTAGTAGTAGCCGTGGCGAAGCATTCATGCCTCTCTCTGTTTTCGCTTCTTCGCCTAATGTTCATTTGCTACCACTATTTATTTCTGTCGTCCCTCCAGTCTGTGGGAATAATCCCTCCAAAATACACCTGTTGATCGACTCATGACCGGTTGTGTGGCTATTGATCTGCCATGTCTGTCATCCACATGCTCGGTGGCTTTGGCACGTGACCAAAATACGTGGTCTCGTCATCCGTCAGCTGTGCACGAAATCATGAGAGTAGTGACGGAAGAGACGAGTTGAAAGATGGGCAGTCACTCTTTTTTTTTTTTTCTTTCCACAACTAGTAATAAAATAATAAATTTAGAAATTATTTATATTATAAATAATAAAGAACTATTTTTAAATATATTTTTTGGTTTGCATTTTTTTTTAAATAACATTTCCTTTTGATTTTGTTCCTTATATATACATATATATATATTCACTCTTGATGGGGTTCTGATCTGTTATAGAATTTTTGATCTGTTGTAGTATTTTAATTATTATATTAAAAGTATTATAAAATTTATTTTAAAATATGATAAATGAATAAAATAAATTAGGATCCAAATAGTTATTTGTAATAGTTAAAAAAAAAAACATCCAAATAAAACTAAAGAAAAACTTATAATAGCATTTTGACCATAATAATAAAAACACCATAAAACCTATTTGAAAATATAATAAATGATTCGAATGGACTTCTAACCATAACTAAATCAGCTAAAATATAATAGTTAAATAAAAAAAACATCCAAATAAAACTAAAAAATATTATATATTTACGAGTACTGACAACCAAGGAAATATAATATAATGTTTATTTATAATATTTTTTTTAATAACGTGTGTTATTAGCATATTAATAAGAACACTGTAAAATGATATTAAAAAAATAAGCCAAATGAAAATATTATAATAATACTAAACCTGACGAAAAAAGGAGTGTTGTAGGTCTTTTCGAATTAAGAACAGTGTTTAGAAAAAATAAACAGGGGGCGCTGTTTGATAAAGACTCAAAATAAGGATTGTTTTAGAAAAACCATAAGAAAGAATAAACCATCCTGAGTTAATTTAAAATCCAATCCTATTTTAAAATCAATACATTAATTATTTTTTCTCAATATCTCTTTTTATATATAAAATTTATAACTAAATCCTACTATTTTAAAAGAAATATTTACTAACCCCATCTTTTGGACGGAGACACTTGCTGGGGTTATCGGACCATTCGCAATCTTAAAAAAGTGATGGCTCAATCTGCACGGTTTGGGGTTGTTTGCTACATAAGCGGGGGAATGCCATGTGCAACTCCAGCGCAAATGCAGACGTCGACACGTGGCTGCTGCTCCGCTTGGGCCGACCAGTGCAGATCCCCTTTTGTGCTCCAAATGATCATTTGTTTAGATCCGTTTGGTTAGGGGATTCTTTGTCAGCATTCCAATTAGTGTCCGAGTTACAGAGTTGTGTAGGTGAGTCGTAAATGGCGTCCTGAATTCGCTGATGAATCTAAAGCAGGATGGGGTTGGTGATGTACGAGTGAGATGTAATATCTGTGTTTGTCTTGACAATGAGGGTTGTAAAAAAGAGGTGTTTTAAAATTTACGTGAGGATGTATAACATATTTCAAGCTTGGATTTTAATTAAGGGATTCTTTAGTCAATCAATATTTGTTTCTTTTAATCTAAAAAAATTTAATGAGAGAATATAGATGCAAAATTTTTTTCCTCTTAAATCCTCTCATCCGAATAAGAGTGTTTCCAGATATATGTGAGATGATATATAAAAGATTTCAATTTCTAGTTTCGGACTAAGTTCCAAAAAATAGTAACTCTTATGTTTATATGTAACATCCTACTCCTAGTTCCATATATATTCTAGATGCCAAACTAAGGTAGGGTCTCACTCATTTACGTTATTACTACTATCGATATGAATGCAACAAAAGTTTTAAAATTTTAAATATATAAATTTCTAAACAAAACAATAGGGTTTCCCCTACACATAATAATTTTGACGTGTACATAATTATATATCGTTTAACTAAATAGAAAATCCAAGCCTAAAATTAACATTACATAAGATATCTAAAAATTCTCTATGGAAAATTGCTCATAGGTCATCGTCCATATTTACGTTGGTATAGTATTTATTACACATGCTCACTTTCCTACTCAATTACTTGGATAAGGTGCTGGTATCATTATCTACAAAATAGGGTTCATAGTGAATAATTTACTCAGTAAATAGAAATCGTTCTGACTTTAATCAGGTGAGTATGTATCATGTCATATATATAGTATTTCAAATAATTAGTATAAAATATTTAATCTTTCACATAGCAAACATAATATAAGAGTGTAAAAATTTACTTTAAAATAATTTAAAATATTTATATGCACATATAGAGAATATATAAATTCATAAAATGTTTCACCTCATATCGCAGTGTATCTATGTATTCTTTACGAAATAATAAATATATGCACACGAAGATAACTTGGTCTTTATAAGATTATATGTCTTTATCATGATAACTATGTGCACTTTCTCATCGTACGTCATAATAAATATGTGCATATGTATAAAATATAATTATTAATAAAATTATGTATCAACTTATTAGTTTATCATATTTATACATAATCTAATTTTATCTTTTTATTTGATAAACTTTGAGGTCTTGCATCAACTTTTTGATTTGTTTCCTAATTATTCATCACTAAAATTTTTCTTTAGATTTTAAAGTCTTTTCCTCCGAACAAGAATGACCTTGTACTAAACCCTTCTTAAAACCGACCGCATCACTTTTCATCATACGAGTTAATAAGTTGCCTATTCCTTTGCTTTGCTATTTGAAACAGAAATTATGCATTTCATGCATATGTTTAATGAAGCAAATCTAAGTACAAAATGTCTAGCTATTTTTGGACGAGCGAATGCATCTGTTCTTTGCCAGTTTCTGATGGATTTGATGCATTTATTCTAACGTCTCTAATGCACCGAATGGGCCGATTGATCCATTGGGTGCAGCCCACTGATGGCTCAGCATCGAACCCACTATATACAAGAATACGGCCCAACACGTAGTACGTCGTCGTCCGGGCTTCTCACTTCTCTCCACAGGTTTACATATTTTGGTCTCAATCAAACGGTATCTAATGAACCGAAAAATCCCTTTTTAAATTTTTTTTTAGCAAAAACAGCCACATGCATATTTCATAAATATTTATGTTGGCGTTTAATGGACATCTAAAACGAGTATTCTCTCATGGCTTACCATTACTAGAACCAAAACTGGATTATTTTATGGGTGGAAAGTGAAGATTTTATTATGAAAAACTTCACATAAAGTATATATGAAGTATGATATATTTATACACGTTTGAGGAGGAATTGATTGTTTTCCAATCATGCACATAAATATGTTAATTGACCCTCAAATCATGATTAATAAATCATATTTATTTTTATCTTGATCTTTAATCATGCTCTCGTAAGATCAAGCTTCCATCGTGGATGCCAATTTTGAAATGATGAAAGTGTTTGTGAGCAAGTGACTTCATAAGAGAGTCAGTCAGTTGGTCAGAGGTACTGGTTACAGGCGCCCTGCAAGTCAATCACGTGAGTGATGACACGCGTGACACGCTGTGAGATCTTTTTGCTTATGATTAATATTGACATATTCTCATATTATATTATTTATAGCATATATATTATGATGTCCTTGGTTCTGTGCAATGAGAATCAGATCGTGATGAGATTACAATAATGAGATCAATTCACCTTTAAACACAAATCCTAAATAATCCCGACCATAGGTTACTCGAGAGGGACATCGAGATAACCGAACCGACCGATCCATATGATGGAGGCGGTTGGTCTCATAACCACTTGTGTGGAGACATTAATGATATAGTATATGTGCTCATTGAAGACTGAGTTCATTAATTAATCTGCTTATGAAATGTTGTATGGTTGATGATACCTAATATCAGACAAAGATTTCATAGTCTTAGTTGTGTATCTGGTCCTTTGACTTGAGACACCAAGGATGTCTTGTATGAGTACTCATTTTTTTGATGCCAAACTTACAGATTTAGAAAGTTTCAGATCTAATACAGTTGGTAATTGGGATTGGTAGAATTGAGTGAGGTTGGAGAACCTAGCTCAAGCACCATTCCAGAGCCCGAGTCTGTTCAGGTACCTAATACACAAATTCTAACTTTGCATAGGTCTAACAGAGTATCTCACCCTTCTGAAAGATATGTGGGATATATTATTAGAGATGACTCTTAGGATGTTGATACTTAGACCTACGAGGAGGCTATTATGAGTATAGACTCCGGGAAGTGGTAAGAAACTATGAATTCTGAGATGGATTCCATGTACTTTAACAAAGTTTGGAACCTTGTGGATGCACCTGAGGGTATCGTACCTATCAGCTGCAAGTAGATCTTCAAAAGAAAGATTGGAGTAGATGGAAATGTGGAGACCTATAAGGCAAGGCTAATAGCTAAAGGATATCGTCAAAGACAAGGAGTTGACAATGACGAAACCTTTTCACCTGTAGCCATGCTTAAGTCTATTAGAATTCTTTTGGCCATTGCAGCACACTATGACTATGAGATCTGACAGATGGATGTCAAAATGACATTCCTCAATGGCAACCTCGAGGAGGAGGTGTATATGATACAACCAGAGGGATTCAGATCCAAAGAGAGTTCAGATAAAGTGTGCAGGTTGCTCAAGTCCATTTATGAACTAAAGCAAACTTCCTAAAGTTGGAACATAAGATTTGATGAGACGATCAGATCTTATGACTTCGTAAAGAATGAAGATGAGCCTTGTATGTACAAGAAGGTAAGTGAGAGTGCTATTAGCTTCTTGGTATTGTATGTGGATGACATCATAATAATTGGAAATGATGTAAGAATGCTCTCCACAGTAAAGACTTGGTTATCCAGAAACTTCTCCATAAAAGACTTAGGAGAAGCATCCTATATTATTGGGGATCCCGAATCTATAGAGATAGATCTAAGAGGATACGATCTTCCTAGGTAAAATTAATTTCTCACGCATCACGGTTTTTTATTTTTTACGTTTTTCTCGCGACTCCAATCTTTTGCATGACGATTTGATCTACGTGGGAAACCAGTTTTTTATTTTAATTTTCGCTGTATATGTGATGCTCCTACTGAGGTTTCCCAACAAGAGACATATACATGAGATACACATATTTAGCGTCTAATAACTTAGTCTCTGACGAAGTAGAAGTTAATTGCAATGTGTTTCATGCAAGAGTAAGATATTAAATTAAAGCATAAGTATCTTGCATTGACATTATCATAGTAAATTATCAGAGTAAAATATTAAATCTAAGCATAAGTATCTTGCATCGACATTATCATAGTAAATTATCAGAGTAGATTGGGAGGTAACACAAAGTTCAAAAAGCAAGTTGCTGACGTAATTAAATTTTAAAATAGAAGTGGTGGGTCTTGATACACAACTTCCATAGTAAATCTTATGATTGTGTTTTATTTCTTAGAACTTTAGTTGATTGGGTTTTTAGGATCGTAATGTCACTAAGAGGAGGGATTGAATTAGTGCTATAGCAAAATTTGATCGATTTTTAGAAGTTTCAATTGATAAATCTGTAAAGGAAAATGCCTTAGCAAAAAGAGTGAGTAAAGGTTTGCAAGTAAATAAATCAAGAATATAAAAACAAATCAAGCTAATGAGAAAGAATGCAAATTGATTTATAGTGGTTTGGTCATTCTAGCATAAGCCTATGTCTACTCCGATTCCTCTTCGCTCGAGGCCATCAGTTTTTATTAGTTACAGGTGCCCTACAAGCCAATTACGTGAGTGAATGACACATGTGACATGCTGTGGCTATTATTTTGCTTATGATTATTATTGACATATTCTCATATTATATTATCTTTTGCATATATATTATAATATCATTGATTCTATGTAATGAGAATCAGATCGATGATAAGATCATGATAATGAGATCAATTCGTCTTTTAAACACAGATCTTAAATCATCATAGTCATCAAGTTACTCGAGAGGGACATCGAGATAACCAGATAGACTGCTGAACTGTATACCCATCCATATTGATGGATGTGGTTGGTCTAATTGACACTTGTGCGGGGATACTAAGAATACAAACATAGGTGCTCATTGGAGAATAAGTTTACTGATTAATTTGCTTATGGAGTGTGATATAGTTAATGATACCTAATGTTAGACAACGATTCTGTAGTTCTAGTTGTTTGTCTGGTCCTTAGACTTGAGATACCAATGATGCCTTGTTTGAGTACTCATTTCTTTAACACTAGACTTATAGATTTGGAAAGTTCCAGATCTGGTACAACCCAATTATCAGGATTGGTAGCCAACCTTATGAAGATAATTGAGTGTCACTAAATGATTATCCCACTATCGGTATCATGAGACGAATATCTCATGTGTTATCACTTAAGCAAATCCCTGGCCAGGGTTGTACAAATTGAGAGGAGAAGGCGTTCTCCAAGAGATTCTGATTAGAGAGAGAATCATCCGTATATAGGCCTAACAATACCATGCCCCAATATACAGTCTCTGAGATATTAGATAGACGAGGGAATATAGATACATAGTAACTGAGGACAGATAGGTTTAATGGATTTGATCCTTTATACCGTATGAGGACTATGGCGTAGTGACATAGTATATCCAATATCGATGAGTGAGTAAATTGCTATGTGATAACAATTCACTGAGTAAGAAGGGGTTCTAATAGGTGGAAACTCACGGCCAGCTCAGTAGTGGGCCTAGAGGGTCACACACATGTGGTGGATAATTACAACAAGTAGAGGATTGGATATGAGTTATCCAATTAGCCCGTATTCTCATTTGATGAGACTCAACATTGATGGACTCCTTGTAGGAGGCCAATTAGAGGCCAATTGAAATTATTGGACAGAGATCCAATAATCCTAGAGGAGTGGGGTAATTGGATGGAGATCCAATACCCACTAAGGTAGGAATCTATTAGGATTTTTGATGACTCTCTATAAATAGGAGGTGAGGGTGGGCACGATAGTGATAGGCTACACCTTTGGTCATCCCATCTTATTCTCCTCCCTCCCTCATCTTCTCAGTCGGCCAATCCTTTCTTGTTGCGAGAGGATAATGAAGAAGATAGTAGATCTTCTTCCATGAGTGCTATAAGAAGTTACACAAGAGTTGCGTGTTTTTTGGGTTGCGATCGGAGGAGCATCGCTGCAATGATCCATCGTGTGGAAACCACTAAAAA